>CM056052.1:361147375-361795631 GCA_029574335.1 Rana kukunoris
TTGGATTATGGTGAAATCCGTTTCAGTTCTGTCTATCTGCCAAGAGCACTGTCTGCAGGTAACCTCTTGTCCTCCTTCTTTGCTTTGCATGGACGCCGACATTGAGACCCGCCAATCCGTTCCTGAAGTTTACCATGAATTCCTGGACGTCTTTAGCAAGAAAGGGGCTGACACCCTTCCCCCGCACCGGCCTATGACTGCCCGATCGAGCTTCTTCCTGGGGCTGAAATCCCTTTCGGCAGGATTTTTCCCTTGACAGAGCTGGAGCTGGAAAATCTGAAAACCTATCTCGACGACAACCTCAGGAAGGGGTTTATCCGTCCCTCCACCTCACCAGCAGGAGCAGGAATTTTCTTCGTCGAGAAGAAAGACCATACTCTCCGCCCCTGCGTGGATTACCGCGAACTTAACAAGGTGACGATCAAGAATCGGTATCCCCTTCCCTTGGTGCCGGAACTATTTCAGAGACTTGGAACAGCAGTCATCTTCACGAAACTTGACCTGCGGGGGGCCTACAACCTGGTGCGCATCAGGGACGGCGATGAGTGGAAAACTGCCTTCCGCACCCGCTTTGGCCACTTCGAGTACCTGGTGATGCCATTCGGGCTCTGTAACGCCCCTGCCACATTCCAGCACTTCGTGAATGACATCTTTAAAGACTACCTTGACCTGTTCGTTGTTGTGTATCTCGATGATATCCTCATCTTTTCCCCCTCTATCGACAGGCATCGGGAGCACGTTAAGAACGTACTCAAGCGCCTCCGAATTCACGGACTATACGCCAAGCCTGAAAAATGTGAATTCGAACGCGAAAGCATACAATTTCTGGGACTTATTATTTCCGTAAATGGTATCGAGATGGACCCACAAAAGGTCGCGGCAATCCTTGATTGGCCTGCTCCCACAGACAAGAAGGGTGTGCAACGGTTCATCGGGTTTGCAAACTTCTATAGGAAGTTCATCAAGGGATTCTCCAACATTATCTCTCCCATAACCAGCCTGACCAAACAAACGGTCCGTTTCCATTGGTCCCCTGAAGCCCAAGTAGCCTTCGAAACCCTCAAGAAGCTGTTCACATCGGCACCTGTCCTTAAACACCCTGATGCCAGTCTGCCCTACATCCTGGAGGTGGATGCCTCAGAGACGGCGGTGGGAGCCGTTCTCTCCCAGAGACAGGGGCCGAAGGCCCTTCTGCATCCGGTCGCTTTTTTTTCTCGTAAATTGTCTGACGCCGAAAAGAACTATGATGTGGGGGACCGAGAACTTTTAGCGATCAAGGCCGCACTGGAAGAATGGCGGTACCTATTGGAGGGTGCAGCTCATCCGATCCTGGTATACACGGACCATAAGAACCTAGAATACCTGAAAATAGCTAAGAGACTAAAGCCACGGCAGGCCAGATGGGCGCTTTTCTTTACTAGGTTCACCTTCCACATAACGTACAGGCCGGGGTCGAAGAACACTAAACCCGATGCCCTTTCGCGGATGTTCTGCGATTCCGAAACCCCCACCCCCCGGACACTATTCTATCCGCTGGGAATTTTCTGCTGCTACAAGACGACCTATTGGCTCGGATCAAGCAAGCCTCTGCAGGAATTTCCTCCCCTTCTGATACAAAGTTGCAGGCTAGGGACGGTCTGTTGTGGCATGGGAACAAGATCTTTGTGCCAGAAGACTTGCGGGTCGTTGTCCTGAGCCTCTGCCATGATCACGCACTGGCTGGTCATTTTGGGTCACAGAAAACCTCGGAACTTCTACAGCGCACGTTCTGGTGGCCCCAACTTGTGAAAGATTGTAGAAGTTACGTGGAGTCGTGCACCACGTGCATCCGAAATAAAGGGAGCAAATCCAGAGCTTGGGGATTGTTAAGACCTTTGCCTGTACCAGAGAGACCTTGGCAAATGATCTCCATGGATTTTATCGTTGAGCTGCCACCCTCTGAGGGTTTCACGACTATTTTTGTAACGGTGGATAGACTGTCTAAGATGGCACACTTTCTGCCCATGAAGGGTACACCCTCTGCCCCAGAAACTGCCAAAATCTTCATTAAAGAAGTCGTGCGACTTCACGGCATCCCCGCAAACATCGTTTCTGACCGCGGGGTGCAATTTACCTCCAGGTTCTGGAAAGCGCTCTGCGAATCTCTCAAGATTGAGCTGTCCTTCTCATCCGCCTATCACCCTCAGTCAAATGGCCAGACCGAGAGAACAAATCAGACATTGGAGCAATACCTACGCTGTTTTTCTTCGTTCTCTCAGGAAGATTGGGCCTCTCTATTACCACTGGCCGAGTTTGCATATAACAATTCAGTCCATTCTGCCACCAAGCAATCTCCTTTTTATGCAAACTACGGCTACCACCCGCTATTTCTGCCTAACTGTGCCCGGAGTGTACGGTGCCCGCTGTACAAGAGACACTGGACTTCTTTAGCGCTAACAACAAGCTACTGCAAGAAACCATGGCAAGGACTCAGGAGCATAATAAAGAAAGTGTTTGATAAGAAGCGGAGGGGTGAACTTAATCTGGAACCCGGAGACCTGGTGTGGTTGTCTACCATCAACTTAAAACTTGCCTGCCCATCCAAGAAATTGGGGCCTAAGTTTATGGGGCCCTTCCCGATCAAGAGGAGGATTAATAGTGTGGCCTATGAACTTGAACTGCCAGACACACTCTGTGTTCACCCAGTCTTTCATGTCACCCTCCTTAAACCCGATGTCACTAACCCCTTCCCGGGGCGAAGCACTGACCCGCCCGAACCAGTCTTAGTGAACGGTGAAGAGGAATTTGAAGTGGAGTCTATTGTAGATTGCAGAAGGAGGCACAATCAGGTCCAGTTCTTGGTGAAATGGAAGGACTACGGCCCTGAAGAAAATTCGTGGGAACCAGAGCGCAACATCCACGCTAAGAGACTGATTCGGTCCTTCAAGGACGCTCACCCACTTAAGATGGCCCGGTTGGGCATCCGGAGGCTGCCCGTTGGAGGGGGGCAATGTCATGAACGTGGTCGACCACCAGGTGGCGCTAGCGGCACTACGGCGCGCACGGGGGGCGCCGGGGAGCGCGAATTCGCGGCAAATCGGCGCGCACGTGCATGCGCACGTGCAATCGCGGGAGCGGCGCACGGGCACGCGCACGCGCACGTGCACGTGCAATCGCGGGAGCGGCGCGTGGGCACGTGCTGACGCCATTCTGGCGCCAGTCCAGGCTATTTAATGGGGCTCATCCTACAGCCTCTTGCTGCCCGATTGTTAGCGTTCCTGTTGCCCACCTGAGACCTGTTACCTGTTGACGTCTGTTCCCGTGATCCCGGCTCATCTCTGACCCTTCTGATCTCCGCCTGCCCTGACCTCCGGCCTGTCTGACTCTGCCTCTGCCTTACCCTTTAACTGATTGTTGCCCGCCTGCTGCCGACCCGGCCTGGACTACGACTCCGCTATTGCTCTATCCACGCACCTGATCGGTCTGACTGAATCCGACCCGGCCTGCCTGACCCTACCTGCATCCGTACTACAGTACACCTCCCTCCCTGCCAACGGCTCCAGTCATCTGCACTAGCTCCTGTTATCTGTCAGCACCAGAACTACAGCACACCTTCCTCTGGCTAACTACTCCAGCGATCAGCGCCCAGCACTACAGAACACCTCCCTCCTGCCGCCTGTTCCAGCCAGCTGCACCAAGCGCCTGAACTCAGCCTCTCCCTCCCTGCTGATCCTGGTCACCTGTATCCAGCTCCCGCTGTCTACGGACCTGCTGTTCCAGCTCCTCTGACATCTTCCTGAGACTACAGGAGACCTCCGCAGTTCCTGCACAGCATCCCCGCCAGGCGCTAGTGCGACTCTGAACTCCAGCGCTTCCTGTCCACACTACCAGGGGTTCCGGAGTCAGAGGAGCAAGAGTGGCCACTCCCGCACGTCAGGCTCTGCTCTGTACCAGGTACGTGACACTTTGGCTAGACTGGCCGATGTTCCTAAGGCATTAAATAGTTTAACCATATATCCTGATATCGAGGGAAATGGAATTTTATAATATTGATCTGTAAAACCATCGGGTCCCGGGGCTTTCCCCCTTTTGATTGTGCTTACTGCTACTTTAATTTCCTCCTCGGTTATAACGTCATCTAATTTTTGTCTACCCTCTTCTGATAATCTTGGTATTGCAGATTCTGTTAGATACAAATCAATTTGTTCTCTAGTCGGGGGACTTGCTCTGTATATTGTAAAGAGAGTGAT
Source organism: Rana kukunoris (assembly GCA_029574335.1). Classification (NCBI taxonomy): domain Eukaryota; kingdom Metazoa; phylum Chordata; class Amphibia; order Anura; family Ranidae; genus Rana; species Rana kukunoris. The sequence goes on from CM056052.1 coordinate 361,151,605, forward strand.
AATATTCCTGGAACTCCTTCGCTATATCATTTGGTTTTGTAACCCTCTGTTTCTTGGGTGAGTTAATATGTGGAATATAGTTACTCAGCTTCTGTTCTCGTAGTAGTCTCGCCAGTCTTTTCCCACACTTATTCCCTGACTCGTATTCAGCCTTTTTACATCTCTGCATTGCCGCTTTTACTTGTACAGGAGATCTGTGATTTCAGTGCTTTTACTAGCTAGTTCTTTCTCTACGTTTATTGACCATGTTTGCTTATGTTTACCTTCCAAGATGGCTAGCTCCTTTAATAGCCTATTTAACTTTCAGTATGTTTCCTTTTGATCCTAGATCCATGTTTTTTTTTTTTTACCAGAAAAACAAGTTTATTGAGATGTATTCAAGGCATACAAGGCTTACAGTACAGATTCCACTTCGCCCCGTCACACAAAATATACAGATCATATTTAGTCATCCCACAATGCAGTTATGATCTATGTACTCTCGGGTGGTGATAACCACAATCGGCATATCCATTATAGGCGTACAGAAAATACCTAACAGTACCAATATTCTAACTCAATTTCCCTCTCCCTGTGACTCAGCACCAATATATCCCCCATAAATCATCCAGTACATGTCCCATACATTTGAGAACTTCTGAGGGCGCCCCCTGTGAATATAAATTATATTTCTATAAGGTAGCACAGTGTTTATTTCCTTTTTCTAATCCCTTAATGACAGAGCCACCGCCTGCATCCAGGCCTTGGCCACCACCTTTCTAGCCAAAAACAGAGATTCACATATAAAAATGGTCTGGTACTTGTCAACCTCCACATCAGGCAGTAAACCCAATAAGCAAAGCTTTGGGTCCATTCCCACAGGAGTTCCCATATTGTCATGCAAGAATTGCGTCACCTGAAGCCAGTAGGCCTATATATCAGAACACTGCCATAGCATATGGAAAAAGGTTCCCTCCACCAATGAACACTTAGGACACATTGGGCTCCTCGTGGGTTGAAACTTTGCCAGTCTTAAAGGTGTAAGATAAGCCCGGTGAAGTATGTACAGTTGTGTTAGCCTATCTGAAAGCTTGGGGGATGCAGCCTTCACCCCTTCCATAACTTCCCCCCATAACTTCCCCCCAGTCCTCTGTCTCAATCGGTCCCACGTCCTGTTCCCACTGAGTTCTCGTCGTCTGAACCACCCCATTTATCCTATGCTGTCTAATAATGTAGTATATATTGGATATGAGTTTGGTCGAGTCACATCTGCCATCTGTTTCCTAATTGCGTGTCTAAGCTGCAGGTATCTGAATAAGAACTGTTGTGGAAGGGAGAAATCCCCCCTCAACGCAGAGAATGATTTGACACCACCTACCTCCAGTAAGTGGGACAAGTACAACACCCCATACGAAGCCCAGATTCGGGCATCTGGTACAGAATTCAACTCAGGTAAGCCCCCATTATTCCAAAGTGGTGTGTGTGTGAGTGCACATGCGACCGGTTTTGTTTTTTAAGGGCTATATCCCACACTCTCTGATGATGTAATAGCATTTCCGCCCCAAAATGCGGCATCCTGCACCCTCCCTGTCCCTTCCTGAACACCGCTTGGCAGGGAGTGTGGAAATCGCTTCCTGGTTTATTACAGACCAACGACCTGTACCTCTGCGACTCAGACTTGTTAAAATGATAGAGGTGGGAAAGCTGCGACGCTACATAATAATCCTGAACATCCGGTAGGGAGCAACCCCCCCTCTAATGTAGGATTCTTAAGTATATGCCAAGCCAATTTATGCCTGCCCAAGCCCCATACAAAGGAGTTCAATATTGCTTCCATCTGCTTGAAGATTTTCAGAGGGATATATAGGGGAGCGTGCCAGATCATATACAAAATTTTGGGCAATAATATCATCTTAACTAGGTTAATTCTACCCATTACTCCTAGTGGTAGTCTCGCCCAAGCCTGGGTTCTGGATTTAATAATCGCAAAACAGAGGATCTACATTGAGAGACACATAATCTTGTAAATTCCTAGTGACCAACACTCCCAGATATTTAACCTCTGCCACTCTCTGTAATTGTTACTCCGGGGACATCTCCTGCAGGGGAAATTGATCCAGCGGGGGAATTTTAGATTTGTCCCAGTTCATTTTTAGCCCCGAGAAACGACCCACTTCTTCTATAATTGCCAATGCTGCCTTCAGCGATGGACCCTGGTCCGCTAAATATAAAACTGTATCGTCTGCGTACATCCCTATCTTATCCCAGCTGTCACCCTTCCTAAGACCCTCCACCTCCATGTTCTTTCTAATGGCCATAGCCAAGGGCTCCGCCGCCAAGGCATATAGGAGTGGAGACAGGGGGCAACCCTGCCTCGTGCCCCGTTCCAGGGAGATCTGCTCAGAAAGCCAGCCAATTAACAAAGATCCTAGCCTTTGGTGTCTGATATAGGAGCTGTACCCATTTAATAAAATTTGGGCCGAAGCATCTCAGGCACTCCCATAAATATGACCATTCGACTGAGTCGAATGCTTTAGCTGTATCCAATGCCACCACTACCCTGCTTCCCATGTTATCGTGCTGAACTTGAATATTCATGAAAAGCCTACGTATATTCATTGCTGTATTCTTCCCCGGCATAAACCCGGTCTGATGCGGATGTATCAGGGAAAGAATCACTGTATTCAATCTAGAGGACAGAATCTTAGCAAGGATTTTGATATCCACCGGCAACAGAGATATAGGTCTGTAAGACTCTGGATATCATGTTTCCTTGCCCGGCTTGGGAAGAACTATGATCTGCGCCTCCTGCATCGAGGAGGGAAGCGCTCCCGTATCAAATATAGATTGAAACAAAACTTTAAGTCTAGGAACCAAGACCTCTGAGAATGTAGCGTAAAACTCCAAGGGCAGGCCATCCAGACCCGGCGCCTTAGATTTAGCCAACTGTGACACTGCATTGTCTATATCCTGAGTGGTTATGGAGGCCTCCAGCATTTTAGATTGTTCTAGATTCAACCTGGGAAATTGCAAAGTATGCAGATACTCCCTAATTTCTTGTGGGGTGTTTTGACACTGAGATCTATATAAATCTTCATAGAATTGTTTAAATTTGTCAGCTACCATTGGAGGGTCCGTGATGACAGAGCCGTCCGGCTCCGCCAGGGAGACCACAACCGGGGGTCTGTCCTCCAGATGTGCCAGATATGCCAACATCTTTCCTGCCTTCTCCCCATGCTCATAAACTCTGGTTTTGCAGAAAAAAAAACGCTTTGTTTTGCCTTTTCTATCAGTAATTGTGAGACCACCCTGGATTGCAGCTTTACCCTGGTAAGATTTTCCAGAGACGGCTGAGCATTGTATGCCCCCTCAAGGTCCAGCAGTGTATTTTCTGCCATAGCAACCATCACCTTCGAGGATGTCTTCAGTCTATTAATTCTGGTGTCTAATATCCTATGTGCGTGGAGTTTAAATGCATCCCATTGGCCATTGGTCCAAGCCGGGTCCCGTCGCCCAGAAAAAATAAGTAAAGTTCCCTCTCTATACTGTCATGGTTCGTCAGGGATGTCAACCAGAAAGGATTAAGTCTCCATACCCTCTTAGGAGCCACCCCCTGTAGGGACATCTGGACCCAGCACGGAGAATGATCTGATAGGGCCCGGGGGGCAAAACCAGCCCCGACCACTCTCGGCAGCAGAAGTATATAATCTATACGCGACATGGTAGCGTGGCTTGTCGAATGACAGGTGTATGCTCTAGCCTCCGGGTTCCTGTACCGCCGTATATCAACTAGGGCGAACTCCTGCACCAGTCGGCTCAGTCTGGTCTGTCTGGGAACCCCCACTCCCCCCCCCAACACCAACCGGCCGATCCAAATACGGATCCATGGTCATATTAAAATATTAAAATCCCCCATCCACACAGCAGGGACCGTCGGGTGCTTAGCCATAAACGCCAAGCCAGCAGTCACATCCTCCGAAATGTAGGGGGGGGGGTGTAGCATACAAACAATACAACAGGACCACCACCAATAAGTGCATGTACAAATAGGTGCTTCCCCTGTAGATCTGACTTAAGTGCCAACAGCTCAAATGGGGTGGCCTTTGTAATCTATAGTGACACACCCCTGGAGAAGCTGGTATGTGTACTGTGGTAAGCCCAGCCTATCCAGGGATGCTTCAGTGCAGCCTGCAGATGTCCTGTAACATGAGTCTCAGTCAAAGCAATAATATTTGCCTTCTGCGCCTTTAGATATGCGAGAGCTACTGTGCGTTTAATTTTGTCCCTCATGCCTCTGACGTTCCACGTCAGGAATTTAATTGTTGTCATGACTCCCTTTGGCAAATATCTCCCTGCCAGACCCGCAAGCCCCGCAGTTCACAAGTTAAATACATCACCATCAATAATGCAAATACTTTACCCATCTCTTCGTATAACAATGCAAGCCCCAACACATCTCTGACATGCTTTAAATGTAGTCTAAACCCCTTAGGGCCACAACGGTGGTCCCACCCGTAAGCAACTTCCCCTCCCTGCCCATCACCCCCCGAACTTGGTGAAGGCATCTGGTACCCAAATATAATGATATTGAAAAAAAATAAAAAACATCCTGCTGTTTGCTCCAGCAGGGGGTCCATATCTTATTTCCAGTAACGAGCATAAATCAGCATCACACTTTTGTCTCATGAGAACAATTGTCCACTGAAGAAGGCGCGTATCCAACGCAGGGAATAACAAGGCTCCCAAACAAAAGTCAGGTCTGAGCTCCTCCTGCAAACAAGGATATAGAGCCGCACATGTAGCGGTACACCGTACACAGTTATGTAGTCATACTTTTAAATGAATGACCAATCCACTCGCATAAATCCATTGTTCAGGCTCAAAAAAAAGGGGGGATTGGGGGTTCAACCGCCCCCCTCGAGCCCGAGGGGAGCCACCGCCACCTCGACAAGGCACTTCAGGCGGATCAAAAACATAAAAAGAATATATAAGAAAACAGAGAAGGGGAGAAAAAAATGGGGTCTCCAAATGCCCCCCCATGCAGGGAGGAGAGGGGGGAGGCAGGAGCAAAATGCAAACCTGGAACAACTCAAGGAAGTCTGCTGAGTGTGTTAGTGTGCCCCACATTCCTCCGGGACCCCGGGTTAGAGCCCATGATGGCACAGGGAAACTTCCGCCCAACTCCCACTGGGGATACTACTCACTAACAACCACGGATCAAGCTACTCCTGCTGTCCCTTCCGATCCAGCCACGCTGCACCGGCAGCGGGGGGTATCAAAGAGCTGGGCTCTGCCATCTTCCTCCACCCTGAGGCGAGCCGGGAACAGCATGGAGTACTTGAGGTTTAGCACCCGGAGACGACGCTTCACATCCTGGAATTGCGTACGCTTCTTCTAAACTTTATTTGAGAAGTCCGGGAACATCCTAGATCCATGTTTAATTAACACACCTCTAATAACCGCCTTGTGTGCTTCCCATATAATTCCGGGGTTGCACTCTGGTGTGTCATTAGAATTGAAATAAAAACCTCAGTTCTTTATTTACATCTTCTAGGACCTCCTTATCTTCCAACAGGCTTTCGTTTAATCTCCACTGGATTGGTCTAGACTGTCTTAAATCTTTTAACTCATATACCAGGAAGATCGGGCATGGTCCGACCATGTAATTGAACCAATTTTGGTCGACTGTACAGAGTGTAATTGGGCATGTGGAATGAGGAAAAGATCTATCCGGGAGTATATTTAATGTGGAGCAGAGTAGAACGTGTAGTCTCTTTCTTTATTGTGTAGCAGCCTCCATATATCAATCAGTTGACTTTTATACATAATTTGCATAATATGATTTCTCACACTGAAAGATGTGGATGACTTTCCTGATGAGGTGTCCTCTTTGGGATCTAAGGGAATATTCAAGTCCCCTCCCATAATCAAATGTCCTTCTGTGAATTCTAATAGGCGTTTAATTGTTTTGTCTAGGAAGGTTCCTTGATGTTCATTTGGAGCATATACTGTGGCGAATGTTACCCCTATTCCTCCTATTTTACTCTTCACGAATAGATATCTCCCTTATATATAGAATGAAATTGAATTGGAATAGAAAGATTAGAATAGAATAGAAAATAATAGAAAAGTTAATAAACTAGAAAAACAATAGAACAGAATAGAATCAATTATGATATATATTATATTTTATTCTATTCTCTTGTTTTTCTTTTCTATTCCATTCTAATCTTTTCTATTCAAATTTATTTTTATACGAAATTGAAATTTCTTATTGAAGGAAATCGACTTTGAATAGAAAATATTATAAAAGATTAGTTTCATTGTAGAATTTGAAAACATTTTGACCGAATTCCTAAAAAGTCGATCAAATTTGAAAAATGTAATTAGATTAGAAAAAATCTACTGCATTTGAAAAAAATCTACCGAATTAGAAAAAACTACCGCATTTGAAAAAATTCTATATATATATATATATATATATATATATATATATATATATATAATCTCCATTTTCCGAAATTCAAATTTTGTATAGAATGAATTTGAATTTGAATAGAAAAGATTAGAATAGAATAAAAAATAGAAAAGAATAAACTAGAAAAACAAACATACATTATATTTTATTCTATTCTGTTCTATTGTTTTTCTGGTCTATTCTTTTGTACTTTATTCTAATCTTCTCTATTCAAATTCATTGTATATGAAATTTGAATTGCGGAAGATGTTTTTATAAGTTTTGTTCTATTGTTTTTCTATTATCTATTATCTTAGATTCTATCCTAATCTTTTCTATCCAAATTCATTCTACAGTGTTAGAGGAAATGTAAATTATATATATATATATATATATATATATATATTATGACATCTTCCAAAATTCGAATTTTTGATATGATTTTGAATATGAATACAAAAGATTAGTATAGAAAATAATAGAAAAAGAATAAACTAGAAAAACAAATTGTTCTATTGTTTTTCTATTATATATATATCAGAATAGAATGAAATATAATATATGTTATATTTTATTCTATTATGTTCTATTGTTTTTCTATTCTCTATTATAATCTTTTCTTTTCCAATTAAAAATCTAACCCTATATATATATATAGTTAGGTTTTGAATTGGAAAAGAAAAGATTATAATAGAGAATAGAAAAACAATAGAACAAAATAAAATATATATATATATATATATTATATTATATATTTTATTCCATTCTATTGTTTTTCTAGTCCATTCCTTTCTACTCTACTCTAATCTTTTCTATTAGAAGTTGAATTCATTCTATACAAAATTCAAATTATGGAAAATGAGATCTATATCTATATATATATATATATATATATATATATATATATATATATATATATATCTCTCATTTTCCAAAATTCGAATTTTGTATAGAATGAATTTAACTTCTAATAGAAAAGATTAGAGTAGAGTAGAAAGGAATGGACTAGAAAAACAATAGAATGGAATAAAATATATAATATAATATATATATATATATATATATATATATATACTGTATATTAAGATTTGGGGAATCAGACTCCAGTGGCAGGTGCGTTTTTAAGGGCTTGGTAGCCCACTTTTATTTAAAAACTCACAAAAGGTTCACATATGCAATAGCATCCCTCGCAGGGGGTTTCCACCATTACTGCATTGTACAAACTAAAGAGCTTAGCCTCCTGGCTTTCAATCCTGGCATCCGACGGCTTCAGGCCTCTAGCCTAAGCCCAAGTTCTGTTCCTCAGAACACACAGCGTTTCCCAGAGATAAGCTCAATCCTTGCTTTTCTCCTAGTCAGCGACTTGCTGCTCAAACATAAAGCGGCATCTGCAACCTGCAGATCTGCACACACTAGCTGCAATCCATGCAGCCTCTCTCTGACTCCTTTAGAGAGTTGGGAGCTCACCTGGCTCCCAGGGACCAGACTTCCTGTCTGTGGGTGGGGCCCTGAGCCACAGCCAGGCCAGCACTAAAAAGCTGAACACACAGCTGTGTAATCAATGTGTGTCTCTCCAAAATATGGTGAAAACCAGCCATCCATCAGGCAAGACAGATCCAAACCATCACAATATATATATATATATATATATATATATATATATATATATTATATTATATTCTACTCTGTTGTTTTTTCTAGTCTATTCTTTTCTACTCTATTCTAATCTTTTCTATTTGAATTCTAATATATATATATATATTATTCTATTCTATTCAAAATGATTCTATATGAAATTAGATTTTCAGAAAATGGTTATACATATAAATGTTAGGGTTAGGGTTAACCCTAACCCTAAACCTATTTTTTATATATGATATACAGTACAGACCAAAAGTTTGGACACACCTTCTCATTCAAAGAGTTTTCTTTTCATGACTATGAAAATTGTAGATTCACACTGAAGGGATCAAAACTATGAATTAACACATGTGGAATTATATACATAACAAAAAAGTGTGAAACAACTGAAAATATGTCACATTCTAGGTTCTTCAAAGTAGCCACCTTTTGCTTTGATTACTGCTTTGCACACTCTTGATGAGCTTCAAGAGGTAGTCACCTGAAATGGTCTTTCAACAGTCTTGAAGGAGTTCCCAGAGATGCTTAGCACTTGTTGGCCCTTTTGCCTTCATTCTGCGGTCCAGCTCACCCCAAACCATCTTGATTGGTTTCAGGTCCGGTGACTGTGGAGGCCAGGTCATCTGGCACCTCACCCCATCACTCTCCTTCTTAGTCAAATAGCCCTTACACAGCCTGGAGGTGTGTTTAGGGTCATTGTCCTGTTGAAAAATAAATGATGGTCCAACTAAACGCAAACCGGCTGTGGTAGCCATGCTGGTTCCGTATGCCTTCCGTATGCCTTCAATTTTGATTAAATCCCCCACAGTGTCACCAGCAAAGCACCCCCACACCATCACACCTCCTCCTCCATGCTTCACGGTGGGAACCAGGCATGTAGGGTCCATCCGTTCACCTTTTCTGTGTTGCACAAAGACACTGAAGGCCTGATTCACACAGTCTCCTCTTAACAGTTCTAGAGATGTGTCTGCTGCAAAAGGTGGCTACTTTGAAGAACCTAGAATATGACATCTATTTTCAGTTGTTTCACACTTTTTTGTTATGTATATAATTCCACATGTGTTAATTCATAGTTTTGATGCCTTCAGTGTGACTCTACAATTTGCATAGTCATGAAAATAAAGAAAACTCTTGGAATGAGAAGGTGTGTCCAAACTTTTGGTCTGTACTGTATATATATATATATATAGAGAGAGAGAGAGAGAGAGAGAGAGAGAGAGAGAGACTATGGCCCAGATTCACAGAGCGATTACGCCTGCGCAACAGGAGATGCGTGTGCGTAAGTCGAAATGTGCGCGTGCGTTTCGATGCACGGCATCCCCAAAACGAAATACGCAAGAAATCTACTTTTTTTTGTCCAGCGTAATTTCGTTAGACAGGCGCATCCGTCCGCGCAAAACTGCGCTAGACAGACCATTGATTTGCTAGTCAAATATGCTAATGAGGGACTTACGGGGATCCACAAAAGAACGTTGGGGCAGCGCAGGCTACGCAGTGTGCGCAACAGCAAAATGTCCTGTCTAAAATTAGAGCATATAAAAGCTGGTCTAAAAAGAGAAAAAAAGTCAACTTGTTAGATAAAGCAACACTGTTAGTGAGGAGCTCAGCAGTCACACGTGTTGCACAACAATCTGTATGCCAACATGCCAGGGGCATCGTCGCACATAGCTATACTACTGACTTTAGATGAACAAAGAAGGATGAGGGCACGGAGGATGGCACGGGAGAAGATATACCGCACCCGCATAGACCTGTTTGGCATGAGTGATTCTGAGGTGTATCGCATCTTCAGATTCACCCCTCATGTCATCCTGGAATTAACCACAACCCTGCAGGAGGACATCACCAGCCGAACACAATGCTCACATGCAGTGCAGCCACTGGTCAAGGTCATGGCAACACTCCATTTCCTTGCCAGTGGCTCTTTTCAGCGTACAAGTGGAGTGGTGGCTGGGATGTCACAATCCTCCATGAGCAGATGTGTGCACCAGGTTGTCCCTGCAATCCTCAGACGCATGGCCAACCAAATCATCAAACCCACCACTGAGGAGCTGCGGCTGAAGGCAATGACAGATTTCTACAGAATTGCCAGATTCCCACGCACTGTGGGGGCCATTGATTGCACACATGTGGCACTCCAGCCCCCCCCAGGAGAAAGAGCACATGTACCGCAATCGGAAGCATTGGCATTCCATCAACGTACAGGTGATAGTCGATGCCCAAGGCCTCATATGGCACGTCCGTGCCAAACACCCCGGGTCCAGCCATGACAGCTACATATACAATCAATGCCACATCCGAATTGAATTCGATCAGAACGTGTATGGGGACACCTGGCTGGTTGGTGAGTGACATGGGTGGCAGGCATGACTATCCCCTCCCATGATGCACACATCACAAGGGGCACATGCATGACTAACATCCTCCTGTCTTTTCCCTTACAGGTGACTCTGCATATCCACTGGGACCCCATCTCATGACTCCTATCTGGAACCCCCAAACCCCAGGAGAGGAAAGATACAATCAAGCACATGCCCAAACACGAGCAGTGGTGGAGCGCACCTTTGGCCTCCTGAAGTCACGTTTCCGATGCCTGGATAAGTCTGGGGGTACCCTCTTGTATTCCCCAAACTTTGTGTGCCAGATCATCGGTGCATGTTGCATGCTGCACAACTTCGCAGTAAGAAAGGGCCTGCAGATTGACCTACGTGATGACCTGACCCCTGAACCAGACAATCCCCCCCTAACCGAGGGTCCCCCGTTTTCTGAGGGAAGAGCAGCCAGGAGACAGCTCACATTGGGCATCTTTGCACGTTAAACACACACATTAATCATGGCACAATGAGAATGCATGCATGCACACCACTGTGGTCCCTAGCACACACACCCCACATCCACATCAAATTGGATTGGCACCAGTCCACCATGCAGGACTTGTGAGCAGCAACGCCACGCCAAGGCTCCAATTATGTCACTGTACATTCATACACCATTCACACGGACCTGGGGATCACTTCTCCCTGGTCCTGGGGAACCCTTCTCCACCAAATTGAGGGTGACACCCCTTTTCCGGCAGGAATGTCACCCCCACATTCAAACAGCATTCACAACCCCCCCCAAAAAAAAATACCAGCAAAATCAAAAAATTTCCAGAAAAAAAAAAAAAAATCAAAAAAGGGGGAAAAAAATGATTGCCCTTTACGTGAGCCACGCCTGGTGCGCCCCCGGCCACGGCCCCCGGCTCCTCAGGGGAGACTCATGGGGGAGGGGCAAACCCGGGGAAGGAGGAGCAGCCCCTGATCTCTGCCCACCTGGCGGCCTGCCCTCCAAGGCCACGGCTATTCTGTCCAGGGCAGCACCAAGTGTTGCCGTGTTGGCCTGGATAGCCTGGGTAAGGGCCCTCACATCCTGCCCAACGCCTGCTGATGTAGTCTGCAGGTCGTTTAGGCAGGTTGTGAAAGCCTGGGAGTGGGAGTCCAGGTTCCCCAGCGTATCCTTGATGGAGGACAGGCTCTCCTCCATCCGCACCAATGTCTGGCTGACCTGTCCCAGATGGCGGGTCTGAAGGGCCTGGTCCCTTCTCAGAGTGGCGGGCAGGAGATCGGCCAACCCCCTGGTGTTATGGGACGAAATCCTGCCTCCAGCTGATGCTTGTGGCCGGGGAGAAGGGGAGGCCCTTGGGAGGGGAGCCATGTTGGGGGAGGAGGGGCTCCCCCTTAGGGAGGGCTGCCTGCTGCCAGCCAGAGGGGAAGAGTCCTCAAAAACCAAAAGTCCAGTGCCTGACATGGACTCCTCCTCCTCATGATTCTCCTCCTCCTCTTGAACCTCCTCCGCGGACTCCGGCCTTGTTGGGGGGGCCTCATTAGGCTGCTGTCCTGGGGATGGTGCGGTCAGGCCAGATGGCCCTGCACCCTCCTGCACATCTGTGGATGACACAAAACATTCACAGGTTGGAGGATCCACACACTTGCCACATATTCCCTTTCACCCCCTCCCCCACACATGCTACACACCTGATATTAAAAAAAATACTTACCTGGCACCACGGGCTCCAGACTTGAGTCAAAGCCGGGCAGGCCCTCAACTTCATGCCGATGAAAGGTCAGGGCCACCGCACGCTCCTCCGCTGTCAGCCTAATATGGCATGGTGGGCCCCCTCCTGTGCCCCTGGCATGGGCATGCATTTTGGACAGCTTCTGTTTGACCAGACGCCGGAGGTCATTAATTTTTTTATCAATCCCAGACCGGGTCCGTGTCTCCCCCTCCCCCGCTGAATTGACCTGCTCAGTGATGAGGTCCAAAATCTCCCTCCTCCTGGCCGGGGTGGTGTTGGCACTGTCTGGGCCGTGGAGGAAACGCCCATAAATCGCTAATGGCCCGGGCAAGAATTCTTTTTTCCCCCACAGTAAAATTGAGCTTTCGCTTTCTCTCTGTCATACTTCCAAAAAAACTCACTCCCAGTCAACAAAAATCACTCACAAAAACAAACACAACCAATAAAGCAAGAACACACACAAAGAGAAAACTAACACCCAAAAAAATCACACAAGCACTCAGCAAGAAACAGTCACAAAAACAAACAGCAAAAAATCAGCAAGAAAACAAACGAACATAAATATATCAAACAAACAGTCTCTCAAACACTTATCAAAAAACACTTTCAAAGATCTACTAACAAACACTTGATCACACAGAACACTAATCTGACAACTACAAAACACAACGCAACGAACAACAGGACAAAAGCACTTGGTTAAATGGGAAGGGACAAAGGGATGTACTTTTGCAATGCAAGTGCGTTTGTGTCTGTCTATTTATGCTGTTTGCGTAGTTCACAAAGTTGCCCAGACCATTTCCAATTTCACTGATTGCGCCGCTCCCGAGTTGTGAGCATGCGCACAGCGGAGCTGAGCATGGTCTCCTTCAAGCGCGCATGCGCGAGCCGGCCGGCCCTTCATTTGCATGGGGTCACGGCTCATTTCAATGTAACATGCCCACGTCCTTCCCAATTTGTATTACTCCGCCTTACGCCTCTGAAATAACGTTACACATGCGCAATTTTCTGCGCAAAAGCTACGAGAATAGGGTGATTATGCGGCAAAATTGCGCAAGTCTAACGTAAAGGCGGTGCGCTACGCCGGTCCAATAATGCGCAGATGTACGTGAATCTGGGCCTATCACTTTAAGAATTTGTAATGCACTTTCTTGTTTATTTTTAGCCTGAAGCCAGAAGTTCAAAAACGACTGAAGCTCAAACAAGTTCTGGGACTTTTTTTTAGGCTGCATTCACACCTGAGCGTTTTGTCGCCTGAAGCGAGATGCTCAAAGACGCTAGAGGGAAAAAATAACATTATTCTCTATGGAGATGGTTCACATCTCCACTGCAAAACGCCGAACAAACGACGAACGCCTGAATTTGAAACAAGTCCCGGACCCTTTTTTGTCATGCAAATCGGGCGGCCTGGGAGGTTTCCATTGGTGCCAATGACCTTTTTTGATTCAATTCTCTTTATTTCATTATCCTTCATATTTAAAAACAGATTACATGCATAATATTCATTTTACAAAACATTTCTCATTCCCCGCATATCATAACCTTAAACATTGCCCCTGTTGATTTGTTATTTCCCCTTCTCCCCCTACCGCCCCCTATCTCTACCCACCCTTGCTCTCCAGTTTGATCCACAACGTTTCATACCGGATATCCTATTCTAAGTAACCACGGTTTTTATATTTGATCAAATTCCTTAATATTTCCTCTCTTAATATAAACTGCTTTCTCTTTCCATATTGTTTCTGTCACTACGTTAGTCCACTCGCTTATTGTTGGGGGGTTTACTGCTTGCCATCTTTGGGCGATTAGTTTTCTTGCCTGAAAAAGGCACCTTACCACTGCTTTTGTAGTGCTCGCCAACCTGCCACTTTCCTCCCATATTCCCAATATACACGTTCTAGGGTCCATCTCCAACCTAGTCCCATATGTCAAGTTAATAGTATTGATAATCTCTAGCCAATACCTAAATAATTTAGGACACCTCCATAACATATGTATTAAGTCCCCCGTATCCTGGCATCTGGGGCATCCCGGTTCCGCTCTCCAACCAAATCTAAATAGTCTTTTTGGGGTATAATATGTCCTATGTATCATCTTTAAAAATGATATCTTCTGGGCTGGCGAAACTGTGACCATATGCCCACTCTCCAGCACCTTCCTCCATTGGTCATCCATTATAATTCCCAGGTCTTTCTCCAATTTCTTTCTACTTTTTAGCTGCTCTGATCCCTCAATATTCTCCTCACATATACATGGGTAAATTTCAGAAATAAACCCTTTCTTCTCTATCCCTCCTCTTAGTTTTTGAGAGACTCGAGGCCTAATACAGTTTGGTCCCGCTCTATTAAACTGAGCATTTAATGCGTGCCTAATTTGGAGATACCTGTAGAACGTGCAATAGGGGATTTCATATTCCTCTCTCAAGGTGGCAAATGTTTTTAAGGTCCTTCCCTCATATAACAGAGCCAGTCTTGTTATTCCTTTTACTGCCCATTCTTTGATTTCTCCCACTGTCTCCAACTCTCGTAGGTTCCTGTTATTCCACAATGGTGTGTACTCTGTCACTCCCGCCTGTCCTCCAGCTGACATTGTGTCTTTCCACACTTTAATTACCATCTTAACCGTTGGGGTCAAGTTAATAAATGAATTAGCCTCCATCACCTCCATAATTGTTTCATGGGGGCCCCTTGGGTCATTAAACTTCCATTTATATTTCCTCCTGATTCTATTTTTACTATGATGTGCTGCAATTGTGCAGCCAAAAAGTAGCAGCGTGGGTGTGGTACTGTCATTCCCCCCTCCCTCATTGGCAACTGCAGGGTCTGCAGCCCTATACTAGATTGTCCCCCTTTCCATATTAATTCCCTAAACAGAGCATCTATCTTCCTAAACCATTTTTTGTGTATCCATATTGGTGCATTATGTAATACATACAGTAATTGTGGCATCCATATCATTTATTTATTTTTTTTCAATCTTTTTTTTTTATTAGAGAAAAAGAAAAAAAAATCAGAGTACAAATTACAGCCAGGGTACCTAAGTACCACACAATAACACATAGTCAAAACATATCAAATACATACTCTGAAAGTAAGCAACTTTTATATCTTATAACAAAGAAAAGCAAAAGGGAAACATCACTTATCTAGGATATTACCCTCTACTAACTAATACTAGAAGGAGAGAAGAAAAGGAAGAAAGAAAAAAAAAAAAGAGAAAGAGAGGGGGGCCAAAGACACCGTAGTGAACGAACTATCTAACGTCTTCTACCTACCACGAGGAGTGGAGAGGAAATGATCAAAGTCAGGACTACAATCTCATGCCGTATAAAATTGTAACTATTGATTAGAATACCTGAACGTCACCCAGGGTAACCATGTCTGATTGAATTTTTCTGACGATTCCCTGGCAATTGCTACAGTTTCCTCCATTTGATGAATATTCTCTATGGAGCTAAACCATTCCGATATGGAAGGGATATCTTTCGATTTCCAGTGCCTGGGAATCAAAACTTTTGCTGCGTTCAATAGATGTCTAGTCAATGATTTTTTATAATGTTGCATAGAGCAGTCGGCAATGTGGAGTAAGCAACATGCAGGCGTAAGAGAGATTGTGGTATCCGTAATGGCCTTGATCATTTCACACACTCTATCCCAGAAAGGTCTCAGACAAGAACACTCCCACCAAATATGAAAAATGGTACCCGGGTCTTGCTCACATCTCCAGCAAGAATCCGATGTCAGCGGGTACCATTTTTTTATTTTGTCCGGAGTAGCATACCATTGTGTCAAAAGTTTATACGACATTTCCTGCAATCTCGTGCCAATCGCACACTTATGGGCAAAAATGCAGGCACCTTTCCATTGCTTATCAGTAAAGTTTGTTTTTAGCGCATTTTCCCATTGTACTCGTATTCCGGAAGCTAACCCCCCCCTATCTAGTTGAAGCCAGGAGTACATGAGAGAAGTAGATCTCGGAACCAGAGCTCCAGCCAAGCAAATTTGTTCAAAGGGAGTTATCGGTCTAAGAAATTGTTTTTTAGTCTTGGAAACCTGTGTATAGTTATGCAGCTGGCGGTAAGTCCAGAATGAGAGAGAGCTCTGAGAATTTATCTCCTTTTTAAGGGAATCAAAAGATTTTAAGGTGTTAGCCTCAAAACAATGTATCATTAAGAGGGGCATCGATTGATCAGTTGATGCCAAAAAATGCAGGTCCATCCCCGGCATGAAATCAGGATTACGTGTAATAGGGGTAAGTGGACCGGGACATGAGGACAATTTATGATGTTTCAACATCCTATGAAACACTCTAAGCGTAGACCCCACCAAGGGATGCTGCTGCAAGGAATCCAAGGTAGGAATCTAAGATGTAGTGTGGAAAATGTTTCCTCTAATGTAACCCAATCCTTCTGCTCCCTATGACAGTTCCAGTCCACAATTCTAGCTAGATGCATCCCGGAGTGATAGAGTTTGAAATCCGGCAAGCCTATACCCCCCTCATCCTTAAATTTTGAGAGCGTATCCAGCTTTATCCGAGGTTTTTGCCCCTTCCAAATAAAAGTACGTACAATAGCCTGAAGTCTTTTAAAAAAAAAAGACCTGGAAGTGGAATAGGTAAAGTATGAAAATCATATAGGATTCTGGGTAAGATTACGATCTTCAATATGGCAGCTCTGCCAAACCAGGAGAAAGGTCTAGAGGTCCAACCTTTAAGATCTACTTGAATTTTTTTTAACAAGGGGGGGGAATTAATGTTATAGATATCTCCAAAGTTAGCCGCCAGTTTAATTCCTAGATAGGTAATAGATGACGTTACCCACTTAAACGAGCTGGAAGAGCATGCACTCTCTAAGGAATCGGGTGACAGTGTAAGATTAAGGGCTTCTGATTTAGAATCATTAATTTTCATATTGGAAATATAGCTGAAAATATTAAAGGCTTTAGAAAGGTTCGGAATTGAGTCATCAGGCCGTGTCAAAAAAAATAAAAGGTCGTCCGCATATGCTGCCATTTTAAAGTCACGCTGGCCTCTGAAAACCCTTTATCTCCGGATTTGCATTAACTGTGCGAATAAAAGGCTCTAAAGATAAATTAAATAAAAGAGGGGAAAGAGGACATCCCTGCCTTGTGCCATTGTTTATATCCACTGCTTCTGAAAGAGTGCCATTGATTTTAAGCTGTGCCCGAGGTTTATAATATAAAGCCGATATCCACGCCATCATGTGAGATCCTAGCCCAATATGTCTGCAGGTAGCAAACATATAGTCCCATGCGACGCGATCGAAAGCCTTCTCCGCATCAGTTGAGAGGAGAAGGCCCTCAATTCCCTGAGTATGTGCAAAATGAACCAGATTAAGGGCTTTTATGACATTATCCCGTGCTTCCCTTCCTGGCATGAATCCCACCTGTTCTGGGCCTATAAGTTTTGAAAGGAATGGTGTCAATCTAGATGCCAATAATTTTGCCAATATTTTTAGGTCCAAATTCAACAATGAGATTGGCCTGTAACTTGTACAATCAGTAGGGTCCTTCGAGGGTTTAGGGATCAGTGTTACATATGCCGTCTTAAAAGTGCTCGAGGTTGATGAGGAAGTTCGGAAATAATCCAAGGCACGGAGTAAGGGAGCTTTCAGGGTGTCTATAAAAGTTTTGTAATAATGGGCTGTAAACCCATCTGGGCCTGGACTCTTGCCCGGTTTTAGAGTTTTAATTGCCACCATAAGTTCTTCCTCTGAGATCGGCATTTCCAAGAAATCTCACTCGGCCGAAGATAAAGTAGGCATACCACTGTCCATAATGTATTCTCGCAAAACGGATTCTCTATTTCCTTGAAGCTCCGCGGGTTTATGTATCGCAGGGAGATTATAAAGCTTAGTGTAAAAAGCATGAAATTGTGCCACAATTTGGTCTGTTTTTTGTATAAGTTGGCCCTTAGAAGTCTTAAAAGAAAGAATGGAATGTGCATGAGAAATTGTTTTAAGGGTTTTTGCCAGGTATTTGCCACACTTATCCCCATGTTCATAGTGAAAGCCCTTCTTAAAATAGAGAATACGTTTAGCTTTAAGATTAAGTATGGAATTAAGTTTTTCCCGCGTTTTTGACAGTTCCAACATAAGCGCCTCTAAATGTGACTGTTTATGTTGGCTTTCCAAGAGGGCAATTTTTTCCGCCAACGCCGAGGTAACTTTTTCCGCTTCTCTTTTCTTAATAGAACCTAGGCGCATAATTTCTCCGCGTATAACGCACTTATGGGCCTCCCAAATTGTCAAAGGTGACATATCTTCTGTGGTATTAAGCTCAAAATATAATTTCAGTGCCTCGTGAATCTGTTGACAAGTAAAGGGGTCCGTCAATAGGGTGGAATTCAACCGCCAGTTGCATGATCTAGAAGGCCTATCTGATTGTGAGAGGGGAAATCGATACGGGGCAATGATCCGAAAGGGATTGTATGCCTATATTGGCTGCCTGGAGCAAAGGTAAATCACGTTGTGAAATAAACACATAATCAATACGAGAGTGCTTTTTATGCAACGGGGAATAATACGTATAGTGTCTGCCCATTGGATATACCAGGCGCCAAGCATCCACCAAGGCCAAAGAATTCAGCTGTGATTTAATTTTCTGAATAATAGAATATGAAATGCTAGACCTACCATTTGAGGTATCCTGTAGGGGTAACAGTGGGATATTAAAGTCCCCACCTAAAATAATACAGCCAGTGGCAAATCCCTTTAGTTCGTCTATTAAGTGTCGGCAAAATGTAAGCATCCATATCATTTTAATCAGGTTGCACCTCCCTGCAACCGAGAGTGGGAGGTGCCGCCAGATACCAATTTTGTTTTTAAATTTAAGCAACAATGCTTCCAGATTATTCTCTATGTATTTATTGAGATCCTGTGCAATTATTATATCTAGACACCGCATTTTCCCCACTGTCTCCATTTGTGGGATCTCAGCCAGCATCTGGTTCCTCATTGGGTCTACTGGCATTAAAGCTGATTTCTCCCAATTTATTACCAGTCCAGATATATTGCCGAACTCTCCAAAAATAATCATTGCCTGTCTAATGGAGTGACCCGTGTCCCCAGGGAAGAGGAGGACATTGTCTGCGTACAGAGCAATTCTCTCCTCCCCAATCGGTCTTATGAATCCCTTCATTGCCAAGGCAAAGAGCAGGGGTGACAAGGGGCACCCCTGCCTCGTGCCTCTCTCTATCTTTACCCTTGCTGAATATTTATTGTTGACTCTAATTTTTGCATTCAGGCCGCTGTACAATATTTTGATCCATCTAATAAATATGGGGCCAAACCCAAAGATCTCTAGTCCATGCCAAATGTACCCCCATTCCAAACTGTCAAAGGCTTTAACCACATCCAAGGACATAACTGCCCTATTGCCACTATTCTCTGTGGGTATTTGCAGGTTAAGATATACCCTCCTAATGTTTATACTAGTTGATCTACCTGGGATAAATCCTGTTTGATCCTGATGTATAAGTCTCGCAATTATTTTATTTAACCTGCTAGCCATTATTTTAGCCAGGATTTTAGCATCTGCACATAGGAGAGAAATAGGCCTGTATGATGAGGTTTCCAGTGGGTCCTTCCCTTCCTTGTGCAGTACTATTATCGTGGCCTCTGTCATTGAAATGGGCAACTTTCCCTCTACCATGGCCTCATTAAATACTTTTATAAGCTCTGGGAGCAGCACTTTCCCGTAATACCTATAGGTCTCTGCAGGTAGCCCGTCCGGTCCCGGGGACTTCTGATTGGCCATTTCTTTGCCTGCTAACTGGGCCTCCTCTAATGTTATTGGGGCCTCCAATTGCTCTTTCTCTATTCCTGTGAGAGATGGCAATTCTAGATTCCTAAAAAATCGTTGCAATTCCTCTCCTCCCGCTGTTCTTTGGGACCTATATAGTTTATCGTAATAATGTCTAAGGCCGCGTACACACGACCAAATACATCTGTTCAAATCGGTCTGACAGAACAGATATGTCTGCTGGGCTGTTTTGGTTTGATCGCTGTACACACGATCAAACCAAAATCTCCGCCGGCAGACAGCGCAGTGACGTGGCAAAGACGTTGACCCTGCCACGTCACCACACCAGGAAGTAAAACACTTCCACGCATGCGTCGAATCCATTCTACGCATTTGCGAGCAGATATGTCTGCTGGTTAGCATACTAACCAGCAGACATGTCGGACAGACGGATTCCCAGCAGACAGATTTTAAAGCATGCTTTAAAATCTGTCGGCTGGCCAAATCTGTCTGTCCGCCCGTACACACGATCGAATCTGTCTGCTGAAACGGTCTGTCAGACCGTTTTCAGCAGATAGATTTGATCGTGTGTACGCGGCCTAAATGTGTCTGTAATCTCCGCCACATTTGTAGATATGTCCCTGTTACTTCTTTTGATGGCCTGAACAGCGGATGAAGTGGAATTAGTTCTTACTAAATGAGCCAGCATCTATCCTACCCCCTCCCCCTCCCCATATGCCGCTTGTTTTTGGAACAGTCTCTTATTTTCTGATTTGCTTACCAACTATATTTTATATTCCTGTTGCTTATCCAGCCATATTATTTGCCTCTCCTCTGTTGGATTTTCAATATATTCCTTTTCGGCAATCACTAATTCATTTCTAATTCTATTTTCCCATTCTTTTGAAACCTTTTTTACTTTCACCCCTTGAATATGATGTGTGGACTGAATGATATTGATATTGAAATTTCCTATGCTGAATCTGTTTTTTACTGTCATTTGTAAAGTGGGTTTCCTGTAAACAAATTAATCGCACCTTATACCCTTTTAACCACTTTCCGACCGCCCACCGCAGGTATACGTCGGCACTTTGAGGATGGATATCTCGGTAACGGCAGCAGCTGCTGCCACAACCGAGATATCCATCTCTTCTGTGGGCGGTCGGGTAAACGATAATGGCGGTCTCCGCGGCGGAATCGCCGCGAGATCGCCGTTATCGGTAGCGGACGAGCGTGCCCCCCCCCTCCCGCTGCGCTCCCGCGCTCTCCGCCGCTTACCGGAGCCGTCGGTAGCGGCGGAGGCGATCGGGTGCGCTCGTCTGGTCAGCGGGGATGCGAGTGAGGGAAAAAATTTCCCTCGTCCATCCCCGTAGCTCTGCTGGGCGGAAGTGACGTCAAACGTCAGTTCCAAACAGCGTCTTAAAGAGACATTTTTTTTTAAATGTCATTTGAAAAATGACATTTAAAAATTTTTTTTTTTTTTTTGCATTTTAGCCTAAATATGAGATCTGAGGTCTTTTTGACCCCAGATCTCATATTTAAGAGGACCTGTCATGCTTTTTTCTATTACAAGGGATGTTTACATTTCTTGTAATAGGAATAAAAGTGATAATTTTTTTATTTTTTTTATTTTAGTGTTAAAAATTGGTAAAATTAATACAAATAAATACGAAAACAAAAAAAAAATTTTTTAAATCGCCCCGTCCCGACGAGCTCGCGCGCAGAAGCGAACGCATACGCGAGTAGCGCCCGCATATGAAAACGGTGTTCAAACCACACAAGTGAGGTATCGCCGCGATCGTTAGAGCGAGAGCAATAATTCTAGCCCTAGACCTCCTCTGTATCTCAAAAAATGCAACCTGTAGAATTTTTTAAACATCGCCTATCGAGATTTTTAAGGGTAAAAGTTTGACGCCATGCCACGAGCGGGCGCAATTTTTAAGCGTGACATGTTGGGTATCATTTTACTCGGCGTAACATTATCTTTCACAATATGTAAAAAAATTGGGCCAAATTTATTGTTGTCTTATTTTTTTATTTAAAAAAGTGAATTTTTTCCAAAAAAAGTGCGCTTGTAAGACCGCTGCGCAAATACGGTGTAACAAAAAGTATTGCAATGACTGCCATTTTATTCTCTAGAGTGTTAGAAAAAAAAATATATATAATGTTTGGGGGTTTTAAGTAATTTTATAGCAAAAAAAAATGTTTTAGTCTCGTAAACACCGAATCTGAAAAACAGGCCCGGGGCTAAAGTGGTTAATGAGTCAAAAACTACTGCACTTTTAGCTGGAGTCCCCATCTCACAAACATTCCAAGATCCTATTTTCAAACTTCTATCCTGCATTTTATCTCACATGTATACATACATTTATATATTTTGTGATCCAAAATCTATCTGTACTCAAGTACTATTTGAAGATGGAGAGGGCACACCAAAAAGAAAGAGAAAAAACAAAATCTTAATCAGTTCCCTATTTACCCCTTATCCTCTTTTCCTTCTAAATATAAAGCGAGGCTATATCTTTTCTCTAATAACTCTTTAGTGAACTAGTGGTACATGTGTTTTATCCTTTACGTTCTGTGACGTCTTACTTATTCCCCTATAATATGGTATCCGTGTTTTCCTATTTTTTACTCCGGAGGTGGTTTTTTTCTTGCCCCGGACGTGTCTACCTATGGTGAATCCCCCATCTCCCCCCAACCCCCCTCCCAACACCCCTTCCTGCACCTTCCTAGGTATCCCCTAGGGGCTGTTTTGGTGGCCGGATCCTCTACTACCATACTCACATTCGTTCTCTCCCCCCCACCCATCACCAATCATACCATCTCTCTCAGTGTTCCACTCTTGACCCATTCCTCCCATTTGAGTGCGTGCCCCCTCCCACCCCCCACTCCCCATTACTTCGATAAATTAAATTAGGGCTGTTACTGATCAAAATTTTTGTGTTCTATTAATCGTTTTTTTTTAATCGATCGACTAATTTTGATTAATTATAAAGCACATACAGATCCAACTACTTTTAGCTGATTTCCCTGCAGGCTGATTCCCAGTGCAGCCACCAACCACTGGAAAAATGGATAGCAGGATACAAAAAACACACAAAGGCAGCGCTCAATGGGAATCGCATTAAAACTTTTATAGTCTTCAAGTAGGTAACCAAATAAATATTGCACTGGAGATAAAATCGATGTAGCTACACAAACTGTAAAAATGGTGTGAGTAATACCAAATGGTAGCAAAAGCAGTCATAAAAACATGTAGCCAAGCATGATACTGGTATAAAAATGTGTACAACGATACCACTGCTGAATCCAGATGAGGAGGGGTTAACATCAGTCCATCGGCATGTAGATGTCCCGTAAAGGGAACTATCACAACTCCCAGTGGATGGCTGTAGAATACCAGGTTGGTAGAGGGAAGTGTAACAGCCCTTGCGTGTGGCAGATAGTAAGGTCCCGTCGGCATGCAGATATGAAGGTACAGCAAAGGAGCCCTTCAGATGAACATGGCAAGCCCCGCCGGTGTCCGTGACCTCACCAGATCTCCGACAGAACTCCCTGAAGGCCCAGAAGCCGACGGAGAGATGAGTACCAATCAAAAGAATTTTAATCGATCAAAAAAATTCAAGATTAATCGATCAATTAAAAGTTAATTTGCACAGCCCTAAATTAAATAAATCCCCTTAATCCACCCCTTCTTTACTTTTAATTATAAACTAAGTGTCCCCTCCTTCCCCTGCTGATAGTTGATCTTTTTTTTCCTCCAGCCATAGTACTGCAGCCTCTGGAGTGTCAAAAAAAAAAATGACCTGCCCATCGCTGTCACCCGTAGGCGCGCTGGATATAATAAAGCGTATGAGAGATTAACCTTTTGCATTTTCCGTTTAACCTCAATGAAACGCGCCCTCCGCTTCTGTAGCTGAGGGGAGAAATCAGGATAGAATGAAACCTTCCAGCCTTCAAAAAAATATTTCCCATCTCTCTATTCTTTCTTAACCGCTTCAATACTAGGCTTTTATACCACCTCCATACCGGGCCTATTCTGACACTTCTCTCCTACATGTAATAATCATCATTATTTTGCTAGAAAATTACACAGTACCCCCAAACATTATATATGTTTTTTTTAGCAGACACCCTAGGGAATAAAATGACGGTCATTCCAAAGTTTTATCTTGCACGGTATTTACGCAATTATTTTTCAAACGCCTTTTTTTTGTAAAAAAAATTGTTTTATGAATTAAAAAAATAACAAAACACTAAAGTTAGCCCAATTTTTTTGTATTATGTGAAAGATTATGTTACACCGAGTAAATAGAGACCCAACATGTCACGCTTTAATTATGCGCACACTCATGGAATGGCGCCAAACTTCGGTACTTAAAAATCTCCATAGGCAACGCTTTATTTATTTTTTACAGGTTACAGTTTAGATTTACAGAGGAGATCTAGTGCTAGATTAGTTGCTGGCACTCTAACGCACGCGGCGATACCTCACATGTGTGGTTTAAACGGCGTTTACATATGTCGGCGGGACTTGCGTGTGCGTTCGCTTCTGCACGCGAGCTATCGGGGACAGGGGCGTTTTAATTTTTTTTTTATCTTTTATTATTTTTTTTTTACTTATACTTTATATATTTTTACACTTTTTTTGATTTTTTTTTTTTTTTCCACTTTTATTCCTATTACAAGGAATGTAAACATCCCTTGTAATAGGAAATGTGTGTGACAGGTCCTCTTTATGGAGAGATGTGGGGTCAATAAGACCTCACATCTCACCTCCAGGCTGGAAACCATGAGATCGGTGAAAAAAAATTCACCGATCTCATGAATGGTGACTTACAGCCGCAATTGCGGCTTTGTTTACATACGGGGACCCGGGCGTGACGTCATCAGATCGCGCCCGGGTCCTCCGACGGTCATAGAGATGACTGGTGACCATCTGGTCACCAGTCATCTCTATGCTTCCTGCCACCGCCGACGATTCGTTCTCCGGGCCCCCGAAGGTACAGGTAAGCCCGGAGAAGCACCGGATGGCGGCGGGAGGGGGGGGATGTCCCCTCCCGCGGCCTGTAAGAACGATCAAGCGGCGGAACCGCCGCTATGATCGTTCTTACATTGTGCAGAATCGCCGGCTGAAGAGATGGATATCTGGATGATGCCTCTGGCTGCAGGCATCGTCCAGATATTCGCCTGCAATACCCAGGCCGTCAATTGACGGCCACTTAGGATGGTAAATCCCATCCCAGGCCGTCAATTGTCTATGGCTGGGTATTGAAGTGGTTAATAAAGACTCTTTGTCGCGATAATTCTAAAATTTCAAAAGCATCGATCTAGGTCGCCCCCCAGAGGGAGGTGGTTTAAAAGGAACTCTATGTGCTCGTTCTATCATAAACGCCTGTGAAAAGCTCTCTTTTCCAAATAATTTTACAAACCAGTTTTCTAAAAATTCTATAGGCTTAGACCCCTCGCTTCTTTCTGGGAGTCCCACCAGCCTAATGTTGTCCCTGAAGTCTGTTTTCTATTTCATCCACTTTTTCCTCAAATTTGTCTGCTTGTGTCTTTAGGTCCTTGACGTCTTGTTCGACAGGGTGCAATTCATCCTCTATTTGGGATATCCTCCCTTCCACCTCCGATATCCTTTCATTGGTTTTCTGTATCTCCTGTCTCACCGAGACCAGCTCCTCTTTTATACACTTCATTTGATTACATACCTCCCCCAATGTTCTTTTACATTCATTCACCACCAAAAATACATCTTTTATTGTAGGAACTTCTTCTGGCAGTGAGTTTACTATTGGGTCTGTATCTACTGCAGCTGTATTTTTATTGACAGATGTTTTAGTTACCGCCCCACCTCCTTGACCCTGGATTCTTCTATCTGCATTTATTTTCACGAGGACCTGGGGTGCTTGAGATGGGCCGCTTTTACTGGGGGTTTGCTCTGCTGCGTGAGCATATTTTTCCAGTTTAGCCGCTGATTGCGGACCCGACATTGTTATTGAGGAAAAAAGACAAAAAGGTAAAAAAATAATAATAATTTCTTAAAGATGGATCCCGGATGGGGGGAGGACCTTGGTAAAAGAACAAGATGTACCGGCAGTTTAAGAAAGGATTAACTGGACCCTTTTAGCTTTTTACTTTTGGCTTTGACTTTTAGTTTTGACCAGCCGGGTCTTTATAACTACTGCCCGGGGAAGGAGAAAAAAAAAGAGGCAATTCTTTCCCTCTCGACTCCTTATACAGTGGGGGGGGGGAGAAAATAAAGTGCTTAGTACAGTTTTTTTTTGTTTGCTCCATTAGTCAGTTAATCAAGTAACCAGTCAACAGGTTAATGCACAGTTATTTGTATGATACACCTCATCCGTGTTATACT
This sequence comes from Rana kukunoris, assembly GCA_029574335.1. Taxonomy (NCBI): domain Eukaryota; kingdom Metazoa; phylum Chordata; class Amphibia; order Anura; family Ranidae; genus Rana; species Rana kukunoris. The sequence continues at coordinate 361,177,872 of CM056052.1, forward strand.
GGGTTACTCACTGTATCCGTGAAAAGTTCTTTCATTTCTTGCACAGGGGAGGTGAAAAAAAAAGGTTGGTGTAGATTTAAATTTAATCAATTAGTTAGTGAATTAATTACAGAGTTCCATGTACAATGCGCCAATGTTATAATGGGTTACTCACTCCGTCCTTTTCCGTGCTGTCTTCCACGGCTTCACCCCTATTGCACTCCTGTTACACAGATCAAACTGTAGACTGCCATCTGCTATGGATCCCTTCCTCCTTCTTTTACTCCAGCACTCCTCCGGATCTTGGGCACATCTCCTGTCCTTCACTGCTACAGTGCCCCACCAAGGTGTAAGGATGCGTGGGGAGGTGGGGGGAACCTCCGGGAAACCCCCGATTGTCCCCGTCACAACCTTCTCCATCCTCCGGCCAAAGCACGCTGGGATTCGCCGGACCGATCACGTGGTCTGATCAGCTGACCGCTGACCTCCTATCGTGGACTCTGATCCCAGGACTGCAGCCGAGCCTCCACCACCAGCCTTCCTCCGACCTCCAAGCCACAAAGGGAACTCCAGGGAAAACCCCCCAAGCGGGCACCGATCCCGAGGGCACTCCCACTCACCGCGGCTCCCCCCGGCAGGTACATCCGCCCAGTCAGCGTCAGCGTCACCGCTAGTAGGCGATTCAGCTGGTTTACCCGGGTTACACAGGATTCATGCAGGGTTCATACAGGGTTCATGCAGGAGGGAATTACTGGGGGTTTCATCTGCATATAGGAGTGGTAGGACGGTGGGAGACGCAGCTCACCACATCTCACATGCCTTCCTCACTCCGCACACCTGCATCCGGTCACGTTCCCCATAGAGAATTGATTTTTTCCCCTCCAGCGTTTTGTAGCTTCAGGCTTCAGGCCAGAATCATACTATTGCGTTGCGTTTTGGAGCTCTGTTGTTGTTGTGAATTTCTCTATAAGGTGTTCTGCGGATCAACTGCGTTTTAGCTGCGGATCAGGTGCGAATTAGAAGAAATTAACTTCAGAGCTGCGTTTTTGGTGAGGGCCAATCATTTTTAGCTGTTTGATGATGTAGCTAATAAAAAGGGAGTGACCTTTCTTGGACTCTTCCTTTTTCTCCAGCATTCAGTATTGTGTGGATTTGGAATCAGATTTGTGAAGAAATTTGTGCTGCCCTGCCCATGTTCATGCCTACAGTTGTTGCTGCAACAGCAGCAATCTTGCTGGAAGTTGAGAGGAGGAGAAGGAGGAGGAGAAGAAGATACTGGGTTCATCCCATCATTGCAAATAGGGATGAAAGAGGGAAGTTCATGATATTGTATGAAGATCTATGTGGGCATGAAGAAACGTTTTTTGATTATACACGCATGTCAATAACTAGGTATATTATTTTTTCTTGCTAAACCTTTTCTTCCTCCATTGTTCCATAGTAGATTTTTTTTTTCTAGTTTTGATGAATTGTTAGGACTAACGTACCCTAGGTTGGAGAGACAGAACACATGCTACAGAGCAAGCATCCAGCCTGCAGAAAGATTACTAATCACATTAAGGTACTTTTCGCGACCTATGTCCATTGTCATTTTTATTTCTGAGCATGTAATATTTTGTGTATTCAACTATCCAACAGCTGTAATTAGAAATGAATAACCAGACATAAGATGAGCAAAAATATATATTTTTTTTTTCCAAAAAAAATCCAGAAATAGCCAACATATATTTTTAGTAAATAATATACAAAATAAAACTTTGCATTCAAGTATACCTCAGGAATAAACTTTTCTCCTAAAAATGTACACATGCTCATTAACTGTGGGCAGAACTTAAACTTTATAGATTGTGATATTTTTTTTTTTAGATAATGCTGCCTCAGTGGAGTAATGACTTCCTGAAGTATTTTCAGCAATGGCAGTGCTGGAAGCATGGCTAGACTCGCCATGTTGCTGTGGGCCATGTTGCTGTGGGCCATGTTGCTGTGGGCCATGTTGCTGTGGGCCATGTTGCTGTGGGTCAATGTTGCTGTGGGCCAATGTTGCTGTGGCCAATGTTGCTGTGGCCAATGTTGCTGTGGCCAATGTTGCTGTGGCCCATACATCCCCTAAATTTGAGTGTGTGGCCTAATTGAAGGGATTGGGGATCTGATGGGATAGTGAACTCGCCTGTGTTGTACATCATATATCGATGTTGCCTCTTCCAAACTGGAAGGATAGGATGGAGGAACATAGGGGTAAGGTTTGTGTCCCGGCTCTCGGTACTGGCCTGACATTAGTAAGTGTATGCGAGTTGTTGCTTGTGGCAAATATGGCCTTTCCGATCTTGGTTCCTCACTTGGCACTGTAAATGACTGTAGAACTTGTTCTACAGTGGTTCACATTTCTAAATATCGCTCAGGTAGTAGTTTTTTAATCAAAGGAACAAAATTGAGCGCCAGTATTGTAGCCGGACATAAGAAAGCATCCACCTTTTCAGACATTTTTAGTAATATCTCTAGTAGACGCTCACTTATTTCTGTCTGCAATACTGCTGCTCGCTTACGTGCCACTTTGGCAGGCCGAGCAATGGTTGCAGGAGCAGAGGAGGACCCAGGGATCAGCTCAGCCAATCCAGATTCCTCTTCTGGGTTTTCAATCCATAAATTTGACCCTAGTTGCATTTCTGTGAGATCCTCATTTGGTTCAATCAAAACAGGTGCCCCTGCTTGTGCCTCAGAATGGCTCTCTGGTTGATCCTCCAACACATCCTGTTCATCCCAACTTGCTTCGGTCCTGTTTATTGAAGAAAAAATTACCTTAATAATGTAAAATATGTAGGCACGATACATTGATGATGTAGATGTTAACTTACTCTCTCATCTCTATGAGTGGTTTCAGAAAATCAAGGTCATCAGCATACATATAGGGGGACTCTAGCTGTTGCTCCCGAGCCACTCCTCACTTCTCTAAGGTGACGATTGTATTTTTTGAGGGCAAAAACAGAGAAGAGAATAATAATGTATTTTTTGGTTTTGTTTTGAAGGTACCTAGCTACAGGCAATTAATTTGGAAGTCTCCACTATGAGTTCAAGGTTGGAAAAATAACAATATGTGGCATTGTTCATGAAACATGCATTGTTTTGTGGGAAGAACTAAACCCTTTGGTCTTCAAAAAGCCTACAAAACAAGAATGGTTGAAGGTATCTGAGGAATTCTGGGAGCGATTTTCCGAACTGTCTGGGAGCCATCGATGGGAAGCACATTTGCATCATGAGGCCATTTGATAGTGGGAGTCAGTTTTTTAATTATAAAAAAATGTATTCCATTGTATTACTGGCAGTGGCAGATGCAAATTATAAATTCCTTTATATTGATGTAGGTGCTTATGGCAGCAGCTCGGATTTGGGTGTATTTGGCCATTCCACATTTGTGAGAATGCTAAGGAAGAATAGACTGGATTTACCAAATGATTCGTCCTTGCCCGGAACAAATGAGCCTGCCCTCCCATATGTTTTTGTAGGGGATGAAGCGTTTGCCCTTGGGAAAAATATGCTTAGACCTTTTTCTAGTAGAGCGCTGACCAATGAAAAAATAATATTTAATTATCGCCTCATTGGGGCACACCGAGTAGTAGAGTGTGCATTTGGGATTCTTTGCAATAAATGGAGAATCTTGCACACTGCCATCAACCTCAGTCTGGAGCATGCTGTCTCTGCTGTTAAAACTGCCTGCGCACTGCACAACTATGTGCGAGAACGTGATGGTTACGTTTTTGAGGATTCCCTGATGCATAACATGGAGGCTGCACAGTGGAATGTGACTAGGGGCACTACAAGTGGTAAATTGATTAGAGATCAATTCCAAAATTACTTTATGCGCCAGCTGGCGAGTTACCTTGGCAGATGCAGTCAATTTAATTTAAATATTTCCTTTTTTGTGTTGTTAAAAAATTCTATGGCCCTTTAAATATTAGAAAAGTGTCCAAGACTGGGAACGGGAACTAAAAAAGACATTCAATACGGAACAACGGCAACGTATATACAAACGAACACATGAAACTTCAATTTGCGCGCGGACCCAAGAGACAAATTATACGATTTTTGCAAGATGGTACAGGACACCAGAAAGACTAAATAAAATCTTCTCAGAAGTGTCAGATAAATGTTGGAGGTGCCAAGGAAGTATAGGAACGATGCTGCATATATTTTGGGACTGTCCCTTGTTAAAGGGTTTTTGGTTAGAGATCAAAAGGGCCCTCCAATTCTGCTCAGAATATGAGATACCTGAAGATCCAGAATTTTACCTCTTACATATGAATCAAATCCCAGAAAAAGTATATAGAGAGATAAGTATACGCCACCTACTAGATGCGGCAAAAGCCTGTATAACAAAGAGGTGGAAATCACCAGCCCCACCAACTATAGAGATGTGGATAAACAAGGTGAAAGAAATTAGTAAGCTAGAAGAACTTGTACTGACAGCACGACACCAACAAGAAAGATACTTAAAAACATGAGGATAACAGGGAGGGGAGGGAGTTCTCCTTTCCATCCATTTTTTTTTTTCCTCGTTTTTTGTTTTGTGGTCCTTTTTCGCTTTTTATCCTTTTTTCTTTTTTGTGGTGCGTGTTTCAGGTTTCAGGTTTCAGGTAGTGCTGTTGTTTCCCCCAGATAACCAGGTGGAGGGAGGGTTTAAATAGGGCTGGGAAGTAAGGATGATGATGACCAAGGTTTAAAGGGGCACACGACAGTATGTATGAATGAATGAATGAATGAAAACTTGTATAGCGCGACACATGCGAACTGAATCGCCTCTGGGCGCTTGTTGTTCCTGTCTCCTTTGATATCAAAAGAGAAAAGTCTTGACCTTTTTTCTAAATGCTAGGTGGTTCTCCTCCAACCGAATGCTGGTTGGTAAAGCGTTCCATAGTCTGGGGCCTTGGATCGCGAATCTCCTTTCTCCTTTGGACTTGAAGTTGGCTTTCGGAACCTGGAGTAGGTTCCGATTCGTGGATCGCAAAACGCGATTGGGATTATGCGCTTTTATTATTTCGCATAAATAAAGTGGGGCATTCCCATGGACACATCTATGAGTAAGACAGAGAGCTTTAAAAGCAATTCTGTCTTTGACTGGCAGCCAATGAAGTGCCCTCAGTGATGGTGAGATGGATTCCCAGGGTTTTTTCCCAGTCACAAGTCTGGCGGCCGTATTCTGAACGACTTGTAGACGGGCGATTTGGTACTTGGGGAGGCCGAGGTAAAGGGCATTTGCATAATCCAGCCTGGAGTTTACAATTGCTCCCACCACGACCGCTAAATCTTCTTTAGGGATAAACGGAGTGAGTCTGCGTAGTAGGCGCAGTAGATGGTGAGATCCACTGACTACTGATCCTATTTGTGCGTCCATTGTCATAAAGGAGTCAAAAGTGACCCCTAGGCTTTTGACTTTGGCGCTAGGGGTGATGAGCTTGCCCAGAATGGGCGGGGGGGTCCACGCTGTTGAAAGTTGATTCCTGCGCTTGGCATGAAACAGGAGAAGTTCTGTTTTTGCTCCATTGAGTTTAAGATAACTCTTTGTCATCCAGTCCTCTATCAAAGAGAGACATGTCTCTAGATTGAGGCGGTGATCCTGTCTGTTGCAGATGCGGAAATACAGTTGCGTATCATCTGCATATGAGTGGTAAAGCAGTTTTTGGCTGCTAATAATCTCAAAGAGAGGACGAAGATAAATGTTAAACAGCACTGGTGACAGAGGCGATCCTTGAGGGACTCCGCATGTTACTGTGCGTTTTTCAGACGTGAAAGGTCCTAACTTCACTGTTTGCGATCGGTTTTCCAGAAAAGAGGAGAACCAAGATAGATCGCCTTCTGCGACTCTGGCTACTTCAGCAAGCCGAGTCAGTAACAGATTGTGGTCTACAGTGTCGAAAGCGGCACTTAGGTCCAACAGAACTAGAAGACAAGATTCTCCTTCGTCTGCGGCCTTGAGAACATCGTCCCATACTTTCAGTAATGCTGTTTCCGTCCCGTGTCCGGGACGGAAGCCTGATTGCAATGGGTCAAGTAGCTTGTAGGTATCTAGATGCTGTTGCAGCTGTTGTACCACTACTTTTTCCATTATCTTTGAGAGTACGTTGAGGCTTGTTATGGGGCGGCGGTGGAGTGGATCCTTGGGGTCCAGGAAGGGTTTCTTCATGATGGGTTGGATTATACCCTCTTTCAACTGTGAGGGCACTATGCCTTCCAAGAAAGACTGGTTGATAAGCTGCGTGATGGGAGGAGCCAGAATGTCGGCGCATTGTTGTATATTATAGGTTCAGTTGTATTTACCTGTACATGTATTACTATTTTATTTTCAAATAAAAAAAGACTTAAATCTTAAAAAAATATTAGAAAAGAACATACTGAGATAACAATGTCACTATGTGTAATTTGAATGGAGATTGAAAATCAAAAATAAACACTTGTGTCTCAAACATTTTTTGACTCCTAATCACTACCTGAACCTCACAAAAAATTGATGACTTTATCCGTCGCTGTCTGACACTGTTGTGTGTTCTGCTGGGTATCATTGTACAGAAGATGATGTGTTTGTATGACCAGCATGGGCCATAACGTCAAAAGGGGATGACAAATACAGATAGCCACTCCCCCTAGGATCTGCAAACCAACTTGGTAAAGTGAGTTTACATATTCTTAAAATAGACACTCACGCAGACTCATACAAACAATGACCAAGGATGTGGGAATGAGTCCCTTGTCACCATCAACATGGGGACAGGGTGGAATTGGTATTTACCTAAAACACCCTGGCAAGATTGAAAACATGTGGCATGGTATGGGTTAGCACACTTAACATGCCCTGACAGAATCCATGCTTGGATAAGGGCCTGGTCTGAATTTGTGGGGTTAAGCACTCTGGTTATTGGGGTTTACTTTAAAATATAGCTTTATAAGTTAGGGAATGAATAGACAAACATCTCCAGGCAGATAAAAAGAAAATAAAACTTACCTTTGTCAGCTTTAACTTGGGGTGAGCACATGCTCCACTCTGGCAATAGACTTCTGGCTATTTCAACCCAGGTTTGTTTTTTCTTAACGTTGTCCTTATATTCAGGATGCCGGGTGTCATAGAGTAGTGGATTCTCCCTGACAAGGCGGATTAGCTCCTCGCAATCCACACACTCCGTGACTTTTTTGCTCCGTCTTTTGGACATGGCTACTCACTTTAGCAGCATGAAACAGACCGAGGAGGAACTAGGAAAAGGGGGGGTGGAGGAGGAGGAAAGAAAACCTCCATTCAAACCGCAACACATGTGCGAATTGGATGCGTACCCATAGAAGATAATGGGCCTGAATTCGCACCTGAGCCGCACCGCATGGCCGAAAAAACGCAAACGGTTTTCCGGCAATGTGCAGTGCGAATGCATCGCACATATGTGAACCAGCCTCATTGAAAACAATGTATTTAGAAATGTTCTGCGTATTTGATGCGGTTTAAGCCGCAACCAATTTGCATAGGTGTGAATCCGGCCTCAAGCTACAAAACGCCCAGGTGTGAATGGGGTCTAAGAATGAACTGTCTTACCTAACTAGTCTGATTCAGTACTATCATGGCAGCGCCCATGTTTTGTTTCACTTTCTATCAGTCACATGATGGTACCAACTTTTTAACTGTTCCTTTGCTACTAAGAAGATATGGACACTGATTGGACTAACTATAAGCTCACACCTAGATTACAGCCTAAAACACACCTAGATCTTATGCATATTCATAAGTATATATTGTTTAACTTGATGTTTGTAAGTCAGAGACACTTCCTTCTTCATTTGGCCCAGCAGAGCTGGCTATCTGTGTGTGTTGTGTCTCTCCACTACAGTGTATAGAATAAACAGCACCTTTTTTCCTTTTTATTGATTTGGGCTCACGGTCTCATCTGAATGGTCTTGTTTGGAGACTCTCTAACCTGATTTAACAGAATGGTGCCTGTGGCTTGGACCCAGTCTGGTGGGCTCCTGGCCAGAGAGACACCAAACTCACATTTAGTAGACAAGAGGCCACTGTAAGAAACTGTTATTCTTACTTATTCTGCTCTTCAACCTCCAGAAAGGAGCTGGAGATATCACTAGGCATTTTCAACTATCTATACAAATTCTCTCAGGGCCTTGCTCAACAGATAACACAGCTACGTACACTGCTACAGAAGGATGCTGTTTGGTGTTGGGATGCAAACATGGAAAAGACTTTCGACAAAGTGAAGAAACTGTTCACTAAACATCCAGGGCCAATACTGAAATATTTTGATGTGAACTGTGACACTGTACTTTAAGTGGATGCATCTCAGTTTGGGTTAGGTGCTGTACTGACTCAACAAAGACATCCTGTGGCATATGCTTCATGAGCATTGACCACAACGCAAGCCAATTATGCCCAAATTGAGAAAGAAATGCTGGCTATTGTGAATGGATGTACAGACCACAAGCCATTGGAGTACATCCTACAGAAACTGCTGGCTTCTAAAGCGGATGGTTATGCAGCGGATAATTATGGTATTACAGCAGTATAATCTCACAGTAAAGTATAAGCCTGGAAAGAAAATTTAATGGCAGATACCCTGTCTAGGGTGTTTCTAGAAGGCCATGAAGCACAGGATGAACCTGAGTTGGAAGAACAGGTGCATACAGTACTAGCGAACATTCCAATATCAGATGTACGGCTGGAGAAGATAAGACAAGACACCAAACAGGATAAAGTCCTAGAAAAACTAACTTGTGTCATGTGCAATGGCTGGCCAGAAAAATGAAATAAGCTGTGTCCTGATCATAAACATAGCCGTCTTTACCGCAGGCCAAAATGGGGCAGCTGCCCGGGGCCCAAAGCAGAGCCGCCCGTTAAGCCCGTAAATCGGTGCTTAAAATCCCCAAACAAACAGCCCCACACCCACTTGATTGACAGGTAATATAGTAATTTTTGAGCGCAGGCACACAATACACCTCACATGATGCTCTTCACCTTCACAAATTGTAGTTCCGGTCGCTTACTGTGGCAGATGGATTCTATTGAGGAGCGGCTCTCCTGCATCATAGTGCTGAAACTTCAGCCCGAGGGAAAGAACGTACGCTGAGAAGGTTTTAAGTTCAGCAGGAGCACGTGTGGCGGCGGTACACAGGCAAGCAGTCCCCTGCAGATGACACACTGACAAGAAAGTCACATACTCACTGTAGGCTACTCAGGAAAGAGCAGTCTTTAGACTCCCTGCTGTGTGCTTATGATGATGATCATCATCATTATAGAGATAACAGCACAGCAGGTTCTCTGTGGCTCTCAGTGTCACAGGGCTGTTGGGTGCTGACATTGCAAAAAAAACACGCCGTGAAAAATGACGAGAAAAAATAGAGCAGGTTCTAAATTTTTAATGCCCTCGTCGAGAAAAATGCTCTGGAGCCTACACACAATCGTTTTTAATGACCAATTTTTTCTGGCCCAGTTCCTGCCCCCTTTACTAGAAAGGTTTCTGATGCAATCACCACTCAAACGCCAGTCCTCGTAGCTCATTTTTTATAAATACCATATAGAAAATCTCAGACTCGGGTATTGTGAAATATCATTCATCATTCAGCACCCCTAAATGTAAACAGGGAAATTAATAATCCATGATGTACTTGTATACAGTACAGAGAAATGTCCCCTAGCCTAGAATTTACAATGATTATTCACCGTTCAAAAGTAAGAGAATTTTCATTAACATCTCCTTCCTTCATGCCCAGATGGCCACAATTTTGCTTTACCTTCATATGGTCAGATGCCATTGTGGCTGCTTAACAAAAATGAGTTATTGCAGTAGATACACTGGCTGAAAGGCTTTGGAGTAATTGTCTTTGACTGTATGACAATGAAGGCAAGCTTTAGAATTCCAGCTGTTGCTGTACATCATTCTCCAACATTACTAGTCTGCCAGAGGCTATGATATGAATTTAATCTTTTCTATATCAGATTACAAGCTTATTTCACTGCATTGTATATACAGTCTGCAACTGCAAGAACTTTAGATTGTCTTTCCCTGGAGTATATAGTAACACCAACAGTTACCACCTTCTTCATTTGAAATTCTAAAACAAAAACAGTACTTTGTATAGAAGATCTGTTTATGTACACAGTATGTCATATTGCCAAACAAAACAGTAAATTAGGATACCTATTTTTAGGATTCAACATGCAAAATAGGCTATTAGGCCCAGATATGTGAATTTGTCATGGACCAGGATGATGTAATGCTTTAAAGAAAGAAGGTCTACTATATTAAAGCAAGAACAAAATAAGAATAATAGATAGTGTAAATCAATGTTTCTCAATCTTTTTGCAATGGAGGAATCCTTAGGTCTCAGGAAATTCCTGAAATCATTTTTAGATCTACAAATCACAATATGCTAGTGCTGTCATAGATATGTAGCCATAACAATAAATAAAATAAAAAATAGTAAAATTCACCTTTCTTTTAATGAGAATTTTTTTTGTTGATATCTTCTATAAAAAAAACTTACATTGGAAAAAAATATCAGAAACATGACATAAACATATCAGCTTTTGTGTTTAGTGGCTAAAAATACAATTATATAGTTTTATATTGCACTGCAGGATATGTCTCTACTCTATGAAGAAATGATCTAAACAAGAGATCTCAGGCAATATTTTTCAATTTTGATGATGACAGCACCAATAATAACACTATAACCATAATTATTAAACAAACAATGATGAGAGTAATGCCAGCTGCCCAGGAAAACTGACTCTTGTGAGAATGGGTGAGAGGGAGGGGTGAGATGGGTGAGAGAGAGAGGAGTGTGAGACAGGGGGGTGAGAGGGAGGCTGAGAGAGAGGAGGGTGACAGATAGGAGGGTGAGAGAGAGGAGGATGAGAGAAAGAGGGTGAGAGAGAGAGGAGGGTGAGAAAGAGGGGGTAAGAGGCAAGAGGCTGAGAGAGAGGTGGAGAGAGCAGGGTAGGAGAGAGAATGGGGCTGAGAGGGAGGGGGTAATAGACAAGTAATGTGAGAGAGAGGGGTGGCTGAGAGAGAGGGAGGGTGGCTGACAAAGGGTCTTGACTGACAACGGGGGCTGACATAGAGAGGGGGCATACAGAGGGGGTGGGCTGACCGAGGGGGTGGCTGACAGAGGGGGGATGGCTGACAGGTGCAAGAGACCACAATCACCCACAGTCCAGCCCTACCTCTATATTTGAGCAGCTCTGCCGGGCCAATCATAGACCCACATGCCTACCTTCCATACATGACCCATTCGACCAATCGCAGGGCTCCCACTGCGCATCGCTAAGCTGGGCTCTAAATGCACCAGGAGTGTGTGACATTGATGGTGGGCATGGCTTGCGCCCTTGTAGATGTTGCAGCCGGTGCCACTACCACCTAGCCAATTCCAGGGGCACTTGCCCCCCCCCTGCCACCCCCTTGTAGATGCCAATGGCAGCCTAGTAGGAGGTTCATGGCCACTGGTGCATGATGGGGAGTTTTATATATATATATATATATATATATATATATATATATATATATATATATATGATTATTCTCTTGCCTTAGGCTGAGGCCTGAGAATGTGCTGTTGAAGAGAGCTCTGTGATTGGGCCCAAAGCCTACATTTGCTGAGCTGGTCCCGAGGCTGTCCTGCTCGGTGGGGAGGAAGTCGAGCAGAGCCAAGCCAAGCCGAGAAGATTCAGGAGAGGCCGCTTGCTGGAGAGACGGGCCTGGTGACTTGCTTGGAGGAAGCACTGGAATCTGAAAAAGTGCTTGCAGTGTTGTCGGGTTGGCTTAAAGTTGCTGACACTGTGAAGCTAGGAAATCTGAAAATGTACTTGCAGTGTTGGTTGGCTTAAAAGTTCTGAGAAGCTGGACTTTGTTCTGGATCTGAAGAGTCTGTAAGTGATCTTCTGTGTTATTTGCGACCCCTAACCCTCATTCCCTCAACCTCCTTCCTTGGTTTGACATAAAAATTCTGAGAAAGTCAAAAAGTGACTGGCACCCAACTTTCTGTTCAAGATTCCATATTGTAGCCATGGTGGTAAATGCTGGCACGCTCCCTGCCTCTGGAAGTGTTATCTTGCCTTTAGGGTACCGGGGGTGCTACACACAGTATTATGTAAAATCCACTGGGCTCTCATGCCGCGTACACACAATCATTTTTTGTGATGAAACAAAACAACGTTTTTCAAACTTCATTTTCCAAAACGACATTGCATACACACCATCGTTTTTCCAAAATGCTCTTGCAAAGTGTGGTGACGTACACCACAATCGACGGCACTCTGTTCCATTGAAGCTTCGTCTCATAACTTGCCTATGAGCATGCGCGGCTTTAAAAACGTCGTTTTAAACATCGTTTTGCCCACACACCATCACTTTTTATGGCACAAAAAACTACGTTTTGAAAAATTCAAGCATGTTCGAATTTTTTTTGGTCGTTTTTTTTTAAGACATAAAACAACGTTTTGCCCACACACAGTGTTTTTAAATGACGTTTTTGAAAACTTTGTTTTTTTTCATCACAAAAAATGATCGTGTGTACGCGGCATTAGTGTCTCCCTGTTAACAACATATGTATATTCCTTTTGAGAATTAAAAGCTTGACATTACTAAACTTCCTTTATCTTTGCCAAGGCCTTGCCTTGGATGCTTTCTCACTGTTTCGCATAACAAACTACTATGTCAGCCAAAATGCATTTTAGATTGACCTGTGTTTTTAGCTTATTTTACTTCTCCCATGTATGATGTAAGGACCTAAGGAGTTGCCAACCTCTTTCTTGCATGCTGTATGTGTTGTTGCTTTAACCACTTCAGCCCCGGAAGGATTTACCCCCTTCCTGACCAGAGCACTTTTTGTGATTCGGCACTGCGTCGCTTTAACTGACAATCGTGACGGTCGTGCGATGTGGCTCCCAAACAAATTTGGCGTCCTTTTTTTCCCACAAATAGAGCATTCTTTTGGTGCTATTTGATCTCTGCGGTTTTTATTTTTTGCGCTATAAACAAAAATAGAGCCACTATTTTGAAAAAAATTGAATATTTTTTACATTTTGCTATAATAAATATCCCCAAAAAAATCTAAAAAAACATTTTTTTTCCTCCAGTTTAGGCCGATACGTATTCTTCTACATATTTTTCGTAAAAAAAAATCGTAATTAGCGTTTATTGATTGGTTTGCGCAAAATTTATAGCGTTTACAAAAAAGAGGGTAGTTTTATGGCATTTTTATTAATATTTTTTTTTTTTACTAGTAATGGCGGCGATCAGCGTTTTTTTTCAGCACCGTGACATTATGGCGGACACATCGGACAATTTTGACACATTTTTGGGTCCATTGGCATTTTTATAGCGATCAATGCTATGAAAATGCAATGGATTACTATAAAAATGCCATTGGCAGTGAAGGGGTTAACACTAGGGGGCAGGGAAGGGGTTAAGTGTGTTCCTGGTGTGTTCTAACTGTATGGGGGGGGAGGCCTCACTAGGGGGAATCACTGATCTTCTGTCCATACATTGTATGAACAGGAGATCAGCGTTTCCCCCGCTGACAGGAACGAGAGCTTTGTGTTTACACACATACCTCCCGTTCCCCGCTCTGTAACGAACGAGCGCGTGCCCGGCTGCGATTGCATGCGCGCCCCCTAGCGGCCGCAAAAGATAGGACGTAGAGCTACGTGCTCTCGCCTAGCAGTGCCACCGTCCCGCCGTATAACTGTGGTGGGCAGTCGGCAAGCAGTTAAATAAAGAATAAAAAAAAAAAAAGGCCAGCTCAATGTTCCTCCATTTACAATCTGTCTGTGGAAAACAGATCTTTTGGGCACAATGTCAACAATGGCATAAATTAACTATACAAACTCCCTTGGCACTACAGTATTGGTTCAGGTTGACTATTCCTGACGTAGTTTGAAAATAATGACCCAAAATACAGTTTAAAGCTAGCAACCTTACTATCCTTGGACCGGTCTGGCTAAATTAAGTGGTGCAAATTAGCTCCTCTGCTCGGCCTGTATCAGCACTGGGTATAGATAACCCAGTAGGTATCTAAACTCATTCACCGGGAAACAGGGGCGGACTGACAACTCATGGGGCCCCCGGGCAATAGGAGATCATGGGGCCCCCAGGCTTAGAGATGGCCGCCATGTGGCAGCCATCTTTTTTTGATGCAACATGAAGGTGGAAAAACCCATGTGGAGGGGCACCGAGCTCCATGACATGCTGAGTGGCAGAAGACTTAGAGCTGGTGACCCACTAAATTCACTTAACAGCATCATGGGCCCCTGGGCAAAATACTGCACTGGGACCCCTAGCAGGGAGATGATGACCTACAGCATACATAGTGCACCATGGCAAACAATGGACATTAGAGTCTTAAAAGAGGATTGAACAGAATCTGCATCTGCTGTAAACAATGCAAACATACCACAGACCTTGTACCCATAAAATTTGAATTACTGTGTCGCAGCTGATAATCTCAGACACTAATGAATCTCACTCAAGGGATCATTTGCTTTTAAAATAAACGTTTCCATTACATATGTTTTTTTTATGCACAACATTTTTTATTTTTGGCTTACTGAGGCAACATTACAGAAGAACTTAATCAAAACCAGCAACTGTTGAGACAATGAACACCTTGGTCAGGTCTATGTCCAGTATAATGTACAGAGTATGGGGGTCAGGAGTAAGTAAGAAACACAACAACATAGTGTATAGTAGGGATGAGCCGAACACCCCTGGGTTCGGTTCGCACCAGAACCTGCGAACAGACCAAAAGTTTGTGTGAACTTTAGAACCCTGTTAAAGTCTATGGGACTCGAATGTTTGAAATCTAAAGTACTCTAAAGGCTATTGTCCTAAAAACTGTTTGGGGACCCGGGTCCTGCCCCAGGGGAGTGTTTGGGGACCTGGGTCCTGCCCCAGGGGACATGTATCAATGCAAAAAAAGTTTTAAAAAACGTCCGGTTTTTTTCAGGAGCAGAGATTTTAATAATGCTTAAAGTGAAACAATAAAATTGAAATATTCCTTTAAATTTCGTACCTGGGGGGGGGGGGGTGTATAGTATGCCTGTAAAGTAGCTCTTGTTTCCTGTGCTTAGAACTGTCCGTGCACAATGTGTAATTTCTGAAGGAAAAAGTCATTTAAAATCACTCGTGGCTATAATGAATTGTCGGATACCAGCAATACAAAGAAAAGTCATTCATAAAAAAAGAATGTGTGGGGGTCCCCCCAATTTCAATTACCAGGCCCTTCGGGTCTGGTGTGGATATTAAGGGGAACCCTATGTCAAATTAAAAAAAAATTATGTGGGGTTCCCCCCAAATATCCATTCCAGACCCTTGAGATCTGGTATAGATTTTAACCACTTAAGGACCGCCGCACGCACATTTACGTCCACAGAAGGGCACGGCTGGGCACAAGGGCGTAAATATACATCCTCGCCCAGTAGCGGGTCGGGGGTCCGTTCGGGACCCCCTCCGCGGCGTGCGGCGGTCCCCGTGTCTCCGGGAGCGATCCAGGATGAGCGGGCGGATGTCCGTTTTTGCCCGCCCCCCCGCGATCGCTCCCAGCCAATCGCTGCGCTCCCCCGCCCTGTCACTTCCTCCTCCTGTGTTTACACAGGAATGGGGAAGTGATTTAATCTCTCATCGCACCTCACAGTAAGTGTGCACGAACACTACACTGACATACACACACATAGGCACACTTAACCCCTTGCGATCTGCCCCCCCACCCCCCCTGTTACAGTGTCACTGAATGCAGTGATCTAATCACTGCATTTAGTGTCAGTGTGACAGGCAGTGTAAAAGTCAGTTAGTGTTAGGTTCAGGATAGCCCCCCCTAATAAAGTTTTAACCCCCTGATCACCGCCCTAGTTAACCCTTTCACTCCCTATTGCCAGCGTCACTAAGCGATCATTTTTCTGATCGCTGTATTAGTGTCGCTGTTCCCGCTAGGTAGCTATTTTTTTTTATTGCGATTTTTTTTTTTACTAAAGACATGTGGCTGAATTAATTTTGGCCTAAATGTAACAAAAAGTAAAAAAATTTTGTTTTTTTTCAAAATTGTGGCTCTATTTTAGTTTATAGCGCAAAAAATAAAAATCGCAGAGGCGATCAAATACCACCGAAAGAAAGCTCTATTTGTGGGAAGAAAAGGACGCAAATTTTGTTTGGGAGCCACGTCGCACAACCGCGCAATTGTCTGTTAAAGCGACGCAGCGCCGAATTGTAAAAACACCTTGGGTCATTTAGCAGCGTATGTGTCCGGGTCTTAAGTGGTTAATGGATGGACCGCCCCTGGTATACACCTGCATGCACAGTATACACATACATACATACATACATACATAAATAATTTATATATATATATATATATATATATATATATATATATATACACACACACACACACCAGCACTTTTTCTTTATTTTTTCTTTATTTTTTTTTTTAAAGTAGGTGTAATTAAATGGTTCATGCAGCAAGTTTATACTGCAGGGGAAAAAAAAAAAAACACACAACTGTAGTTGCCAATGCTGAATGTTTCCACACACATGAAGCTGACATCTTTACTATCAGCAGGAGAATAATGACAGCACTTCCATTAACACCAGTGCTTTTTACCCAAAAATCATCCTGATCCACTGCTGCAGCCCCTTCTGGCATGCTGGTACTTGTGGTGCCCCAGCAGCTCACAGACATAGCATGTGGTAAGGTAGTACAGGAGAGGAGGAGGCTGTGCCTGTGTACTGGTGGGCAGGTGATGAGTAGGGAGATGTAGAAAAGATTGGAGAATTTCACCACATCCTTCTCCCAGAAGCATGGCACTTCTCTCACATAGATCGTTTTTCTAACAGCAGCCCTTAAACACAAGAGGAGCCCTGATACACAGCCCAGAGTGAGCTACATTTTTAAAATACACATTTTTTTTTTGCGTACCCAATGTTTATCTTTAAAAAGTCCTGTTGTGACATAACACACTGGGTGGTGGGACTTTAATGCTCACAGTGGTATTACTTTCCTTTGAGGAGCAATTTTGTGGCCGCTATCATGTGTTTGCTTTTATGGTACAACACAAAGTCTGATCAATCTAAAATCAGTGCAATTGGAAGCACTGAACCATGTGTGTGGCTTTTGTTTATTTTGAGACTTGTTGTATTCATCTGTTTTCTCCAAATTCTCAAAATATTGTGTAGTGGTGCCCTTGTGAGCGCTGCTGAGTGTTGTGGTCCGTCTATCACCCTGCCCAGACACACAGTTCTCATTCACCCTCAGGTGGAAAAACAGTCCTTATACTTTGGTTTTTTTTTTTTTTTTATTGAGGGGAATAAACTTGGATAAACTTGGATTGGAGAATTTCACCACATCCTTCTCCCAGAAGCATGGCACTTCTCTCACATAGATCGTTTTTCTAACAGCAGCCCTTAAACACAAGAGGAGCCCTGATACACAGCCTCCCCCTCCACACCAGGGTAAGCACTGATAATAAAAAATTTCTTTCAGCTCAGCCAGCTTACCTTTTATCAGGCAGCCGTCCATACCCACACTGTAGGCTGTCCCCTCCTCCCTCTCCTCTCTCCAGCAGTCGGCACCTCCTGCTCCTATGTCAAAAAAAGCCGCACTGGAGAAGGGGGCGTGTACACTGTGCTCTCATTGGCTGAGGAGGCAGTGGAGAGGCGGGGCAGCTACAATCTCGAGATTTACACATCAAAATTATGTTGGCAGTGGCTGTTTCAGGGATAGATGTCAAAATACATTGATTTTAACAATCTGTCCCTGCTTTTACAAAGACTGGCAACTCTGATGGGGCCCCCTAGTGGCCATGGGGCCCTCGGTCCGTGCCCGCCGGACCGAATGGTCAGTCCGCCCCTGCCGGGCAAAGACATGTGGTTGATGCAATTCAGGAACAGGACTAGCAATGTATCTCTGTTATTGTAAACTAGACACGCACCTTTGCACAGGCTTCCTTTTTATAAAAAAATAAATAAGCACCTGTCTGCCCTGCTAGCATGAAAACAAAGACATGTGCCATAGCGTAGGCGCGTCACAAGAGTCAGAGTTTCCGAAAGTAGCCGAACATGTAGAGCCGCGAGCTAGCTCTACACAGTGCCTGCGCACCGACTAGGAGCCATGTAGAGCCATGACTGCACAGGCACTGTATAGAGCTGACTCGCAACTCTGCATGTTCGGCTACTTTTGGAAACTCTGTGACACTCGAGACGCGCCTACGCAATACGGGGGGGGGGCCTTATCCGCCGGGGGGAACTTTTTCTGAAGGATGTCAATCATCTGGGCGAACTCCAAGATGACATTGCACCTCAGCATAGAAACGCCTACTCCCGCGGGAGTGACTACCCGGAAGCCGGTTTGAAAATAAAGATAATACAGTATGTACAGCATAAAAAAAAAAATGCCAATTGTCCATGTTAGAAGTATAAAGAATTTGGTCTATATCAATAGATGTTATTTGGCTGAACTTCTGCTTTAAATTAACAATTGCTCTATAACTTTAAAGTGATACTAAAGCTTAATTTTTACAAAATTAAAATAATAAACATGGTGGGCCAGATTCTCGTAGATCTGCAGTTTTCCGGCGTATCGTAGCATATCTCATTTACGCTACGCCTCCGCAGCTTTTACGAGCAAGTGCTGTATTCTCAAAGCACTTGCTCCATAATTTGCGGCGGCGTAGCGTAAAGGGGCTGGCATAAGGACGCGTAATTCAAAGTAGGAAGGAGGTGGGCGTGTTGTATTTAAATTAAGCGCGCCCCCGCGCCGAACGAACTGCGCATGCGCCGGCCGTAAACGTAGCCCACTGCGCATGCTCCATAGTATGCCGCAAATACATTGGTTTCGACATGAACGTAATTAACGTACAGCCTTATTCGCGTTGAGTTACGTAAACAACGTAAACGATGGAAAAACACGATGCTGTCCCGACGTCCATACCTAACATGGTGTATGTTTTTACAGGGGATGTACTATTAGAATAGAACCTTAACACGTATACCAGCTTAACATTAGAGTGTGCAGTGCTTTTGCTACAGACCACCTTCACACTTTCTCCCCCTTTACGCTTGACCAGAAGAAAAACTCTAGCCATCTTGCAGTGTATGGGTGAGCTGTGGCGACATGGTGACCCTGACAGAGGCATGAGATTTAGACTCTCTAGGACAGACTAGCTGTACTATTGTGATGTACACATCTCAGCATGTCAGACAGCCCTTACCCACAAGATGGAACATCTTCAGACCAGCATTGGACTTTTCCCCCAAGATCACTTTCAGGAAAAGGACCACCACAATGGAGAAGCAGGTCAGTGCAGTGGAGGATACAGTCCACGATAACATGGTTACCCTATGCACACTATAAAATAAGGTAAAGTCTTTGGGAGCCAGGTCAAAGGATGTGGAAAACTGTAAGGCCACGTACACACGATCAAATTTATCTGCTGAAACCGGTCCGACGGACCGATTCAGCAGAAAAATTCGATCGTGTGTACGGGCGAACAGACAGGTTTTTCCAGCAGACATTTTTTAAAGCATGCTTTAAAATCTGTCTGCTGAAACCCGTCCGTCCAACATGTCCGCTGGTTAGTACGCCTAACCAGCGGACAAAAATCTCCCACATGCGCCGAATGGATTTGACGCATGCGTGAAAGTATTTCACTTCCTGGAGTGGTGACGTGGCGGCGTCAACGTCACCACCACGTCACAGCGATGTCTGTCGGCGGGGATTTTGGTTTGATCGTGGTGTACACGGATCAAACCAAAATCTCCCAGGAGATATGTCAGACCGATTCATCGGACATATCTCCTCGTGTGTACGCGGCCTAATAGATGCAACAGCCTTCACATATTGGGCCTGTCTGAAGGGGCCCAGAAGCTCAACACTTATTACCATATTTACTGAAAATTTAATGCTCTTCATGCTCCTGTCCAGGCTACATTTTCCAGCTTCTTTTCCACAGAGCATACCCACTACATGCCAGCAAAGCCCACCAGAGTCTCCCTTACATACTTCTATCACTAAACTTCACAGATCAGTATTTAAAACCTAGGAAGGCCACAGCCCAGAGTGAGCTACATTTTTAAAATACACATTTTTTTTTTGCGTACCCAATGTTTATCTTTAAAAAGTCCTGTTGTGACATAACACACTGGGTGGTGGGACTTTAATGCTCACAGTGGTATTACTTTCCTTTGAGGAGCAATTTTGTGGCCGCTATCATGTGTTTGCTTTTATGGTACAACACAAAGTCTGATCAATCTAAAATCAGTGCAATTGGAAGCACTGAACCATGTGTGTGGCTTTTGTTTATTTTGAGACTTGTTGTATTCATCTGTTTTCTCCAAATTCTCAAAATATTGTGTAGTGGTGCCCTTGTGAGCGCTGCTGAGTGTTGTGGTCCGTCTATCACCCTGCCCAGACACACAGTTCTCATTCACCCTCAGGTGGAAAAACAGTCCTTATACTTTGTTTTTTGTTTTTGTTTTTATTGAGGGGAATAAACTTGGATAAACTTGGATAGGGATAGGGAATTTATGAGATGCCCAGAAGATTTGGAACAATTTAGGGACTTGAGACTATATACAACTCTAGTATATACACCTCCTCTCTTCTCTCCAGCACCTTACTTGCTTGCAGACTATGGGCCAGATTCAGATACATCGGCGCATATTTATGCGGGCGTAGTGTATATTTTTTCCACTACGCCGGCGCAGCGTGGAGACGCAAAATGGTATTCAGAAAGCAAATGCGGCCAACGATGCGCCGGCGTAATGTAAAACTGTAGGCATAATCCGGCGTAATTCAAAGTAGGAAGGAAGTGGGCGTGATCCATGTTAATGAAGTGTGACCCCATGCAAATGAAGGGCCGAACAAATGGCGCATGCGCCGTGTCATGAACCTATGCCCCACACCCATATGCGTATGCTCACAACTACGCTAAGACACGCCGTCTCAGTGTATAAAAACATGGCCAGACATGCGCCCGCCGATCGCAAATTTGCCCCATCTTTTTGGAGCCATGCCTGCTAAGGAGCGGAGAAAGCGAAATTTCAGTCCTGAGGAGAGGGCAATCGTTGTTGAGCAAAAAAGTTGGAGTTGGTGCAATCTCGGTGGTGGTTTTGGTTTACATTTTGGACTTCCTATAATTGTTTGCATTATAATCACTTTCCAATTAAGGATTTTATTCTTATCTTTTTTGTGGAACTGATGAACTACTTTCACTGCCTATACTAAGCAATTTTTATTTGGACTTTATTTGTTTTCACTAAGGCACTGTGCTCCGCAACAGACTTGGAACCTTTATTTTTTGTATAATTAGTTCACTTTGTTTGTCTTTTTTATTTTTCATATAGCGCAACTCCAACTTTTTTGCTTTACATTATTGTGTGTGTATAACACTCAGTTGTTGCAGCTTTCCGTTACCATAGGTTTTATAGCGCGGTATTTTTCTCTCTTTTCCAATCGTTGTTGAGGGCACCTCTAAGTATGGCAAATGCCTCCATGGGGCACAGAGTGGGCAGACGAGCAAACTCAGGAAGGAATAGATCCTGGAGGAAATAACAGCCCAGGTCAATTCCCTTTCCCATGAGGTGCGGACACCAAAGGACATCGCCAAATAAATAAATGATCTGCGTCGCCTGGTCAAAGAGAAGCTGGCCGTCATGAGGAGGCACGCCAGGGGCACAGGAGGTGGACCTGCCCGCAAAATCACACTCACTCCTGAAGAGCAGGTCGTTGCCCAGTCCCTGGAGAGGGAGCAGGTGGAGGGCGTAGAGGGCTATGAATCCTTGGATCAGGCCATGAGTACAGGTAAGTGTGTTTTCTCTCCTATCCGGGGTGTAGCATGTGAGGGGGTGGAAGGGAACATGTGTCAAGTGTGTGGATCCACCAACATGTGAATGTTTTGTGTCATCCACAGATGTGCAGGAGGGAGCTGGGCCGTCGTCGGCTGATGGGCAACCCACGACATCCAGGGATGACTATGCCCACACCTCTCCTCTGGAGGAAGTGGAGGAGGAGCACATTGCTCTGGATGAAGGTGTCTACCTTGTGGAGGAGATCCACATCCCAGGACCCTCACAAACCTCCTTCCCCATCAGGGATATCCCCTCAAGGGCCTCCTCCCCCATCAGGGATATCCCCTCATCCTCCCCCTCCATCAGGGGAAGTCCCTCAAGGGCCTCCCCATACATGCAGACTCAAGCCTCTCCTGCCCCAAGGAAGGCAACAAGGAAGACCAGGGGTGATCCAGCTGCCTTAGAGCAAAATCTAGCGAGGGATCAGGCCCGGCAGTCCCTCCATATGGGCTCTTAAGCGGCTGACATGTGCCGTGTGGCAGACAGCCTGGCCTCCTCGGCCCAGACCCAGGCTGCCTGCACACTGGCTGTTTAGCAGGCCCTGACCCAGCAGGCGGTCAGAGTAACAACAACACTGACAGCCTGCAGGATGTCAGTGCGAATGGCTCAGCTATTGTGACCTGCCTGGGGAAGCTGCAGGCCACCACATCAGGCCTTGTGGCAGAGGTCCGGAGTCTGGCAGTGGCCATACAGGCCAATACAGCTGCCATTGAGATGGTGTGGAGCCAGACTAATGCGGTCCCCACCTGCATTGCACTGGCAATGGAGGGCAGGCAGGCAGCCAGGGAGAGACCTGGGGATGTTCCTCCTCCAGATGCACCACCCCCCCAACTGAGGCTCCCCCCAGGCAACTGAGGACCAGGAGCCTTGGCACGAGGCGCAGCCCAAGACAGGGCAAATAAGTGCCATTTTTGTTTTTGATTATGCTCATTGTATGAGCTAATATTTGGTTTTGTTTATGCTCAATGAATGAGCTTATATTTGGTTTTGTTTATGCTCAATGTATGAGCTTATTTATGTTTATGATTATGCACACGTGAGGAGTGCAGGCTTCAGTGTGAATGGTGTGTGACTGGTGTGTGAATGTGGGGGGTGGCACTCCTGCCAGTAAGGGGTGTCACCCTCGGTCGTTGGGGAGAACTTATCCCCATGACCGTGTGAATGTGGTATGAATGGACAGCAACATCATTGGGGCCTTGGCGCGGCGTTGCTGCTCCCAAGTCTTGCATTGTGGACTTGGGCTAATCCAATGTGATGTGGATGTGGTGTGTGTGAGATAGGGACCACAGTGGTGTGTGCCATGCTGAATGTGTGTGTTTAGCGTGCAAAGATACGTTCCACGAGGACCCTTCTGACTGCTGTTCCTTCAGCAGACTGGGTCTCCTCGGGCAGGGGGGGGGGGTAGTGTGGTTGGGGGGTCAGGTCATTACATAGGTCAATCTCCAGGCCCTTTCTCACGGCGTAGTTGTGCAGAATGCAACATGCACCGATCTGGCACACAAAGTTTGGGGAATACAACAGGGTACCCCCGGACTTATCCAGGCATCGGAAACGGGACTTCAGGAGGACAAATGTTTGCTCCACCACTGCACGG
Organism: Rana kukunoris; assembly: GCA_029574335.1. Classification (NCBI taxonomy): domain Eukaryota; kingdom Metazoa; phylum Chordata; class Amphibia; order Anura; family Ranidae; genus Rana; species Rana kukunoris. The sequence continues at coordinate 361,201,320 of CM056052.1, forward strand.
GTGCGTATGTGTGCTTCATTGTATCTTCTCTCTTCTCTGGTTTGGGGATTCTGGAATGGAGTCATGATATGGGGCCCAAGTGCATATGCCGAGTCACCTGGAAGGGAAAAGACAGGAGGATGTTAGCCATGCATGTGCCCCTCGTGATGTCTGCATCATGGGGTCGGACAGTCATGCCTGACTCCCATGTCACTCACCAACCAGCCAGCTGTCCTTGTACACGTTCTGTTCGAAATCTGCTGGGATGGTGCTTTGACGGTATATGTAGCTGTCGTGGCAGGACCCGGGGTATTTGGCACGGACGTGCCATATGAGGTATTTGGCATCGACTATCACCTGTACGTTGATGGAATGCCAGTGCTTCCGATTGTGGTACATGTGCTCTGTGACACAAGGGGGCTGTAGTGCCACATGTGTGCAGTCAATGGCCCCGATGGTGCGTGGGAATCCTGCAAGTCTGTAGAAATCCAGCATTGCCTTCTGCCGCAGGTGCTCCTGGGTGGGTCTGATGATGTGGTGGGACATGCGTGTGAGGATTGCGGGGACAACCTGGTGCACACATCTGCTCATGGAGGATTGTGACATCCCAGCCACGACTCCACTTGTACGCTGAAAAGATCCACTGGCAAGAAAATGGAGTGTTGCCAGTACCTTGCCCAATGGCTGCACTGCTTGTACGCGGTGGGTCTGGCTGGTGATGTCATCATGCAGGGTTGTGGCTATTTCAAGGATGGCATCAGGGCTGAATCTGAAGATGTGATACACCTCCGATTCCCCCATGCCAAACACGTTGATGCGTCGGAGGCCGGATGTACAGCTTACGCGTACCGCACGTAGCAAGCGCCGCACAAACGTTTGTTTCTGAATCGCCGTATCTCCCTCATTTGCATATTTGACTACTAATCTATGGGTGCACGCATATGCGACACGCGTAAATATGCGTCTGTGATATGACGGCGCTGGAAAGTTCCATCGGTCAAAAGAAGCTTTTTTTCTAGCGCATGTGGTTTTCTGGGTACGGCGCATAGATACAACGGCGCATACTCACACTTACGCTGCGCATCTAGAGATACATCAGCGTAAGTTCTTTCTGAATCTGGCCCTATCTCTCCTCAACACCTCCAGCACATCACTTGGTTGCACTTCCCGGACCAGCTAGTACTATATTTTAGGTCTGACGCTGACTCAGTCAGGCCTAAGGTGAATGCCTTTTACAGCAGGTCCTTTTGGTGTAGAAAATTGTAGATAGTCCTAGTGCTAGCTGTGCACGTGTCTACTGAGCCCAGTACCACATCTTCAGACCCTGCCAGCCCTCCTGGCTTCAGCTGCCTCTCTCCATTGCTTGTGCTACCACAGTCCACTCCACTGGCTCTGCACCCATCCCAGACTTCACTATCCCAGTCCTCTCAGGCGTGCCTCCCCATTCCTCTACTGACTCACCATCCCTCTTGTCTGCAACCTGTTGTTCCTCCCTGGAGACCTGCCCAGCAATGCTCTCTCCTGCTGTCCTCTCCTTGCTCCCGTGCCTCCTGTCCAGGACACTGCCATGTGTTCTTAGAAGGTCCTGTCTGCACCCAGCCCAGTCTCATAGTCACAGACTGGGGAGCTCCCTCCAAGGCCACGACCACCCAATCTCCAGTTTCCTCACAAACAACTCCTCCCCAGCTGGGCTGAACCTGGGTATTTAAGGAGGCCTGAGCCCTTCCAATCCTAGTTAGGGATTAGTCAGTGCTCCTCTCAACACCCAAGCAGCTCCACCTCCCCTCTCATCCTTTCTATCCAGCATATTCTAGAAGGCTCTGGAAAGAAGTGGGAGGTCTTGGTGATGTTGATTGTGAGTCACCAGCTACACTGAGTTTAAAAAAGAAGGGGGGTGGGACTTTGAATGAGGCATATAGCAATTTTGCCATAGGCCTCCATCCCTGTAAATGGATAAAAACTGGAACAGGTTGGGACTTTAAATGAGATGCGATTTTAGCAATATGCAATTAAATATAAACATGGAAAATAAATTATATATAACCATGTGACCAGGCTCAGAGTTGTCAACCAAACAGCACTAAACCAAATTAATCTGTCTAACTGATGTAAGTAAAAACAGAGGTTTAGTTGCAAGCATTTGCAAATACCTGGGAAGCTGCAGCGCCAACTCCACGGCAATCTGCATGGCTGCAGTCCTAACTATAAATTTAGGGTCTCCTGAAAGGGAGCCCAGGTGTGCTAATCAACAGGCAGAGGACAGGTGCGGACCTAAAACCCGTCCCTACCTATAGTTGGTATGGCAAACGAGAGCACTGGAAAAAAATAAAAATAGGAGTGGAACAAGGACTGCCCAACAAAACAACATACCACCAGACTAAAAGCAGACCAACTCCAACTGGGTCTGCCAGTAAAAAAATGACAATGCATAAAAAAAACTGATCAGTGGTAAATCTGTGAAGGCACTCCATTCTACTCCTAAATCGCATCTCCATCCCTGGATAATGTTTAAAAAAGAAGGGGGGTGGGACTTTGAATGAGGCATATAGCAATTTTGCCATAGGCCTCCATCCCTGTAAATGGATAAAAACTGGAACAGGTTGGGAATTTAAATGAGATGCGATTTTAGCAATATGCAATTAAATATAAACATGGAAAATAAATTATATATAACCATGTGACCAGGCTCAGAGTTGTCAACCAAACAGCACTAAACCAAATTAATCTGTCTAACTGATGTAAGTAAAAACAGAGGTTTAGTTGCAAGCATTTGCAAATACCTGGGAAGCTGCAGCGCCAACTCCACGGCACTCTGCATGGCTGCAGTCCTAACTATAAATTTAGGGTCTCCTGAAAGGGAGCCCAGGTGTGCTAATCAACAGGCAGAGGACAGGTGCTGACCTAAAACCCGCCCCTACCTATAGTTGGTATGGCAAACGAGAGCACTAGAAAAAAAGAAAAAAGAAAAATAGGAGTGGGAACAAGGACTGCCCAACAAAACAACATACCACCAGACTAAAAGCAGACCAACTCCAACTGGGTCAGCCAATAAAAAAATGACAATGCATAAAAAAACGAATCAGTGGTAAATCTGTGCAGGCACTCCATTCCACTCCTAAATCGCATCTCCATCCCTGGATAATGTTTAAAAAAGAAGGGGGGTGGGACTTTTAGTTTTAGGTCAGCACCTGTCCTCTGCCTGTTGATTAGCACACCTGGGCTCCCTTTCAGGAGACCCTAAATTTATAGTTAGGACTGCAGCCATGCAGAGTGCCGTGGAGTTGGCATTGCAGCTTCCCAGGTATTTGCAAATGCTTGCAACTATACCTCTGTTTTTACTTACATCAGTTAGACATATTAATTTGGTTTAGTGCTGTTTGGTTGACAACTCTGAGCCTGGTCACATGGTTATATATAATTTATTTTCAATGTTTATATTTAATTGCATATTGCTAAAATCGCATCTCATTTAAAGTCCCAACCTGTTCCAGTTTTTATCCAGCTACACTGAGTTACTCCCAACCCAGATCAAAACACACCAAGTCTTGCCTGCCAGCCAAGCCTGGAAATGTATCTACTTGGACCTTCCAAGTCCTGAGGAGACTGCCAGTGCAGAAAACAAAACCATCACCAAACCCAGGGGTCAGCACTCAGGAAAGTGCTGACCCCTGTATATCCCACTGTTTATCCCTGTATGTTGTGGTCGTTCAGGTGCTTTTTTAATCATTTTTTTTAAAACTAACGATGCCCCCTGCTGAGACCACCGCCTGTGGAAGGGAATTCCACATTCTGGCTGCTCTTACAGTAAAGAACCCTCTACGTAGTTTATGGTTAAAGCTATTTTATTCTAATTTTAATGAGTGGCCAAGTGTCTTGTTAAACTCCCTTCCACAAAAAAGTTTTATCCCTATTGTGGGGTCACCAGTATGGTATTTGTACATTTAAATCATATCTCCTCTCAAGCGTCTCTTCTCTAGAGAGAATAAGTTCAGTACTTATATCACCGGATTGTAGTATGAGAGAAATTAACCATAAGTGTCTGGCACGCTGGTATATAACACCTGATGAATTACACCGGTACCACGAGAACGCCTCCAACTTATGCTGGAGGGGATGCGTGGAAACTGGAACTACGTTCCATATTTGGTGGACATGCCTCAAAATAAAAGCATATTGGAAATAAGTATTAATAACAATAGAAGAAATTACTGGCACTAAAATACCTGAGGACCCACGGGTTTCCTTCCCTATCTACTAAGTGCAGCAAAAAGTGTAATTCCTAGACAGTGGAAAGATACTGAGAGCCCTTGCTGAGGAGTTGGTTATGTAAAAATCAACAAAACGTACAATATGGAATTTTTAAGGGAGAGTAGCAGCAGTGCTGAACTTTCTCTATTTATAGACAATTTGTCTTACCATGGACTGATGAACAGCAAGGCTTTTGGAGATACTTTTATAACCATTTCCAGCTTTATGCAAGTCAACAATTCTTAATCGTAGGTCTTCTGAAAGAACTTTTGTGCGAGGCATCATTCACATCAGGCAATGCTTCTTGTGAAAAGCAAACCCAGAACTGGTGTGTGTTTTTTTATAGGGCAGGGCAGCTGTAACCAACACCTCCAATCTTGTCTCATTAATTGGACTCCAGTTGGCTGACACCTCACTCCAATTAGCTCTTGGAGATGTCATTAGTCTAGGGGTTAACATACCTTTTCCACCTGCACTGTGAATGTTTACATGGTGTGTTCAATAAAAACATGGTAACATTTAATTCATTGTGTGTTATTAATTTAAGCAGACTGTAATTGTTTATTGTTGTGACTTAGATGAAGATTAAAAAAAAAAAAAAAGTAAGAGGGGGGAGCACAGGACCATCTACACTAGTATGTTTAGGGGGATTAATTAATAATTTTTTTTTCTTCTTTTCTTTGAGAGGGAGGGGAGAGAGGGAGGGAGGGTAGAAAGAGGGTTTATTAAGAATCAATAGAATGATAAAGGGAAGGGATGAGTGGGAAGGGGGAAATGGGGGGATTCTAGAGGGGGGGATATACATTAGACACAATTGAGTTAAAACACATCACACTATAGTTTAGAATGGCATTTTATGCCTCACATGATAATCATGCCAAACAATGTATTAGGGGGAGAAAGGAGTTTGGGCCTGTGGGAAGCCTGACAACTACACATATTGGGGGATAAGGTAATTCACATTAAGGGGTACAGGGGGGGTTAAGAAGGGGAATATGCAGATCCAGTACTATAACGATTAATAAGGAGAGAAATATAAAGAGGGAGTCACGAAAGTAGGGAGTTAGGGAATATATATGACAAGGCAGGGGGAGGTAGATGGGGGGAAGAATTAAATCGGATCTAAAAATCGGTGTTATGTATAAATAATTGACCCAGTACATCAGTATATGAATATTATGAAGAGTATAAATAATGCATATATTTTGAATGTATGACCTGTTATAAATGAGAAAGCAAATCAGAATTTATATGAAATTAAGGGAAATTGGAGATATTAATGGGTAGAGTATGTATATATAAAGGAAAGAATTATGAGGAGGGGGCAGTTACGAGAGGGGAGGGAGGGGGATGTGGAGAAGGGGGAAGGAGGTAATATAAAGACTAGTCATGACACTGGAACAGAGATCAGAAGGTGAGAGAGTGGAATAAGAAAGAAAAAAGGGGGGGCAGTCACAGGGTAAATAAGATAGAAAGGGTTTAGAGAGAAATTAAACCGAGGGAGGAGAGGAGGCAGGAGCGCAGCCACTCTTGCTGTTAGAGGTCAGTTCCCCCTACTCTCAGCAACTACGGGATAGTCGAAGTCCCACGTAGAAGCCGTAACATAGAACCTCCTGGGACCCCTATAGGAGGAGACTGTGTTTGTGTAACATTTTTTTTTTTTTATCTGTCGTGTTGTGATCTCTCCTCCTCCGCTGTTGGCTCAACGTGGTGAGAGAGATGGATAAGATCAGGGTAACTTCCCTAAATGTGAGAGGACTTAATATCCCCGAAAAACGTAAGATATTATTAAATGAATTAAAATCTCTTAAAACAGATATAGGACTAATTCAGGAAACACATTTTAAAGAAGGGGCATATACATATCTTCAAAATAGGAACTTCCCAAAGGTATACCAGGCCTCAAACCAGGAAGCTAAAAGTAAAGGAGTAGCAATCGTGATAGCAAATAGAATACCATGGTCCCTAACGGATAAATACGCAGATCCGGGAGGAAGATTCCTTTTTCTTAAAGGGGCAATAGGGGGTGAGAAGGTAACACTAGCCACCATTTATGCACCAAATGTACATCAAGATAGTTTTTTAGTGAAGGTGATCACTAAACTGATGAACTTTAAAGAGGGTAAGTTGATTTGTGGCGGGGACTTGAATATCCCCTTGGATCCAAAGGAAGACACCTCGGAAGGGGTATCTTCGGTACCCAGTGGCACCAGAAAACGAATTATACAAAAATTACACGAATTTCAGTTAGTAGATGGATGGCGTATTCTACATGCAGGAGAGAAAGATTACACATACCACTCAAACCCACATCAAACTTATTCAAGAATAGACCTCTTTCTGATACCTCATCAGTGGTTACACCTAGTACAGGATATTTCAATTGGGAATATAACATGGACAGACCACGCACCGGTAACTATGGAAATAACTTGGGGAGAGGGAACTCAGACGTCAGAAAGGAGGTGGAGATTAAATGAGAGTCTATTACAGAATCCCGATATAATTGAAGATGTAAAAAAAGAAATAATGTGGTATTTCCAGATAAATGATAACGAAGAAAGTGCTCCAGGAATAGTTTGGGAAGCCCATAAAACAGTAATCCGAGGGGTTCTAATAAAACATGGCTCCAGAGTTAAGAAAGCAAGAGAAAAACAAATAAAAGAAATATTAGAAAGGATACAGAGACTGGAGATACAACATAAAAAGAAGACAGAAACGGGGATAGGAATTGAATTAACACATTTAAGAAGACAGGTAGCAGATCTCCTTAGATATAAAGCTGAAGCAGTTTTACAATATGCAGAGAAGATGACGTATGACTCAGGTGAAAAATGTGGGAAGTTACTAGCAAAAAAATTCAAAAAACTACAATCACGGTCATATATTCCATTTATTAAAACAAAAGTAGATCAAAAACTCTACCTTTCAAAAGAAATAGTGCAAGAATTTAAGAAATATTATGCCTCTTTATATAATCTTCAAGGAATGGTGAACCCCTCTGGGTCTGTGGAGAAATACATATCTTCAGCAGGTCTGTCCAGATTAACATCTCCAGAACGAAGAGATTTAGAAAAACCAATTACTCTGGAGGAAGTGCAATCAACAATGAAAACAATAAAACATGGTAAAGCCCCGGGCCCAGATGGGTTTACAATACAATACTATAAAAGCTTTAGTACACTACTGGGGACTTATATGACCAAATTATTTAATACAGTCGCACAAACAAGATCTCTACCTCAGGAGGCGCTATTGGCACATATTACGGTTATACCGAAAGAAGGGAAGGATCCAGGGTTATGCTCTAGTTATAGACCAATATCATTAATAAATGTAGATATTAAAATACTGACAAAGATTCTGGCATCCCGCATACAGCCCTACCTTTCAAAATTGGTTCATTTAGACCAAGTTGGGTTTATACCAACTAGAGAAGCGAGAGATGGTACTATTAAAGTGTTAAATTTAATACACCAAGCTAATAAAAAAAAGATATCGAGTGTTTTCCTGAATACAGATGCAGAGAAAGCATTCGATAGAGTGAATTGGGAGTTTATGCTGGGAACAGTAAAACAAATGGGTCTGGGAGAGCGGATGTTACAGTGGATAGCAGGGGTGTATGCGGGACCCAGAGCCTTAGTAAAGGTAAATGGGGTATATTCTGAACCCCTAGCAATTACAAACGGTACCAGGCAGGGCTGCCCCTTGTCGCCCTTATTATTTGCATTGACATTAGAACCATTATTAAATAAGATTCGACAGAATAGAGACATAGTGGGTATTCAACTAGGGGGAATGGAATATAAAGTATCAGCTTACGCAGATGATATGCTTTTTTCCTTAATCAAACCACAGATATCTTTACCTAATTTAATGAAAGAAGTAGAAATCTATGGGAATATGTCAAATTTTAAAATAAATTACAGTAAATCAGAGGCGATGGGAGTCGTTCTCCCGGAGTTGATTAAAACCGGTTTAGAACATAGCTTTAAATTTAAATAGACGACTAGGGCACTGAATTATTTGGGAACACAAATGCCACCAGACTTAAAGGATACTTTTGAGTTAAATTTTAAACCATTACTGAGTACAGTTAGAACAATGCTGGATGGATGGAGTAGAGGGATGCACTCTTGGTTCGGGAGATCCAATATTTTAAAAATGAGTGTAGTGCCAAAATTCCTCTATCTTTTCCAAGCGCTACCAATTCAGATCCCCATGGCATACTTTAATCAAGTCAGGGCTTTATTTATGAAATTTATATGGGGGAGTAAAGGGCCTAGGATTGGTAGGAAACTATTGATCCTACCTAAGAAGGCTGGTGGAATAGCAGCACCGGATATGCTAAAATACTATCAAGCAGTCCAGCTGGGAAGGATAGCCGATTGGAGCAGACATGGGGATTATAAACTATGGATTACTTTAGAGCAACAAATGAGCCCAGTACCGTTAAATAGGGCAATATGGTGTTATTCAGCATTACCCCTTATAGTTAAAACCCACCCTACGATAGGTCCAACATTATGGACCGGAAATAAAGTATGTTATAATTCAAAATTTTCGACTAAAAACTCCCCCCTCTATCCAATAATAGGAAATCCAGAATCTCAGCCAGGCATGGAGTCTCAAATATTCAAGAAATTAAGAGATAATGGAAGATTTCAAGCCTCTCACTTTCTAGGAGAAAGGGGATGGAAAACAATAGGAGAAATTTCACAAGGGGGATATGAAATCCCGATATGGCAAGCGCGACAATTACGACATTTTTTGAAGACTCTAGGTGGTGCAGAAAAGTACAGACGCCCACTTACAAAGTTTGAGGAGTATTGTGGAGGAGCGGAACCATTGGCTCATATGGTCTCGAAAATGTATACACTGTTAACTGCACCACCAGAAGACTTTAGAATGCCAAGCCTCGCCAAATGGGAGAGAGATTTAGGCCAAATCTTTTCCCCAATACAATGCCAAAATATCATAAATTTAGCGTTAAACTCCTCAAGATGTACGAAAATACAAGAATTAAATTATAAAATATTAACAAGGTGGTACTATACGCCAGCACGTCTAAATATATTCTTTTCTGAAATTTCAGAGAGATGCTGGAGAGGGTGTGGGGAGAAAGGGACAATGTTGCATATATTTTGGGGGTGTCCAATAATACAACAATTTTGGGAAACAGTACGGAGAATTACCCAATCACTTACAGAACACCAGATTCCAGATGACCCCTCATTCTTCCTATTACATCATACAGAAATTTCTTTGAAAAGATATACAGGATCAATGATAGGTCATCTGATAAATGCGGCTAAAAGTTGCATTGCAATAAAATGGAAAGACCCGGAAGCACCTCCAATATCTATGTGGCTTAAAAAAGTAAGGAAAATAGGAATAATGGAGAAACTCTTACCGAGGCCAATAGATAAGAAAGAGCAAAATAAAATAATATGGGCACCCTGGGAATTATTTGTACAATCAGAAGAAGGTAAAAAGTTACTAGGGGAGTAAGAATAAAGATTAGAGGTCGAGGAAAGAAGGGAAAGGGAGGAGGGAAGGAAAGATGACATTTCTCGCCGAGGGGGGGACAGCGGAGGGGGGGGAGGGTTGTTCTGTTATGGGGCTTTGTGTGTGGTGTTTGTCTTTTTGTGTTGTTTTTTTTTTTTGTCTCCTTCTTCCTCTCCTCTTCCCTCCGTGTCCGTGGGTGCACGCGGATGGAGGAGGAGAAGAGGTGGAGATGGGGGTCTTGAGGAGGGGATAAGGGGGGAGGGAATGAGGGGATAAAATAGGGAAGGCAACGTGATGGAGATAAAAGAGGGAATTTGTCGAATACATAGAGAATATATGGACAATCAGGGAGGAGATGGAACATTTGGGGAAGTTTGAAATTTAGTTAAAAGTTGAAATAGTATTTTGGTTTCTACATCTCCCCTGGGGGGAATGGAAATTGCTTGTGATATAAAATATTATAATTTCCCTCTGCTGTAGACTAGGAATAGTAAAAGAGTTTAAGATAGAGATGTATTATAATGTCCATATATAAATAAGCTGTTGTATTGGATTCTGCATATCCCGTTTTCTTGTGTTTTTCGTGTTGCTTTCTTGTTTATAAAAATAAATAAAAGATAATTATAAAAAAAAAAAAAAAGAAGATTAGATCACATTTTATGAGCAATTTGTGCAGAAATCCATATAATTCCAAAAGGGTTCACACACTTGTTCTTGCAACTGTATACTTACCTTGGGTGTATGTGCTTTAGTCAACCTACCACTAATCCCCCCAATACTACCCTCTGGAACTTGTTCTGCGCTGACTATCTCTACCTCTGGACCCTCCCCCCTGTTGCCTAGTTTAAAAACCCTTCTAACTTTTTGGCCATCTTTACTCCCAGCAGATCTGCATCCTCCTCATTAAGGTGCAGTCCATCCCTTCTATAGTACTGGTGACCGACTGAGAAGTCGGCCCTGTCCTCCAGGAACCCAAACCCCTCCTTACTACACCAGCTCCTCAGCCACTTGTTTACTTCCCTAATCTCCCTCTGCCTTTCTGGTCTAGCTCGAGGTACCGGTAGTATTCCTGGGAATACTACCTTGGAGGTCCTTTTCCTCAATTTTGCTCCCAAGTCCCTAAAGTCCCATTTTTTTAGGACACACAACTGCCTTTGACTTGTCGTTGGTGCTAACTTGCACCATAACAGCTGGGTCTTTCCCAGCCCCTCCCAGTAATCTGTCCAAAAGATCCATGATGTGCCGAACCCGAGCACTGAATAGACAGCATACAGTTCGGGGGTTCAGGTCTTTGTCACAGATTTCCCTCTCTGCCCTTCTAAGAACTGAGTCTATCCTTTTTAGAGTTGTCCCGATACCGATACCAGTATCGGTATCAGGACCGATACCGAGTACAAGTACAAGTACTCCCGCAAATACCCCCGATACCCAAATAGAATACTTCCCCACCGCCGCCGGATCCGTCCAATCCCGAGAATGGGAGTGTCTATACGCGGCGGGCATTACAAGAATTCATTGAGGGGACTCAGGGATTCCCCACAAGCCCTGAGGCTCCAACAGGAAAAAGTGGGCGGGGAGGACTATACCGGTACTATGTAGGTTGGTTGCAAACAACCAGAATAATTCACATTGGGTACATTTTAGAAAATGTATTCACATAAAGACATCAAACAAGATAAAAAATACATAACATTAAAATACAATACAAACACATTTGACCACAATCAGGTCACCGGTCGTGCAATCCCTTCCATTGAAAAGGGAAAATATCGGTGAGGGAATTGGAGTCATGAGACAGGCAGTCTCTAGTCTTTACTAGTTTCGCGAATTTTGTTTTCGCTTCGTCAGGAGACAGTCTAAAGGCACAGCGTCCTCTGACCCCAAGAAGGTCCAAGGCAGGCAGTGGGTGAATACCTCACAGATAGGCCAAGATGATTTCTTGGGACGGACCTATGTGCCCGAACGGGCATAAGAAGATAGGGAGGGCAGGGGTCCCAGGACACAGAGGTCCCGTTGAATGGGGTTGCTCAGGTGACAGAGTGATTAGACCTGAGTGAACAAATACATCCAGGTCTGTGCAAAACAAGTGGTAAGTAAGTTACCAATCTCCTGCTGGTAGCAGCGCTGGTTCTTTTTTGTGTATGGTAATACACATGTCCTGAGACCCAGCTCCGGTGCCGCACCGGAGCTGGGTCTCAGGACATGTGTATTACCATACACATGTGTATTACCATACACATGTGAATACATTTTCTAAAATTTACGCTATGTGAATTATTCTGGTTGTTTGCAACCAACCTACATAGTACCGGTATCGTCCTCCCCGCCCAATTTTTCCTGTTGGAGCCTCAGGGCTTGTGGGGAATCCCTGAGTCCCCTCAATTCATATTAGAATACTAGGACGATGGTACGCCCCCTATTCGATTGTATTTCCTCTATTATAAAAGGTTAAATCATATTACAAGAATGCAAAGGAAAGGTGCCTGTAATGCGGCGCTGTAATACACAGGGATTAACGCGGTGGCATCAGCATCATCGACTACTAGGTATGGGGTACATGGCTGCAATATGGGGGACAGGACATGGCTGCATATATGGGGGACATGGCTGCAATATGGGGGACAAGACATGGCTGCAATATGGGGGACAGGACATGGCTGCAATATGGGGGACAGGACATGGCTGCAATATGGGGGACAGGACATGGCTGCATCTATGGGGGACAGGACATGGCTGCATGTATGGGGGACAGGACATGGCTGCATCTATGGGGGACATGCATGGCTGCATATGTGGGGGACATGCATGGCTGCATCTGTGGGGGACAGGACATGGCTGCATCTGTGGGGGACAGGACATGGCTGCATTTGTGGGGGACAGGACATGGCTGCATCTGTGGGGGACACGCATGGCTGCATATGTGAGGGACATGCATGGCTGCATATGTGGGGGACAGGACATGGCTGCATATGTGGGGGACATGCATGGCTGCATATGTGGGGGACAGGACATGGATGTATCTATGGGGGACAGGACATGGCTGGATATGTGAGGGACATGCATGGCTGCATATGTGGGGGACAGGACATGGCTGCATATGTGGGGGACATGCATGGCTGCATCTGTGGGGGACAGGACATGGCTGCATATGTGGGGGACATGCATGGCTGTATTTGTGGGGGACAGGACATGGCTGCATATGTGGGGGACAGGACATGGCTGCATATGTGGGGGACAGGACATGGCTGCATATGTGGGGGACACACATGGCTGCATCTGTGGGGGACAGGACATAGCTGCATATGTGGGGGACATGCATGGCTGCATCTGTGGGGGACAGGACATGGCTGCATATGTGAGGGACATGCATGACTGCATATTTGGGGGACAGGACATGGCTGCATATGTGGGGGACATGCATGGCTGCATATGTGGGGGACATGCATGGCTGCATCTGTGGGGGACAGGACATGGCTGCATATGTGGGGGACATGCATGGCTGCATATGTGGGGGACATGCATGGCTGCAATATGTGGAGGGACATGGCTGCAATATGTGGGGGGACATGGCTGCAATATGTGGGGGGACATGGCTGAATTTGGGGACACATTAAAAAAAAGTATCGGTATTCGGTATCGGCGAGTACATGGAAAAAAGTATCGGTACTTGTAAAAAAGTGGTATTGGGACAACCCTAATCCTTTCCCTTTGTTTCCCCCCCCACTCTCAATGGAGGAATTCTTCCCTTGGCAGCTAGTAGAGTCACTCAGCTCCAGCAGTGCTGGCCCCTGGTTTCACCAATGTTACTCAATGGAGCGTAATTATTGGTATGCTCCAGCCCTGAATCAGGCACTTTCCGCTCTATCCTTTCTGACTGTCACCCATCTACTCTTTTCTGGTGCCTGCACCTCTTTGTCTCGACTTTTCTCTGTGCTGGTCCCTGCCAACACCTGCCGGGTACGTTCCCAACTCTCCTGTATGGAGGGTCTTCTCAGTGCTGACAGTTGCTTCCCTAGATTTTAGAACCTGGGGTTCTAGGGAAGCAATGTGCTTACATTTTCCACACCAGTATTCACCCTCGATCAGATAATCAAGGAATGCATACATGCCGCAAGAGTCGTATCCACACCGGCCGAGCATCGTACCTACTAATTTAATGAGGATTGGGGATTATACACTGTCCAAATTGCCTAACAACTAGCTTCCGGACACTGAGGCCGCGTACACACGATCAGACCGGTCCGATGAAACTGGTCTGCAGACCAGTTTCATCAGACCAATTCGATGGTGTGTACGGCCTATTGGACCGTTGCCCGTCAGACCAAAGTTTTAAAACTTGCTTTAAAATATGTCTGCCGGACACCTGTCCGTCAGGACAGATTCGATGGTTAGGTTCAATAAAGGTTTATTGAGTTTTTAAGACAGCATAAACAGAAGGTTAACATGGTTCGACCGAGCGTCCGACAAAGGGCGACCCGATCAGAAGATCATAGAACATATACAATACTTATTGCAGAAGTTAAAGTGGTACAAACAGTTACTGCAGCGAGGGATGGGTTTAGAAAGTGTCAATGCTTACAAGGCTTGTCCTCGGCCTCTGATGGCCTCCCCTGACCCGGACGCCCCAATGGGATCCAGCTGCGTCCATGGCTCAGGGGAGTAAGGGGGTCGAACTACCTCGGGTAGGCAGGTGCGATGGTTAGTGCGCAAAAGCATCGGACCAAAAACCCGCGCATGCTCAGAATCAAGTCAACGCATGCTTGGAAGCATTGAACTTCGTTTTTTCAGCACGTCGTTGTGTTCTACATCACCGCGTTCTGGTCTGATCGGATTTTTGGTCCGATGGTGTGTACACACATCAGACCATCAGACCACTTCAGCCTGGCCCAATGAAAACGGTCCGTCGGACCAGTTTCATCAGACCGGTCTGATCGTGTGTATGAGGCCTGATACTCAACAATACAATTCACAGGTACTCAACAAGACAATACACAGGTACTTGCAGATCCGTATGTACCTGCAGATACACGTGCACCCGCTGACCCATGTGCACTCACACTACCCAGGTACTCACAATACACAGGTACACACAATACACAGGTACACACAATACTCAGGTACTCCCAATACCAATAAGGAGTGATCACTCCTGTGTCCCAGCTCTGCTCCAGCACAAAGAAATTAGAACATTCTGTGCTGGTGGTCAGAGGCGGCTCTTTAATTAGGCAAATTAGGCAGTCGCCTAAGGCCTCACACTCACAAGGGCCTCGCGGCAGCCTAACTTACCCAATGCATTACCCCAGTTTTGAAGAACAGGGGACCTTAACGCTGCTGCAGCATTAAGAGCCCTGACTCTGGAGCGTCCCTAACAACCAGTGAATATTGGTGACGCCACCCATTGTGACGTAAAAAACAGCATGCCCTCAGTCAATGATGTCACAAGGTGGCAGGTTCACTAGGTGACATCAATGGGTGGCCCCGCCACTTAGTTATTAACCCCTTCCTTACCGGGCCATTATAAAATTACGCCGCAGTAACCCTCCCTCGATCCGGGTGGACGTCATATGATGTCCGTTTTTTCCGGCAATCTACGGCGCGCGTTCGCGCCGCTGAAGACGCGTGCACGTGCCCGCGGCACCTCTCGTGACCAAATTTTCCTAAGGCCTCACAAAGCCTAGAGCCGCCTCTGCTGGTGGTGTCACACCAGGGGCCATGTCAAGGCAGGAAGAGCCCATGGAGTGCAGAGCTATATGGAGTCTGTCCTGTTACTTCCAGAAGGTCTGTGCTGCTTACCTGGATCTAAAAAAAGGTAATTAAAATGTGATATCAGGATAACCCAGCTTTATGCTCCATCATTACTGCACTCAAGTAGGATGATAGACCTTATTGTCCATATCAGAGTAGCTGGAAGAGTGATTCCCGCAACTAAAACCATGTGGGTGAAGTGCATATACGGGACACTAGAGAGTGCAATCTCCCTTAGGCCACGTACACACGATCGAACATGTCCGCTGAAACTGGTCCGCAGACCAGTTTCCACGGACATGTCCGATCATGTGTACGGCCTAGCGGATAATAATACAAATAAAGACACTGGGGTAGATTCACATAGATCAGCGGATCTTTTGATCCGCGTGATCTATCTTTTTTACGATCCGCCTGCGCCAGTTTTTGAGGCAAGTGTTGTATTCAGAAAGCACTTGCCTCGTAAGTTGCCCTGGCGGATCGTAAATCCCCCGGCGGAATGCCAATTCCGCGGCTAGGGGGAGTTTACTATTTAAATCACGCGCGTCCCCGCGCCGATTGTACTGCGCATGCGCCGCCGGCTAAATTTCCCAGCGTGCATTGCCTCAAATGACGTCGCAAGGACGTCATTGTTTTCAACGTTAACGCTATTAACGTATGGCCGTATTCCCGAACGACTTACGTAAACGACGTAAAAAATTCAAAATTCGACGCGGGAACGACGGCCATACTTAACATAGGATACGTCGCACTTACCCCGCATATAGCACGGGTAAAGATCCGCTGGAAAAAGCCGAACGCAAACGCTGGAAAAAAAATCTGACGGCCGGGCGTTCGTTTCAGAATCGGCGGTTCTCCTCATTTGCATATTCGTCGCGTATAGTAATAGAAGCGCCACCTAGCGGACGGCGGAAGATTGCAGCCTAAGATCCGACAGTGTAACTCACTTACACCAGTCGGCTCTAAGGGAGATCTATGCGGAACCTGATTCGAGGAATCAGCCGCATAGATCCGAGCGTCGGATCTCACAGATACGACGGTGTATCAGTAGATACACCGTCGTATCTCTATGTGAATCTACCCCACTGACACCAATCTCTGCCCTGCTGACAAAGCCCTACTTACTTGCCCACTGCCATATACGGTATATTACACACGCATGTGTGTTTGAGCTTTGGTGTGCACAACCTAATGCCGTAGGCTGCGCACACCTGTGTTGCTAATCAAAATACAGCTGTCACATGACCCAGATCTTTCCCAGCCTGTCTGCAGGGAAACATAAACAGAAGGAACTTCTAGTCTCACACTTAACAATGACAGGCAGTGAGGACATTTATGACAGAAGATACCTCTAGGGTCTCATCTGTTATAAACAAAAACCCTGTCTGTCAGTGTTTTTTTTTTTTTAAGAAAAAGTTTTTATTGTTCCAAAACAATGTAATCTGACAGACAATAGGGTAGCAATACTGTGCATAACAATGTACAAATAATATTGTTGCCAACATACAATACCCACAAAAATTTATCAGCACTGGGTTCCATTATTGTGGTGTAGTTATAACATGTAGGAAACAGCCGTGTCCTTCAGGAAAGACTTAGGCCTCGTACACACGAGGCAATCTATTTGTTCAAATCGGTCGGACCGACCGATTCGAACAAATCTGTCTGATAGGATTTTGGTTTGCTCGCGTGTACACACGAGCAAACCAAAATCCCCGCCAGCAGACGGCGCGCTGACATGTCGGTGACGTGGCGGTGACGTTGACGCCGCCACGTCACCGCACCAGGAAGTAAAACACTTCCGCGCATGCACCGAATCCATTCGGCGGCGGTGCGGGACGACATGTCTGCTGGTAAGTGTACTAACCAGCAGACATGTCGGGCGGACGGATTCCCACCCGATAGATTTCAAAGCATGCTTTGAAATCTGTCGGGTGGCCAAATCCGTCGGCTCGCCCGTACACACGATCGAATCTGTCTGCTGGGACGGTCTAGCAGACCGTTTCCAGCAGACAGATTTGATCGTGTGTGTACGAGGCCTTACTGTACCTCTATATACAGACATTCAGTATAAAACGAGTACCGCTATGATCAAATGAAGAAAAAACATTTATATCTAGTACTTAGATATCTTGTAAAGAACAGATATGTATTTGTGCCTACCCTCTTAAAATAACACAATATCCTGCCTTATACTCCTCATCCCTCCAGCAATCGGTTCAGCACTAGTTGGTCTGGTGCAAGACCTGTAATGTCCTACTATGGCTGCCATATTGAAATTTTTTTTTTATGAGCCTTTCTATTGATATATGTTAATTTTTCCCTCATAATCATGGAATTAACTTATTCTATCCATTGTTTCCCGGTGGGCACCCTAGGAGAAATCCAGTATCTAGCAATCAATTTGCACATAAAGTAAACATATAATCGTATATGTAAGGCATATTTGGAGTTAGTAACTGCTCTCCCAGGGTGCCCAGCAGGCAGACAACATGGTCACTTTTCAGCTGGTAATTATATACCTGGGATATGGTGGAGATTAGCTCAGTCCGATAGCAAAAATGTGTATTAGGGCCTATTTTCTCGCTGGCAATTTGGGCATAAAGAGATATATCTATACCCCCATGTATGCAGCTGCTGTGGTGTCCTGTACAGTCTGTGGAGCAGAAACAGATGGGATTGCTTCTATGTGGCTGACACTGAAACCAGAGGGACAGCAGCCAAACAGGAGTTCCATACCTCACTGTCTATATTACCCACATCTTTCCCATCCCCTCCTACAGGGCAAGTCTCCATCTCCCTGTATTTTACTTAGGAGCATGAAGTATACATGTGAAATCATACCTTTTCTGTCTGGCCATAAATACCTCTTCTAAAATGGCGTGGTCTGTTAAGCTGAGATCCGACATGCGTGCCTGTGCATTTAGGGCATGCCTCAGCTGCAAGTATTTGTAGAATTGTTTTGTGGGAATGTTGTATTCCTGTTGTAGTTCTATAAAGGCGTTGAGTGTATGCCCTTGATAGATTTGAAAAATATATTTTATTCCAGCCTTCTCCCAATCTCCAAATCCTTCTAGTTTTAAAATTTCCCTGTAGTGATGCCAAAGTGGGGTACATGTCAAGAAGCCTGTTACCTTGAGTATTGTTTTAGTATATTTCCACAAAGTGGTTAGTAAAAGTATTGTTGGGATACCTGATGGTAGAAGAGGGAAGCCTCCCTCCAAATGAATGAGGGCATGGTACTCTGAGCCCTCAGGAATAAGCATATTCCTAACTAAGTCTGAAGGGTCAGCTAACTCAGAGGCCCTAATTGCTGAATTTGCAAGGCTATAAAGTAGCCTCTAGAGCAGGGGTCTCCAAACTGCGGTCCGAGGGCCAAATGTGGCCCTTTGCTAGCCTTTATCTGGCCCTTGGGGCAGTATTGCTCCCAACAATATGAGGCTCCCAATGACACCAACAATGGGGCACTATTTCTTGAACTAATAGCAATGATGGAGCACAATATTTCTCCTTCTACTGCCCACCAACACTGGGGCCATGTTTATTCTCACTGATGCTCGGCCCTGGGGCATTTTCTACTCCCATTGGTCAGAATCCGCCCCCCCCCCCCTGAAGTCTGAAAGACAGTAAACTGTCAGTTTGCTTGAAAAGCATGGAGACCCCTGCTCTAGAGTGTGGAACAACCAAGCCCCCTTGCTCTATTCCCATTTGTAGAGTTGTTAGACTAATGCAGGCTACTTTTTTAAGCCAGATTAATTCACGGAACTGGGAATCTATACGCCTGAACCATTGTCGCGGAATCCATATTGGGGAGTTATTAAACACATATAATAGCTGAGGGGCCCACACCATTTTTATTAGGTTGATCCTCCCCACAACCGATAAAAGAAACTTTACACCACAGAGAGCATGAATTTTGGTTAATAGCGGTATTAAATACAAGCGAATATACTCCGTTGGCTCAGGAGAGATCTGTATCCCTAAATATTTGAATGTTTGCACTACCCCCACAGTCCTCGCACACTCTGGTAATGGGTCAGGGAGTGAATCTAATGGCATCAGCACTGATGGACAATTTTCCAAAATCATCGATAAGTTTCATTACCGCTTGTAGTGATCCCACGATGTTCCCCAGATATAACAATGTTTTTTTCTAATAACAATGTGTCGTCCGCGTACAAAGAAACAACTTCCGATCTCAGACCTCTCCTAAAGCCCACTATCTCAGATGAGGTCCGTATGCAAGCTGCCAGGGGTTCTAGGGCTAGAGCAAAATGTTCTGCAAGACGTAAGTTTAGTTTAGACATATAAAAATGCTCTAAAAATGTCACTATTTGTTTGCAGTAGATTACAAATATTATACCATTGCATCGGTTCTGTAAAAATTGGTGTTTGTTTGATCTGCATTTTTAAAATGTGAGTGTAATAAAAAGATATCAAAACACTTTGATAATTCAATGACTCTCAGTTTTTTTTGTTCCCTAAAGATACAGGCCCAGATTCAGGTACATCTGCACATTATTGGACCGGCGTAGCGCAACGCCTTTACGTTAGACTTGCGCAATTTTGTCGCGTAATCACCCTATACTCGTAGCTTTTGCGCAGAAAATTGCGCATGTGTAACGTTTTTTCAGAGGCGTAAGGAGGAGTAATACAAATTGGGAAGGATGTGGGCGTGTTACATTGAAATGAGCCGTGACCCCATGCAAATGAAGGGCCGGCCGGCTCGCGCATGCGCGCTTGAAGGAGACCATGTCAGCTCCGCTGTGCGCATGCTCACAACTCGGGAGCGGCGCAATCAGTGAAATTGGAAATGGACTAGGGCAACACACACAAACCCACTTCCTTTGCAAAAGTACATCCCTTTGTCCCTTCCCATTTAACCAAGTGCTTTTGTCCTGTTGTTTGTTGCGGTGTGTTTTGTAGTTGTCAGATTAGTGTTCTGTGTGATCAGATGTTTGTTAGTAGATTTTTGAAAGTGGTTTTTGATAAGTGTTTGAGAGACTGTTTGTTTGATTGATATATTTGTGTTTGTTTCTTTTCCTGCTGTATTTTTGTTTTGTTTTTTGGTGACTGTTTCTTGGTGAGTAGTTTTCTCTCTGTGTGTGTGTTTTTTTGTGATTGGTTGTGCTTGTTTGTGTGCGTGAATTTTGTTGACTGGGACTGGTTTTTTTTGGAAGGATGACTGAGAGAAAACGAAAGCTGAATTTTACAGTTGTGGAAAAACAGATTCTTGCCCGGGCCATTAGCGAGTATGGGCGTTACCTCCACGGCCCACAGAGTGCCAACACCACCCCGGCCAGGAGGAGGGAGATTTTGGATAGGATCACTGACCAGGTGAATTCAGCGGGGCAGGGGGAGACACGGACCCGGTCTGGGATTGACAAAAAAATCAATGACCTCCGGCGTCTGGTCAAAAAGAAGCTGGCCAGAATGCATGCCCATGCCAGGGGCACAGAAGGGGGCCCACCATGCCGTATTAGCCTGACAGCGGAGGAGCGTGGGGTGGCCCTGACCTTTCATCGGCATGAAGTTGCGGGCCTGCCCGGCTTTGACTCAAGTCCGGAGCCCGTGGTGCCAGGTAAGTTTTTTTTTTTTTTTAATATCAGGTGTGTAGCATGTGTGGGGGAGGGGGTGAAAGGGAATATGTGGCAAGTGTGTGGATCCTCCAACCTGTGAATGTTTTGTGTCATCCACAGATGTGCAGGAGGGTGCAGGGCCATCTGGCCTGACCGCACCAACCCCAGGACAGCAGCCTAATGAGGCCCCCCCAACAAGGCCGGAGTCCGCGGAGGAGGTTCAACAGGAGCAGGACAATCATGAGGAGGAGGAGAATCATGAGGAGGAGGAGAATCATGAGAAGGAGGAGTCCATGTCAGGCACTGGACGTTTGGGTTTTGAGGACTCTTCCCCTCTGGCTGGCAGCAGGCAGGCCTCCCTAAGGGGGAGCCCCCCCCCCTCCTCCCCCAACATGGCTCCCCTCACAAGGACCTCCCCTTCTCCCCGGCCACAAGCATCAGCTGGAGGCAGGATGTCATCCCAGACCACCAGGGGGGTGGCCGATCTCCTGCCCGCCACTCTGAGAAGTAACCAGTTCCTCCAGACCCGCCATCTGGGACAGGTCAGCCAGACATTGGTGCGGATGGAGGACAGCCTGTCCTCCATCAAGGATACGCTGGGGAACCTGGACTCCCACTCCCGGGCTTTCACAACCTGCCTAAATGAACTGCAGACGACATCAGCAGGCGTTGGGCAGGATGTGAGGGCCCTTACCCTGGCTATCCAGGCCAACACGGCAACAGTTGGTGCTGCCCTGGACAGAATAGCCGTGGCCTTGGAGGGCAGGCCGCCAGGTGGGCAGAGATCAGGGGCTGCTCCTTCCCCGGTTTTACCCCTTCCCCATGAGTCTCCCCTGAGAAGCCGGGGCCGTGGCCGGGGGCGCCCCAGGCGTGGCTCACGCAGAGGGCAATAATTTGTTTTTCCCTATTTTTTTTTTTTTATGGAAATTTTTTGCTTTTGGGGGGGTTGTGAATGCTGTGTGAATGTGGGGGTGACATTCCTGCCGGAAAAGTGGTGTCACCCTCTATTTTGGTGGAGAAGGGTTCCCCAGGACCAGGGAGAAGTGATCCCCAGGTCCGTGTGAATGGTGTATGAATGTACAGTTACATAATTGGAGCCTTGGCGTGGCGTTGCTGCTCACAAGTCCTGCATGGTGGACTGGTGCCAATCCAATTTGATGTGGATGTGGGGTGTGTGTGCTAGGGACCACAGTGGTGTGCATGCATGCATTATCATTGTGCCATGATTAATGTGTATGTTTAACGTGCAAAGATGCCCAATGTGAGCTGTCTCCTGGCTGCTCTTCCCTCAGAAGACGGGGTAGCCTCGGTTAGGGGGGGATTGTCTGGTTCAGGGGTCAGGTCATCACGTAAGTCAATCTGCAGGCCCTTTCTTACTGCGAAGTTGTGCAACATGCAACAGGCACCGATGATCTGGCACACGAAGTTTGGGGAATACAAGAGGGTACCCCCAGACTTATCCAGGCATCGGAAACGTGACTTTAGGAGGCCAAAGGTGCGCTCCACCACTGCTCGTGTTTGGGCATGTGCTTGATTGTATCTTTCCTCTCCTGGGGTTTGGGGGTTCCGGATAGGAGTCATGAGATGGGGTCCCAGTGGATATGCAGAGTCACCTGTAAGGGAAAAGACAGGAGGATGTTAGTCATGCATGTGCCCCTTGTGATGTGTGCATCATGGGAGGGGATAGTCATGCCTGCCACCCATGTCACTCACCAACCAGCCAGGTGTCCCCATACACGTTCTGATCGAATTCCATTCGGATGTGGCATTGATTGTATATGTAGCTGTCATTACTGGACCCTTGGTGTTTGGCACGGACGTGCCATATGAGGCCTTGGGCATCGACTATCACCTGTACATTGATGGAATGCCAATGCTTCTGATTGCGGTACATGTGCTCTGTCTCCTGGGGGGGCTGTAGTGCCACATGTGTGCAATCAATGGCCCCCACAGTGCGTGGGAATCTGGCAATTCTGTAGAAATCTGTCATTGCCTTCAGCCGCAGCTCCTCAGTGGTGGGTTTGATGATTTGGTTGGCCATGCGTCTGAGAATTGCAGGGACAACCTGGTGCACACATCTGCTCATGGAGGATTGTGACATCCCAGCCACCACTCCACTTGTACGCTGAAAAGAGCCACTGGCAAGGAAATGGAGTGTTGCCATGACCTTGACCAGTGGCTGCACTGCATGTGAGCGATGTGTTGGGCTGCTGATGTCCTCCTGCAGGGTTGTGGTTAATTCCGGGATGGCATGAGGGGTGAATCTGAAGATGCGAAACACCTCAGAATCACTCATGCCAAACAGGTCTATGCGGGTGCGGTATATCCTCTCCCGTGCCATCCTCCGTTCCCTCATCCTTCTTTGTTCATCTAAAGTCAGTAGTATAGCTATGTGCGACGATGCCCCTGGCATGTTGGCATACAGATTGTTGTGCAACACGTGTGACTGCTGAGCTCCTCACTATCAGTGTTGCTTTATCTAACAAGTAGACTTTTTTCTCTTTTTAGACCAGCTTTTATATGCTCTAATTTTAGACAGGACATTTTGCTGTTGTGCACACTGCGTCGCCTGCGCTGCCCCAACGTTGTTTTGTGGATCCCCGTAAGTCCCTCATTAGCATATTTGACTAGCAAATCAATGGTGTGTCTAGCGCACTTTTGCGCGGAAGGATGCGCCAGTCTAACGAAATTACGCGTACTGTATCTCGTTCTGGGGATGCCGCGCAACGAAACGCACGCGCACATTTCGACTTACGCACGCGCATCTCCTGTTGCGCAGGCGTAATCGCTCTGTGAATCTGGGCCACAGTATGTAGCTGTGTGTCCATATGATACATTGTAAAGTAAAGGCACTAACTATCCCACTGTCAAAATAAAAAATATCAGTGTTCATTTACTCGTGGGTTTGCCAAAAAGTGTAACTCAGACATTTCTATTTACTCATCTCTATTTTGTACCAGAAATTATATTTTATTGGCATTTAATTTTATTGTTGTTAGAAGGA
The DNA here is from genome assembly GCA_029574335.1 of Rana kukunoris. Classification (NCBI taxonomy): domain Eukaryota; kingdom Metazoa; phylum Chordata; class Amphibia; order Anura; family Ranidae; genus Rana; species Rana kukunoris. The sequence continues at coordinate 361,225,383 of CM056052.1, forward strand.
ACTTATGTTTTTTCATTGCAGAAATTTCATTGCACTTGGGCAGTCATAAGACATTATATTTGTGTTAAACCATATTTATCTTGAGGGTATTAACTGTAGGGCCTATACAAAATGACATCTATTTAGAAGGGAATACAACATCAATGTGACTGTAAAGACACATTTCAGCTGATCTGTCTGTTCTCTCCTAGCAGAGGGCCTGCCAAAGAGCACATTTAGGTTGATGGGTAGTCAAGTTCACACAGCCTGAGCATTGCATTATAAGTCCCTTTTGGCATACTGGACCACAGAGTGAACAAATACTTTGCTTAGTGACTTGTGTTTATTGAAGAGTACACTTTCTGGCCCTGAACTTGGAAGCTGTTCAGTGTGCATATAGATGCAGCAAGTACAAGGACTTAGAAATGTAATTAGAGGCAAGCATGACATTTAGTGAATTTTAATTTCTGTTTACATAGTTGGTCAGCTTTAATATAGTGATCCAGTAAAATATATTTTATTTCCATGATATTTTCTCAGAGATAGTGTATTGACAGAGAAGTGAAACCTAATCTATCATAACAGAATGCATCATATTTTATTTTATAAAATAAAAAAATGTAATATTACTTTCAGTGACTTTTTAAATCTAACTTTGGAAAGCGCCTATTGTATTTATAACATCATTTATATGTCTGTGTCCTTTTGTACTTGACATCTTGCAATATTTATGACAGTAAAAGATTCGCTATTCAGCTGAAATGACAAAAAAGCTTAGGTGAACTGTAACAAACTGTTTTATACATATGAAAGTTTCCTGACGTCTTTGGAAGTCTTTCAACTGAACTCATTTCATGTGACGTGCATCTAAATGTAATTTAAACGCCAGCCGATAAAAAAAAAATTGCATCGTATTCAGGCAAATCCAAAAAGGCTCCTGAAACTATGTGACATTTCAAAACTGCTCAAATAATATATATCTTCTATACATATTTATACTGTGGACTAATTCAGTATAAATTTAAGCTTGTCCATCTGTCTAATCTTGCCTTTTATCTTTGTCTTTCTTTTTGACACTCTTTACTAAGAGATCAAGAGCAGTACAATTGGAGCACTGACTATGATGAATAGAAGGTTAATGCAACATATTAACAGTATTGATGGGTTGCAGCTTGGCATAGACCAGTAAAACGAGTCAAGCTGTTAATTTGTTGTCCCAAAACACTTCTGTTTAAAAGGTACTTTTGCAATAATAATAGCCTTATCTACCCCCAGTACCAGTGCTTTAACTGGGCCGGAACGCGGCGGTACTCAGTACCGCCACTTCCAAAAATGGCCCTGGAGAGTACCAGCACCTCTCAGTGCCCCCAGTACGTGCGTTTCCCGTACCGGAACGCAGCACCAGGCGGCACTTTCAGGGGAGCGGCAGCCCGCGGCCATGGAAAAAAAAGGGCACGCCGCGCTGTGATACATGTCCCGCCCTCCTCCTCCTCCTAGCTCGTGTGATAGAGCCAGTGTGCTGTCTGTCACACAAGCTGGACTAGAGGAGGGGGGCGGGACATGTATCAGCGCGCGCGCCAGAACTGTTACCGTGGAGAGAGGAGAGGAGAGGAAGAACTGCCTTCAGAATCAGAACTGCCTTCAGAACTGTGAGTACTACTGCAATGAGTACACACTACACTGTACACGTGTGAGGGGGAGGAGAGGGAAGACAGGGAAGAGGGCTGCTGATGGGGACACACACTCTGGTCTGATGTAAGGAGGTGCTGATGGGGGACACTCTGATGTAAGGAGGTGCTGATGGGGACACTCTGATGTAAGGAGGTGCTGATGGGGACACTGATGTAAGGAGGTGCTGATGGGGGACACTCTGATGTAAGGAGGTGCTGATGGCGGACACTCTGATGTAAGGAGGTGCTGATGGGGACACTCTGATGTAAGGAGGTGCTGATGGGGACACTCTGATGTAAGGAGGTGCTGATGGCGGACACTCTGATGTAAGGAGGTGCTGATGGGGGGGACACTCTGATATAAGTAGGTGCTGATAGCGGACACTCTGATGTAAGGAGGTGCTGATGGCGGACACTCTGATGTAAGGAGGTGCTGATGGCGGACACTCTGATGTAAGGAGGTGCTGATGGGGGACACTCTGATGTAAGGAGGTGCTGATGGGGGACACTCTGATGTAAGGAGGTGCTGATGGGGGACACTCTGATGTAAGGAGGTGCTGATGGGGGACACTCTGATGTAAGGAGGTGCTGATGGGGACACTCTGGTGTAAGGAGGTGCTGATGGGGGACACTCTGATGTAAGGAGGTGCTGATGGCGGACACTCTGATGTAAGGAGGTGCTGATGGGGGACACTCTGATGTAAGGAGGTGCTGATGGGGGACACTCTGATGTAAGGAGGTGCTGATGGGGACACTCTGATGTAAGGAGGTGCTGATGGGGGACACTCTGATGTAAGGAGGTGCTGATGGCGGACACTCTGATGTAAGGAGGTGCTGATGGCGGACACTCTGATGTAAGGAGGTGCTGATGGCGGACACTCTGATGTAAGGAGGTGCTGATGGCGGACACTCTGATGATCAGAGTGTCCGCCATCAGCACCTCCTTACATCAGAGTGTCTGCCATCAGCACCTCCTTACATCAGAGTGTCCCCATCAGCACCTCCTTACATCAGAGTGTCCCCCATCAGCACCTCCTTACATCAGAGTGTCCGCCATCAGCACCTCCTTACATCAGAGTGTCCCCCATCAGCACCTCCTTACATCAGAGTGTCCCCATCAGCACCTCCTTACATCAGAGTGTCCCCCATCAGCACCTCCTTACATCAGAGTGTCCGCCATCAGCACCCATCCACCTCAGAGCCTTATTGTATGTATAACCTGCTGGGACTTGTAGTTCTCCAATCTCCATGAGCCCCAGGAGAAGATTGAGAACTACAAGTCCCAGCAGTCTTACTAAAATGACAGGCTCTGAGGTGGATAGATGTCTGGACAGTGACAATTGGTGACACAGTGGTGACAATTGGTGGCACAGTGGTGACAATTGGCATGGTACAGTGACTGCATTTAAAGGCATGGCACAGTGGTTGCGTTTGTTGGCATGGCACAGTGGTGACAATTGATGACACAGTGGCTGCATTTGATGGCATGGCGCCCTGTAATTGGGCATATGTGTTCATGCGTTAGAGCCGGGGGGGGGGGGGGCGAAAAAAAACGTTCTGCCCCGCGGGGGGGGGGGGGGGGGGGGGGGAACCGGCGCCTAATAGAGTACCGGCACCTCTTTTGGTCCACTTAAAGCACTGGGGAGAACCTACTAATTAGAGCTCAGGCAGATTACAGCCAAGCAGCACTAAATTTAGGCTAGGGCACTACTGCATATTTATAAAAAGAAAACAAATGCAGACACCACACATAAGGATTGGTATGCTGCAATATACTGAGCTGCAAAATGCTGCTTATAAATTGATGTAAGTAAATACATAGCTGTGTCTAAGGCCTCGTACACACGAGGGGATATGTCCGCTGAAAACGGTCCGATGGACCGTTTCAGCAGACATCTCCGCTCGTGTGTATGGGCTAGCGGACAGATTTCTCCACCCGACAGATTTCAAAGCATGCTTTGAAATCTATCCAATGGGAATCTGTCCGCCCGACATGTCTGCTGGTTAGTACACTTACCAGCAGACATGTCGTCCCCCACCGCCGCCGCCCCGTGCATTCGGCGCATGCGCGGAAGTGTTTAACTTCCTGGTGCGGTGACGTGGCGGTGACGTGGCGGCGTCAACGTCACCGCCGCGTCACCGCCACGTCACCGCGCCGTCCGGCGGCGGGGAATTTGATCCGATGGTGTGTACACGCCATCGGATCAAACTCCCGATCGGACATATCCGATGGAAATGGTCCGCGGACCGTTTTCATCGGATATGTCCGATAGTGTGTACGAGGCCTAAGACTACTGTTTATGAATCAACCACTTCATAGACGTAACAATCTGCAGTTCCTGTACGACAACCAAGCAAAATGTACCAAGTCAAGTGCCTATAATGAAACAAGGTCATATTCTCTGAAAGAAAAACCATAGCAGCTGAAGCTACTGAACTGGTGCTTTAACTTTCAAAGGCATGTATAGAGGATTTTGTATTTGTTCTTTTATTTTTAGGACGATCGACTTGTGTGCAACCAGGTAGCCCATACATAGATCGCAATTTGGGCAGTCTCTGATAAATTGGTTGAATTTCAATCCACGTGTAGCACTCTCCTAGAATAGGTTGCTAGAGAGGCTCAGGTAAATTTAGTCAGATTTTGGCTCTTCAGTAAATATTGGAGCAGTGCATTTTTGGCTGTATTTCACTGGCTGTAGGCCCAACTACTTCTCCCTGCCTTCTAATGTATTCTAGAATGTAGAGGGCTGGAACAGGCAGACCCTCCGACTGAATATTTATGCAACCTCAGCTGATCTCATGGGGGAGATGCCCAGTAGGTGGCTGAGAAGGGCATAAATAGTTTGAGGTCGGGAGCAGCAGGATTCTTGTCCAGGAGGAGAAATTCCCTGTCTGAAGGGGTTCTGGAGTTCATCAAGGTCCCTGCTCAGTGGGAGATGGAAGGCCTATTGTCAGGAGTTCATTGACGTTCCAGCTCAGTGAGAGCTGGGGGGGGGGGGATTTCATCTGAAATCAACAAGGTCCCAGCTTAGTGTGAGCTAGGGTTCCTATTGTCAAGATGTCATCAAGGTCTCATCTCAGTTGGAGCTGGGGGGGCTATTGTCAGAAGTTTATTGAGGTCCCAGCTCCTGGAGAGCTGGGGGAAGGGCCTATCATCTGGATTCAGCAAGGTCCCAGCTCACTGGGAGTGGTCAGGTCTATTGTCAGGAGTTCATTGAGGTCCCAGCTCAGTGAGAGCTTGGGGGCCTATTGTCTGGAATCAACAAGGTTTCTTAAAGCAGTTGGGGCCAAGTCAAGGGGGTTCACTGGCCTGGTGATTCACAAGAGAAATATTTGGCTGATATTGGACAAGCGGTATCCAAGTATCCAGTGAGTAGAGGCCTGGATGTAGGATCCCAGCGACTGTCTGCTCTTTTATCTTTTTGAGAAACTGCCTTGGTGTTGCTGTAGTGAAACTTGCCCTGCTGAGAGTCCCAGGATTGCTTGTGCTTCTAGTCTCTGCCAAGAGGGAGATTTCCCTAAAGATAGTAGACAGAATAGAGATTGTCCTCTAATTACTTTTGTAGCGCTTACCCCCGAAGGAGCCGCTGATTAGTTTGGGACCGGCATGTTAGGTTACCAGTGATTCTTGTCTAGGGATAATATTAGTGAAGGTGGTTAAAGAGCAAGTTTCCAGACGTCAACTTAAGTTTTCAATGCTTTATTCCAAGGCCCAACACGGCCGACATCAACTACACACGATAGAGAAAAGGTTGATGAGCAAGGAGAGAACTGTAGTATCAGGCCTTGGAAATCAAAGAGAGAGCAAGCCTGCTCGCAGCATAGTCAAATTCAAACGTTGCCACTCTCGCCAGAGTGGGTAAAGTGCCCCCGGACAGGCTATTTCACTTGAGCCTGGCAGCCGAAGGGCCACTTTTAAACAAAGTCACTGGGAGGAAACATGGCTTCTGCCATAGGCCTGATGAATTTCTCAAAAGTTTGTCAAAGGTTAGAACCAGTGAATCCTCATAGTAATTCCAATTTCAAGGTCACCGATTGACAGCTAAAGTGTACCTGTCATGTGGCGTGGTGACCAGATCCCCGGTGGTTTGTCCAGGCCTCGCAGACAACCTCTGCCTCTGGGTTCTCCCGAGCCAATCCCCCACCGTTCAGCTCCTGCTTAGGATCTGGAACCCAGCAAGCCGCTGGGGCCCCTCTCTGCATTAGAACAAGGTTCAACTGGGTACGCAACCTCGGCCAGGCGGGCTCGATGGCGGGGCCCATAGATGAGCGCACCCTGAAGGTAGATGCACGGCTCTCACAGGCCACTGCCCCAGATATACCCTCCCGCCAGCATGTTCAGAGAAAGAAACGCTCCTCTGATTGGCTGCTGGGAGAAGGTGGATCTGTCAGAACCCCCTCTAGCGCCGACTGTCACTCAGGGGTAATAACACCCCCCTGACATGCAGACCGACCTTCAAGGCAAATTCCAAATGGCAGCGGCCCAAATTTAGGCAATTTGTGAATGGGAGTAACTTAACTCTCCCATTCCCCACTAACTTTGGCGTAGCACCCCCCCACCAATGGGGGGGGGGGGGCGCTACACTTTGTACACTAAATTTTCAGAATCCCAAAGCCTGCACCCCAAGAGGAGAACCTGGGGCAAATTGGTGGGACCTTTATGGCTTTAGGACTCATCCAAGCCATGTCTGAGCTAAAGTTTTCTGCACACCACCCCAAATCTATGATGGGAGCAAGACACAAGCCCTTAAGGTAACAAAAATTCACTATTATTCCAAAAAACATTTTTACTTGGCTTTTACTGTGTGCTCAGTCATCGTTGACAGTCAAGTGAGTCAGGAATCTTCAGAATGTTTGCGCAACCTCTCGGCTAATAAATATTTCCTATCCTTTATCTGCTTCGCCATCACTCATATCACTTCCACTAATCCAACTGCAAGCATACTTTAGGAAACACTCATTCCTCAAAGGTATGTATAGACTTGGGACAAAGGTGTTTTACAATACACCAGTCTGCTTCTGTGTTTATGTACACTTTCACCACAGCCCAGGGTGTTTCTCTAGAAAATATGATCTTGGATTTTTAAGGACCCTGTCTGAGATCACTAGATGGGCTTTATGATAAATGGTTCCCATTCCTTCTTGTGAGTATTATATTGTGTGGATTGCAGCTGAAATAGTGGGAACACCCAAAGGTATAGGGGAACTGCGCCTCAAATATCTAGTTTCTGGAGTTCCCTTGAATTCCTATACTCGTTGCAGATCTAATGCACAACTTAGCATTGAAGTTATAATAAACACAACAAGACTGAACATACAATATTCTGTTATAGTTACTGTAATCCTAGCTATAAAATATATTTGAAGTTGGTCACAGAACCCCTAGGTCAGAGGTCTCCAAACTGCAGCCCGAGGGCCAGATGTGGCCCTTTGCTAGCCTTTATCCAACCCTTGGGGCGCTATTCCTCCCACTGACACCAGCAATATAGCACATGTTTTCTACTGATACCAATGATGAGATACTTTTCCTCCTAATACCAATAATGGGGCACTACTCCTACTGACCACCAACCCTGAGGCCATATTTATTCTCACTGATGCTGGGCTCAGGACATTTTCTAACCCTGCTAGCCAGTGCTTTAAGTGGGCCGGAACGCGGCGGTACTCAGTACCGCCACTTCCAAAAATGGCCCTGGAGAGTACCAGCACCTCTCGGTGCGCCCAGTATGTGGGTTTCCCGTACCGGAACGCACTGGCGTAGCGGGGGGGGCTCCTGCACCAGGCGAAAAATTGCAGGGGGGCAAAATCCTGGCGTCCGCGGAATGCGCCGCCGCCGCCGCCTTAGGAAAGGCCGCGGCTTTGGCCTAGCTCTGGAGCTATCGGCCATCTTGGTACACCCGGCGGCGGTGCGCGATGAGTTTTTTTTTCAGCCCTTCCGCCTGGTTGGCTGGTGGAACTGTCTGTCTCCCTTGATGTGGGAGTGGCGGGAAACACCAGCCAACTAGGCAGAAGGGCTAAAAAAAAACAGATAACGGTGCAGGAGATTGGCGGGCGGTGGAGTGGGAGGCGCTGTACCTCTGTGCTGCGCTGATTGGCCTGGAAGTTGGAACATGAGTTTACAGCACGGCGGCAAGTTTCTCCATCTCCTGCAAGGTAAGCAAAACACTGCTGTACCACAGGGGAGAGAGAGAAGGGGGGGGTCGGTGTAAATCTAAAGGGGTGCACTGCCTGATCCCCACCTATCCACCTCAGAGCCTGTCATTTTAGTAAGACTGCTGGGACTTGTAGCTCTCCATCTTCTCCTGGGGCTCATGGAGATTGGAGAACTACAAGTCCCAGCAGGTTATACATACAATAAGGCTCTGAGGTGGATGGGTGGGGATTGCATGCATCTGAGCCCCAGGAGAAGATGGAGAACTACAAGTCCCAGCAGGTTATAATATAAGGCTCCGAGGTGGATGGATGTCCGGACACCCATCCATCTCGGAGCCTTATATTATAACCTGCTGGGACTTGTAGTCCTCCCATCGTCTCCTGGGGCTCAGGTGCATGCGATCCACCATCTATGGGACTACAAGTCCCAGCAGTAAGAAAAACGTTCTGCCCCGGCGCCTAATAGAGTACCGGCACCTCTTTTGGCCCACTTGAAGCACTGCCCAGTACTCATTATGGTTTGAAATCAACAGTGACCATTTTAAGAATATCTGGTTGCAAATATAAAGTAGGAGTGAAAGGAGATCAAAGATCAACAGAAGATAAAATCTTAAGACAGTTAGATTATTTTAATGAATCCAAACTCATAATATAATGGTGTGGTTATTGGAACTCAGATGTGCAAAGGAGCTAAATGAAATAAGTCAAATGAAGACTATGAAGTACAAAAGAAAGCTAAGGTCATTTGAAATGTGCATGCATTATACAGGTATGGTGTATATACTTGAATTCATTTTTTTTGTATAAAGAATGCTTTGTTGCAGCTGGTGAAGTACACATCAGCAGGCTGGGGCGGATCCAGAGTCTAGTTTAGGGAGGGGCACTGGCAGAAAATAAGTTTTTTTTTGCCAATTTATCGGGGTAATGGCTGGTGTTGGCGCTTCAATCATCCTAGCACCATGGTTGTTATAGTATCAGGATGATTGAAGCGCATTATTTCTATTATTACATTGTCACTTGCCTGCCACCAGATACAGATTGTCACTTGCCACATCACCTGCCACACCCTTTGGATTGTCACTTGTCATGTCACCTGCCACACCTTGTGGTTTGTCATTTGCCACATCACCTGCCACACCTTGCGGATTGTCCCTTGCCTGCCACCAGATGCAGATTGTCACTTGCCACGTCACCTGCCACAATTTGCGGATTGTCACTTGCTACGTTGCCTGCCACACCTTGTGGATTGTCACTTGCCACGTCGCCTGCCACACCTTGCTGATTGTCACTTGCCACGTCACCTGCCACACCTTGCGGATTGTCACTTTGCTGCTTAGGTGGTGTTTTGGTTGTCTCTTGCTGTGACCCCGACTCCTAGAGTCAGGCAGCAGATAATGTAATCTCTCTGCCGCCTGCACAGTGAGGGCGGAAGTTAGTGCAGGGATGCAGGACAAGCGCTGAGAGCCCCGGCTAGCTGATTGGCCAGCTGCCACACCGAGCAAGCCTGCTCTCTTACTCTCACCTGCCAACACACTGAGCCACCCGGCAGCCTGGTCAGCCCACAAACTGCGCCACCAGATCTTCCCGCTATCTCACCTGCCCGCGGAGCCGCCCAATATCTCACCCACATGCTATTACACCCGCCCAGCTGGCAACAAATTTCTCGGGGGTGGCAATTGCCCCTTTGCCCCCACGGATCCGCCCCTGTCAGCAGGTAAATATATGAATCTTCAGGAGTAATAGACTAAGCTCACTGTATAAAGAGTAAACATTTGGCTCAGGGAAACACACCAACTGGGGGCTGATGTAGTAGCAGAGCAGGCCTCTACTAGTACATTAGATAATTTATGCCCAAAGGCCTAAGCAAACTTACATTTATTTAGTGTTTATATGTACTGTAATATGTTTGAACATAGCCTAGAATATGATGTGTATGTATTCCACGAAACGTGCTTCACTCTTACAGGAACAAGAAATAGGGCCAGATTCAGGAACAGTTACGCTGGTGGATCGAGTGATCCGCCAGCCTAACTGTGACTTTGAGCCGGCGTTTCTGTTTTCTGTAACCAGAAAACAAGAAACGCCGGGTTGAAGTTCCGATGCGAGCAGCGTAACTGAGTTTCGCCATCGCATCGTTACTTCAACTTAAAAATGGCGCCGGGGGCGTTCCCGCCGATTTACGCTCAAAAAATATGTTAATGAGCGGAAATCGGCAATTCACGATCGAAATCCGGCGCGACGCAATGACGATACGACGTTTCCGGACGGGATACGCGGCGCATAGATATACCTACATGGGGTTGGAGTATCCTATGTTAGGTATAGGCGTCGTCATCGCGTCGGAAAAAAAAAAAAAAAAAACGTCGCTTGCGTAAAACGGTCATGAATGGGAATGTGACGTCATTGACGTTCATTCACAGATTTTGGAGCATGCGCACGGGGATGTTTTGACACTCGACGCATGCGCAGTACGTTGGCGGCGGGATCGCGCGTAGTTAGCATACTACACGCCCCGTACCCGCTAAATTTGAATTCCGCCGGCTCATTTGTGATGCGCTGCCGCAACTTTAGGAGCAAGTGCTTCGTGAATGACAGCACTTGCTCCTAAAATTTCGGCAGCGCAACGCAAATGAGAAGCGTTACTCCAGAGCAAAGATGCTCTGGACTACCTGAATCTGGCCCATAGTGTTCAAATGTACAAAATTGCAAGAATTACAACTCCAAGAAGCAATTTTTTGCCTTTTTGCTTAATGTTCCTGATTTTAGCTTGGTATATATGTATCCTTGTGACTCAAAAAGCATTAAAGCCTGATGCCTAGTACACATGATCCGAAAATCTGATCGTTAGTACACATTCCATTGCTTAATCAGTACAGTATTAGTCCAAAAAAAAAATCAGAAGACCAAGACCACACATGCTCAGAAACTACAGAATACATAACAATACAATACAATAAATTACATTACTTCATTAAGTAACCTCTTAATTTTCGATTCGAGGCTAGTATGCAAAAGAAAATGGACGATCTTTCCTCCGATATTCTCATTGTGTGTAAGAGACTTGAGGGTCAAAGTAATAGCTAGAAAACAAACATATTCAGAAGGAGGTCAGAAATGTCAGTCCCCATGTTTCTCAGAGCTTCTCTCCCAAGCAAGCAATTTTCTTTTACAGAGATTTTTTTGATAAAAAAGTAGTCACAACAGATTAGTGCAATAGTGCGATGGATACCACAAATATATGGGGAAGAGGAGAATCCCAATAACAGGATATTGTATATATGGTACAATATTCATTGATACATTAAGGAAATAATGGGAAAAAGGAGAAAAATAAATAAATAAAACAAAATAAAATAAAGAAAATAGTAGCAGTACACCATAATAAAAGTCCATCAATGTCCCGGAGTATGCTGTATGGAAGGCAAAAAGCACAAAAAAAAATATCTCTATTTTAGGTGTCCTGCATCACTGTAACCATTGTCACTAAATCGACTCCATGAAATCAGGAGTCTCAGAGAAAAATACACAGAAAAAGGAAGAAAATGGGTAGACTACAAGGTATAGGAGGGAGGAACCTAAAAGAGAAAGAAAAAACAGAAGAGGGAAGAAAGAAGGGGGGTTTCCATCAGGGGGACGCATCCAGAGGCCCCTAGATTGAGAGAAGTTGAGTATTGAACCTGGAGGGTTGATTGTTTGCTATCCATGGTTGCCAGACCCTGAGAAATATGTCGTGGGTGTCAGAAGTGAGGGACGTTAGCTTCTCGTTAATCATAATATCATTTATATATGTGATATTCCTTCATCAGGGAAGGCTTTATACAGTGGGTGTTGTACTTCTTGTCTGTAATGTAAATATAATAGTATATTTGCATTAGAACATTATACATTTGTTGCTTTACAAAGTATTTTTAGATTAAAGGTACTCACATGTATACGATTCACTGTGTGGGGAAATAAAAACAACATTAGCGATGCAAGCTGGCTGAAGGGTCCATAGAGGATGAGCATGCAGGGGTTCAGGGCCAGAAACTGCTATGCATTCACAAGAGGCGTGTCAGGGATTCTAGATGGACCAGGACTGTGTGCCTACACTGAGGAGACCAACACTGTATATAGTGGAAAAAGGTGTTTATTTACAAAGGTGAGAAAATAAGTGCACGGATAACACAAAAGCTATATACAAGTTCAGGGAGAATGCAATACTCATAAGCCAAAGCCAAGCCGGGGTCAAATACCAGGAGATCATTCAAAGAGGCTGCAGACAGGGAAGGGGCAGGAAGGAAATGTCCAGGAGAGGGATCGGGATCGGGATCAGGTCAGGACAGATCGGATCAGGTCAGAGGTCCAAAGCAGGTTCAGGGTCTGGTTAGTAAACAGATACCAGGGCGAGTTCTGTTTGAACTCGCCGGGTATTTATAGTGGGTGTACTGATTGGGTTCAGGTCACACCTGAACGGAGCAAAGGCCAGGTGTTCCACACTGCCAGGGTCCATCCGCTGGTGGAGGTCAGTACTGCATCCCAAAGGTGATATACCAGCAGGGGGAAGTTCCCCTGACAGCTCCGAACTGCCAGGAGACCCCTGCTGGTGGGACGCAGCACTGCAAGACAAAATATCAATAGCACCAGCGGATGGACCTTTTCCTGACAGTACCCCCCCTCAAAGGAGCGGCCTCTGGACGCTCCAACTATCCGTTGCCGGGGAAAGTCCAGAGTGACCAACTGGGCAATGGGAGGCTTGAGCCGAGAGGTGGGTACATCCGGGTCGTCGAGCTGGGGAGCAGGCACCGTGTCAGCAAACTGGGCAGCAGGCTCCGGGTCAGCGAACTGGGCAGCAGGCTCCGGGTCAGCGAACTGGGCAGCAGGCTCCGGGTCAGCGAACTGGGCAGCAGGCTGCGGGTCAGCGAACTGGGCAGCAGGCTCCGGGTCAGCGAACTGGGCAGCAGGCTCCGGGTCAGCGAACTGGGCAGCAGGCTCCGGGTCAGCGAACTGGGCAGCAGGCTCCGGGTCAGCGAACTGGGCAGCAGGCTCCGGGTCATCGAGCTGGGCAGCAGGCTCCGGGTCATCGAGCTGGGCAGCAGGCTCCGGGTCATCGAGCTGGGCAGCAGGCTCCGGGTCATCGAGCTGGGCAGCAGGCTCCGGGTCATCGAGCTGGGCAGCAGGCTCCGGGTCATGGTGACGTAAAGTAGCCCCGCCCCTGGGAGAATGGCCTGCACAATGAAAAGAACGATGCCACCCATCACACACCATACACAGGCGGAGCTTACCTGCCGAGTGTCTGCACTTTTTTGAATAAAAAAATAAGACAACAGTAAGGCCGCATACACATGATCAAATCTATCTGCTGGAAACGGTCAGCCCGACCGTCCCAGCAGACAGATTTGACCGTGTGTACGGGCGAGCCGACGGATTTGGCCACCCGACAGATTTCAAAGCATGCTTTGAAATCTGTCGGCTGGGAACCCGTCCACCCGACATGTCTGCTGGTTAGTACGCTAACCAGCAGACATGTCTTCTCGCACACGCGCCAAATGGTTTCGACGCATGCGCGGAAGTGTTTTACTTCCTGGTGCGGTGACATGGCGGCGTCAACGTCACCGCCACGTCACCGCGCCGTCTGGCGGCGGGGATTTTGGTTTGATCGTGTGTACACGATCAAACCAATATGTCCCCAGCAGACGGATTTGTTCAAATCGGTCAGCCCGACCGATTTGAACAAATCTGTCTGCTCCTGTGTACGCGGCCTAAAGTTAGCCCAATTGTTTTAAATATTGTAAAAAGATAATGTTATGAGTAAATTGATACCCAACATGTCACGCTTCAAAATTGTGCCCGCTCATGGAATGGCGACAAACTTTTACCATTAAAAATCTCCATAAGCAAAATGTCTACAGGATACCAGTTATGAGTTACAGAGGAGGTCTAGGGTTAGCATTATTGCTCTCGTTCTAAGGCGGCGTACACACGGCCGAGGTTCTCGCTGAAAACCAGCGAGAACCTCGCTGGAATGCACATTCCAGCGAGGACCTCGGCCGTGTGTACGGTCTCGGCGAGCTTCCCGTCGGGAAGCCCGTTGAGCCGAAATAGAGAGCACGCTCTCTATTTCCTCGACGGCCCGCCTGGAAGAATGGCTGGTTGCCATTCCCGACGGGTGGGTCGCCGAATTCGACGGCCGGGAGAGAACCTCGACGGGCGGAACGATGTGTTCTGCCCATCGAGGTTCTCTGCCGTGTGTACGCGGCCTAACAATCACAGTGATACCTCACAGGTGTGGTTTGAACACCGTTTTATTACTCAGGCACTACTCATGTATGCTTTCGCTTTTGGGATGGAGCACTTTAAAAATCTATTTAATTTTTTCTTATTTATTTTACTTTTTATTTTGACACTGTATTTAAAAAAAAATAATTTGGGTCACTTTTATTCCTATTACAAGGAATAAAAGTGACCCATTTTTTTTTTTAAATACAGTGTCAAAATAAAAAGTAAAATAAATAAGAAAAAATTAAATAGATTTTTAAAGTTATCCATCCCGACAAGCTCACGCATAGAATCGAGCGCATATGTAAGTAGCGCCCGCATAAGAAAACAGTGTTCAAACCACACATGTGAGGTGTCACTGCGATCTCTTTTAATAGAAAAAAAAGCATGAAAGGACCTCTTAAATATGAGATCTGAGGTCAAAAAGACCTTATATCTCATATTTACACTAAAATGCAATAACAAAACAAAACAATATCATTTGAAAAAAATATCTTCTTTAAGAGCATTGGGCAAAAGTGACTTTTGACTGCGCTTCCGCCCTCCAATGCTATGGAGCCAAGCGGAGGCCATCTTCACCTCACTTGGCATCCAGGCATTGGGGTGACAAGACGTGATCGTCTCCGCTGCTACCGACACCTCCGGAGGGGGTGGTCACCTCTCCTGCCACCGTTAAAAATGATCTTGCAGCAAATCCACCGCAGAGACCACTTTTATCTGAAAGAAAAACGTAGGCCGTTCCAGAAAATACCAGGGTAATGGCATAACAACGGTATTTAGTGTCAAAGTACTGGTGTACGGGTACATCGATTTGCGTGAAGTGGCTAACCAGACACTGATAGAGGTCACAAAACTGCACCAACTGCTAATGAGAACAGGTCCTTTGAATTCTTTAAAAGTTACATGTAATTTATATGTTTTGATTATTTTTTAAACACGATGCAATCGTGTAGGCATCCTCAGAGAGTTATGCCCCGTACACACGATCACTTTTTGTGATGAAAAAAAATGTAATTTTCCTTCATGAAAAAAAACGACATTTTTCAAACTTCATTTTCAAAAATGACGTTGCGTACACACCATCATTTTTGGAAAATGATGACCAAAGTGATGGCACTCTAAAGGGAAAGTTCTGTTTGCCTTGAGGCTGCTTTTAGCTGGTTACTTGTTAGTAAAAGACGATTCCTGCTTTTTTGTCTGTTACAGCGTGATGACTGTGCTTACTCCATTATGAATGGTAGTTTTACCTCCCGTCTCCTAACTCGCTTCTTGGCATGTGCGGGTTTAAAACGTCATTTTTCACGTAGTTTTGCCCACACACGATCATTTTTTATGACACAAAAAATGACATTTTGAAAAATGACATAAAAAATTCGAGCATGTTCGAATTTTTTTTTGGTCATTTTTCAGAAGACATAAAATTACATTTTGGCCACACACGATCATTTTAAATGACATTTTAAAAAATGTCATTTTTTTTCATCACAAAAAGTGATCGTGTGTATGGGGCATTATAGTTTGTCCAACAACTCTGACTGCCCCTGTACAGCTTTGCTGGTTTATAAATGTATAAAAATAAAAAAGGGAATATGTAAACCAAATACTGTATACATGAATGTTATAATGTATATAGTGTATTAATCACACATAAATGTATTAGAATACAATATTTGTCACCATAACCGTTCTTTGACCGTTAATGAAATTTCCCAGCATAAAATCACCCAGCACAAGAAGCCAGAAGGGACCTGGACAATGTAAACCTTTCAGAGGAAAATAAATGGATTAAACAACATGCTGATCTCATCCTCAATGGTCCCCTATAGAAAACCATGAATAATAAATGCTGTTACTAGCTTTAGTGGGTTGTGGAGAGAAACAAAGAGACATTTACAGCATACAGAAAGTCTGCAACAAACAGAAGCAGCCCCCTGCAAATTCACACTAGTACCTGTTAAGTCTGCCAGTAAAGTCCAGTCTTTTGACTGGGTGGCAAAGATGATGCACTGCTCCTGAATTCAGAGCACAGTTGCCACTCTCATGTAGACTGTGCCTGATTTCAATACATTACTACATTGAGATTGTAAAAAGACTGCATGGGGTGTGGCTATCAGCATTGTCACTGCTGATGCACAAGCCTATTGTCAGAAACTCAAGCAGGTTAAAGGTAAGAATATGAACCATCTGATGGCAAAGTCTCTCAGAAACCAAGACGTGCTGGAAAGCTTTGCCATGACCTGTTTCACTGTAGGTGACGATAGCTGGGGAGGGTTATAGGCAGATGACAGTATATGCTGGGTTGGAACTGGAATGAGGCAAGCACAAGGCAGAAACTCAATCCAGAGGCTGGCATGGGTCAGATCAGGAGTCAGACAGTAGTAGGCAGACATAGGTGTGCACACAGGATGTGCCAGGTGTACCCAGGCACACCATTATCATCCTGTGCAGAACAGATTCCCCCACTGACCTGGCTCCCCCTCCTTCCCGCCACAGTACTTCCGGCTTCCCTCTTCTCCCACTGGTTGTTGCTGTGAATGTTTTTAGGATGAGTGGGGGAAGGGGACAGTAAATATGCCATTTACCAGCCCCTTCCCTTTCTGAATGAACATTGTGAGTGATCGGTAGAGTGTGTTTGAGCTTTGGGGTGCACACCTTAATGTCAAAGGCTGCGCACACCTATATAGGCAGACAAGGTACGGAACAGGCAGCAGACAGTAGTGGAAGCCAATAGGTAGGCAAAGCAAAGGTCAGGGAATGTGTCAGACAGTAGCATAATCAAGAGGCAGGCAAAAGTCAGGGCATGTAGCAGGCAGTAGCATAATACAGAGGCAGGCAAAGGTCAAAACAGAGTGTCGTTATGGCGGAGTAAAGCTCTAGTGTAAGTAACCTATCACAAACTCAGAATCCTAGGCTGCTGAGGTCAAAATAATGCATCCAAGGCACCACCAGCCAATAAAGCGGAAGGTGTGTTGTTGCCAGAGTCAGGCCGGTTTCCATGTAACAGACATGCAGCCCAGGAGGGGGATATCACCACCAGCAAAAAAAGTGAAAAAAGCTTGGAGATTAAGAACACACATGCAGCCAGGTGGTGAGTAGTAGGTATGTTAAACGGGATGAGATATGGAGACGCAGCTAGAAGCTGCATGGAGATGGTGATAACCAATGTGGGATCATGTTGAAGCAATGAAAGAGACACACCCTTAACATTTGTAGTTTGTCAGTCAAACCTAGCCAAACCTTATCCTCCCCATTGAATTCTGTATTGATGGCACTTTGTTACTTAAACTCTCCAATTCTAAGCTACAGTCTGTAGGAGGTGTAATGTGTGATATAAAAATGAAGGCATATTTTGCTTAGTCAAGGGAGTAAAGAGAGTTTTCGGTTTACTCTATGAGGCTTGTGCATCACATAAAATCTGAAAGAATTGATGGTGTCATCAGGGCATCTACTACAAGGGTCCCTTGTTTTGGAAACAACATTGTCTAGTTTTGCATTGAACCTGAACACTGGAAAATCTATTTCTAATGTGCCCCATTATAGACAAAGTGCCTTGAATACCTCCATGTGGAGAGGCCACTCTTGACACTTGCTAGCTAGTCTGCCTGCCAATTTTATTCCCCCAGAATGTGAACTGCTGACAGGGCCAGAACATGAAGCTTTACCCATGACAGGATGAGACTCACCTCTTACAGAGCAAGACAGATTGCTCAAAGCTCCAGCATGTTGATGGGTAACAACCTCTCCTGAGGAGACCAAGTCCCCTGGACTGGAAAGTGGCCCAGAACACCTCCCCATCCTGTCAGACTGGCATCTGGTGTAAGTACCTTCCCGGGAAATGGGAACAACATGACTTCTCTGTCTCCAACTGCCAAAGAGACATCCACCAGTTCAAAGTCCATAGCGTACTGGGGTGCAGGGACATCCAACAATCCAGATATTGAACGCTCCTGTCCCATTCCAACGACATATTCTGCTGCAAAGGTCTAAAATGGACTGAGAAAATAGGACCACCTCAAAGGTGGCAACCATCCTTCCTTATTAGTCTCATACAGAGATGAATCAAGAGAAATGTGTGCTTTCTGAGGGAAGATACTTGAGTTGGCACCACTGCAGATTTCTGGACATTGCGAACCCATCCAAACTACTCTATGGTATGCATTATGAGACAGACATTTTGCCTGAACCAGTGAGCTGAGCAACAGATCATCTATATACTTCAGAGTGGATATTATTGGCCAGCAAGTACATTTAGCTGCTATTAAACACCACAAGTGCAGTAACAGCAAGTACGTTTAGGTGCTATTAAACAGCACACGTGCAGTGACAGCAAGTACGTTTAGGTGCTCTTAAACAGCACACGTGCAGTAACAGCAACTGCGTTAAGGTGCTTTTAAACACCACAAGTGCAGTAACAGCAAGTAAGTTAACCACTTAAGACCCGGACCAATATGCTGCCAAATGACCCAAGGGGTTTTTGCGATTCGGCACTGCGTCGCTTTAACAGACAATTGCGCGGTCGTGCGACGTGGCTCCCAAACAAAATTTGCGTTCTTTTCTTCCCACAAATAGAGCTTTCTTTTGGTGGTATTTGATCGCCTCTGTGATTTTTATTTTTTGCGCTATATCCAAAAATAGAGCGACATTTTTGAAAAAAAAACAATTTTTTTTACTTTTTGTTATAAGAAAAATCAATAAACTAAATTTTAGTCAAACATTTAGGCCAACATTTATTTAGCCACATGTCTTTAGTAAAAAAAATCGCAATAAAAAAAATTAGCTACCTAGCGGGAACAGCGACACTAATACAGCAATCAGAAAAATGATCACTTAGTGATGCTGGCAATAGAGAGTGAAAGGGTTAACTAGGGCGGTGATCAAGGGGTTAAAACTTTATTAGGGGGGTACGGGGGCTACCCAGGACCTAACACTAACTGACTGTCACACTGCCTGTCACACTGACACTAAATACAGTAATCATACATGTATGATTACTGCATTCAGTGACACTGTGACAGGGGGAGGGGGGGCGATCGGGGGGCTAAATGTGCCTATATGTAGTGTGTGTCAGTGTAGTGTTAGTGCAGGACTTACTTGTGTTGTGATCTCTCCTCAGCGGTGGTTGAAAAAAACGCAGAGGGAGAGATCACATCGCTTCCTCCTTCCTGTGTTTACACGGGAGGAAGTGACAGGGCAGGGGGGCGCTCGCATTGGCTGAGAACGATCCGGAGGGGGTGGACAAAAACGAATAGCCGCCCCCTCATCCCGGATCGTTCGTACAGCCGCGCGGACCGCCGCATGTACCGGGGGGGTCCCGATCGGACCCCCGACCCACCTCAAGGCACCAACGTATATATACGTTGATGTGCATGTCGGTGCCATTGTGCCGACGTAAATGTACATGCGGCGGTCCTTAAGTGGTTAAGGTGCTATTAAACACCACAAGTGCAGTAACAGCAACTGCGTTTAGGTGCTATTAAACAGCACACGTGCAGTAACAGCAAGTGCGTTTAGGTGCCATTAAACACCACAAGTGCAGTAACAGCAAGTATGTTTAGGTGCTATTAAACACCACAAGTGCAGTAACAGCAAGTAGGTTTAGGTGCTATTAAACAGCACACGGCAGTAACAGCAAGTACGTTTAGGTGCTATTAAACAGCACACGTGCAGTAACAGCAACTGCATTTAGGTGCTAATAAACAGCACACGTGCAGTAACAGCAACTGCGTTTAGGTGCTATAAAATACCACAAGTGCAGTAACAGCAAGTACATTCAGGTGCTATTACACACCACAAGTGCAGTAACAGCAACTGTGTTTAGGTGCTATTAAACAGCACACGTGCAGTAACGGCAAGTAAGTTTAGGTGCTATTAAACAGCACACGTGCAGTAACAGCAACTGCATTTAGGTGCTATTAAACAGCACACGTGCAGTAACAGCAAGTGCGTTTAGGTGCTATTAAACACCACAAGTGCAGTAACAGCAAGTACGTTTAGGTGCTATTAAACACCACAAGTGCAGTAACAGCAAGTACGTTAAGGTGCTATTAAACACCACAAGTGCAGTAACAGCAACTGTGTTTAGGTGCTATTAAACAGCACACGTGCAGTAACAGCAACTGCGTTTAGGTGCTAATAAACAGCACACGTGCAGTAACAGCAACTGCGTTTAGGTGCTATTAAACAGCACACGTGCAGTAACAGCAACTGCGTTTAGGTACTATAAAATACCACAAGTGCAGTAACAGCAAGTACGTTTAGGTGCTATTAAACACCATAAGTGCAGTAACAGCAAGTACGTTTAGGTGCTATTAAACAGCACAAGTGCAGTAACAGCAACTGCGTTTAGGTGCTATTAAACACCACAAGTGCAGTAACAGCAAGTACGTTTAGGTGCTATTAAACAGCACACGTGCAGTAACAGCAAGTACGTTTAGGTGCTATTAAACAGAACACGTGCAGTAACAGCAACTGCATTTAGGTGCTATTAAAGAGCACATGTGCAGTAACAGCAAGTATGTTTAGGTGCCATTAAACAGCACACGTGCAGTAACAGCAACTGCGTTTAGGTGCTATTAACCACTTAAGGACCGGACCAATATGCTGCTAAATGACCCAAGGGGTTTTTACAATTCGGCACTGCGTCGCTTTAACAGACAATTGCGCGGTCGTACGACATGGCTCGCAAACAACATTTGCATTATTTTTTCCCACAAATAGAGCTTTCTTTTGGTGGTATTTGATCGCCTCTGCGATTTTTATTTTTTGCGCTATATACAAAAATAGAGCGGCATTTTTGAAAAAAAGTCAAACATTTAGGCCAAAATGTATTTAGCCACATGTTTTTGGTAAAAAAAATCGCAATAAAAAAAAGCTACCTAGCGGGAACAGCGACACTAATACAGCGATCAGAAAAATGATTGCTTAGTGACGCTGGCAATAGGGAGTAAAAGGGTTAACTAGGGCGGTGATCAAGGGGTTAAAACTTTATTAGGGGGGTACGGGGGCTACCCTGGACCTAACACTAACTACCTGTCACACTAACTGTCACACTGACACTAAATGCAGTGATCAGTACATATATGATAACTGCATTCAGTGACACTGTGACAGGGGAGGGGGGGTGATCGCAAGGGGTTAATGTGCCTGCGTGTACTGGTGTCAGTGTAGTGTTGTGCAGACTTACTATGTGATGTGATCTCTCTTCAGCGGCAGTTGAAAAAAACGCAGAGAGCAGAGATCACATCACTTCCCTTTCTGTGCTTACACAGGAGGAGAAAGTGACACACAGGCGAGCGGGTGCATTGGCTGGGAGCGATCCGGAGGGTGCGGACAAAAACGAACAGCCGCCCCCTCAGCACGGATCGCTCGCACAGCCACCGGGACCGTCGCATGTACCGGGGGGTCCCAATTGGTCCCCCGACCCACGTCAAGGCAGCCACGTACAGGTACGTTGATGTGCCTGTCCGTGCCATTCTGCCGACATAAATGTACATGCGGCGGTCCTTAAGTGATTAAACACCACAAGTGCAGTAACAGCAAGTACGTTTAGGTGCTATTAAACAGCACACGTGCAGTAACAGCAAGTACATTTAGGTGCTATTAAACAGCACACGTGCAGTAACAGCAAGTACGTTTAAGTGCTATTAAACACCACAAGTGCAGTAACAGCAAGTACGTTTAGGTGCTATTAATCAGCACACATGCAGTAACAGCAAGTACGTTTAGGTGCTATTAAACAGCACACATGCAGTAACAGCAAGTATGTTTAGGTGCTATTAAACAGCACACGTGCAGTAACAGCAACTGCGTTTAGGTGCTATTAAACACCACAAGTGCAGTAACAGCAAGTACGTTTAGGTGCTATTAAACAGCACACGTGCAGTAACAGCAAGTATGTTTCGGTGCTACTAAACAGCACACGTGCAGTAACAGCAAGTACGTTTAGTTGCAAATAAACAGGGCAAGTGCAGTAACACCGAGTACGTTTAGGTGTAAACTTAACAGCACACAAGCAATACAACACGTTAGAACACTGCAGCTAGCACAATCTACAGCCTGAAAAATAGGAATAGCTGATAAAGGTAAGCTATACAGTGTATAAATATAGGTACAACTCCTGGGATGTATATACACACTGTGGGCCAGATTCTCATAGAATTTCGCTTGCGTATCGTAAGCCATTTACACTACGCCGCCGCATCGTACTAGAGCAAGTGCCGTATTCTCTAACCATTTGCTCCGTAGTTTGCGTTGGCGTAGCGAAAATGGCCCAGCGTAAGCCCGCGAAATTTAAATGAGGCGGCTTGTATTTAAATTAAGCGCACCCCCGCATCGAACGAACTGCGCATGCGCCGGCTGGGCAAAAATCCCCCGGCGGAATGCAAATTCCGCGGCTAGGGGGAGTTTACTATTTAAATCACGCGCGTCCCTACGCCGATCGCACTGCGCATGCGCCGCCGGCTAAATTTCCCAGCGTGCATTGCTTCAAATGACGTCGCAAGGACGTCATTGTTTTCGACGTTAACGCAATTAACGTATGGCCGTATTCCCGAACGACTTACGTAAACGAGGTAAACAATTAAAAACTCGACTCGGGAACGACGGCCATACTTAACATAGGATACGCCGCACTTACCCCGCATATAGCAGGGGTAACTATCTGCCGAAAAAAGCCGAACGCAAACGACGTAAAAAAAAAAGCGACGGCCGGGCGTTCGTTTCTGAATCGGCGGTTCTCCTCATTTGCATATTTGTCGCGTATAATAACAGAAGCGCCACCTAGTGGACGGCGGGAGATTGCAGCCTAAGATCCGACCAGTCGGCTCTAAGGGAGATCTATGCGGAACCTGATTCGAGGAATCAGCCGCATAGATCCGAGCGTCGGATCTCACAGATACGACGGTGTATCAGTAGATACACCGTCGTATCTCTATGTGAATCTACCCCACTGTCTCTCTAACTCTCTCTCTCTCTCTCTCTCTCTCTCTCTATAGGACTTCTCTCATTAACAACGCCGCAACACACTACACGCGGCCGCCTTGCAGGCAGCCTTTTAAAGTGTGGGGCGTGTGCTAAAGCCCTGAGCCATAATTGGCCAAAACCACCCAGGCTTTGGCCAATTATGACTCTTCGTTTTTTGCGCACTGTGATTGGCCAAGCATGCGGGACATACAGCATGCTTGGCCAATCATCAGCGCGCAATGCTGCAGTGAATTATGGGCCATTGCGCGTCACTCGAATTTGGCGCAAATTACCTGTTTTGTTTGAATTTCGTCTAGCCTTTATCTGGCCCTTGGGGCAGTATTGCTCCCAACAATATGAGGCTCCCAATGACACCAACAATGGGGCACTATTTCTTGAACTAATAGCAATGATGGAGCACAATATTTCTCCTTCTACTGCCCACCAACACTGGGGCCATGTTTATTCTCATTGATGCTCGGCCCTGGGGCATTTTCTACTCCCATTGGTCAGAATCCGCCCCCCCCCTGAAGTCTGAAAGACAGTAAACTGTCAGTTTGCTTGAAAAGTATGGAGACCCCTGCTCTAGAGTGTGAAACAACCAAGCCCCCTTGCTCTATTCCCATTTGTAGAGTTGTTAGACTAATGCAGGCTACTTTTTTAAGCCAGATTAATTCACGGAACTGGGAATCTATACGCCTGAACCATTGTCGCGGAATCCATATTGGGGAGTTATTAAACACATATAATAGCTGAGGGGCCCACACCATTTTTATTAGGTTGATCCTCCCCACAACCGATAAAAGAAACTTTACACCACAGAGAGCATGAATTTTGGTTAATAGCGGTATTAAATTCAAGCGAATATACTCCGTTTCCTATGTGGTTTCTTTCATTATTCACTTTTCACTAGTGATTGACTGTGGATTGGCTAGATTTCTATCACTTTATTACTGTTGGCTTTAGGGTTGTCCCGATACCGATACTAGTATCGTTATCGGGACCGATGCCGAGTATTTGTACAAGTACTCGCGCAAATACTCCTGATGCCTAAATAGAATACTTACCCCCCAGCCGCCGCCGCATCGCGCCGCCGAATCGAAAGCCGCTGCAAGGGGTTAAACGCCGTGCGGGAACATCACAGCATTCATTTGAATATCTGTAGTGTTCCCGCCCGTATAGACACTCCCCCTTGCTCGGGATTGGATAGGTGATCGTGATCTGTCCAATCCCGAGCAAGGGGGAGTGTCTATACAGGTGGGCTATTCAAATGAATCCTGTGATTTTCTCCATGCGGCTTTCGGCTGCAAAGGTATGGGGGAAATGGCTGAAGGGACATGGGACATGGCTGCATATGTGAGGAACATGGCTAGAGGGACATGGCTGAACAGACATTGCTGCATATATGGGGGACATGGCTAGAGGGACATGGGACATGGCTGCATATGTGAGGGACATGGCTAGAGGGACATGGGACATTGCTGCATATGTGAGGCACATGGCTGAACGGACATTGCTGCATATGTGAGGGACATGGCTAGAGGGACATGGGACATTGCTGCATATGTGAGGGACATGGCTAGAGGGATATGGGACATTGCTGCATATGTGAGGGACATGGCTAGAGGGACATGGCTGAACGGACATTGCTGCATATGTGAGGGACATGGCTGAACGGACATTGCTGCATATGTGAGGGACATGGCTAGAGGGACATGGCTGAAGGGACATGGCTGCATATGTGAGGGACATGGCTAGAGGGACATGGCTGAAGGGACATGGCTGCATATGTGAGGGACATGGCTGAAGGGACATGGCTGCATATGTGAGGGACATGGCTAGAGGGACATGGCTGCATATGTGAGGGACATGACTGAAGGGACATGGCTGAAGGGACATGGCTCCATATGTGAGGGACATGGCTGAAGGGACATGGCTGAAGGGACATGGCTGCATATGTGAGGGACATGGCTAAAGGGACATGGCTGCATATGTGAGGGACATGGCTGCATATGTGAGGGACATGGCTAGAGGGACATGGCTGCATATGTGAGGGACATGGCTAAAGGGACATGGCTGCATATGTGAGGGACATGGCTAGAGGGACATGGCTGAAGGGACATGGCTGCATATGTGAGGGACATGGCTAGAGGGACATGGCTGCATATGTGGGGGACATGGCTGAAGGGACATGGCTGCATATGTGAGGGACATGGCTAGAGGGACATGGCTGGAGGGACATGGCTGAACGGACATTGCTGCATATGTGAGGGACATGGCTGAACGGACATTGCTGCATATGTGAGGGACATGGCTAGAGGGACATGGCTGAAGGGACATGGCTGCATATGTGAGGGACATGGCTGAAGGGACATGGCTGCATATGTGAGGGACATGGCTGAAGGGACATGGCTGCATATGTGAGGGACATGGCTAGAGGGACATGGCTGCATATGTGAGGGACATGACTGAAGGGACATGGCTGCATATGTGAGGGACATGGCTGAAGGGACATGGCTGCATATGTGAGGGACATGGCTGAAGGGACATGGCTGCATATGTGAGGGACATGGCTAGAGGGACATGGCTGCATATGTGAGGGACATGGCTGCATATGTGAGGGACATGGCTGAAGGGACATGGCTGCATATGTGAGGGACATGGCTAGAGGGAAATGGCTGAAGGGACTTGGCTGCATATGTGAGGGACATGGCTAGAGGGACATGGCTGCATATGTGAGGGACATGGCTGAAGGGACATGGCTGCATATGTGAGGGACATGGCTAGAGGGACATTGCTGGAGGGACATGGCTGAATATGTGGGGGACATGGCTGGGGGGACATGGCTGCATATGTGGGGGACATGGCTGCAATTGGTGACACATGTAAAAAAAAGTATCAGTATTCGGTATCGGCGACTACTTGAAAAACAGTATCGGTACTTGTACTCGGTCCTAAAAAAGAGGCATCGGGACAACCCTAGTTGGCTTCAATGTTTTAGTCACTGTACTGTAGCTTGTTATACAACTTTTCATGGCCATGGTCAGCCCGAATGGCAGAGTCGAAAACTGAAAGGGCCAGTGCTCTACCACAAATTTCAGCAATCTCAGATCAGAGGGAAATATCGAGACATAGAGATAGACATCCTTTGTGTCCACAAATATTATAATATAATATCAAAAGTCTCCTGACTGGAGCAGAGCTTCCACTGAGTGCACTGACATTCAAAACATCTGAACCTGTAGAAACTTGTTCCATGAATAGGTTTAAAAAAAATAGGAACCTTTTGGCATCAGATACTGGCCTGATCACCCATTGTGAAAGGAGACGATCGAGAGCCTAAAACGGCCATTTCCTCTTCTGAAGATTCACAGAAACTTTTGACCTCACAAATCACAGAAGAGGGAATTTTGGAAAATTCTAAAATCAAAACAAGATGGTGGAGTGGACCCACCTGCCTGCAATATCCTTGCCAAACATCCATAAATGCGAGCACCCCCACCCGAAACAACTGGGAAGAGATATTTGAATCTGATTTTGCTGGCTTAGATAACCAGAATCTTTTATGAAACTGCCCCTGAATTTTCCCTCTAGAGACCACAGCCCGAGGGTGCCAAAGGGACTGTCTAGAAGAGAAGAGCCTGCACCAAGACTCATCTTCTTGAGAGATGGAAAGCTTTCCTTCAGAAATCTTTTGGATATATTTATCCAGGTCCACCCCAAACAAACGTTACCCGTGAAATGAAAAGCCTGCAAACTATTTTTTGCAAGGCAATTCTGTGGACCAGTTCTTTAACCACAGAATCACACATGTAAATGGACAAAAAACGCCGAATGGAGTCCTTTTAAACACCCATCACAAAACAAAAATGCTTTCAAGTGTGTTTCCAATCTTTTATCAGCCAGGTCTTTGAAAACCTGAATATCATCAGTCCTGAGGGTCGATTCGTTTTAAGATAGGGGACTACAGCTTTTACTGAGGACATGCTCCATTACTTTGTGAACTTTTCCTCCATTGGATAGACTTGAGCAAACTTTTTTGGAGGCACAAACATACTCTGTGGGTGATCTATCTTTTCTAAGAGAGGATGAAGAGAAAAAAACTGAAAAACTTTGTGGTGGATATAACAACCTAAGAGAGGAATACTTAACAGGTGCCGATTCGGCAGGAAGTAGCTTGAAATCAGCCCAAACCATCTCTGTCAAACAATACACCAGCATCCTTTGAGCCTGACAGTCAGACCCATGATTTCTTCAGGTTCAGACTCCTCAGGTGTGGAATCCACTGTCAGACCTTCTTTAAGTTGCATCCCTTCTGCCTCTTCGTCTATGTCCAACCATTCCTCATCCACTACAGATGAGAGGACAGGCAAGGGGGATCTTTTATGCTTTTTTAAAACTTGCCCTATAGAGGTGAACATGCAGGAAAATGCCAAATCCTCCTTTGTAACATGATGTGATGTAGATGCCCCTGTGGTAGCCACCAAACAGACAGACATAAGGGCACCTGACACGTCTGGCCTTTAAGGAGAAACAAAATCAATGGGACTATCTCCAGAGTGCCGAGGACCTAACAGTGGTGCACATGCACCATTCCCAGCTGCACTTCCACATCCCTATTTTAAAGCTTCCTAAAAAAAAAATATGAATGGGCTCTATGCCAGAAAGGCAACCCCACCTAGCTGAGTGGACACACTTCGCACATTGTATAGGATTCCCCCAGGGGACCACCCAGCTGCCAGTGCCCTTACCCCAGAGGTATGCTCACATGCCCTGGTATAAATGAAGATCTCACCCTGTGCCCCTTTTAGCTGCACCACTGGTGTTGTTTCTACCACAAAAACTTCTATATCTAAAGACATACCCAGATGCCAGTTTTCTAAAATATATGCAGGAAGCAAAACATCAAACAAGAAAGAGGGAAATAACACTGAACATTGTAAAAAATCTGCCAGTCTAATGTGTCAGCAGCATTTGGCATCCAGCAGGCTCACCTATCTAAACAACTCTGCCCCTTGTGGAAAAAACAGAGAAGTACACTTGTGATCTTTCTTAAAGGGCCCCAAACTGCAGCAACACTCACAAAATCTCGCCATAAGGTCTTTCTAAAATCAGAACAAGGATCCTATCTTCACCCATCAAGATAGGTATCCCTCAAGACCCTCAGTCACTAATGGTCCCTTCAGTCCACCTGCCCTCATCTATCCATTAAAATGCATGTGCCTCTACTATGGGGACACTCATTGTTTAGTGTTAGGACCACAGATTACAGGGTGCCTTGGTGCGGCTCTGTTTTTAACGCATACTGTTAGGCCTCGTACACACGATCAAATCTGTCCGCTGGAAACGGTCTGCTGGACCGTTTCAGCAGACAGATTCGATCGTGTGTACGGCCGAGCCGACGGATTTGGCCACCTGACAGATTTCAAAGCATGCTTTGAAATCTATCGGGTGGGAATCCATCCGCCCGACATGTCTGCTGGTTAGTACACTTACCAGCAGACATGTCGTCCCGCACCGCCGCCGCACCGCCGCCGCACCGCCGCCGAATGGATTCGGCGCATGCGCGGAAGTGTTTTACTTCCTGGTGCGGTGACGTGGTGGCGTCAACGTCACCGCCACGTCACCGACACGTCAGCGCGCCGTCTGCTGGCGGGGATTTTGGTTTGCTCGTGTGTACACACGAGCAAACCAAAATCCCAGCAGACAGATTTGTTCAAATCTGTTGGACAGACAGATTTGAACAAATCTGTCTGCTCGTGTGTACGAGGCCTGAGACAGGTTAATTTGGTTGTTCTGCAGGCTGGTCGGTAAGGAGGCCTGTTTTTTCCTGGGCATTCCCCAGGTTATGTTGTTATCTGTTTTAGCCTACCAATGCCACTTACTGTGATTGCCAGCAATAGATGGGGGCGGTTAACACGTTTTTGCATTACAGACAATTCCCGCTTGACCATCCACTTCCATTGTAGTGGGGCCTTTTAGAATGTGGCAATACTGTGCAGAGCTGTAGCTTAGCGCTTATCACCTTTAGACACTAGTGAATACATTGGAGTAGGAGGGGCTTTATAGGGGGACTTTCTGTCTGTTTTTCTCCTGTGTCCTTTCTAGAGATGGGAAGGCCGGGAAAAAAATAGAAAAATTTGAAAAGAAAATTTTTTTCCGTGTTTTTTTTTTTTCAAAGTGTTTTTCCTTTTTTTCTGCAAAAATTCAGTTTGTGAGATTCTATTCAAGTTATATAACATGAAGACCTTACCAAAAGATTTCTGAGACTTTATAAAAGTCTTAAATTATTGCAAGTTTTCTTAGCTGAAGACAAGCAAATCCTGAATTACAGTTATACCGCGTACACACGATAATTTTTCAGCATGTCCAAAAAAACAAAGTTTTCCCAACTTCATCATTAAAACGACGTTGCCCACACACCATCGTTTTAAAAAAATGATTTAGCATAGCGCGGTGACGTACAACATGTACAATGGCACTATAAAGGGGAAGTTCCATTTGCCTTTGGGACGCTTTAGCTGATTCCGTGTTAGTAAAAGACGATGCGCTTTTCTGTCAGTTACAGTATGATGAATGTTCTTACTCCATTATGAATGGCAGTTTTACCAGAACGAGCGCTTCCGTCTCATAACTTGCTTCTGAGCATTTTTTACGTAGTTTTAGCCCACACACGATCATTTTTTACAACCCGAAAAACTACATACTTTAAAACGACATAAAAAAATGCAGTATGTTCAAATTTTTTTTTTGTCGTTTTTCAGAACCTGAAAGCCCACACACGATTTTTGAAAAACGTTTTTTTCATGCCGAAAAATGATTGTGTGTACGTGCCTGGGATAAGGGTTTGGTCTGGATCTGAGGGGGAACCCCACGCCGTTTTTGGCGTGGGTTTAACCCCTTATGTTCCAGACCAAATCTAAGAGCCTGTTGTGCACCTGGAGGGGGATCCCCACGCCGTTTTTTTTAAATTTGGTGTGGAGTTCCCCTTTATCCCGGTCCTGTCAGGGGGGGAATGCCTGCTCGTCTGTCCATACAATGTATGAACAGCGATCTGTCATTTCCCCTAGTCAGTCCCACCCCCTTTACAGTTAGAACACACCCAGGTAACATAATCAACCCCTTCCTCGCCCCTAGTGTTAACCCCTTCCCTGCCAGTGACATTTTTATAGTAAGCAATGCATGTATACCATTGGTCGCTAGAAAAATGCCAAAGCTCACAAAAATGTGTCCGCCACAATGTCGCAGTAGCCAGAAAAATCAATGATCGCCACCATTACTAGTAAAACAAAAATATATTCCTAAAAAACCCATAAAACCAACCCCTACTTATACCTTTTGCCCAAACCAATCAAACGCTTATTGCGATTTTTTGGAACCAAAAATATGTCGAAGAATACGTATCGGCCTAAACTGAGGGCAAAAAGTTTTTGGATATATTTTGGGGGAGATTTATTATAGCAAACAGTAAAAAGTTGTCTTTTTATTTACAAAATTGTCGCTATATTTTTGGTTCGAGCAAAAATAAGAAAAAACGCAGAGGTGATCATATACCACCAAAAATAAAAAAAATATAATTTTGTTGGGGGAAAAAAGAGGACGCAAATTTTGTTTGGGGGCCACGTCGCACAATCGCGCAATTGTCAGTTAAAATGACGCAGTGTTGAAATGCAAAAACTGGCCCGGTCAGTGACCAGTAATATGGTCTGGGGCTCAAGTGGTTACAAATTAAGAAAACATTAAAGTTAGCCCAATTTATGGCCATAATGTGAAAGATGATGTTACACCGAGTAAATAGATACCCAACATGTCACGCTTTAATATTGCACACACTCATGGAATGGCGCCAAACTTCAGTACTTGAAAATACCCATAGGCAACACTTTTTTATTAATTTTTAGGTTACCAGTTTAGATTTACAGAGGAGGTCTAGTGCTAAAAGTATTGCTCTCGCTCTGATACCTCACATGCGGGGTTTGAACGGGGGTTAAATATGTGGGCGGGACTTACACATTTAAGGCCCGCCCACACATGGAAACATCTTTCAAACCACACATGTGAGGTATCATAGCGTGCGTAAGAGCGAGAGGAATACTTTTAGCACTAGACCTCATCTGTAAATCTAAACTGGTAAGCGGAAAAAAAAAATGCTGCGTGTTCGCTTCTGACTGCGAGCTACTAGGGACAGGGGCGTTTTAATTATTATTATTTATGTTTGTTACGTAAAAATTCTATAAGACCTCCCCTTCAGGTTGTAAAGCATCAGTTCAGGGGGAAAAAATAAATAAAACACCTCTAATGCATTCATCCGCCATTGCAGATTTGATTCTGGTAATGCATCTCGAGTGAACTGGGCATGCTCGAACACTTAGAAAATTAAGCTGGGTGTTTGTGCCTGAAAATGACATGCATCTTTCTGAGCATGCTCAGAAAGCTTGTTTTTTGGCTTAGTAATTTAAGGACATCCTTAACTGGTGTAAGCAGTTACAAGTGCACACAAACAAGAGGCTGACATTTCTTCATGTGTTTCCAATTGGTTCATTAGCACACATGTTATAAAAAGCGTGGATAGAGCACGTGTCAGCTGCCCTCAGAGGGGGCAGACTTGCTGGCTGGAAGGAATGGTGGAGCGAAACAGAGATGTTTTGGAGCAGGTTTTGTTTTTTTGATGTTTTGTCTGCTGCATAATTTTGCAAAATGTTTCTCAAGATGTTAATGACTAATGTTTTAATCCTGTGGGTCTATCCTGTTATTTCAAAGGCATGATTTATTTTCCAATGACTGTGTGAAATAAACCTTGGTCTATTTTTTGTTTTTATGTTTATTTTTTATTTTTTTTGTGTGTTTATTTTTAATATTTTGTTTTGCTTTCCTTGTTTTGTGGACCAATACAATTACTTTCAAATTTTGAAGTTTGTTTTGTGATATTTTTGTCATGCTATGGATTTTAACAGCTGCAGCTGAAATAGTTTGGGCCTAAACCATCAAGTGTAATTTGTCTCTAAGCTCTTTCCTGGTGTGTATGCATGAAATGTTTAGTCACCAGAAAAGGAAGGACAAAGCGGTAAGTATTGTTTCCTAGAATTGATGTCCAGACTGACTTTTTAAAGCACATGTGCAAGATGAAGGACAACCTGCAAACACGGCCTGTTTGGGGGGGGGGGTGGTGTATTGGTGGACAGGCTTGAAGTGCTGATTTACAGCGCTGTGCTTGAAACTAGCACAAGACAATCCTATTCTAATTGTGGGTTGTTTGAGGGAAGCCAATTGAGTGTTAGAACTCCTGCTAGTTTTTTAGGTTGGGCTTTGTGTCCCTTTTCTTAAAATTGGCCTCACTTCCTGTCACACATCTGAACAGGAAGTGAGGTTAAAACCCTACCAATGGTCTTTTCTTCGGGACACAGGTCAATCTAACTAGTGTCCCCATTAAGCAAATTGCACTGCTGTGTACACCCCAAATGATTAGTTACTTTGGGGTTTAGTAAAGGCAAAGCCGCTCTGCAGTAGAAGCGTAGGCAATGAAAATCAGAAGGGAAGCACTGATGGTTTTAACTTGCAATCCCCCCACGTTTTTATTTTTCTTCCTTGCTTGTCCACTTGTAGTGCAAAGTGGATTTGCCTTTAGTAAATGGACCCCAAAGTCCAAGATCCATACTAATTTGGGGTGTACACAGCAAAATGCAATTTCCAAAATGGGAAACTATTTAGATTGATCTGTGTGTCCCCAACAAGACATTACTCAGGTTTTTCCCTCACTTCCTGTTTGGCTATGTGGCAGGAAGTGAATGAATTAAGTAGAAAGTGACAACATTTGTGAGGTGTCTTTGCCCTATCAGGGGTGCAGGCATCCCCAAAACAAACAAGAAAATTGTTGATTTAACATTGGGTGGTGTTTGTGGGGGTCCCTAACACACATTCATACATATTAGCAATGCTGGATCCTGGCCTATTGGCATGGTTATTTTCTTAAGCCTCTCAATAAAATGATCTGAAATTTGGGGTTAAACTGGAACTATAATCATCACTTTTATTTTTTTGTTTTCTTTCATTTTGGATAGAGTTGGGGGGGGGGGGTTAGAAGCTCTGTCAGTTTATTTTGTATTATCCCTGTCCGTTTGGGGAGATTGGCCTTCACTTCCTGCCCCATAGCCAAACAGTAAGTGATAGAAAAACTAGGCAAATTAAGGGACTCCTGTGCCCCCCCCCCCCCCACAGAACTTGTGTGTGTCCCCTGAAAATTCCTGGGTGGGTCATAAAAAAACAGGGTGTGGCCTTGACAGGAAAAAACATAAAAACATAAAACATAAAAAAACAGGGTGGGTAATTTTTCTATTAGGGGGTGCCGAAATTTGGTCAGGCCTAGGGCAGCACAAAACCTAAATATCCTACAGCATATTAGGGCTTATTTAGACAGGATCCAATTTACAGCATGTTTTTAGATTGTGGGAGGAAACCCACACAGGCACAGGGAGAACATGCAAACTCCAGGCAGATAGTGTCACGGGCGGGATTCGAACCAGCAACCCTTTTGCTGCTAGGTGAACATGCTACACACTACACCACTGTGCTGAACGAACATGATCGCAGCTGAAAGCATGAGATGATTTTTTTTTTTTTTCCAATTCCATGCTTTCCAGCCTGGAGGACAGATGTGGGGTCTAATTGACCCCGCCTCTCTCTATAAAGAGGACCTGTCACACACTAGTCCTATTACAAGGGATGTTTACATTCCTTGTAATAGGAAGAAAAGTGAAAAATAATACAAAAAAAGAGACAAACAAGTGCAAAAATAAACATATTAAGTAAAAAAACAAACAAAAAAAAAAACTAAATTTAAATGCCCCTGTCCCTAGTAGCTCGCACTCAGAAGCGAACACACTGGCAAGTCCCACCCACATATTTAAACACCCTTTAAACCCCACATGTGAGGTATCATAGCGTGCGTTAGAGTGAGAGCAATCATTTTAGCACTAGACCTCCTCTGTAACTCAAAACTGGTAACCTGAAAAAAAAAGTCAAGCGTTGCCTATGGAGATTTTTAATAACAAAGTTTAGCGCCATTCCATGAGTGTGCGCAATATGAAAGCGTGACAAGTTAGGTATCTATTTACTCATTGTAACATCATCTTTCACCTTAGGGCTCTTTCACACGTCCATTCAGTTCGTCCGTTTTTTGGACGTCCGTTAACTGACCTCAATGCTTCCCTATGGCTTAGCGTCCGTTAGCGGATGAGCATCCGCTAACGTCCGTTAACATCCGTCTGCGGTAAGCTCCGTTTTTTTGGATGGAAGAAAACCCTATTTTTCTTCCGTCAAAAAAGCGGAACGGACGAAAAACGGACGTTAGCGGATGATCCGTTTACCATCCGATCCGCTAACGTCAGTTTTTCATCAAAATATGTAAAAAAAAAAAAAGTTCTAAAAAAAAAAAAAAACGGATGAAAAAAACTGATGGAAAACGGAATGGAAACGGATGTAAACGGACGGAAAACGGACGAAAAACGGAGGAAAAAACAGATCAACTGAAGGGGGAAAAAACTGATCTAAAAAACTGAACGGACGTGTGAAAGAGCCCTTATCCCTAAAGCTTTACTGCTTTCTTATTTTTTCATTCATGAAAATTTTTGGAGCAAATACCGTTGGAAATTTGTAAGAAAAAATGGCCGCCACTTTGTTCCCTAGGGTGTTTGTTAATAAAATATATATAATGTTTGGGGGTCCTGAGTAATTTTCAAGGAAGAAAATATAATTGTTACATGAAGGAGAGAAGTGTCAGAATAGGCGCGGTATGGAAGTGGTTAAAGTGCAACAATAAAAGTAAAAAATTCCTTGAAATTTCATACCATGGGGGGGGGGGGAATCAGGGCCGCCATCAGGAATTATGGGGCCCCTTACACAGCTTCAGGCATGGGCCCCCTGGAGCAGAGAACAGGGGGGGGTGCTGCCGCCTGAAATTGAGAAGGGGGGTGGGCTGCCGCAATTTGATAAGTGGGGGGTTCCTTTACAAAAAAATAAATATAGACAAATATATATTAAAAAAAGGGTGTTAGCCATCCGGGGGCCCTGGGGACCTCTGGGCCCTTTAATAAAAATAAACCTCTGGGCCCTTTAATGAAACATAAATAAAAATATCTATATATATATATATATATATATATATATATATATATATATATATATATATATATATTAAAAAAAAGGGGGGGTTGCCTTGGGAGCTCTGGGCCCTTTAATAAAAAATAACTAAAAAAATATCTAAACAAAAATAACAAGGGGTGGGAGCTGTGGTGGCTCAATGTGATTGGCACTGCGCTGACAAGCCGTTCATCTCTGCAGCCAAGGGTTCGGATCCCGGTCTCGGGCTACATGTGAATTGAGTTTGGTGGTCTCAGCCCGGCTCCCGGTGGGTGTGCTATGCAAGGTACGCCTGTGCTTAGTACGCCCACCCCCCCCCAAAAAAAACACCACACTTGCACGCACACGAAATTGGTTTCACACGCACGCACTTTGGCCATGAGGTCTCTTAAAATAAAGAGAGGCGAAGGACCTACAGGGCTGGCTGGGTGGGCTAGACTCCCTCATAGGGGGAGTCCCTCTGTCCCGTCGGGCTCCCAAGTGGAGCAGGTAGGGTGGGGTCATGGAGAAGGATAGCGTCTGCCTACTCCCAACTCCTGCAGTCCAGCTCCTCTCTCTCGACTTCACGCACAAAATACACTTTAAAAAAAAAAAAAACAACCTGGGAAAATATAAAATGTTTATAACATTTTTATAAGCAAAAAGGTATTATATATAAATATATATATATATATATATATATGTTAAAAAAATAACTAAAAAAATATAAAAATCTATAATTTTTTGTATTTTTTTTTAAAAAAAAGGGGGGGTTGTCATCTGGAGCCCTGGGGATCTCCGGGCCACTGGGGACCTCCAGACCCCTAACAAAAAACATTGGCCCTTTAATAACAAAAAATATGGGGGGTTGCCACCCGGGGCCCTGGGGGCCTCTGGGCCCCTGGGGACCTCCGGACTGCTAAAAAAAAAAAAATTCCAAAAATTGGCCCTTTAACCACTTGCCGACCAGCCGCCGCAGTTATACGGCGGCAGGTCGGCACGGGTGCGCGAGAGCCCGTAGCTCTACGTCGCGCTTTTCGCGGCCACTAGGGGGCGCGTGCGCGCCGCCGGCGGCCCGCGCGCGCGCGCCCCCCGCTCGCCCCCGAGTCCCGTGCGTGTGCCCGGCGGGCGCGATCGCCGCCGGGCACACGCGATCGCTCGTTACAGAGCGGGGAACGGGAGCTGTGTGTGAAAACACACAGCGCTCGTTCCTGTCAGCGGGGGAAACGCTGATTTTCTGTTCATACAATGTATGAACAGAAGATCAGTGATTCCCCCTAGTGAGGCCACCCCCCCCATACAGTTAGAACACAAATAGGAACACACTTAACCCCTTCCCCGCCCCCTAGTGTTAACCCCTTCACTGCCAATGGCATTTTTATAGTAATCCAATGCATTTTTATAGCATTGATCGCTAAAAAAATGCCAATGGTCCCAAAAATGTGTCAAAAGTGTCCGAAGTGTCCGCCATAATATCGCAGTACCGAAAAAAAACGCTGATCGCCGCCATTACTAGTAAAAAAAAAAATAATAATAAAAATGCCATAAAACTACCCCCTATTTTGTAAACGCTATAACTTTTGCACAAACCAATCAATAAACGCTAATTGCGATTTTTTTTACGAAAAATATGTAGAAGAATACGTATCGGCCTAAACTGAGGAAAAAATATTTTTTTTTATATATTTTTGGGGATATTTATTATAGAAAAAAGTAAAAAATATTGAATTTTTTTCAAAATAGTCGCTCTGTTTTTGTTTGTAGCGCAAAAAATAAAAACCGCAGAGATGATCAAATACCACCAAAAGAAAGCTCTATTTGTGGGAAAAAAAGGATGCCAATTTTTTTTGGGAGCCACGTCGCGCAATTGTCAGTTAAAGCGACGCAGCGCCGAATCTCAAAAAGTGCTCTGGTCTTTGGACAGCAATATGGTCCGGGGCTGAAGTGGTTAATAAAAAATAATAAAAAAAAAATTAAAAAATATATAAAAAAAAAAAAAAGAGGGGGGTTACCATCTGGGGCCCTGGGGGCCTCCAGGCATCTGGGCACCTCCGGACCCCCGGGCCCCTTACAGGTGTACTGCCTGTACCCCCCTGATGGCGGCCCTGGGTGTAATGTCAGCATGTGAAAAGTGACATTCTGAAGGAAAAAAGCCGTTTAAAACTGACTCGCGGCAATAATGAATTGTCGGCTCCCGGCAATTGCAGGAGAATTCATTCATAAAAAACACCAAAAAAAAGCGCGGGGGTCCCCCCAAATTCAATAACCAGACCCTTTAGGGGTCTTGACACTTGACACTTTTTTTTTTTTTGGTGAAATGGTAGAGGTACAATGTACCCCATTACCATTTCACACAGGGGGGGGCCGGGATCTGGGGGCCCCTTTGTTAAAGGGGTCTTCCAGATTTTGATAAGCCTCCTGCCCGCAGACCCCCACAACCACCGGGCAAGGGTTGCGGGGAAGAGACCCTTGTCCTCATCAACATGGGGACAAGGTGTTTTGGGGGGTACCCCAAAACACCCTCCCAATGTTGAGGGCATGTGGCCTGGTGCGGTTCAGGAGAGGGGGGGCCGCGCTCTGTCCCCCCCTCTTTTCTGAGGCCGGCCAGGTCAACGTGCTCGGATAAGGGGTCTGGTGTGGATTTTAGGGGGGACTCCACGCCATTTTTTTTTTAAATTTGGGGTGGAGTTCCCCTTAAAATTCACACCAGACCTGAAGGGTCTGGTTATGGATATTTGGGGGGAACCCCACGTCATTTTTTTTAAAGATTGACGGCAGGGTTCCCCTTAATATCCATACCAGACCTAAAGGGTCTGGTTATTGAATTTGGGGGGACACCCACGCTTTTTTTTTTTTGTTTTATGAATTAATCTCTCACAATTGCCGGGAGCCGACAATTCATTATTGCCGCGAGTCAGTTTTAAACGGCTTTTTTTCTTCAGAATGTCACTTTGTGCAGGAACATTTCTAACCACGGGAAAAGTGCGCTTTTTCACATGCTGACATCCCCCCCCCAATGGTACAAAATTTAAAAGAATGTTTCAAATGACGTGGGGTTCCCCCCAAATTCCATTACAGGCCCTTCAGGTCTGATATGAATATTAAGGGGAACCCCGCCATCATTTTTTGGAAAAAATAACGTGGGGTCCCCCCCAAATATCCATAACCAGACCCTTCAGGTCTGGTGTGAATTTTAAGGGGAACTCCACCCCAAATTAAAAAAAAAATGGCGTGGAGTCCCCCCTAAAATCCACACCAGACCCCTTATCCGAGCACGTTGACCTGTCCGGCCGCAGAAAAGAGGGGGGGACAGAGCGCGCCCCCCCCTCTCCTGAACCGCACCAGGCCACATGCCCTCAACATTGAGAGGGTGTTTTGGGGTACCCCCCAAAACACCTTGTCCCCATGTTGATGAGGACAAGGGTCTCTTCCCCACAACCCTTGCCCGGTGGTTGTGGGGGTCTGCGGGCAGGAGGCTTATCGAAATCTGGAAGACCCCTTTAACAAAGGGGCCCCCCAGATCCCGGCCCCCCCTGTGTGAAATGGTAATGGGGTACATTGTACCTCTACC
Source organism: Rana kukunoris (assembly GCA_029574335.1). Lineage (NCBI taxonomy): Eukaryota > Metazoa > Chordata > Amphibia > Anura > Ranidae > Rana > Rana kukunoris. The sequence continues at coordinate 361,264,089 of CM056052.1, forward strand.
ATTTCACCAAAAAAAAAAAAAAGTGTCAAGGGTTAAAAACGACAAGAGACGGTTTTTGACAAGTCCTTTATTATCTTCTTTCTTCTTCTTTTCTTCTTTCCTTCGGGTTTCTTCTTCCTTCTTCTTCTTCTTCTGCTTCTGTCTTGGGTCTTCTATTCCCGCATCTTGACCGGCGTGTTCTTCCATCTTCTTCTCCTTCCGCTGTCCTTCTCGTCCGCATCTTCTTCTTCTTGTTCTTCTTCGCCGGAGCCGCCGCTTCCAATTGAAATCCTCGCTGTCTGCCGGACCACGTCCCCCTCTGACGCCACGGGCAAGCTCTTAGGAAAGTCCCCGTGTGGTGCCTGTGCGTCAGAGGGGGGCGTGGTCACATGTCAGAAAGCGGGAAATTCAATTGCAAGCGGCGACTCCGGCAAAGAAGAAGCCGTGCACAAGCTTCCAATTGAATTGCCCGCCCTCTGACATGTGACCACGCCCCCCTCTGACGCACTTGCAGCACACTCCTAAGAGCTTGCCCGTGGCGTCAGAGGGGGGGCGTGGTCCGGCAGACAGCGGGGATTTCAATTGGAAGCGGCGGCTCCGGCGAAGAAGAACCAGAAGAAGATGCGGACGAGAAGGACAGCGGAAGGAGAAGAAGATGGAAGAACATTCCGGTCAAGATGCGGGAATAGAAGACCCAAGACAGAAGCAGAGGAAGAAGAAGAAGATGGAGGAAGAAACCCGAAGGAAAGAAGAAAAGAAGAAGAAAGAAGATAATAAAGGACTTGTCAAAAACCGGCTCTTGTCGTTTTTAACCCTTGACACTTTTTTTTGTTGGGTGAAATGGTAGAGGTACAATGTACCCCATTACCATTTCACACAGGGGGGGGCCGGGATCTGGGGGGCCCCTTTGTTAAAGGGGTCTTCCAGATTTCGATAAGCCTCCTGCCCGCAGACCCCCACAACCACCGGGCAAGGGTTGTGGGGAAGAGACCCTTGTCCTCATCAACATGAGGACAAGGTGTTTTGGGGGGTACCCCAAAACACCCTCCCAATGTTGAGGGCATGTGGCCTGGTGCGGTTCAGGAGAGGGGGGGGCCGCGCTCTGTTCCCCCCTCTTTTCTGCGGCCGGCCAGGTCAACGTGCTCGGATAAGGGGTCTGGTGTGGATTTTAGGGGGGACTCCACGCCATTTTTTTTTTAATTTGGGGTGGAGTTCCCCTTAAATTCCACACCAGACCTGAAGGGTCTGGTTATGGATATTTGGGGGGAACCCCACGTCATTTTTTTAAAAAATTGACGGCGGGGTTCCCCTTATTATCCATACCAGACCTAAAGGGTCTGGTTATTGAATTTGGGGGGACCCCCACGCTTTTTTTTTTTCGTGTTTTTTATGAATGAATTTTCCTGCAATTGCCGGGAGCCGACAATTCATTATAGCCGCGAGTCAGTTTTAAACGGCTTTTTTTCTATGGAGAATGTCATTTTGTGCAGAGACATTTCTAACCACGGGAAACATGCGCTTTTTCACATGCTGACGTTAGAGCCCCCCATGGTACGAAATTTAAAGAAGAATTACACTTTTATTATTGCACTTTTAGCATTATTAAAATCACTGCTCCTGAAAAAATGTCCGTTTTAAAAAATAAAAAAAGCATTGATACATGTCCCCTGGGGCAGGACTGAGGTCCCCAAACACTTTTTAGGACAAAACTTGCAGATTAGCCTTTAAAATTAACAATTAAGATTTCCCCCATAGACTTTAACAGGGAGTTCGGCGGCGGCTTTACTTATCAATTGCATCGCGCTGTTGCTGTGGCCGGTTCATGCGCCTAATTAAGGCTTCATCCAGCGCACTAATTAAGGCATGAACCGGCGCAGCGCAGCTTCAATAGTAAATCAGCCCCAGTGTGTCTTTTTTTCTAGGTAGATAGAGCAGGCAGGCTAGTCAGTTAAAGTTACAGTGTGAAGAGGATATATATACATCCCAGGTGTTGTACATATATTTATACACTGTATAGTTTGGTAGATCAGTTCTTCCTAATTTACTGTCAGGCAGTTGTTTGTGCTAGCTGCAGTATTCTCACGTGGTGTATTGCCTGTGTCCTCTGTAGTTTGTACCTAAAGCTACTTGGTGTGTACTGAACGTATCCTCTGTAGTTTACACCTAAAGCTACTATGTGTGTACTGCACGTATCCTCTGTAGTTTACACCTAAAGCTACTATGTGTGTACTGCACGTATCCTCTGTAGTTTACACCTAAAGCTACTTGGTGTGTACTGCACGTGTGCGCTGTAGTTTGCACATAAATCTACTTGGTGTGTACTGCACGTGTGCTCTGTAGTTTGAACCTAAAGCTACTTGGTGTGTACTGCCCGTGTGCTCTGTAGTTTGTACCTAAAGCTACTTGGTGTGTACTACCTGTGTGCTCTGTAGATTGCACCTAAAGCTACTTGGTCTGTACTGCACGTATGCTCTGTAGTTTGCACATAAAGCTACTTGGTGTGTACTGCACGTGTGCTCTGTAGTTTGCACATAAAGCTACTTGGTGTGTGCTGCACATGTGCTCTGTAGTCTGCACCTAAAGCTACTTGGTGTGTACTGCACGTGTGCTCTGTAGTTTGCATCTAAAGCTACTTGGTGTTTACTGCACGTGTGCTCTGTAGTTTGCACCTAAATCTACTTGGTCTGTACTGCACATGTGCTCTGTAGTTTGCACATAAAGCTACTTGGTGTGTACTGCACGTGTGCTCTGTAGTTTGCACCTATGTCTGGAAGGACAACAAGGAGAGGCAGAGAGTCACGAGGGCAAGCAGGCTCTGCATCTAGAGGTAACAGTGCTGGTCGTGGACACGGTGCATCCTCATCAGCACGTGGCCATTGGACACGCTCGTCCTTGTTTTCGGCAGCTGGCCGTGTTGAGCTGCAACATGCCGAAGACTTGGTAGAGTGGATGACCAAGCCATCCTCATCCTCCTCATCCTCTCTCACCCAGGCCCAGGCTCAGGGTACTTTGTCTGGCAAAGTAGCTGCCAAGGCGTCCTCTTCCCTCTGCTCAATGGCATCACTCACTCCTTCCCTAGCCCCACCATGTCCTCCTGAGGAGTCCCCCGAACTGTTTGACCACAGTGTTGGGTCCATGCTGCATGAGGATGCGCAGCGTTTTGAAGTCTCTGATGATGGTACACAGATAGAGGAAGGCAGTAATGTGGGCCCAAGAAGGACAGCAATCTGGTAGTCATGTTCCCTCAGCTGCAGCATACTGCCATGTTTTCTACAGTGATATGGAGGGAGGGGATGATGAGGTCACTGACTCTACGTGGGTGCCTGATAGGAGAGAGGATGAGGAATAGGAGGAGGAGGAGGAGGCACAGGCACATCTCCAACGAGGCAGGATGCCCTCCAGGGGCCATCTTAAGGGCAGCACACCGACTGCATCACAACGCAGAGCTACACATGTGCAGGGCGCTGCTGTGTCTCAGCGTTATTCCAAAAGTTCTTTGGTGTGGGCCTTTTTTGAGATGAGTGCATCAGATCGCACCGCTGGTATTTGCAACATTTGTCTCAAGCGTATCTCGCGTGGCCAAAACATCAGCAGTTCGTTGGCAAGCGTACCTCAAAGACCCACGCCAAAGAACAAAGTGGACCTCCCCTTGCCCCTCATCAGCTAGGATCTCCAACCCCACTATACCCTCAGTCCTCTCTAAAGCCTGCACTGATAGGACTGAAGGTGAAGAGTTAGGTGTGTCACAGCCTAGTACATGCGGGCAATCTACTATCGGTACATCGATGGCAGATTGTACCAGACAAATTTCCCTGCTGCAGCGCCGGAAGAATGTCTCTCCCAGCTATCCACATGCCCAGCGGTTGAATGCTAGCTTAGCTAAATTGCTAGCACTTCAACTGCTGCCTTTTTAGTTGGTAGATTAGTGTGGTACCTCAGTGGCAAGTTCCTAAACACCATTTTTTCTCACGGAAGGCGATTCCGGCTCTCTAACGCCATGTGGAAGGCATTGTCCATGCCACGCTGGACAGGGCGGTCAGTGGTAAGGTGCATATTACTGCTGACTCATGGTCCAGCAGGCATGGACAGGGACGTTACCTATCTTTCACAGCGCATTGGGTGACTCTGCTGGCAGCTGGGAAGCACGCAAGACAAGGTACAGTAGTGTTGGAGGTTGTTCCGCCACCACGCCTCCAAAATGCTACTACTGGTTGTGACACACCTCTCTCCTCCACCCCTCCTCTTCTTCTCCCTTTGTGGACTCTTCCTGTGCTGATGTGTCCTCGGAAACCAGCAGTGCTCCATAGGCGTTCAAAGGGCTACGCAGGTACGCAGGCAAAGAGACGCCATGCCGTGCTTGAGCTGGTGTACTTGGGGGACAGGAGCCACACTGGGGCAGAGGTTCTGTCAGCTCTGCAGGGGCAGACTCAGAGGTGGTTGACGCCACGCCAGCTTAAGCCAGGAATGGGGGTTTGCGACCTCCTCTCCGCCCTGCGACATGGACAACTGACCCATGTGCCCTGTTTTGCTCATGTCCTTAATTTGGTGGTGCAGCGGTTCTTGGGCAGGTACCCAGGTACCCAGGCTTACAGGATGTCCTAAAGCAGGCCAGGAAAGTCTGTGTGCATTTCCGAAGGTCATATAATGCCAGTGCTCGGCTGGCAGACCTCCAAATGGAATACAACCTGCCCAAGAACCGCCTAATCTGTGACATGTGGAAAATAAATGTAGCGCTATAAACATAAATTAATAACACACACATGAACAGTGAATGAATGATGTAGTCCAAACAAACCACGTGAGTGGAAAAGTCCTAGTAAGGAAAACGTTGGAGTGCATCGGTGACAACATAAACCAAAACATGAATAGAAGTCCATCCACAAATGGGAAAACAGTAGATGTAGAATCACTTCATGGATCCTCGGATAAGATGACACTTAAATCGAAACGAAAATGGTATGCTCTTACCGGAAAAGTAGGACCTGTCTGTCATGAACAGCAGATCAGTATAGCATAAGAACTCCAGTAGCAGTCAGCTGGGCTCAGAAGCCGGACATGCACGGTGTCTTTGTAGAGTTCTTGGGAGGAATGGGATGGCAATGGTACGATCCTCAGATGGATGGGGTGGAAGCAGCTGGATGACTCCAAGCACCATATGAAGAGGGGAAAAGAAATGAAAAACGCAACCCAAATGGTGCAGATAAATAAGATAACGGTTTTATTTTAATAAAACCAATGATATAAAAGTGATCACTTAATATAATAAAATAAAGGCAATGCGGGAAAGGGTAATATACCAAGCCCTACGCGTTTCGTCCTAGAGGGACTTCAATCTGTGACATGCCCACCACGTGGAACTCTACGTTGGCCATGCTGTAGCGGCTGCACACGCAGCAGAGGGCCATCAATGTGTATCTGTGCCAATATGGCAGCAGAACTGAGAGCTTGTTTTTTTTCCCTACGCCAGTGGGCCTTGATCAGGGATGCATGCACTGTCCTGTCACCATTTGAGGAGGCCACGACGATGGTGAGCAGTGACAGTGCATGCATCAGTGAGACTGTCCCTCTTATTCACATGTTGAAGCACATGCTGCGTGGAGTAATGGACAGGGCCCTTGAGGCAGAAAAGAGGGAGGAAGAGGAGGACTTCCTTGCCTCTCAATGCTCCCTTTATCCAGACAGTGGTCCTGCTTGCCCGCCTATCACACAGGAAGAGGACGAGGAGGAGGAGGATTGTGTCAGCATGGAGGTGGAGCCTGGCACTCAGCATCAGCAGCAGTCTTCAAGGGATCAATTACAATTACAGGAACCCATGGACTTGTACATGGCTGGGATGAGGTGGCTGCAGATCCTGTTGTCCTCAGTGACCCAGAGGACTCTGCATCGAATGCCTCAGCAAACCTACGCTGCATGGCCTCCCCGATCTTATAAAGCCTGCGTAAGGATCCTCGTATTCGTGCTATCAAGAAAAGGGATCATTACTGGCTGGCAACTCTCCTTGATCCACATTACAAGAATAAGGTTGCGGACCTTATCTTGCCTGGGCAGAGGGAGCAGAGGATGAAACATCTTCGGGAGGCCTTGCAGAAAGGTCTGTGCAACGCATTCCTAGAGACTGGGGGGTTACCAAATCCTGGTCCTGGACAACATGTTGCTGATGCTTCGGTGAGTCACAGAGGGAGCGGTGGAGAAAGTGGCCGTCTGACCGATGCGTTCAGACAATTTATAAGTCCACAGCCCCAAGGTATCACTGGTTCCAGCAACCATCGCCAGCGTCTGTTTTACATGGTGCGGGAATACCTAGGGGCAAGATCAGACTTGGACACCTTTCCTACTGAAAATCCTCTGGCTTTACTTGAGGATTGATTACTGACCAGAGCTTGCACAGTACGCAATTGAGCTACTGGCTTGTCCTGCATCCAGCGTTCTTTCAGTGCTGCTGGAGGCTTTGTAACCGATCACAGGGTGTGCCTCCCCACCGACTCCGTCGATCGACTGACCTTTATAAAAATGAATCAGGCATGGATCACCACCAGCTACTAAGCACCTGATGCTGATGTAACTGAATATTTTTTTTTTAAATGTCAGATCCCTTAAAGACTGCCTATGCTGATGCTGAGTGACTATCCTGTTTTGCTGACTGAATATCCTTTTCCTCCTCAATGATCTTGCTGATAGCTTGTAAGAACATTGTTGGTTAAAATTTTCTGCCCCTGTTTAACAGGAGCGTGTAATTAAAAATGTTCACACAATACTTTGCAGCGGGCTCATTGCTGCGCTCCAACTAGAGTATCTGTGAGGGGTTTCAGTGTTGAGCCACCAGCACCAGTGCCTAAGGCTCAATTTTTCTGCCCCTGTTTAACAGGGTTGTGTAATTACAGTTGTTCATGCAATACTTTGCAGCGGGCTCATTGCTGCGCTCCAACTAGAGTATCTGTGAGGGGTTGCAGTGTTGTGGCACCAGCACCAGTGACTAACGGCCCAATTTTTTTGCCCCTGTTTAACAGAGGCGTGTAATTACAATTTTTCATGCAATACTTTGCAGCGGGCTCATTTCTGCGCTCCAACTAAAGTATCTGTGATGGGTTGCAGTGTTGTGGCACCAGCACCAGTGCCTAAGGCCCAATTTTTCTGCCCCTGTTCAACAGGGGCATGTAATTACAAATTATTGATCTAATATTTCACAGCAGGGAGCGTTCCAGCGCCCACCAAGACTAACTGTGAGGGCTTACAGCATTGTGGCAACACTAACACCTAGCGCAGTGTTGTTCATCTTCCTTTAAAAAAGTAACTAGTTACAATTACAAGTTCCTTGTCCAAAAAAGTAATTGAGTTAGTGACTCAGTTACTTTATTAGCAAAGTAACTAGTTACTCGGAAAAGTAACTGAGATTTTTTTTTATATTCTACAATGAAATTACGTTCTATAACATATTTGGAGTCTGTTAAGCTTTATTACAAGCAATATCAGCAGCAGTCACAGTGTCAGCTCAGCCAGTAGCACAAAGTTCATATTTTGCCACACCAGGCCTAAGGCCTTAGGCCTGGTGTGGCGAAATATGAACTTTTTGCTACTGGCTGAGCTGACAGTGACTGCTGCTGATATTGCTTGTAATTGTAAAGCTTAAAGGTCTCCAGTTATCTGTCTATAAGCCTGTTATATATTTAAAGACAGATAATTGGAGTCCTTTAAGCTTTGAAGCAAGCAACAATATCAGCACAGCCAGCCAGTCGGTCAGCTCAGCCAGCCCAGTAGCAAAAAGTTCATTCACATCACCACCACGGCACCACCAGACCAGGCAGGCCTTAGACTAGGCCGCCCCCCCCCCCCAGTTCCAATCGGCTCCTCACCAGGGGGCAGGGGCCACAGTTGGTCGGTGCTGCTGTCTGCTGGCTTGCGCAGGGCAGGGCAGCTTGGCTTGGCTGCTGGCTTGCTGCTGGCCTCGGACCGGAGATGTCGGCGGCTCCGTCAGTGACACTGACACCGTCCGTCAGTCAGTCAGTCACACCCGACAAGTCCCCACAGACACACGAGTCACGTCTGCGGCCGAGTCTGTCCGACACTGAGTCACATGCCCGTCGGCGACCAATCAAGGAGAACATGGCATCATGTGATGACTGATGACAGACAGTGTGCCCCGGGCCACCCAATAACAATTCACAATGCAATCACAGGCTCCATCCCGCCGGCCCTGAGGAAAGTTAGACAGAGAAATGACCCCGGACTGCCACCCGTGCCACGCGCTCAATGTAACTTAGTAACGCCACCAATGTAATGGCAACGGCGTTGGCGATGGGGTAAAAGTAATCAGGTAGATTACTAGTTTCCCCTTGACGGCCAATCGTTACGTAACAACGTTTATTTAAACGCCGTTACTTACAACACTGCACCTAGGTCCCAAATTTCTGCAGAGTATATACGGCAGGCCCCTACTTTCAAACATCCAACTTACAAATGACTCCTACTTGCAAACGGAATGAGAAAACAGGAAGTGAGAGGAAATCTACCCTATGAAGGGAAATTCTCTTCTGTAAGAGGTATCTTCTGTCCACTGATGCTTTATCGCAATCCTTGTTTCACAAAAAAAAAAAAACATTTTCAAAAAATCATTTGTCATAGGGACAGAAAGTGAGGTGCAATCTTCTGAACAAATGCACTCAGACAGCAAAACAAATGTTACAGGGGTGATATAATCCTTCTCTATGTTTTCAGAAAAGCTTAAAAAAAGATTTTATGGCTGAAGCTACACTTTAACCAGTTAAGGACCCCCGCACGCCTATGTACGTCCACAACATGGCTCGTACAGGCACAAGGGCGTAAATTTACGTCCTCGCCTTAGTGCGGTTCGGGGGTCCCATCGGGACCCCCTCCGCGGCGTGCGGCGGTCCCCCTGGCTCTGGGAGCGATCGCCGACGAGCGGGCGGATGTCCGTGTTTTCCGCCCCCCCCGCGATCGCTCCCAGCCAATGGGAGCGCGCTCCCAGCCTGTCACTTCCTCCTCCTGTGTTTACACAGGAAGGAGGAAATGATCATTTCTCTCATCGCAGCGCTGTTTCCCAGCGCTGCTGATGAGAGAAGACATGCCAAGTAAGTGTGCACCAACACAACACTGACACACACTCACATAGGCATATTAACCCCTTGTGATCGCCCCCCCCACCCCCCTGTCACAGTGTTACTGAATGCAGTGATTTAATCACTGCATTTAGTGTCAGTGTGACAGGCACTGTAAAAAACAGTTAGTGTTAGGTTCAGGATAGCCCCCCCACCACCCCTAATAAAGTTTTAACCCCCTGATCACCGCCCTAGTTAACCCTTTCACTCCCTATTGCCAGCGTCACTAAGCGATCATTTTTCTGATCGCTGTATTAGTGTCGCTGTTCCCGCTAGGTAGCTATTTTTTTTATTACGATTTTTTTTTTTACTAAAGACATGTGGCTAAATAAATTTTGGCCTAAATGTTTTACTAAAATTTAGTTTATTTGATTTTTTTTATAACAAATAGTAAAAAAATAGTGATTTTTTTCAAAATTGTCGCTCTATTTTAGTTTATAGCGCAAAAAATAAAAATCGCAGAGGCGATCAAATACCACCGAAAGAAAGCTCTATTTGTGGGAAGAAAAGGACGCACATTTTGTTTGGGAGCCACGTCGCACGACTGCGCAATTGTCTGTTAAAGCGACGCAGCGCCGAATTGTAAAAACACCTTGGGTCATTTAGCAGCGTAAGTGTCCGGGTCTTAAGTGGTTAAAGAAGTACCAGTTGAAAATTACAAATAGATTCTACTTAATACTTCTCCAGATACGCCGCCGTAATTTCAAATATGCGCCGTCACATCTTTACGGCGATTCAGAAAGGTAGTTACGCCTGAATTTTTCCAAGATACGCTCGACGTAAGTCTCTTACGCCATTGTATCTTGTGTGTATATTTACACTGGTCGCTAGGGGCGCTTCCGTAGATTTACGCGTCGAATATGCAAATGAGCTAGATACGCCGATTCAGAAACGTACTTGCGCCCGGCGTATTACTATATGCCGTTTACATAAGGCGTACGACCGGCATAAGGTTACCCCTGCTATATGAGGCGCAGCCAATGTTAAGTATGGACGTCGGAACAGAAGTCGAATTTTACGTCGTTTACGTGAGTCGTACGTGAATAGGGCTGTGCGTAAGTTACATTCACGTCGTAGGCAGTGTTCGGCGTATCTTAGGCATTCTATCATTCTATCACGTGATTCTGAGCATGTGCACTGGGTTACGTCCACGGACAGTGAATGCGCCGTTGGTTTGGCCATGCATCTACATGGGGTCACGCTTCATTATCATACAACACGCCCCCTACCTGCCTACTTTGAAATACGTGGGCTTACGTCGCCCCATTTGCGCTACGCTGCCGTAACTTAGGTTGCAAGTTGTTTCTGAATACGGTACTCGCCTCTCTAAGTTACGGCGGTGTAGCGCATATGAGATGTATTATGCCTGCCTAAAAATACGCCAGTCTTTCTAAATCCCGGCCCCTGTGTTTGCACCGCCTGTATACTGCTGTCCAAAGTATATAGGGCCAAAGGGGCTTGTAATGACCTGGGGGGGAGGGGGCGGGGAAACCCATGCTATTTTTCTCAGCGATTTTCATCCATATTGCAGGGACCAAACATTACATTAAAGCCACAAGCAGTCTTTTTTCTTATAGTAATCTAATTTTGTGCAGGGACAGTTCTAAACACGTGCCACTACTATAGACACCCAGCAGGTAGTATATTTAAAGGAATTTTTCATATTTTTTTTTTCACTTTAAGCATCATTAAAATCGCTGCTCCAGAAAAAACGACCGTTATTAATTTTCCATTGATACATGTTCCCTGGGACAAGACCCAGAGTCAGGCATCTCTCTGCTGCCTGACTCTGACAAGCAAACCACCACCTTAGCACGTGACAATCAGCAAGGTGTGGCAGGTGAGGTGGCAAGTCACAATCTGCATCTGGTGGCAGGCAAGTGGCATTCCGTAACTTGTGGCAGGTGACGTGGCAAGTGACAATCCGCAACATGAGGCAGGTGACATGGCAAGTGACAATCCACAACATGTGGCAGGTGACGTGGCAAGTGACATTCTGCAATGTGTAGCAGGCGACGTGGCAGGTGATGTGGCAAGTGACAATCTGCAACATGTGGCAAGTGACAATCCGAAACGTGTGGCAGGCGATGTGGCAAGTGACAATCCGCAACCTGTACATGGGTCCAGGGGGCATCCCATTTAACTATATTCCTGGGGATAAGATTCCCGATCCATCCTGTCAGACAATGGTAGTAAAGTACAAGTTAGGGGCCAGGGTTATTCCCTCGGAGGGCCTGTCCTTCATCCGAATATATGAAGAGATTCCATAGTGTCCATGTTTTGGAGTACCTTTCCTGTCTATGTTGGGTTGATAGTATAAGATTTTCCATCTGTTTTAGGTCTTCCACCTTCCTAAGCCACATGTCAATGGTTGGTGGTTGCGTTGACTTCCAAAGTAATGGGACGCATGCCTTCGCTGTGTCTACTGATTTCTTATACATGCGCTTGGGAGTTGCAGACACATGCAGAAGAAAGAAAGCAGGGTCCTCCGCAATAGTACTTTCCGTGAACTTTTGTGTAATCTGACGGACCGTTCTTCAAAAATCCACAATCTTGGGGCATGACCAGAATATGTGTAGGAGGGTTCCCTTTTCCTCCCAACAACGCCAGCAAGTGTCAGATGTAGCCAGGAAAAAATTGTGTAGCAGTAGAGGTGTCCTATACCAGCTTGTAATTAGTCTCTTGGATTATGGTGCAGATGGATTTGTGGGTAAATCTGAGAATGTGATGTCGTTGGTTATTACTGAATGTGCGGTTCAACTCCCGTTCCCACCCAATTAGGCTCAGAGGCTGATAACGGTGAGGGAGAGTGCGTGTGGTAGGGCACCTTTGGCTGTGCAATAGTCTTCTAGTCTGTAGTGCTCTAAAAAAGTCTAGGCGAAAGGGACCTGTGGGATCTGTTAGCTGCTCTACAGCTTTCCATCGGCCCTGGGAGCTAAAGTGTGACACCTGAAAATGGCCTGCATCACTCAGTTCCCGAAAAGTTGTGTCATGTGTCATTAAAACTGGGGGTTACCTAATACAGGGAATAAGGGAGAACTCTGGGAAGGGGAAGCAGATAGGGACATGAGATGGGAGCAGATTTTGGTGGTAGTACCGATCGGTAGGTGTCGTTTGATAGTCATAGGGAGTGTCAAGTAGCACCAAGGGGCTCTCCGAAGAGGAATGACATTTTGTGCTTGCTCTATTTGAGGCCACAGTTTAGTCTCTTTGGGCCAGATCCACAAAGAAATTACGTGGCGTATCTACAAATACGCCAACATAATTTCAATTTCCCGCCGGCGTATCTTTGTTTTGTATCCACAAAATAAGATACGCCAGAATTACGCTAACATACGACTGGTGCAACATTATTACACCGTCGTCTCTTAGATGCATATTTACGCTGGACGCTAGGGGCGCTTCCGTCTATTTCCAGCGTAAAATATGCAAATGAGTGAGATACGCCAATCCACGAATGTACGAGCGGCCGGCGCATTCCCTTTACGTTGTTTGCGTAAGCGTATCTCCAGCGTAAAGTAACCCCTGCTATAGTGAGGCGCAGCCAATGTTAAGTATGGACGTCGGGACAGCGTCGTATTGAACGTCGTTTACGTCGTTTACGTATGCTGATCCAGAATGGGCCTGGGCGTAAGTTACGTTCACGTCATTTTCATTGACTATTTGCAACGTGTTTCACGCATGCACACTGGGATACGTCCACGGCCGGCGCATGCGCAGTTCAAAAAATACGTCATTGATAATTTTACTAAAACACGCCCACCAACAACCCATTTGAATTACACCCGCGAACGCCGGCCCATTTACTCTACGCCGCCGTAAGTAACAGCGCTATTTCTTTGAGGATAAGTAATACGCCACTGTAACTTACAGCGGTGTAGAGTAAATGGGTTAGGCTCACAAAGCGCAGCAGCTTTGTGGATCTGGCCCTTTGTGTCTACACAAGTCTATTAGCCTACTAAGATGGACAGCATGGTAATAAGTGTGGATGTTTGGTAGCACCAGGCCCCCATTTGGTTTAGGGAGGTAAAGTATCCTCTTGCTGAAAAACAAATGTCACTGCCCCTACCTATGACTGGTCTATACAGTAAGGAGCACAGGAAAGGGTGCATGTATATACAAAAATATCACAGAATATCCAAGCTCAAACTTACCAACCAATCAGCAACCAACCAAATTCACCTGTCTAAAGTGGGGTCTTTTCTGTGCCCAGACAAACTCTATAACAGTATGCGTTAAAAACAGGGGTTTAGTTGCACGCATTTGCAAATACATACGTAAGCTGCAGGCCCCATAAGGCTCCCTGTGTACTGCAGTCCTAACTTAAATTTAAAGTCTCCCCAGTGGAAGCACATGTATGCTGATGGATAGATAAAGGGCAGGTGACTGGAGGTCACCCAGCCCTCCTTAAAGGAGCAGGAGCACACTATTCACCCAGCACGTGGATGCAAATGTGCTAGTGCGTGGCCTGACCACAGTGACATCAATACAAAAAACAAATGTCACTGCCCCTACCCATGACTGACCTATACAGTAAGGAGCACAGGAAAGGGCGCATGTTTATACAATATCACAGAATATCCAAGCTCAGACTTACCTACCAATCAGCAACCAACCAAATTCACCTGTCTGACGCAGGGTCTTTTCTGTGCCCAAACAAACTCTATGAATAGTGATTGCACTTGGGATATGGATGGGAAAGGCCTGCAAGAGGTAGAATGGCCATCTTCAGAATATTGCAACGGCCAAACCATAAATGTAGGCCAGTATTCCACTTGTCCAGAAGCAGTTTGACTGTTTTCAGGAGGGGCGGGATATTAAGATCTCAATAATTTGTTGAATTTTGGGAGGATAAACATACCTTGGTACTTTAAGGCCATGATAGTCCACTTTAGGTTGATGTTAGTCTGGTTGTGTGTGAGCTGTGGCTGCGGTATACCCACCCCTATCACTTCCGATTTGGAGAAGTTTATCTTGAGGTTGGAAAGTGTACCGTAACGTTCAAATTTGCGTAGTAGATTCGGTAGTGAAATGGTCGCGTTAGTAATCGAGAACATCATGTCGTCCACATAAGCCTTTGTGACCCACATCAATCCCTGAGATGTCAGGATTGAGAATCACATGGCAGAGGAAGGGTTCAAGGGACAGGGAAAAAAGGAGGGGCAACAGGGGGCAGCCCTGTCTAGTCCTGTTTGTGATCGGAAATGGGTCCAAGGACACTCCATTGACTAGGACCCTGGCCGCGGGGACCTGCGTAAACCACGGAAATACCCTTATCATGTTGCTCTTAAGTCCAATATGGCTCAGGGTCGCAAACATGAATGGCCAACTCACCCTATCGAATGCCGTTTCGGCATCCGTGCCTATAAATACACATGGCGTTTTGGTGGTGTATACTACAGGCAGCAGGTTAAGTACTTTAATAGTGTTGTCCCTGACCTCTCTCGATGGAACAAAACCCACCTGGTCCAGGTGAATCAGATCAGGCAGTTCTACATTTAGTAGGGATATGGGGCGATAGCTTTCGCACTGAGCTGGGTCTTTACATTCCTTCGGGATTACTGTTATTTGGGCTTGTAGGGTGGAAGTTATTTTGTTGAATAATTTAACCAAATGACAGCCTAGGGAGGGTAAGAAGGTTTTGTAGTACTGGATTGTGAGGCCGTCTGGGCCTGGCGCCTTCCCTGGCTTAGTGTTTCCTATCGCCAGTTGGCGTTTGGATAGTGTGATGGGTTCCTCTGTGGCAGAGTACAATTTCTGGGTGCAGCGGAGTCGATTCAGATCAGACGTTGTGGAGTAAGAGGAACTGGCTTCTTTATTGGAACATAACCACAATAGCAAAGATGTCACATCACATGATGAGAAAAACACAGACAAAAAGAAGAAATCAAAAAAAGTGCTAGTGTCGCGCTACCTTCAAATTAGCACTGCTCAGCGTTTAAGTGTAAGCAACAAAGATAATTTGCAGCAGGATGTGGGTGTGAAAATACAAAATAAAAGCAGCTGCTTAAAATACATAAAACATCAAACATTCAGTAATAAAAAAAAAAAAAAATCTTAATAGTCCCAGAGTCCAGTATACTACTTTAGCAGTGCTACTCTCAAACCACCGTTTGAAAGACCACAATATTCCTTAATCAGGGTAGCGGTTTGGGAATGGACTGTTCCTGCCGTCATCACGCCAAAAAACCTGCTCTGTACATGAGGACAGCAGAAAGAGTCCACCACTGGACATAGGGGGAGCACGGTTTTCCAGAGAATCAAGGGATTGGTGAAAGCAAGTGGTGGAGGGTGTAACATTCAAGACAGATGTAGATGATGGTTCCATGCCGATTTAATTTCACATTTTGGTGAGTGCATCTCCAAAAGGGGAGAATTCCCCCCCCCCCCACGTGGTGACTACCCCCTGGTGAAAGGAGCACTGATTAACCACTTAAGGACCCCCGCACGCACATATACGGCCACAGAATGGCACGTACAGGCACAAGGGCGTAAATTTACGTCCCCGCCTGAGTGCGGTTCGGGGGTCCCATCGGGACCCCCTCCGCGGCGTGCGGGGGTCCCCCTACCTCTGGGAGCGATCCGGGATCTGCGGGCGGATGTCCGTGATATCCGCCCCCCCCGCGATCGCTCCCAGCCAATGGGAGCGCACTCCCAGCCTGTCACAGGAAGGAGGAAATGATGTATTCTCTCATCGCAGCGCTGTTTCCCAGCGCTGCTGATGAGAGAAGACATCACAAGTAAGTGTGCACCAACACAACACTGACACACACTCACATAGGCATATTAACCCCTTGTGATCGCCCCCCCCACCCCCTGTCACAGTGTCACTGAATTTAGTGTCAGTGTGACAGGCAGTGTAAAAAACAGTTAGTGTTAGGTTCAGGATAGCCCCCCCACCCCCCCTAATAAAGTTTTAACCCCCTGATCACCGCCCTAGTTAACCCTTTCACTCCCTATTGCCAGCGTCACTAAGCGATCATTTTTCTGATCGCTGTATTAGTGCCGCTGTTCCCGCTAGGTAGCTATTTTTTTTTATTGCGATTTTTTTTTTTACTAAAGACATGTGGCTAAATAAATTTTGGCCTAAATGTTTGACTAAAATTTAGTTTATTTGATTTTTTTTTTAACAAAAAGTAAAAAATAGTGTTTTTTTTTCAAAAATGTCGCTCTATTTTTGTATATAGCGCAAAAAATAAAAATCGCAGAGGTGATCAAATACCACCAAAAGAAAGCTCTATTTGTGGGAAGAAAAGGACGCAAATTTTGTTTGGGAGCCCCGTCGCACGACCGCGCAATTGTCTGTTAAAGCGACGCAGTGCCGAATCGCAAAAACACCTTGGGTCATTTACCAGCGTATTGGTCCGGGTCTTAAGTGGTTAAGGAATATTGTGATCAACTACATCTCTTTTACCTGCACCATTATTGTTTCCTATATGCACTTCATATAGAGGTCTTTCAAACGATGGTTTGAGAGTAGCGCTGCTGTATGTTTGAAGAAGAAGAAACCAACAAGTACAGCACAATGTACAGGAAATACAACACATCATAGAAAATGCATCACTGAGCTTTAGCGACATCTAGTGTCCTGTTTGTGAACTGCAGTCAATAGGCCAAGTTGAAAGTTGTTGTATCTCCAACATCCTTTAGGGCAGTACTCAGTTCTGCTGGTAAAGAAGGCATTTGGGATGAGGTTATGTATTCTGTCATTTTCCCTGGGGATAGGTGTGCTGTATGCAAATTGTACAAGGATTCATAATAGGATTTAAATTCCCCTGTAATCTGTTGAGGCAGAGGTGCCTTTTGTCCTGTACGTGACATAATGTGCAGAATATATGATGCAAGTCTCTGGGCAAGTAAGGATTGTGCCAAAAGTCTACCACATTTGTTGCCTGATTCATAGGATTTGTTGCGACACACCTGCTTTAGCTTTAAAAAGCAACAGATCAGTTATTTGTTTTGTTTTACTATGTTGAGGTCATTCTCTAGAGGTCGGAATGGGGCACTTTTATGTTGGGTTTCTATTTCTAGGAGTTGCAGTTTGCTCAGGAGAGATGTCAGTTGTGTCGTGCATTGCTGCTTGAGCCTAGACCCATGTTTTATGAGTATCTCTCGTATCACCGCCTTGTGGGCTTCCCACATCAGTTATGTGTCACTGTCCTGTGTGTCATTTGAGTGAAAATATTGTCCCATCTCCCTCTCCACCGCCGCCAGCACCTCCTGGTCCTGCAGGAGGTCCTCATTTAGTCTTCACGGTTTTACTTGTGCCGTAGAGCAATCAGAGAGGGCGTACCACAGCTCCACAGGGGCGTGGTCCTACTTGGTTATAGGTCCTATGGTGGTGTCTTTGATTGCATGTATCTGGCTCTGGGGGATCAAAAAGTAGTCTATCCGTGAATACTTTTGGTTAGGACGTGAGTAAAAAGGAAGCTCCGCAGCTAGGTGGAACATTAGCGCAGATGCGCATGACTGGGGGGACCCTGAGCAGGGGGACAGGATAAGGAAGGGGCCGCAAATCGCAGCTGCACAGGGGGCGGGGCTTATGCCTCGAGGCAAGCTCCCTTAAAAGGTCCGGGGGGTGGGGCCATCCATTCGGGCGCCATCCACAGTGAGGCATCACACAGGCAGTTTTACCCTCCCTCCCTCCCTCCCTGGGGAAGTGTCTGGTATGAGTGTCTGTTTTGTAACGCTCTTTGTTTTTCAGGTGGACGTTGGCGTTTGTTCAGGGTTCCTGAGAATTGGGTGGGGTTTGGTACATACATATTAGATGTGTGTACCTTAGTTGTTGGTAGGAGTTGGGGCCCGTCATGGGATGGGCACCTTCCCTATCTGGTTAGGTGGATAGTGGTATATCGTGCTGAAGAATCAAACAAAGTCATGGCCTTGTGAGCTGATGGGAGCACGGCTAAAGGTCCGAAGACTTTCTATGGGGTACAGCCGATTACCGGGCACTTTTTCTTTCCCTTTCTCAGGAACCTCGTGTCTACAACTGTGGTTAATTGTTTTTTGTTAGGTTAATTTATTGCGTAATGGTTAAAAATATATATTTAATGTTAAAAAAGAAGTTTTATATTTAAAAGTTGGTTATTTTTATAAAGTTATTTAATTTTACCTTTTGGATTTTAAATAAAAGGGGCCTTTGGTGGCCATTTAATCCAGAAGGTGTTGCGTGATATCTATGGGTGGGTTTAAGGTTTTAGGGGTGGGTTTTTTGTTTTCTCCCAAGCACTAGGCATACACCAGTCATGTATAGTCGCGTTCACCTGGATGAAACAGACACCAAGCATCTATCAACTGTGCCGTATGAAGGGATTTAAGGATGCGCTTGCATAGACTAAGAGGAGTGGCCGACGATCTCATCTAGGTATCCTCAGTTGGGATTAAGGGGATGTTCAGGTCTCCTCCAATAATTAGCTGACCGTCAGAGTAGTTCAGTAGTTGTACTAGGTGACGTAAAAAGAAATTGTCCTGATGTTCATTGGGGGCGTAGAAGTTAGCAAGTGTCACTTTCACCTACCCATAAGAAAAAGCTAGTGACCCAAGGGGTCTGTTAGATCGTCAAGGTGTACCCAGGGTACCCTTGCTGCTATTAGGATGGATACTCCCCTAGACTTAGCTTCGGAATACGTGGAATGATATACTGTGGGGTAGTGTCTCTTGTTAAGTATGTGAATTGTGTTGTCTCTGAAATGCATCTCTTGCAATAGGACGACATCAGCTCACAGACGTTGCATGTCATGAAGTAGCATTTGTCTCTTCTCGTGTGGTGTTTAGCCCTTTTGAGTTTAGCAAGACTATCTGAAGGTCACCCATGTTTGTAGAACAAGGTGTGGGGGGAGGGTAGCAAGGAAGGGGGGTCTCAGAAAATCAGCGGTAGGGTACCCGAAGAATGGGAGAGACCACCGTGTAGAAATCATATGAAAGGGGAAAAGTTATAGCAAGAAAAAAGACAGCAAAATAAGAGGGAAAAAGAGAGTGCCTCCTAGGAGGGAAAGTGAGGGTTAGAGGCAGCCACTGAATGAGTGACTAACTAAAGGCTACTAATAGAACATTTATGCTCTGGCGCTCCCCAGTTAACTGCTGGGAACAGAGCGCAGTCCTAAGTGGGGTGTTGGTCAGACAGTGCCGGAAAGAAAAGCTCCCGAACCTGTGCAACCGCCCCCCCCCCCCCCCCCCAGCAACTTCATCTAGGATATGATGTGTTAGTGCACATACCGTAATAGAAACATGAAAGAAAAAAGAAAAACAATTAACATGTTAAGTCAGAAAACAAAAACACAAGAGCAGTCAAACTGATATATCAACCAGCATACATTATGAAAGTGGAGTCACATCCCAGCCTGAAGCATGTCCTGCACCCAGATTACCATTGTTTTGCCCACCCAGTGACACCATGGTCTCTCCCCATTCCCTGATGGCTGCCTCATCATCCTTCCAGTGGGGCTGGACCCTTCCCTGTGACTACCAGGTTTCCCTCTGGTGCAGCAGCAGCAATATGTTGTGTTGCTAGGTCCGTGAACTGGGGGAGGGGAGCTTTACGGGTACAATCTGTCCCTCACTCCTGGAATGCCTCCCCGTCTCTGCTCCGCCATGTGACCCATCCCAGTACTCCATGGCACCCCCCTGCACCACTCCGTCCATCCCCCCACTCCACCCCGCCCCCTAGCAGGGTGTCATCTGTCAAGAGGGGTTGTGTCCCCAGCCCTCCTCCCCCACCCAATTTATAGGTATACAGCCAACAAACAATAAGGCACAAATGTGGTATAAGAGGGTGGGTGGGTCCAAACAGCATCAGTAAGAAATACTTACTGCTGGCACAGTGCTCCCGCCGCTTGGTACTCTGCTCCTGCGTGTGAGGAATGTTCTTAGTGGCAGTTCCTGCTGCATGTGTAGGGGGAAGCACCGCTCTTCCAATGAACGTTTAGGCAGAAGCAGGGGGAAGTCTCCAGAGGCAGCCTCCATCCCTGTGGGTATCACCACGTAGCCCTTAACAGTTCCAGGGGGGGCAGAAAAGCACACCGGATCCGGGTCTCAGTGCATCCATGAGTGGGGATCGGGTATAAAAAGTGGTCAGCTTGCAGGGGGTATAGTGGGTTTCTCTTTTGCAGAACTAGCCCGGGGGCAGGATTATGAAGAAACAGCCGTGGGCATTCAGTGAGTCAGGGCAGTGAAAGAGGTGCCCACAATACAAGTCCCCAGGGGCAAGATGTGGGAATCAAAGACTCACTTATGAATCACATGCTCGATCCCTCGAGTAGGCCCGGGATCTCCTCTTGTTCCTTTGTTGGCACGGTTGCATCGGGCTACGGTAGACAAAGGGGCCAGATGTTCTAGCGGGTCTCCGGAGGATCTGGAGCCAGTCCGGTATTGGTATCGGGTCAGCTTTGAGATATTCAAACAGTGCAGGGAGTTTCACTGTTGTGTCCAGGGTAAATTAAGCTGCATCTCTTTTAAAGGTGACTGGCAACGGATACCCCCAGCGATAGGTGAATCCCTTCTGTTTCGCCAGCTCCAGGACCGGTCTCAGCAGGCCTCTGCATCATAGGGTTGTTCTGGATAGGTCTAGTAGGATCTTAACCTGAGTCCCCGCTAGTTCCACCTTTGCAATCTCCCAGGCCCTTCTCGGGATATCCTCCTTCTGTGTGTATCTGTGTAACCTGCACACTATGTCCTGCGGTCTGCTTGGGTCTACCGACCGGGGGCCTAGGGCTCTGTGCACCCTGTCTAGTTCGGGTGTCACTGTGGGGTTATCCAGTACTGTGCGAAAGAGCCACGTAACAATCTCCCCCAGATCCTCCACATCTGTGGCTTGTAAAAAGCCCCCAGAGCCGCAGGTTATTCCAGCGGCTCCAGTCCTCGATGTCCTCCAGGTGGAGCTGCAGGGCAATAACGGTGTCTCAGTGTTCATCCCAGGATCGCTCCAATGCCACAACACGGTGGTCTAACGTGGTCAGAGAGGTTTCTCACACCGTCCCCCTTTTCACGAGGCTAGCGACATCCTCCCTCACTTCCTGTATGTCACAGCGGTGAGTTTCCTTCCTGCTGGGGGATCAGGGCCTTGATGTCCATTCTAGAGGGAAGGGACCTGCAGCATTGTCCGGATGTCCTGGTCCAACATACCGGACTCGGGTGTGTGTGTGAGGGTCGCCATCTTCGCCTGCAGGGCCGAAGGTGTGCCTAATAGGTGATCCGGTGAGGGAGCAGGGCTCTGAGATGAGGATCCAGCCTCCCAATCTTGGGCCTTCTGTGGGGGACCACGTGGAGCCACCACTCTGGCACTAGGTGAGATCTTCTGTACATGTGTGAAATATCGTTGGATTTCATCACTCGTTTTACCGGAACAGGCTGCTCTGGTCACTGCTCTCGTCTTGTGTCATTTAGCTAGTATCATACCGGTGTATCATCCGTAATTTGTCCGAGAAGTGCTAAACAGGCCTGGGAGCTCTTGAAATGTGCGACTTCAGACAGCCATGTCCAGGGCACGCCCCGGGCTCCAGTTTAGTTTGCCTGTGGGCTCCATCTTGTACCTCCTACAGTTGATGGTTGTTGGGATACAGTAGATGATAGTTTATGTCCTGTGAGGCCTTAATTGATAGGCAAGAGATTAAATTTGTCTGTCTGTCTTTATAACCTTTAAATGATTCCTATTAATGTTCTCCACAAACATTGTATCTTTCTGCTGCTTTTGGATCATGACAAAATGTTTTTTCACCAGCACCATCTTTAAGTAAGAAAGTGTTACAAACCACTTAAAAAGTATAGAAAATCTCTATTATGGGATTTTTAAGGCAACAAAACCCAAATTGTATTAAAAAAAAACATTTATTATACAAAAAAAGTTTTAAATTCATTCATTGACATTCCAATACATTACATTTAAAACATGAGGATTTAATGAAACAGATAGGGGCTGATTTACCAAGTCTGTGCGCCATGACTCATGGTGCACAAGCAGGAGTAAAAGTGTTTTTGACATTTGCAAAAGAGATACACTGCCAGTGCAGTGTATTTCCTCATTTACTAAAATGCCTAATGCGCCCAGGAGAGGGCGCATGGCACGCCAGTATAGACCTGGCGTACGGCACTTAGTAATGTAAATATCGGGGATTCGGGCGGGAGTTTATTAGGGGAAGGAGGGGGGTGATGCAGGGGAAGTGTAGTGACATGTGTTTGAATGTGTGTGGAGGGCCGAATCGAAAGTGAAAGTGACTTTTGATAACCGATCCCCGTGCGCTTGCAAAGTGCGTCTGAACCTCAGGAGGTTAATTTGCATACTGGGCATGCTCAGAGGGAAATTTTGGGGCTTCCCGTGCGCCTCGTCAGTACGCCGAGTAATTCTTAGTAAATTCCATGCGGCGTAGCTGAAATTCCTATGCGTGACGCGGCGCACGGGAATCTCCGAACGGTTTTCAGCCTGCGCTGACCATGAAGGGGAACTCCGCGCCAAATTTCAAACTGGAAACCAGCGCAGGTCCCCCTCCAGGGGTACAGTAGGCTCTTTGGCTTGGTCTGGAACGTCAGGGGTTAAACCCACGCCAAAAACAGCGTGGGGTTCCCTCCCAGATCCAGCCCAAGCCTTCATCCCAGGCACGCAGTCTGACCCTACCCATTCACCTGGTGGAAAAGTGTAAAAATAAGACACTACACAGAATAAAATTATTTATAAGTCAGCTCCCGGGGTCTTCCGCCAACTCACCCCGGTCTTCGCCGCCGCCTTCCGCCGCGGCCCCTTCACAACGAAGCTTCCTGCTTATGGGGGAGGGCCGCGGGCTTCGTCGTTTTCTGCCGGGGGGGCTCTTAATGGCCACTTTTGCCTGGCTCCTCCGCTGGGGCCAGGGCTTCTTCTTCCATTCGATGTTGACACGACAAGGTCCGGCGCTGAAATGCCAACAGAGCGTTGGGCACCAACTCATATTGGCATAGGGCGTGGGCATGGTGATGCCACCATGTGACCCTAACCCATGTGACATCACATTCCCATCATGCCCAGTGATGTCACATGGGTTGAGGTCACATGGTGGCATCACCACGCCCACGCCCTATGCCAATATAAGTCGTTGCCCACCGCATTTCAGCGCCGGACCTCGTCGCATCGAATGGAAGAATACAGCGGAGAGAAGCCCTGGCCCCAGCGGAAGAGCCAGGCAGAAGCCGACGAAGCCTGTGGAAGACAGCGACGAGAAGCCCTGGCCCCAGCGGAGGAGCCAGGCAGAAGCCGACAAAGCCCGTGGAAGACAGCGACGAGAAGCCCTGGCCCCAGCGGAGGAGCCAGGCAGAAGCGGAGGCCACCACTGGAGGCCCCCTGGCAGAGGAAGGCCAGAAGCCCGAGGGGGGGCGACACTCCCGGTGTTCTCCGCTATTTTCCGCCGCCCCCCCCAAATGTAAAAGAGCTTAATTTGGGGTGGGGGCCCGGCCGAACATGGCGGAGAGCATTGGCGGGTTTCCCCCCCCCCGGCGGAAGACGGCCAGAAGCCCGGTGGGGGGCTGGAGCACCCCCCGGCGGAAAACGTCTAGAAGCCCGGGGGGGGGGGTTAGGTGCACCCCCGGCGGAAGACAGCCAGAAGCCCAGGGGGCGACACCCCCAGACTTTTCCGCCGGGCCCCCCAGGATGGAAAAGAGCTCTATGGGTTGGGGGCGACGGCGGAAAAGATCGGGGGTGTCACCCCCCCTGCAGAAAACGGCGAAGCCCGGGGCCCAATGGGGTGGTGGTGGAAGGCCCCAGCAGAAGACCCCCGGAGCTGACTAATAAATTATTTTATTCTGTGTGGTGTCTTATTTTTACACTTTTCCCCCAGGTGAATGGGTAGGGGTACGATGTACCCCATACTCATTCACATAGGGTGGGGGGCCGGTATCTGGGGGCTCCCTTATTAAAGGGGGCTCTCAGATTCTGATAAGCCCCCCGCCTGCATACCCCGACAACCAACGGCCAGGGTTGTCGGGAAGAGGCTCTTGTCCCAATCAACAACATGGGGACAAGAGTGCTTTGGGGTGGGGGGCAGTGCCCCCTCCCCCAAAGCTCACACTCCCCCATGTCGAAGGCATGCGGTCTGATATGGCTCAGGAGGGGGGGGCGCTCGCTCATCCCCACCCCCATTCCTGTCCGGCCAGACTGCGTGCCTGGGATAAGGTTTGGTCTGGATCTGGGAGGGGACCCCACGCCGTTTCTTTGGCGTGGGTTTAACCCCTTATGTTCCAGACCAAATCGAAGGGTCTGTTATGCAGCTGGAGGGGGACCCCACGCCGTTTTTTTGTAAAATTTGGTGTGGAGTTCCCCTTTATCCCGTGTGGTGCATTATTTTCCTTTATTTTCTCCCCAGGTGAATGGGTAGGGGTACGATGTACCCCATACTCATTCACATAGGGTGGGGGGCCAGTATATGGGGGCCCCCTTATTAGAGGGGGCTCTCAGATTCTGATAAGCCCCCCGCCCGCATACTCCGACAACCAGCGGCCAGGGTTGTCGGGAAGAGGCTCTTGTCCCTATCGACATGGGGACAAGAGTGCTTTGGGGGGGGCAGTGCTCGTGCTCGTCCCCACTCCCATTCCTGTCCGGCCAGACTGCGTGCCTGGGATAAGGGTTTGGTCTGGATCTGGGGGGAACCCCACGCCATTTTTTGGCGTAGGTTTAACCCCTTACATTCCAGACCAAATCTAAGAGCCTGTTGTGCACCTGGAGGGGGACCCTACACCGTTTTTGTTTTTTTATTTGGTGTGGAGTTCCCCTTTATCCCAGTCCTGTCGGGGGGGGAGTGTCTGCTCGTCTGTTCATACAATGTATGAACAGTGATCTGTCATTTCCCCTAGTCAGTCCCACCCCCTT
The DNA here is from genome assembly GCA_029574335.1 of Rana kukunoris. Lineage (NCBI taxonomy): Eukaryota > Metazoa > Chordata > Amphibia > Anura > Ranidae > Rana > Rana kukunoris. The sequence goes on from CM056052.1 coordinate 361,289,004, forward strand.
TACAGTTAGAACACACCCAGGTAACATAATCAACCCCTTCCTCGCCCCTAGTGTTAACCCCTTCCCTGCCAGTGACATTTTTATTGTAAGCAATGCATTTGTATACCATTGGTCGCTGGAAAAATGCCAAAGGTCCCAAAAATGTGTCCGCCATAATGTCGCAGTAGCCATAAAAATCACTGATCGCCGCCATTACTAGTAAAAAAAAATATATATTCATAAAAATCCCATAAAACGAACCCCTATTTATAACTTTTGCCCAAACCAATCAAACGCTTATTGCGATTTTTTGGAACCAAAAATATGTCGAAGAATACGTATCGGCCTAAACTTAGGGCAAAAAAGTTAATTTATATATATTTTTGGGGAGATTTATTATAGCAAACAGTAAAAAAGTTGTATTTTTATTTACAAAATTGTCGCTATATCTTTGGTTCGAGCAAAAATAAGAAAAAACGCAGAGGTGATCAAATACCACCAAAAAAAAAAAAAAAAGTTTGGCGAGGGAAAAAAGAGGATGCCAATTTTGTTTGGGAGCCACGTCGCACAACCGCGCAATTGTCAGTTAAAATGACGCAGTGCCGAAACGCAAAAACTGGCCCGGTCAGTGACCAGTAATATGGTCTGGGGCTCAAGTGGTTAAAAATAGGGCTGTTACTGATTTTTGTGTTCGATTAATCGTTTTTCTTTTTAATCGATTAATCAACTAATTTTGATTAATTGTAACACACATACAGATCCAACTACTTTTAGCTGATCTCCTTGCAGGCCGATTCCCAGTGCAGCTACCAACCACTGGAAAAATGGATGGCAGGATACAAAAAACACACAAAAGGCAGCTCTCGATGGGAATAGCGTTAAAACTTTTATAGTCTTCAAGTAGGTAACAAAATAAATATTGCACTGGAGATAAAAATCGATGTAGCTACATAAACTGTAAAAATGGTGTGAGTAATACCAAATGGAAACAAAAGCAGTCATAAAAACTAGGGTTGTCCAGATACCGATACTAGTATCGGTATCGGGGCCGATACCGAGTATTTGCGGGAGTACTTGTACTCGCGTAAATGCTCCCGATGCCTAAATAGAATACTTTTTTTTGTATTTATCAACATGTTCTGTGAAAATTTTTTACTACTGCGTGACAAGCAAATACATTTTTTTTTTCATTTTTACTCATTTTTATTCTTTTATAATGTCTTGAGTTAGAGTTCTTCATAATTCTAAAGAACATATCCTTAGTCTGTATTGTGGTTTAAAAACTGTCACATGACATTTAAAAAAAGTATCGGTATTCGGTATCGGCGAGTACATGGAAAAAAGTATCGGTACTTGTACTCGGTCCTAAAAAAGTGGTATCGGGACAACCCTAATAAAAACATGTAGCTAAGTATGATACTGGTATAAAAATGTGTACAACGATACCACTGCTGAATCCAGATGAGGAGAGGTTAACATCAGTCCGTCGGCATTTAGATGTCCCATGAAGAGAACTATCACAACTCCCAGTGGATGGCTGTAGAATCCCAGGTTGATAGAGGGAAGTGATAGAGGGAAGTGTAACAGCCCTTGTGTGTGGCAGATAGCAAGGTCCCGCCGGAATGCAGATATGAGGGCACAGCAAAGGAGCCCTTCAGATGGACACAGCAAGCCCCGCCGGTGTCCGTGACATTACCGGATCTCCGACGGAACTCCCTGAAGGCTTGGAAGCAGGCGGAGAGGTGTGTACCAATCAAAAGAATTTCAATCGATCAAAAAAATTTTGATCGATCAAAAAAATTAAAGATTAACCGATTAATTAAAAGTTAATTTGCATAGCCCTAGTTAAAAATTAACAAAACACTAAAGTTAGCCCAATTTTTGGCCATAATGTGAAAGATGATGTTACACCGAGTAAATAGATACCTAACATGTCACGCTTTAATATTGCACACACTCATGGAATGGCGCCAAACTTCAGTACTTGAAAATACCCATAGGCAACACTTTTTTTTCAGGTTACCAGTTTAGAGTTACAGAGGAGTTCTAGTGCTAAAAGTATTGCTCTCGCTCTAACGCACGCTATGATACCTCACATGTGGGGTTGGAACGGTGTTTACATATGTGGGCGGGACTTACACATTTAAGGCCCATCCACATATGTAAACACCGTTCAAACCACACATGTGAGGTATCATAGCGTGCGTAAGAACGAGAGCAATACTTTTAGCACTAGACCTGCTCTGTAACTTTAAACTGGTAACCTAAAAAAAATAAAATTGTGCGTGTTCGCTTCTGACTGCGAGCTACTAGGGACAGGGGCGTTTTAATTATTATTTATGTTTGTTACATAAAAATTCAATAAGACCTCCCCTTCAGGTTGGGAAGCATCAGTTCAGGGGAAAAAAAACAGCTCTCATGCTTTCCTCCGCCATTGCAGCTTTGACTATGTTAATGCATCTCGAGTGAACTGGGCATGCTCGGACACTTAGAAAATGTAAGCTGGGTTTTTGTGCCTCAAAATGACTTGCATGTTTCTGAGCATGCTCAGAAAGCTTGTTTTTTGGCTTAGTAATTTAAGGCCATCTTAACAGGTGTAAGCAGTTACAAGTGCACACAAACTAGAGACTGACATTTCTTCATGTGTTTCCAATTGGTTCATTAGCACACATGTTATAAAAAGCGTGGATAGAGCACATGTCAGCTGCCCCGAGAGGGGGCAGACTTGCTGGCTGGCAAGAATGGTGGGGCGAAACAGAGATGTTTTTGAGCAAGTTTTTTTTTTGGGGGGGGGGGGGGGCAATTGTTTTATTTAATGATGTTCACTTTGATGTTTTGTTCTGCTGCATAATTTAGCAAAATGTTTCTCAAGACGTTAATGACTAATGTTTTAATCCTGTGGGTCTATCTTGTTATTTCAAAAGCATAAACCATATTCCACCTACTGTCTGAAATAAACCTAAGTCTATTTTTGTTTTCTATGGGAAAAGTGAAAAATAATACAAAAAAAGGGACAAAAAAGTGCAAAAATAAAAATATTATGTTAAAAAAACAAAAAACAAATTAAAATCTAAATTGAAATGCCCCTGTCCCTAGTAGCTCGCACTCAGAAGCGAACACGCATGCAAGTCCCACCCACATATGTAAACACCGTTCAAACCCCACATGTGAGGTATCATAGCGTGCGTTAGAGCGAGAGCAATCATTTTAGCACTAGACCTCCTCTGTAACTCTAAACTGGTAACCTTAAAAAAAAAGTCAAGCGTCGCATATGGAGATTTTTAATACCGAAGTTTAGCGCCATTCCATGAGTGTGCGCAATATGAAAGCGTGACAAGTTAGGTATCTATTTAACATCATCTTTCACATTATCCCTAAAAATTGGGCTAGCTTTACTGCTTTGTTATTTTTTAATTCATGAAACAGTTTTTTTTTTAAGCAAAAATAAAAAATTTTGGCGCAAATACCGTTGGAAATTTTTAATAAAAAATGCCCGCCACTTTATTCCCTAGGGTGTCGGCTAATAAAATATATATAATGTTTGGGGGTCCTGAGTAATTTTCAAGGAAGAAAATATAATTGTTACATGAAGGAGAGAAGTGCCAGAATAGGCGCGGTATGGAAGTGGTTAAAGTGCAACAATAAAAGTGAAATATTCCTTTAAATTTCGTACCATGGGGGGGTGTAATCAGGGCCGCCATTAGGAATTATGGGGCCCCTTACACAGCTTCAGGCATGGGCCACCTGGAGCAGAGAACCAGGGGGGGGGCTGCCGTGATTTGAGAAGCGGGGGGTTCCTTTACAAAAAAATAAATAAAGAAAAATATATATATAAAAAAAAGGGTGGCCCTTTAATAAAATGAAACCTCTGGGCCCTTTAATAAAAAAAGAAATAAAAAAAAAAATATATATATATATATATATATATATATATATATATATAAAAGAAATACATTTATAAAAAAAAAACAAGGGGGTTGTCTGGGGACCTCTGGGCGCTTAAATACAAAATAAACAAAAAAATATATAAACAAAAATAACAAGGGGCCCTGGGGAATATATCTATATATAAAAAAATTAAAATAAAATATAAAACATTTAAAACATTTTTATAAGAAATCTGGGGCCCTCTGGGCCCTTTAATAATAATAATAATAATAATAATAATAATAATAATATATATATATATATATATATATATATATATAAAGAAATAAAAGAAATACAAATATATATACAAATTATTTATTTTTTATAAAAAAAGGGGGGTTGTCATCTGGAGCCCTGGGGATCTCCAGACCCCTAAAAAAAAACATTGGCCCTTTAATAAAAAAATAAAATAAAAATATATTAAATATATTTTTTTCTAAAAAATAAATGAAAAAATGGGGGGTTGCCACCCGGGGCCCTGGGGGCCTCTGGGCCCCTGGGGACCTCCGGACTGCTAAAAAAAATAAAAAAAATAAAATATTAAAAAATATATATTTTTATAAAAAAAAAAGAGGGGGGTTACCATCTGGGGCCCTGGGGGCCTCCAGGCTCCTGGGCACCTCTGGACCCCCGGGCCCCTTACAAGTGTACTGCCTGTACCCCCCTGATGGCGGCCATGGGTGTAATGTCAGCATGTGAAAAGTGACATTCTGAAGGAAAAAAGCCGTTTAAAACTGACTCGCGGCAATAATGAATTGTCGGCTCCCGGCAATTGTGAGAAGATTCATTCATAAAAAAAAAAGCGTGGGGGGTCCCCCCAAATTCCATTACAGGCCCTTCAAGTCTGGTGTGGATTTTAAGGGAAACTCCACCCCAATTTTTTTTTTAAAATGGCGTGGAGTCCCCCCCAAAATCCACACCAGACCCTTATCCGAGCACGTTGACCTGGCCGGGCCGCAGAAAAGAGGGGGGGACAGAGCGCGGCCCCCCCTCTCCTGAACCGCACTAGGCCACATGCCCTCAACATTGGGAGGGTTCCCCCCAAATATCCATACCAGACCCTTCAGGTCTGGTGTGGAATTTAAGGGGAACTCCACGCCAAATTAAAAAAAAATGGCGTGGAGTCCCCCCCAAAATCCACACCAGACCCCTTATCCGAGCACGTTGACCTGGCCGGCCGCAGAAAAGAGGGGGGACAGAGCGCGCCCCCCCCCCTCTCCTGAACTGCACCAGGCCACATGCCCTCAACATTGGGAGGGTGCTTTGGGGTGCCCCCCAAAGCACCTTGTCCCCATGTTGATGGGGACAAGAGCCTCATCCCCACAAACCTTGCCCGGTGGTTGTGGGGGTCTGCGGGCAGGAGGCTTATCGAAATCTGGAAGACCCCTTTAACAAAGGGACCCCCCAGATCCGGCCTCCCCCCTTGTGTGAAATGGTAATGGGGTACATTGTACCTCTACCATTTCACGAAAAATAAAAGTATCTTCTTCCATCTCCTTCTTTTCTTCTTTCCTTCGGGTTTCTTGCTCCATCTTCTTCTTCCTCTGCTTCTTTCTTGGGTCTTGTACTGCCGCATTTTGACCGGCGTCTTCTTCCATCTTCTTCTCCTTCCGCTGGCCTTCTCATCCGCATCTTCTTCTTCTTTGCCTGAGGCGCCGCTTCCAGTTGAAATCCCCGCCATATGCTGGACCACGCCCCCTCTGACGCCACGGGCAAACTCTTAGGAAAGTCCCTGTGTGGTGCATGTGCGTCAGAGGGGGGCGTGGTCACATGAGCGTCAGACAGCGGGAAATTCAATTGGAAGCTTGTGCGTGGCTTCTTCTTCGCCGGAGGCTCGGCTTCCAATTGAATTGCCCGCCGTCTGACGCTCATTTGACCACGCCCCCTCTGACGCACATGCAGCACACGGGGACTTGCCTAGGAGATTACCCGTGGCATCAGAGTGGGCGTGGTCTGGCACACAGCAGGGAATTCAATTGGAAGCGGTGCCTCGGGCGAAGAAGAAGAAGAGGAGGATGCGGACGAGAAGGCCAGCGGAAGGAGAAGAAGATGGAAGAAGAAGCTGGTCAAGATGCGGCACTAGAAGACCCAAAAAAGAAGCAGAGGAAGAAGAAAAAGATGGAGGAAGAAACCCGAAGGAAAGAAGAAAAGAAGAAGATTGAAGAAGAAGCGGTAAAAAGATATTAAAAGACTTGTCAAAAACCGGCTCTTGTCTTTTTTGTACACTTTTCACTTTTTTTTCGTGAAATGGTAGAGGTACAATGTACCCTATTACCATTTCACACGGGGGGGCCGGGATCTGGGGGGCCCCTTTGTTAAAGGGGTCTTCCAGATTTTGATAAGCCTCCTGCCCGCAGACCCCCACAACCACCGGGCAAGGGTTGTGGGGATGAGGCTCTTGTCCTCATCAACATGGGGACAAGGTGCTTTGGGGGGCACCCCAAAGCACCCTCCCAATGTTGAGGGCATGTGGCCTGGTGTGGTTCAGGAGAGGGGTGGCTGCGCTCTGTCCCCCCCCTTTTCTGCGGCTGGCCAGGTCAATGTGCTCGGATAAGGGTCTGGTGTGGATTTTGGGGGGGACTCCACGCCATTTTTTTTTACATTTGGCGTGGAGTTCCCCTTAAATTCCACTCCAGACCTGAAGGGCCTGGTATGGATATTTGGGGGGAACCCCACGTAATTTTTAAAAAAAAAATTACGGCGGGGTTTCCCTTAATACCCATATCAGACCTGAAGGGCCTTCTAATGGGATTTGGGGGGACCCCAGGCTTTTTTTTTTTTTGGTTTTATGAATGAATCTCTCACAATTGCCGGGAGCCGACAATTCATTATTGCCGCAAATCAGTTTTAAACGGCTTTTTTTCTTTTCAGAATGTCATTTTGTGCAGGGACATTTACACAGGAAAAGTGCGCTTTTTCACATGCTGACATTACACCCCCCGCCATGGTACGAAATTTAAAGGAATATTACACTTTTATTGTTGCACTTTTAACATTATTAAAATCACTGCTCCCGAAAAAACGGCCGTTTTAAAAAATAAAAAAAAGCATTGATACATGTCCCCTGGGGCAGGACTGAGGTCCCCAAACACTTTTTAGGACAAAACTTGCAGATTGGCCTTTAAAATGAACACTTCAGATTTCCCCCATAGACTTTAACAGGGAGTTTGGCGTCGGCTTTACGTATCAATTGCATTGCGCTGCTGCTGCAGCCGGTTCATGCACCTAATTAAGGCTTTATCCAGCGCACTAATTAAGGCATGAACCGGCACGGTGCAGTGACAATAGTAAATCAGCCCCATAGTGATACATCCAACATATAATTCAGAGACCCCCAGGTCAACTGGTGGGGACAGAAAAGCGGTTCAGCCAATGCGTTTCAAGTAGTCATATTTAAAACAATCTTTATCAGGGATTTTGTGTATCACTATCTAGAATGAATCAAAAAGGTTAATTTAATATCAATAAACATTGAATCATATTCCCAAACCCCACAGGTGTATAAAGGTAGTGACTCACTTTTCAAATTAGAATATCCTCAAATAGCAGACTGCCTTACTGGCAGTAAAAGAAAATAAAGGTGTGACCTCGCTAACACCTCCATCCCTAGTAATACACAAAAAGACAAAAGGGGACAGCCCTGGGACTGAGGTGAGAGAGGTTTAGACAATGTTCACAGCAAACAATGAGACAAAATCAGTTTATTATTTTCAAAGTGTTATGTAAGGAAGCGGCAACAACAATGATTGTGAGTTACCCGGCATAATAGCCAATGTACATAGCACAGATGAAAGTGAATATGTAAAGATTTATTACAAATGTTATACATCAATGAGCAACAATAAAACTTAAAAGTTGCAGGGCCAGTAGATACACATATACAATAAACAAATAAAATGTACATACATATGAACAGAAAAATATGTAGACATAATGCAGACATTAATAATATCCAGCATGTACAGGCATAAAACAAGCATCAATAAAGCCCTACTAGTTTTGCAAGACCCTGCTCGCTTCTTCAGGGGCGGATGCATGAATGTTGTATCTGCAATGTAAGTGATAGAATCAATAGATGTATGTTAATAAACGGGGGCAGGTGGAATGATTGGCAAGAGAGGTCTGAAGAGGGACCTCATACTTACTAATGGGCTGAAATAAATTGCCAAACGCTGGGTGCTAATTCCTTTCTAGATTGTTAAAGGTTTTAATACAGACTGGAATTATAAATATACCTGATGAGACAAAGCTTTAATTATCTTTAAAAAAATAAGTATATGGGTAGACTGTGCCAAGCTGATCTATGTCATTAATTTTCAGATAATGTGTAAATAAGTTTATAAACCTCAATTAAAAGACATTCCAGCCGGCAAGGAAGAGTTTAATTATAACATAGATAGCAGCAAAACAAATGAATCAAAGGTGCCATGGAATTAGAAATAGACACAAAGAACTCTGTCTAGAACATTAAAGTGATTTTCCTAGCAGACATGTAATATAAATAAATATTCAATCACTCGGAAGATGTTTAGTCTTTGAAAACCTTCACAACTATAAAAAACTGACGAAGAGCTGCAGAGCAGCATTGGCATTCTTTGAAAAGGAAAATTATACAAGTTGTACATATGCATAGCAGTTTTTAAATAGAAAACAGCAATCATTACAAACTTGACAACCCACTGCAGGGGCAAAAGTACTGCTTGGCTAATGAGTTTTTAGCAAGAAAAACAGATCTGAAGTCTTGTCAGTTAAAGTACATTAGAAATCAATAGCGCTATTTATTAGAAATTGCGTATGTGATTAGGAGGGAGATAGAGTGAAGAAGAAACTAAGTATAAGAAGTGGCGTCTGAATTCTGGACCATTGGCAGCTCTGCAAGTGAGTGCTGGATCTTATGAATGGAGCTGCCTTAAGAGGCCAGCACTTCTGCAGGTGCAGTGGATGTTTGCATACAGAAAGTGTCTTTCTTGTTACACCATATTACTGGCTAGAAGGAGCTGTTTTGCTACAAGAAACTGGCACAGATAGAAGATATTTCCAAAGCAGCTGAGACGGAGACAAAACAACAGAACAGCCATGACAGAAAAGTGAAGAAAGAGCTTTTCATCTCCTAAACTATGGCCTGTGGCTGTTAACAGCATAACTCTAATCAAATAAATGTCACCATAAGACATATAAAGAGGAAGAATCAGCTTATAAAATAAAAGTCAACTATCAAGCTACAGTAAATATAAAATTAATTGGCCATTAGCATTTTTTTTTTTTGGAGGGTGAGTTGGATCTCCCCCTTATAACATTGCTGTAAAGGAAGTGTTTGCTAAACAATGAAGAGGTGACAATGGATGTTGGGTATTATTATTATTATACACGATTTATATAGCGCCAACAGTTTATGCAGTGCTTTACAACGTAGAGGGGGACAGCACAATTACAGTACAGTTCGATACAGAAGGGACAGGAGGGCCCTGCTCGTAGAGCTTACATTCTAAAGCAAGGGTGCCCAATTTTTAAAGAGCGAGGACCACTGAAAGGACTTGGTAACCGGTCGCAGGTCAAAATTGGTGGAATTTGTGGATGACAGGTCTGTGACCACGCTGCATATGCAGAATGGACACGAACACAGCCCATGCTATTCTATGGGCCCTTCAATGCAATCTGCCCAGACGGAAGTGGACTGATTTTTTTTAGCGGATCAGATTGGAAGTAAGCAAGGGAAAATGGACATATAGGCAGTGGCGGCTGGTGGGTTCTTTTTTGGGGGCAAAAAAACAACAAAAATACCCCCTCCCAGCGATGTGGCACAGACCTCCCGGGCACATACCTGCTTCTGTGACAGGGCTGTGGTGTCCTCTCCTGGAGCGTGGCTGCTCCAGTGTATGCTCCTTCAGCTTCCTCTGCCGTGTGTCTTCCGCCTAAGCGCTAGGCATCCAATAGGATTGCCTGACGCTTTGGCCAATATGGAAACAGGTCTCACAGACCTGCCTCCTGATTGGCGGATGAATAACAATAGTTTGATAATAGCGAACATTTATTTGCTATGGTTATACAACTGGGTGGGCTCGGAGCGCTATGCGGATTAGTTTGAAAACAGCCTATTAACCACTGCAGACCAGATATGCCCATTTATACTCTGTGATTTCAGTAATAAACTTACTTTTAATAACAGTCTTCCAGTCAGTTTTCCCCAGCTGTTGCTGTCCCAAGCAGAGTGCATTTGGTATTGAATGTGACAGGAGCTGGCACTATACAGGAAGCTTATGCGGTTCTGCTCTGCAGCTGCTTGCTTTCTCTACCGCCGGCCTCATTTACAACACTGATGCTCTAGAATGGCGGGTTGGCGACCTGTGATCTGAGCTTGCCAAACCACCATCCCAGAGCAGAAAGTTGCGGGCCACATCAGAGGGCTCCGCCAGCCACATGTGGCCCTCGGGCCACTGGTTGGGCACCCCTGTTCTAAAGGATAGATCTAGTATAGTACATACCTAGAAAAAATAGCTGCTTAAGGTGGTGGCCAAATAGGATTATTTATAGTTAGTGGATGTTGAACAAAGCTGGAAACCATACAGTCATGGAGCAGAAGTGCACATGTGACTGTTATACTTCTGTCACACTTATAAGGGTCTCCTGATCTGTCCTTAGAAACTGATGACATCATCAGTTGGTAGGACATGGGCGGGCAGCTTGCACAATTTTCAGCTTTGCTGGCAAGAGTACAAATAACAGCATAGAGGAGGAGAGACACGGGTGTGGGATGTGCTCTCTCCCTCCTCTCTGTACACATAAATTAATTAATTCCTTTCACGATCAGACTGTACAGGGCTTTATGTTAGTTTGCCGCGGAACCTCTGGGGACTCTTCGAGGCACCCCAGTTGAAAAACTCTGCTGTAGACAGATGATGACAGCAATTAAAAAATTCAGTCATAAAGGAAACTTGTTATGAGAAAAACAGAGAGGTCGGGATTCAGAAAGACTGGCGTATTTTTAGACGGGCGTAACGCATCGCATATGCGCTACGCTGCTGTAACTTAGAGAGGCGAGTAACGTATTCAGAAACAACTTGTGCCCTAAGTTACAGTGGCGTAGCCTAAATGGGCCGGCGTAAGCCCGCGTATTTCAAAATAGGCAGGTAGGGGGCGTGTTGTATGATAATGAAGCGTGACCCCATGTAGATGCATGACCGAACGAACAGCGCATGCACCGTCCGTGGACATAACCCAGTGCGCATGCTCAGAATCATGTCGGATAGAATGCCTAAGATACGCCGAACACTGCCTACGACGTGAACGTAACTTACGCACAGCCCTATTCGCCTACAACTTTTGCAAACGACGTAAAATTTAACGGCTGTACCGACGTCAATACTTAACATTGGCTGCGCCTCATATAGCAGGGGTAACTTTCCGCCGGTCGCACGCCTTATCTAAACGGCGTATAGTAATACGCCGGATGCAAGTACGTTTCTGAATCGGCGTATCTAGCTCATTTGCATATTCGACGCATAAATCTACGGAAGCGCCCCTAACGACCAGCGTAAATATACACACAAGATACGATGGCGTAAGAGACTTACGTCGGGCGTATCTTGGAAAAATTCAGGCGTAACTGCATTTCTGAATCGCCGTAAAGGTGCAACGGCGCAGATTTGAAATTACGGCGGCGTATCTAGCCGTAAAAGCTTTCTGAATCCCGGCAAGAGGATGCTATTATTTCCTATATTCATGAAAATATTTATTGCCTGGTTATCAGTCTTATGCTGCGTACACACGATCATTTTTCAGCATGAAAAAAAATGTAGTTTTTCAGCATGTCCAAAAAACTATGGGCCAGATTCAGAGAGCCGTAACTCCTGTCTAACTGGTGTTAGACTGGAGTAATTTCAAGTTACGCGCGTTTTTTAGCTAGTCAGAAACCTCAAACCATGAATAGACGGCTGCGGGCTTCAATTCGACTGGATTACGTGTTCGTACGCCTTCGGATCTACGCTGCAATAAAATTGCGGCCACTGGGTGGACTTCCCATCGTTTTCCGCGTCGGGGTATGCTAATGAGCTTTTGCCGGCGATCCCTGAAATTACGATCTTCAATCGCAATCTCTTACGGCATCTTTAGTCATCTTTTTTTTGCGTAACACTATACCAGCTTTTTGCTGCTCTAATATTAGACAGCCCATGTTAAGTATGGCCGTCGTTCCCACGTCGAATTTCTAAGTTTTCCGACGTCTTTTATTATTTTTTACGTAAAACGTCCGCGAATAGGAATGTCCGTAAATGACGCTACTCAAACAACGAATGACGTAACGACGTGATTTCGCGCAATGCACGGCGGGAAATTTCTGACCAGAGCATGCGCAGTTCGATCGCCACGGGGACGCGCCTAATTTAAATGCTTCACGCCCCCTAATCGTGTATTTCGATTACGCGGCGAGAAATAGACTACGCCACCGTAGCGTACGGACAAAAATCTACCAGAATTCGATGTAAAATTAAGTGTATCTGAATCTGGCCCAAAGTTTTTCCAACTTCATCATTAAAAACGACGTTGCCCACACACCATCGTTTAAAAAAAATGATGAACAAAGCGCAGTGACGTGCAACACGTACAATGGCACTCTAAAGGGGAAGTTCTATTCGCCTTTGGGCTGCTTTAGCTGATTCCTTGTTAGTAAAAGACGATTCGCATTTTTCTATCTGTTACAGCGTGATGAATGTGCTTACTCCATTATGAACGGTAGTTTTACCAGAACGAGCGCTCCGTCTCATATCTTGCTAGTTTTAGCCCACACGATCATTTTTTACAGCCCGAAAAACGACGTTAAAAAATGCAGCATGTTCGAATTTTTTTTTTTTTACGTTTTTCAGAACCTGAAAAATGAAGTTTTTCAAAAACACGAAAACACGAAAAATGATCGTGTGTACGCGGCATAAGAGTCGGTTCCCACACAGGCGGCATGATTTTGGGGGCCACTCGGCAAGGCGATTTCAAGGTGACTTGAGAGGCAACTTGCAAAATTACTTCTGTATTGAAGTCAATGCAAGTCACCCTGAGTCATCCTCAAAGTCATACAGGAACCTTTTTCTCAGTCGGAGCGAATTGCGTCGCTCCTATTAGAATGGTTCCATTAACCACAGCAGACCATGGCTTGTCAGGAGGCTGAGTCTACTGACAGGTCGCCCCTGTGTGAACCGGCGCTTATGCCACGTACACACGATCATTTTTTGGCATGAAAAAAAAACTATGTTTTTAAAAACGTCATTTAAAATGATCGTGTGTGGGCTTCACATTGTTTTTCATCTTCTGAAAAACTACAAAAAAAAAATTCGAACATGCTGCATTTTTTCACGTAGTTTTAAAAAATGTATTTTTTTGGGTTGTAAAAAATTATCGTGTGTGGGCTAAAACGACGTTTTAAACCCGCGCATGCTCAGAAGCAAGTTATGAGAAGGGAGCGCTCGTTCTGGTAAAACTACCATTCATAATGGAGTAAGCACATTCATCACGCTGTAACAGACAAAAAAGCACAAATCGTCTTTTACTAACAAGGAATCAGCTAAAAGCAGCCCAAAGGCGAATAGAACTTCCCCTTTAGAGTGTACGTGTTGTACATCACCGCGCTTTGTTCATCATTTTTCAAAAACTATGGTGTGTGGGCAACATCGTTTTTAATGATGAAGTTGGAAAAACATAGGCCCAGATTCACAGAGCAATTACGCCTGTCTAACTGGTGTTAGACAGGAGTAATTTCAAATTTTGCGTGCCGTATCACTAGTTTGAATCCTCAAACCATGATACGGCGGCTTCAGGCTTCGATCCGAGAGGCTTACGTCTTCGTAAGCCTTCGGATCTACGCTGCGATATTTTTGCGGCCGCTGGGAGGAGTTTGCGTCGTTTTCATGCGTCGGGATATGCAAATGAGTTTTTACGGCGATCCACGAAGATACGAGCAGTCTTCACAATCGCTTTCGTCTATTTTTTTATACGTACTGTTAGATCAGCTTTTTGCTGGTCTAACGGTGCGTAGCCCATGTTAAGTATGGCCCTCGTTCCCGCGTCGAATTTACAATTTTTTTTTTTTTTTTTACGTAACTCGTTCGAGAATAGGAATCTCCGTAAACGACGCTACTCAAGAAAAAATGACGTAACAACGTGATTTCGCGCAATGCACGGCGGGAAATTTGCGAACGGAGCATGCGCAGTTCGATCGCCGCTGGAACGCGCCTATTTTAAATGCTTCACGCCCCCTACTCGCGTAGATGGATTGCGACGGGAGAAATACACTACGCCGCCGTCGTTTACTGGACAAAATCTACCTGGATTCCACGTAGAGCCAGGTAAAAAACGGCAGCGTAGTGTATTTCTGATACTCTACGATAATCTAATTCTATCTGAATCTGGGCCATAGTTTTTTGGACATGCTGAAAAAAGTTTTTTTTCCATGCCGAAAAATTATCGTGTGTACGCGGCATAAGGCCATGCTCATACCTGAATGATTTCAAGTTGATTTAAAGTGTCACCAATAACTTATCAATGCTCAACACTTAGACCCCTTTCACATTGAGGAGTTTTTCAGGCGGTACAGTGCTAAAAATAGCGCTGCTATACCGCCTGAAAAACTCCTGCCCCAGCAACCTCAATGTGAAAGCCCGAGGGCGATGCGCTGGCGGGAGCATGAATACCGCTCCTTCACCGCTCCTTCCCTTTGAAAACAATGGGAGATCGTGGCAATACCGCCCGCAATGCGCCTCTATAGAGGCGCGGCCGCCCAGGTACCCACCGAGAGAGGAATCAATCCCTCAGTGTCCAGTACCTTGATCCCCGATGGTTCGTCTCAATACTGTTGGACCACCAGCCTCTCAATGGCACTCCTCAAATGGACTCCCCACCGAACAGCCAAACTTGCTTGGGATCTTCAGAGGTGAGAACCCAGTCGATCACTGGGTTCCAGTACTATTTGGACATTCCGGACCAGCTTGGCTCCAGAACCAAGTACACAGCGTAGCACCCATCCCCCGGCAAGGTAGACCATAACGCTCGGGGCGCGGTGATGGAGGGTGCCACACTCCAGGAAGGACCACCTAAAATGGTGTCTGTCCCATAAGTACCCTCTCCCAGCATGCCCAGCGAGGCCCAAGCCTCCTGAATGGTCGCTTGGAGAGAATACTCAAACCTCAGCTTCTACTGCTGCCACCTGTCAGCCTGGGGTGGAACTACACCCCAGGCACAACAGGATGAGCCCACAGCACAGCCAAGCTGAAACAGAGAGCCCTACAATAATTAGAATTGAGATCAGAGTCACTTACACTGTGATCATCCCCCTTAAATTTACTAGCACCCGTACTTGGAAGGCAACACTCCATTTCCTTGCCAGTGGCTCTTTTCAAAGAACAAGTGGATGTCACAATCCTCCATGAGCAGATGTGTGCACCAGGTTGTCCCTGCAATCCTCACATGCATGGCCAACCAAATCATCAAACCCACCACTGCGGACCTGCGGCTGAAGGCAATGACAGATTTCTACAGAATTGCCAGATTCTCACGCACCGTGGGGGCCATTAATTGCACACATGTGGCACTCCAGCCCCCCCATGAGACAGAGCACATATACCGCAATCGGAAGCATTGGCATTCCATCAACGTACAGGTGATAGTCGATGCCCAAGGCCTCATATGGCACGTCCGTTACAAACACCCCGGATCCAGCCATGACAGCTACATCTACAATCAGAGCCCCATCCGAATGGAATTCGAACAGAACGTGTATGGGGACACCTGGCTGGTTGGTGAGTGACATGGGTGGCAGGCATGACTGTCCCCCCCCATGATGCACACATCACAAGGGGCACATGCATGACTAACATCCTCCTGTCTTTTCCCTTACAGGTGACTCTGCATATGCACTGGGACCCCATCTCATGACTCCTATCCGGAACCCCCAAACACCAGGAGAGGAAAGATACAATGAAGCCCACGCCCAAACACGTGCAGTGGTGGAGCGCACCTTTGGCCTCCTGAAGTCACGTTTCCGATGCCTGGATAAGTCTGGGGGGACCCTGTTGTATTCCCCAAACTTCGTGTGCCAGATCATCGGTGCATGTTGCCTGCTGCACAACTTTGCAGTGAGAAAGGGCCTGCAGATTGACATAAGTGATGACCTGACCCCTGAACCAGACAATCCCCCCCTAACCGAGGTTACCCCGTCTTCTGAGGGAAGAGCAGCCAGGAGACAGCTCTCATTAGGCATCTTTGCACGTTAAACACACACATTAATCATGGCACAATGAGAATGCATGCATGCACACCACTGTGGTCCCTAGCACAGACACATCACATCCTCATCTAATTGGATTAGCACAAGCCCACCATGCTGGACTTGTGAGCAGCAACGCCATGCCAAGGCTCCAATTATGTCACTGTACATTCATACACCATTCACATGGACCTGGGAATCACTTCCCCCTGGTCCTGGTTAACCCTTCTCCAAAAAAACTAAGGGTGACACCCCTTTTCCAGCAGGAATATCACCCCCACATTGCAAAAACATTCACAACACAAAAAAAAAATGTCCAGCAAAAAAAAAAAAAAATTCCAGAAAAAAAAAAGAAAAAAAAAAGGGGGGGAAACAAATTAATGCCGCTGGCGTGAGCCACGCCTGGGGCGCCCACGGCCACGGCTCCTCAGGGGAGACTCATGGGGGGGGGGGGTAATCCGGGGAAGGAGGAGCAGCCCCTGGTCTCTGCCCACCTGGCGGCCTGCCCTCCAAGGCCACGGCAATTCTGTTCAGGCCAGCACCTAGTGTTGCCGTGTTGGCCTGGATAGCCTGGGTGAGGGCCCTCACATCCTGCCCAACGTCTGCTGTTGTAGTCTGCAGTACATTTAGGTAGTTTGTAAGAGCCCGGGAGTGGCAGTCCAGGTCCCCAAGCGTATCCTTTATGGAGGTCAGGCTCTCCTCCATCCACCCCAAAGTCTGGCTGACCTGTCCCAGATGGTGGGTCTGAAGGGCCTGGTCCCTTCTCAGATTGGCGGGCAGAAGCTCGGCCACCCCCCTGGTCTTCTGGGACGACTTCCTGCCTTCAGCTGAGGCTTGTGGCCGGGGAGAAGGGGAGGACCTTGGGAGAGGAGCCCTGTTGGGGAGGAGTAGGAGGGGCTAGCCCTTATGGAGGGCTGGCTGCTGCCAGCCAGAGAGGAAGACTCCTCCAAAAACAACAATCCACTGGCTTACATGACATCCTCCTCCTCCTCAAACTCCTCCTCCTCAACCTCCTCCTCTTCAACCTCCTCCGAGGACTCCTCCCCCCCACATGCTACACACCTGATAGGGCAAAAAAACCTTACCTGGCATCACGCCTTCATGACTGGAGTCATAGCCAGACAGGCCCTCCACCTGTTGTCTATGAAAGGTGTGGGCCACCGCACGCTCCTCCGCTGTCAGCCTAACAGGGCATGATGGGCCCCCTCCTGTGCCCCTGGCATGGGCTGCCATTTTGGCCAGCTTTTTTCTGACCAGACGCCGGAGGTCATTGATCTTCTTTTCAATCCCCGACCGTGTCCGGGTCTCCTCCCCCCCCCCCGATGCATTCACCTCGTCAGTAATGTGCTGCAAGATCTCCCGCCTCCTGGCTGGGGGGGGGGTGTTGCCACTCTCCGGGCCGTGGAGGAAACGCCCATATTGGGTAATGGCCCGGGCAAGAATTTGTTTCACCCCCAAAGTAAAATTTAACTTCCTCTTCCTCTCAGTCATACTCATACAAAAACTCTCTCCCAAACAATCAGCAAAAATCACTCACAAAAACAAGCAGGAAAAATGAAGCAACAAAACAAACAAACAAAAATCTATCAACCAAAAAGTCTCACAAGCAGTCACCAAAAAACACTTTCAAATATCTTCTACAAAACACTAGATCAAACAGTCCACAAATATAACAAAGACAATTCACAACGCAACAAACAACAGAACAAAAGCACCTTGCTGTATAGGAAGGGATACAAAGGGATGTACTTTTGCAAAGGAAGTGCGTTTGTGTCTGTCTATTTATGCTGTCTGCGTAGTTCACTAAGTTGCCCGGGTCCACTTCCAATTTCACTGATTGCGCTGTTCCCGAGTTGTGAGCATGCCCACAGAGGTGCTGACCATGGTCTGCTTCATGTGCGCATGCGCGAGCCGGCCGTCCCTTCATTTGCATGGGGTCACGGCTCATTTCAATGTAACACGCCCACGTCCTTCCCAATTTGAATTACTCCGCCTTACGCCTCTGAAATTACGTTGCACAGGCGCTAATTTCTGCGCAAATCAATCGAGAATACGGTGATTGTGCCGCTACATTGCGGCAGTCTAACTTAAAGGAGGTGCGCTACGCCAGTCAAAAAATGCGCCGATGTACGTGAATCTGGCCCAGTGTTTTTTGTCAACAAGATCCTGAATATAAACATCAGTAAATTCCTACATTTATGTGCAACTGGCCTAAAAATTATGCACTAATGAGTTACGGAAGGTAATGCCTATACTTAATTTTACAGCAGCGCCGGCAGCAGGGTGAATTGTTGGATCGAAGATCTAGGGTCCATTCATTTGTATATTAATATAAATGTATATTTTTGTAACCACGAACACTCATCAGTGGGGTAAAACCAGGGGTGTACCTAGAGCATTTGACAGGAACCTATATCTGGCACCCCCCTCCCATATTAAAATGTAAAAACTCCCCACTGTCCCCCCTGCATACCTCTGCATCCTTCAATATTTCTTTGTCACTACTGTGTACCCCCTCTCCACAACTGCACCTCTGGACCCCTTAACATTACACATCACCCTGGATCTCTGGACCCCTTTACATTACAGAGCACCCTGCATCTCTGGACTCCTTTACATTACACATCACCCTGCATCTCTGGACCCCTTTTCATTACACAGCACACAGCCCCCTGCACCTCTGGACCCCTTTACATTACACAGCACCCTGCCCTTCTGGACCCCTTTACATTACATAGCACCCTGCACCCCTGGACCCCTTTACATTACACAGCCCCCTGCACCTCTGGATCCCTTTACATTATACTGCCCCCTGCACCCCTTTACATTACACAGCACCCTGAATCTCTGGGCCCCTTTACATTACACAGTCCCCTGCACCTCTGGGCCCCTTTACATTACATTGTCCCCTGCACCTCTAAGCCCCTTTACATCACACAGTCCCCTGCAACTCTGGGCCCCTTTACATTATACAGTCCTCTACACCTCTGGGCCCCTTATATTACACAGCACCCTACACCTCTGGACCCCTTTACATTATACAGCCCATTGCACCCCTTTACATTACACAGCACTCTGCACCTCTGGGCCCCTTACATTACATAGTCCTCTGCACCTCTGGGCCCCTTTACATTACACAGTCCCCTGCACCTCTGGGCCCCTTTACATTACACAGTCCCTTGCACCTCTGGGCCCCTTTAAATTACACAGTCCACTGCGCCTCTGGGCCCCTTTACATCACACATCCCCCTGCGCCTCTGGGCCCCTTTACATTACACACAACCCTGCAGCTCTGGACCCCTTTACATTACACAGCACCCTGCATCTCTGGGCCCCTTTGCATTACACATCACCCTGCACTTCTGGACCCCTTTACATTACATAGCACCCTGCGCCTCTGGACCCCTTTACATTACACAGCACCCTCCACCCCTTTACATTACACAGCCCCCTTCACCCCTTTACATTACACAGCACCCTGCATCTCTGGACCCCTTTACATTACACAGCACCCTGCACCTCTGAATCCCTTTACATTAGACTTCACACTGCATCTCTGGACCCCTTTACATTACACAGCACCCTGCAGAGCCCCGTTCAGTGCAGACCCCCCTTCAGTGTAGCCACCATTCAGTTCAAACCCCACTTCAGTGTAGCCCCCATTCAGTTCAGACCACCCTTCAGTGTAGCCCCCTGTTCATTGCAGACCACCTGTACAGTGTAGCCCCCTGTTCAGTGTAGCCTCCCTTCAGCGCAGATGCCCTCGTTCAGTGTAGCCCCCCCATTCAGTGTAGCCCCCCCTTCAGTGCAGATGCTCCCCCGTTCAGTGTAGCCCCCCTTCAGTGCAGACGCCTTCCTTCAGTGTAGCTCCTCTTTAGTGTAGCCCCCTGTTCAGTGTAGCCCTCCATTCAGTGTAGCCCCCCTAGTTCAGTGCAGACCCCCCTTCATTGCAGATGCCCCCGTTCAGTGTAGCCCCCCATTCAGTCTAGTCCGCCCGTTCAGTGTAGCCCCCCATTCAGTGTAACCCCCCTTAACCACCATATGAAGGTCCAGTAAGACTGCAATTTCTGAACCATTTTACAGAGTATTATCAAATGTTTTCTTTTTCCTGGGTAAGATATCATTGAATTTCTTTAACCCTTTGGTGTTAGCTGCAGTCACCCCTTTAGGTGGTTTTCTATGCTGGGAGGCAGGGCGGGGCTTATGGCGATGAGACACCATGATTGGCTGTTACAGCGGTCACATGATCAGAAAGAGCGTGCAAGGTGCGTGCTCTCGGCACAGCACTGTTGGTGCTATTGCACACAAATGTACGGCTTCTCTACACCAGAGCCCACCTGCCAAAAGGCTGCATATTTGCATACGTTCAGCGCCAACTGGTTAAAACGATATTAAACCCTCCAATTTTTTTGTGTACTTTCAGCAAATGATTTAATTACTTACAAATTATGCATCTTTTGCTATGTTCCAGTTTAAACTGGGTACATGAGTGCTGCACCAAGATTACTGTTTCATGGTGGCTTCCTTTTCTTGCAGTGTACTATGGAGCCTCCCTTGCATGCAGGGGCTAGAATTGTTTCTCTCTACCCTGTATGCATTAATAGAAAGCACATTGAAAACGTTAAACTGCCAGTCCTGGTGTAAGAATTTGACAAATAGTTTATTAAGGAGTGTTTATTTTTTGTGTTTAATGTGTTAAGCTAGAAAATGCTGAGGGTTTATTACTACAGTACTTTAATGGATGGGTTAGTAATTGTATTATATACAGCTTTACATGCATATGTTTTCCTTTTCTTTCCTTTTTTGGCTTTATACGATATATACTGAAAATATACTATCAGATATACAAAGGTACATAACTAAATCCTGTAATTAGCAACAGATCAATAAGCACCCCTTATGTTTCTAAAGTAATGAGCATGTAGAAATTGCAATAGAAACAAGGGGTATGCCAGAATGATATATGCAGATTATAAAAAAGTCTTCTTTTAAACCACATGCAAGATTTGGAGTGTTTTATAACCAGTAAGAGTGGCTGTATTCGGGTTAATGATATTATAATTCTAAAGATACCCTATGGCAACAGATTCACAGACATAATTCCATGGGCTCCGTTCCTAATGGTCACATAAAATGTGATGAGACTTCTTAAGTACATATCAAGGAAACAGCTGTGAAAAGCACTTTAAGCTGCTGAACCACTGCTGGTAATATTATATGCAGAAACAGAATGTTTCACTAAATTCACAGTTCCAAAAGCCTGATGGCAAACTAACTTTATGACAGTCACACTCAACATTTTAGGTTTAGAAATTATTCAATAGATAGCCTTATTCAGTTGCTAAGGGAAAAAAAAAGAAATATCTACTTTCTTTCATTTAAAAAGAAGATTTGGTTTGATTAAGCCTTCACCAACATAATATGGATTTTAATATGTTGTGAAATTATTTTTTTGCCCTAATGGTGTCCATCCTACTGTTTGAAATATGTATATAAGCATGCTTGTGATTTATATTTCCATTTATTTAGAAAACACATATTTATGATATGACAAGTGACGAATCCTTTAACCACTTGCTTACTGGGCACATATACCCCCTTCCTGCCCAGGCGAAATGTCAGCTTTCAACACTGCGTCGCTTTAAATAAAATTCTGCGGTCATGCAAAGTGGCTCTCAAACAAAATTGACGTCCTTTTTTTCCCACAAATAGATCTTTCTTTTGGTGGTATTTGATCACCTCTGCGTTTTTTATTTTTTGCGCTATAAACAAAAACGAGCGAGAATTTTGAAAAAAGACACAATATTTTGTACTTTTTGCTATAATAAATATCAATTTTTTTTTACATATTTTTGGTAAAAAAAATAAAATCGCAATAAGCGTATAGTGATTGGTTTGCGCAAAAGTTATAGTGGCTACAAAATAGGGGATAGAATTCTGACATTTTTTTTATTATTTTTTTTTTTACTAGTAATACGGCGATCTGCAAATTTTGTCATGACTGCGATATTGCGGCGGACACATCGGACACTTTTGACACATTTTTTGAACCATTCACATTAATACAGTGAACAGTGCTATAAAAATGCATTGATTACTGTACAAATGTGACAGGCAGTGAAGGGGTTAACACTATGGGGCGAGGAAGGGGTTAAATGTGTATCCTGGGTGTGTTCTAAATGTGTGTGGAGGGGGACTGGCTGGGGGAGGTGACCGATGCTGTGTCCCTATGTACAAGGGACACAGCATCTGTCTCCTCTCCCTGACAGAACGTGGAACTCTGTGTTCACCTCGGGTATCTAGCGGACATCGCGACTGCCAGGCACGCGCATCAGCATCACGCGCCCCCCAGTGGCCAGAGGAAGCGAGGACGTCAAAAGACGTCATCCTGGATTTGCTACTGCGACCACTTGCTATTTTGGCATCATCTGGTAAACCATGTTTACTCATCACTAGTTTATGAAACGTAAAAAACAAAAACCATGCACATTACAGTACACAATAAAACATTCGGCCTCCTGGCTTGTTTTGAGGTATTTTGGATCTACCTATACCTGCATGTTTTTTTTTACGACAGTCTGCATGCCGTCAGTCTCTAAATATACTAAACAAACACTCAACACACTTTTACTCCTGCTACAAAGACCTACCACTGATGAAAAGTAAGGCCCATTCACAACACTGCTCTGTGCCCAGTGTAGCTGTTTGAAACTCTCTCTCTCTCTCTCTCTCTCTCTCTCTCTCTCTCTCTCTCACGCTATATATATATGTGTGTAGCGCCTGGTTACTTTAAAGTACAGGCGCTATTTAAATTTAGAAGGAGATCAGAGTGTAGTTAAACTCTGATCCAAATTGTTATGCTTAAAACAGGGTCTCTGTCTCAGCTTTGCTGTGTTGTGGGCTCATTCTGTTGTTCTGGGGTGTTCTTCCCACCGCTGTGCAGTAGATGGCACCAGTGGGGTCAAGGTTTGGTTGCTCTTCCCCAGCAGCCAATCAGGAGAGTGTAGCCTCGCTGTTCATGCTGGGGAAGGGTATTTATGGGGCAGACGACATTGGTTCTGGATCTTCTTCGTCCAGTGTGGCACACAGCACCTGGTTCAGCTTTGCACAGTAACCAATCATCTTTTGGGTTTTAATGGAAAAGCTAATTTGAACAAGCTGAAGTTAGAAGCTTATTGATTACTCTTCACAGCAGCAGTAGGTTCTGTGTGCATCAATCTTAGTAAATCTCTTTTTAAAATACAGTAGTGCAGTTCTGAAATGCAGTGGGGTCTTCTGAACACCAATTGGTGAGAATACACTGGTTACCAATGGTATAGAGTAGGAACAGGAAGTGTCACTGTTTATTTTGGTTCTGTCAGCATTCGCAACCACTGTGCTAACAATATATTATATGTGAAAAAAGGCATAACTGCAACATGTCTTGATATGAAAACACTACTTTTTATTTCACATCCACCTCCTACATACAGTGGGGGTCGAAAGTTTGGGCACCCCAGGTAAAATTTTGTAATAATGTGCATAACAAAGCCAAGGAAAGATGAAAAAATCTCCAAAAGGCATCAAATTACAGATTAGACATTCTTATAATATGTAAAAAAAAATAGATTTTATTTCCATCATTTACACTTTTAAAATTACAGAAAACAAAAAAATGGCGTCTGCAAAAGTTTGGGCACCCTGCAGAATTTATAGCATGCACTGCCCCCCTTGCAAAGCTGAGACCTGCCAGTGTCATGGATTGTTCTCAATCATCGTCTGGCAAAACCAGGTGATGTCAATCTCAAATGTTTTAAATGCCCAGACTCATCTGACCTTGCCCCAACAATCAGCACCATGGGTTCTTCTAAGCAGTTGTCTAGAAAACTGAAACTGAAAATAGTTGACGCTCACAAAGCTGGAGAAGGCTATAAGAAGATAGCAAAGCGTTTTCAGATGTCAATATCCTCTGTTCGGAAATGTAATTAAGAAATGGCAGTCATCAGTAACAGTGGAAGTTAAAGCAAGATCTCGAAGACCAAGACAAATATCAGACAGAACAGCTCGCAGGACTGTGAGAATAGCAATTCAAAACCTGTTTGACTGTACAATCCCTCCAGAAAGATCTGGCAGACACTGGAGTTGTGGTACACTATTCTACTATAAAGAGATACTTGTACAAATATGGTCTTCATGGAAGAGTCATCAGAAGAAAACCTCTTCTACATCCTCACCACAAAAATCAGCGTTTGAACTTTGCAAATGAACATATAGACAAGCCTGATGCATTTTGGAAACAAGTTCTGTGGACCGATGAGGTTAAAATATAACTTTTTGGCCTGGAATGAGCAAAGGTACGTTTGGAGAAGAAAGGGCACAGAATTTAATTAAAATAACCTCTGTCCAACTGTTAAGCATGGAGGTGGATCAATCATGTTTTGGGGTTGTATTGCAGACAGTGGCACAGGGAACATTTCACGAGTAGAAGGAAAAATGGATTCAATAAAATGTCAGCAAATTTTGGATAGTAACTTGATGCCATCTGTGAAAAAGCTGAAGTGAAAGAGAGGATGGCTTCTACAAATGGATAATGATCCTAAACACACCTTAAAATCCACGGGGGATTACATCAAAAGGCGTAAACTGAAGTTTTTGCCATGGCCTTCACAATCTCCTGACCTCAACATAATTGAAAATCTATGGATAGACCTTAAAAGAGCAGTGCATGACAGACAGCCCAGACATCTCAAAGAACTGGAAGACTTTTGTAAGGAAGAATGGGCAAAGATACCTCAAACAAGAATTGAAAGACTCTTGGCTGGCTACAAAAAGCATTTACAAGCTGTGATACTTGCCAAAGGGGGCAGTACAAGATATTAACTCTGCAGGGTGCCCAAACTTTTGCAGACACCATTTTTTGTTTTCTGTAATTTTGAAAGTGTAAATGATGGAAATAAACTCTAACTTTTTTGACATATTATAAGAATGTCTAATCTGTAATTTGATGCTTTTTGGAGATTTTTCCATCTTTCCTTGACTTCGTTATGCACATTAATAGAAATTTTTACCTGGGGTGCCCAAATTTTCAATCCCCACTGTATGCATTATCGCTGGTAATAAAATATTATGCTGAAAGTATAAAGCTCCAGCTCACAGCCAAAGAGTTCTAGGTGACCTTTTAATTTGCTAGCATGGAGAAAATGCTTTGCTACATATAAATAATACATTTTATGTTTGCTTGTTCTGTATTTAAGTCTTTCAAGACTATACAGAAGAAAAAAGGGCATATGATTAAGTAGACTTTTTAAGTGGGTATAATTTCTAAAAAATATATAGTTTATTAAACAAATACTATTTGTTTCTATATACTGAACCAAAGCCATAAATAATTTCTGTTTTGCAGAGAACAATTTTGATCAATAAACCTTCTCAAAACAAAGCTATGTTTTTTAATATCATTTCACAAATAAATCAATAAATGTAATTTGCTACCATTAAGCAAAAGTGTGCTGTGTCAACACCATAGGAAACGTGTCTTTAAAGAGTGACACCGAGTGTCTATCAAGACTAATGCAATGTTACTATCAGCAGTTCAAAGACATTTTTATTCTTACTGTATTGACAAAAGGATGGTCCAGAATGACCAGATTTTAAAACATAAGGTTGACTAAAAAATGTTGAGAGGAGTTATGAAAGAGGTGTTTATCATAGAAATCATGACCCGGGTTCACAGAGCACTTACGCCGACTTATAACAAGTTATGCCAACGTAAGTGCAAATGTGCGCCGTCGTATCTGTGCGCCAGACCCACAAACAGAGATACGCCTAAAACCAGGCTACACCCGGCCGACGTAACTTGCTTACGCAGGCGTAGGGTGGGCGTACATTTAGGCTGGGTGCATGGTGCCGCTTCCATTGATTATCCGTTCAAACATGCAAATGAGGTAAATACAGCGTTTCACGAACGTACGTGCACCCGAAGCAGGCAAAGCGCCGTGCGCGCAAGTTGTACATCCGGCGTAAAGTTATTTCCCATAAACGTGTGTCTGGCTGGGCGTAGGTTACGTTAACAGCGTACACAGTGATCCACGGTATCTTAGGCAGTTGTTCCGACGTGGTTGTGAGCATGCACAGTTCGTTATATGTACGTGTCTGGCGCTCAGCCCATCATTTGCATGGGCTCACGCCTCATTTGCATGGATCACGCCCACTTCCACTTCCTACGCCTTCGAAAATACGCTACGGTGGCGCATCTTGGTGAGCAATGGCTGGCTGAATGCAGTGCTTGCCTCTCCGCGCTGCGCCGGCGTAGTGTACTGTGTGTGGGCTACGCCAGCGTAAATGTGCGCCCACTCTCTGTGAATCTGGGCCCATATGTTTACACTAACCTAGAAATGCTTATGCCTTGTACACACAGGCAGCTTTTTTCTTTATTTGAACCCAGCAGGCTGAATGAAAACAATTTTTGGAGGAGCTCGCTATACTAACTATATGATGTTAGTACAGCTAGTACAGCGACCCCTCCACTGAGCTATTGTGTTCTGATAGGGGGACTGCCTGCCCCCCACCAGAACACTCTGTTGGACGGGTTGCTGTACACATTGGCCGAATGTCTGCCAGTTTCTGTTGAACTGGCCTATATTCCTTCGTGTGTACCAGCCTTTACTCTCTTTTATGTATAGATAGATGTCTTGCAAGCTACCAATGAAGAGTGTCCACATACAAAGGCGCTAAGCATATTCACACTCCTATAATCTGTGTATAAAATATAAAAAATAAACAAATGCAGCGTTATGTGATATAAAAAAATATAAATATAATTTCCGTGAGCAATATGCGAGTGAATGTTGGAGCAACTTGAATTCCCAAACAACGAATAAAATAGTAAAAAATATATAAATATATAAATGAAATACTTGTTGGCAAGTGAAAGAAATAAAAAAATATGGAAGTAAACATCAAAAGATAAAACATTCTTAATGTTAACAAGTCCATAGTGAGAATAAAAATATGGGCCAGATTCACAAAGACTTACGCTGACGTATCTACTGATACGCCGTCATAAGTCCAAATGTGCGCCGTCGTATCTATGTGCTGATTCTTTAAATTAGATATGCCTGAATTTTGCCAAGATACGACCGAGGTAAGTCTCCTACGCAGTCGTATCTTGGTTGCATATTTACACTGGCCTCTAGGGGCGCTTCCATTGATTTACGCGTTGAATATGTAAATGAGCAAGATACGCCGATTCATGAACGTACGGTATGCCCGACGCAGTATTCTACGCCGTTTACGTAAGGCGTTTTTCCGGCGTAAAGATAAACCACCGAAAAGGTGGCGCATCCCATGCAAAGGTATGGACGTCGGAATAGCCGTCGTTTTTTACGTCGTTTACATAAGTCTTACGTGAATGGGGCTGGGCGTAAGTTACGTTCACGTCGTAGGCAGTGTTCGACGTATCTTAGGCATTCTATCCGACGTGATTCTGAGCATGCGCCGTCCATGGACGTATCCCAGTGCGCATGCTCAGAATCACGTTCGTTTGGCCCATCATTTGCATGGGGTCAGGGTTCATTTTAATACAACACGCCCACTGCCTTGCTACTTTGAATTAGGCAGGCTTACGCCAGCCCATTTACGCTACGCCACGTTACTTAGGGAGCAAGTGCTTTGTGAATACTGTATTTACTCCCTATGTTACGTCGGCGTAGCGCATATGAGATGCGCTATGCCCGCCTAAAGATACGCCAATGTATCTGAATTCGGCCCAAAATATTTATATTCAAAACTTATTTTCAGCAAGTCCACAGGGAAATAAATAAATATAAATTATATATATATATATGTACACACACACACAAGCGCCCAGCAAAAGAAATATAAAAATATTGAAATAAACATCAAAATATCAAAAATTCTTAATTTCAGAAAGTCCACAGTGAAAAATATATATAATGTTCCATAAAGTGACTCTGTGATGATGATCCAAATAATATTAACTGTGACTTCACATACCTGCTCAGCCCGTGTGAGCGTGCTCACTTCTAATCGTGTGACCACACAATTAAGTTTGCCCCCCTATTAGGCCTCGTACACACGATCAAATCTGTCTGCTGGGAACGGTCTGCTAGACCGTTTCAGCAGACAGATTCGATCGTGTGTACGGGCAAACAGACGGATTTGGCCACCCGACAGATTTCAAAGCATGCTTTGAAATCTGTCGGCTGGGAACCCGTCCGCCCGACATGTCTGCTGGTTAGTATGCTAACCAGCAGACATGTCTTCTCGCACACGCGCCAAATGATTTTGACGCATGCGCGGAAGTGTTTTACTTCCTGGTGCGGTGACGTGGCGGTGTCAACGTCACCGCCACGTCACCGACACGTCAGCGCGCTGTCTGCTGGCGGGGATTTTGGTTTGCTCGTGTGTACACGCGAGCAAACCAAAATCCCAGCAGACAGATTTGTTCAAATCTGTCGGACAGACAGATTTGAACAAATCTGTCTGCTCGTGTGTACGAGGCCTCAGAGTGCAATTTGGATTTGAGCACAGCTCATGCAACTTCAGAGCGCGAAAGGATTTGGGTATAGCTCATGCGACTTTGAGGTTAGCATTTCATTTCCGAGCCCTCACATTTTTGAGGTTGTGGATTCCTCTTAATAGAGTGCAATAGGATTGGGGTATAGCTCATGCAACTTTGAAGTTAGCAATTTATTTCTGCTCATATCATGTACTATGCCTGGGTGGGTCCAATATATGTATCTCTCCTTCATTTGGATTTGGGTATAGCTCATGTGAATTTCAGGTTAGCATTTTATTTTGACCTCCAATGCTTTCTTAGTTACCGTTATGCCGCGTACACACGATCGGACATTCCGACAACAAAACCGTGGATTTTTTTCCTACGGATGTTGGTTCAAACTTGTCTTGCATACACACGTATTTGTCTTCCTACAAATGTTGTCGGAAATTCTGATCTCCAGAAACGCGGTCACGTACAACACGTAAGACGGCTCTAAGAAAGGGAAGTTTAATACCAAGTGCGCCACCCTTTGGACTCATTCTGCTAATCTTGTGTTAGTAAAAGTTTGGTGAGAGACGATTCATGCTAATATGTCATCTGCTGCTGTTCCCGATCCCTCGAAGTCTCTGAGAAATCAGTTTGCCAGAACTCTGTGTAAATATCAGAAGCAGAACAACTTCATTAACCACTTGACGCCCGCCCGCCGTCAAATGACGGAGGGCGGAATACTGGATTGTTCTGACAGGACGTCATATGACGTCCTGTCATTTTAAAGCCGATAGGGGGCGCACACGTCGTGTTACTGGGAACACAATGCGCGTGCCCAGAGGCCGCGATGGCCGTCGGGCACCCGCGATTGCCCAGTAACTGAGCAGGACCGTGGATCTCTGTGTGTAAACCATGTCCTGTCAGGGAGAGGAGACCGATGCTGTGTCACTTGTACATAGGGACGCAGATCGGTCACCTCCCCCAATCACCCCCCTCCCCCTACAGTTAGAACACTGACTAGGCTACACATTTAACCCCTTCCCTGCCCCTTAGTGGTTAACCCCTTCCCTGCCAGTCACATTTATACAGTAATCAATGCATATTTATAGCACTAATCGCTCTATAAATGTGAATGGTCCCAAAAATGTGTCAAAAGTGGCCGATATAATGTTGAAGTCCCGAAAAAAATCGCAGATCGCCGCCATTCCTAGTAAAAAAATAAAAAATCATAATTATGTCCCCTATTTTGTAGGCAATATAACTTTTGCGCAAACCAGGGTTTTTTTTTTTACCAAAAATATGAAGAAGAATATGTATCAGCCTAAACTGAGATAAAACATTTAAAAAAAAATGGTTATTTATTATAGCAAAAAGTAAAAAATATTGGCCCAGATTCAGGTACATCTGCGCATTATTAGACCGGCGTAGCGCACCGCCTTTACGTTAGACTTGCGGAATTTTGCCGCGTAATCACCCTATTCTCGTAGCTTTTGCGCAGGAAATTGCGCATACGTAACGTTTTTTCAGAGGCGTAAGGAGGAGTAATACAAATTGGGAAGGACGTGGGCGTGTTACATTGAAATGAGCCGTGACCCCATGCAAATGAAGGGCCGGCCGGCTCGCGCATGCGCGCTTGAACGAGACCATGTCAGCTCCGATGTGCGCATGCTCACAACTCGGGAGCGGCGCAATCAGTGAAATTGGAAATGGACTGGGGCAACGTTGTGAACTACGCAAACAGTATAAATAGACACACACAAACGCACTTCCTTTGCAAAAGTACATCCCTTTGTCCCTTCCCATTTAACCAAGTGCTTTTGTTCTTGTTGTTCGTTGCGGTGTGTTTTGTAGTTGTCAGATTAGTGTTCTGTGTGATCAGGTGTTTGTTAGTAGATTTTTGAAAGTGGTTTTTGATAAGTGTTTGAGAGACTGTTTGTTTGATTGATATATTTCTTTTTGTTTCTTTTCCTGCTGTATTTTTTTTTGTTTTTTGGGGACTGTTTCTTGGTGAGTAGTTTTCTCTCTGTGTGTGTGTGTGTGTGTGTTTTTTTGTGATTGGTTGTGCTTGTTTGTGTGCGTGAATTTTGTTGACTGGGACTGTTTATTTTTGGAAGGATGACTGAGAGAAAACGAAAGCTTAATTTTACAGTTGTGGAAAAACAGATTCTTGCCCGGGCCATTAGCGAGTATGGGCGTTACCTCCACGGCCCAGAGAGTGCCAACACCACCCCGGCCAGGAGGAGGGAGATTTTGGATAGGATCACTGACCAGGTGAATTCTGCGGGGCAGGGGGAGACACGGACCAGGTCTGGGATTGACAAAAAAATCAATGACCTCCGGCGCCTGGTCAAAAAGAAGTTGGCCAGAATGCATGCCCATGCCAGGGGCACAGGAGGGGGCCCACCATGCCGTATTAGCCTGACAGCGGAGGAGCGTGCGGTGGCCCTGACCTTTCATCGGCATGAAGTTGAGGGCCTGCCCGGCTTTGACTCCAGTCCCCAGCCCGTGGTGCCAGGTAAGTTGTTTTATTTTTTAATATCAGGTGTGTAGCATGTGTGGGGGAGGGGGTGAAAGGGTATATGTGGCAAGTGTGTGGATGCTCCAACCTGTGAATGTTTTGTGTCATCCACAGATGTGCAGGAGGGTGCAGGGCCATCTGCCTGACCGCACCAACCCCAGGACAGCAGCCTAATGAGGCCCCCCCAACAAGGCCGGAGTCCGCGGAGGAGGTTCAACAGGAGGAGGAGAATCATGAGGAGGAGGAGAATCATGAGGAGGAGGAGAATCATGAGGAGGAGGAGTCCATGTCAGGCACTGGACGTTTGGGTTTTGAGGACTCCTCCCCTCTGGCTGGCAGCAGGCAGGCCTCCCTAAGGGGGAGCCCCCCCTCCTCCCCCAACATGGCTTCCCTCACAAGGGCCTCCCCTTCTCCCCGGCCACGAGCATCAGCTGGAGGCAGGATGTCATCCCAGACCACCAGGGGGTTGGCCGATCTCCTGCCCGCCACCCTGAGAAGGGACCAGTTCCTCCAGACCCGCCATCTGGGACAGGTCAGCCAGACATTGGTGCGGATGGAGGAGAGCCTGTCCTCCATCAAGGATACGCTGGGGAACCTGGACTCCCACTCCCGGGCTTTCACAACCTGCCTAAACGAACTGCAGACGACATCAGCAGGCGTTGGGCAGGATGTGAGGGCCCTTACCCTGGCTATCCAGGCCAACACGGCAACACTTGGTGCTGCCCTGGACAGAATTGCCGTGGCCTTGGAGGGCAGGCCACCAGGTGGGCAGAGATCAGGGGCTGATCCTCCTTCCCCGGTTTTACCCTTTCCCCATGAGTCTCCCCTGAGAAGCCGGGGCCGTGGCTGGGGGCGCCCCAGGCGTGGCTCACGCAGAGGGCAGTAATTTGTTTTTCCCCCCTTTTTTTTTTAAACAAATTTTTTTATTTTTTTTGTCATTTTTATTTATTTTTTTGCTGGCAATTTTTTGCTTTTGCTGGTCATTTTTTTTTGTGTGTGAATGCTGTGTGAATGTGGGGGTGACATTCCTGCCGGAAAAGGGGTGTCACCCTCTATTTTGGTGGAGAAGGGTTCCCCAGGACCAGGGAGAAGTGATCCCCAGGTCCGTGTGATTGGTGTATGAATGTTCAGTGACATAATTGGAGCCTTGGCGTGGCGTTGCTGCTCACAAGTCCAGCATGGTGGACTGGTGCCAATCCATGGATGTGGTGTGTCTGTGCTAGGGACCACAGTGGAGTGCATGCATGCATTCTCATTGTGCCATGATTAATGTGTATGTTTAACGTGCAAAGATGCCCAATGTGAGCTGTCTCCTGGCTGCTCTTCCCTCAGAAGACGGGGTGGCCTCGGTTAGGGGGGGATTGTCTGGTTCAGGGGTCAGGTCATCACGTAGGTCAATCTGCAGGCCCTTTCTTTGTGCAAAGTTGTGCAGCATGCAACATGCACCGATGATCTGGCACACAAAGTTTGGGGAATACAAGAGGGTACCCCCAGACTTATCCAGGCATCGGAAACGTGACTTTAGGAGGCCAAAGGTGCGCTCCACCACTGCTCGTGTTTGGGCATGTGCTTGATTGTATCTTTCCTCTCCTGGGGTTTGGGGGTTCCGGATAGGAGTCATGAGATGGGGTCCCAGTGGATATGCAGAGTCACCTGTAAGGGAAAAGACAGGAGGATGTTAGTCATGCATGTGCCCCTTGTGATGTGCATCATGGGAGGGGATAGTCATGACTGCCACCCATGTCACTCACCAACCAGCCAGCTGGCCCCATACACGTTCTGATCGAATTCCAATCGGATGTGGCATTGATTGTATATGTAGCTGTCATGGCTGGACCTTGGGTGTTTGGCACGGACGTGCCATATGAGGCCTTGGGCATCGACTATCACCTGTACGTTGATGGAATGCCAATGCTTCCGATTGCGGTACATGTGCTCTGTCTCCTGGGGGGGCTGGAGTGCCACATGTGTGCAATCAATGGCCCCCACAGTGCGTGGGAATCTGGCAATTCTGTAGAAATCTGTCATTGCCTTCAGCCGCAGCTCCTCAGTGGTGGGTTTGATGATTTGGTTGGCCATGCGTCTGAGAAAAACAGGGACAACCTGGTGCACACATCTGCTCATGGAGGACTGTGACATCCCAGCCACCACTCCACTTGTACGCTGAAAAGAGCCACTGGCAAGGAAATGGAGTGTTGCCATGACCTTGACCAGTGGCTGCACTGCATGTGAGCGGTGTGTTGGGCTGGTGATGTCCTCCTGCAAGGTTGTGGTTAATTCCAGGATGGCATGAGGGGTGAATCTGAAGATGCGAAACACCTCAGAATCACTCATGCCAAACAGGTCTATGCGGGTATGGTATATCCTCTCCCGTGCCATCCTCCGTGCCATCCTCCGTGCCCTCATCCTTCTTTGTTCATTTAAAGTCAGTAGTATAGCTATGTGCGACGATGCCCCTGGCATGTTAGCATACAGATTGTTGTGCAACACGTGTGACTGCTGAGCTGCTCACTAACAGTGT
Organism: Rana kukunoris; assembly: GCA_029574335.1. NCBI lineage: Eukaryota > Metazoa > Chordata > Amphibia > Anura > Ranidae > Rana > Rana kukunoris. The sequence goes on from CM056052.1 coordinate 361,322,686, forward strand.
TGCTTTATCTAACAAGTAGACTTTTTTTTTTTTTTTAGACCAGCTTTTATCAGCTCTAATTTTAGACAGGACATTTTGCTGTTGCGCACACTGCGTCGCCTGCGCTGCCCCAACGTTGTTTTGTGGATCCCCGTAAGTCCCTCATTAGCATATTTGACTAGCAAATCAATGGTGTGTCTAGCGCACTTTTGCGCGGAAGGATGCGCCAGTTTACACGGGACAAAAAAAAGTCGATTTTTTGCGTATCTCGTTCTGGGGATGCCGCGCAACGAAACGCACGCGCACATTTAGACTTACGCACGCACATCTCCTGTTGCGCAGGTGTAATCGCTCTGTGAATCTGGGCCATTGTGTTTTTTTTCAAAATTTACGCTTTTTTTTTGTTTACAGACAAAAAAATAAAAATCGCACAGGTGTTCAAATACCACCAAAAGAAAGCTCTACTTGTGGGAAAAAAAGGACGTCAATTTTGTTTGGGAGCCACGTTGCACAATTGTCAGTTAAAGCAACGCAGTGCCGGCAGCTAAAATTTTGTCCGGGCAAGAAGGGGGTGTATGTGCACAGTAGGCAAGTGGTTAATCTAGCATTATAACGCAGAGGTATAACCTTTTGTTGACCCTGCCTGTACTATCTTATCAAGAACAAGGATAGGGGGAAAGCATGTCTTAGTTGGAGGAATTGATAGAACCAGTTAGATTGTAAAGAGAACCCTCCCCTTAGATCTTCAAAGGATTTAAGTATACTGTTTTCGTATAACTGACCTTATCTCTGAAAGCCTCTAAGGCCGGTTACACACGATCAGACCGGTCCGATGAAACTGGCCTGAAGACCAGTTTCATCGGACCAAATTGATCGTGTGTACAGCCCATCGGACCATTGTCCATCGGACCAAAGTTTTAAAACTTGCTTTAAAATCTGTCAGATCGACGCCTGTCCTTCGGACCAAAACGATAGTTAGTACACAAAAGCATCGGACCAAAAACCAGCGCATGCTCAGAATTAAGTTGATGCATGCTTGGAAGCATTGGCCCAGATTCAGAGAGCGATTACGCCTGTCTAACTGGTGTTAGACAGGAGTAATTTCAAATTTCGCACGCCGTATCACTAGTTTGAATCCTCAAACCATGATTACGTCTTCGTACGCCTTCGGATCTACGCTGCGATCTTTTTGCGGCCGCTGGGTGGAGTTCGCGTCGTTTTCAGCGTCGGGGTATGCAAATGAGCTTTTTACGGCGATCCACGAAGTTACGAGCATCGTTCGCAATCGCGTACGTCATTTTTTCGCTACGTAAAGTTAAACCAGCTATTAGCTGGTCTAACGTTACGCAGCCCATGTTAAGTATGGCCGTCGTTCCCGCGTCAACTTTCAAATTTTTTATTTTTTTTGCGTAAGTCGTCCGGGAATAGGAATGTCCGTAAACGACGCTACTCAAAAAAAAATGACGTAACGACGTGATTTCGCGCAATGCACGGCGGGAAATTTCTGAACGGAGCATGCGCAGTTCGATCGCCGCGGGGACGCGCTTAATTTAAATGCCTCACGCCCCCTATTCACGTAGTTTAATTCCGCCGGGAGAAATACACTACGCCGTACCTTACGGGCCAAAATCTCTCTGAATTCCACCTAGAGCCAGGTAAAGTACGGCGGCGTAAAGTATCTCTGATACTCTGCGGGAATCTAATTCTTTCTGAATCTGGCCAATTAAACTTTGTTTTTTCAGCACGTCGTTGTGTTCTACGTCACCGCGTTCTAGCCCGATGGGATTTTGGACTGATGGTGTGTACGCACATCAGACCATCAGACCACTTCAGCGGTGGTCCGATGAAAACGGTCCGTCGGACCAGTCTCATCGGTTTGGTCTGATCGTGTGTACGTGGCCTGAGGGCCAAAATTGAAGGAAGTCTATAATTTTCCCATATGGGGGTGTATCTAGTAGGATAAGAGACACCCAGTATTTTTTTAACTGTATCCCGTATTTTACATATCAACGTGCAGGTAGGCATATCGGCAAGCGAGACACCCCCTTTTGCACCATCTAGGACATAGAGTGGTAACCGACCCTTAAATGCATGAGAAAATACTTGTTGAGAAAGAATGGGAAAGGAAAAAGAGTAGCCATTTAGGCTCCCCTTTCCTTATGGGTCCACGGCATGGGCAGCAGGTTTTATTTAGTTAAAAGTAAGGGTCATTGAGGGGTCAGGCTTCAGGTCAGAAAGTCAGTCAGTTTAAATGGGTGAAGGAAATTAGGGGTTAATGATGATTAATAAGTGAGATCAGCTGGATCAGTGGGTTCTGGAGGTTAGGGTAGACTAGGTCAGTGGTTGGCTAGCAGTAGTCAGGTGGTTCAGGGAAGGTTCTGGAACCCAGTTTTGGGCCTATATAGGGGCATGGTTCTGTTTGGACCGGCTGCCTTTTTTATCACAGGACTCAGCCGGAGGAGCTCCCCGCCTACATCATCACAATGGAAGCCCTGCTACACCATCTGTTGACCAGAGCAGAACATGCAGGGGGAGAAGAGTGGATACGCCACTGTTTGTCCCTACCTATGGATCCCCAGCAAACCATCATCAGCAATCCGGTTCCGGATTCGGCAGCGGGTCCCAGCGGAGTGGTCTTACCCCAGCAGCAGCCATGTCAGCTAGATGGAGCAGCGTGCTCAGCGGTTGCCTTCCCTGAAATCGCGAGGTCGGATTTCGTCTATGAAGAGGACGGCGCAGAAACGAGATCCAGCAAATGGAGGCGGTCCCTTAGGAGAAGCATGAGTCCCGCTCCACCCAGGCCCAGCAACGGTAGCCTGGATGGGTTTTCTTTTTCTTACAGGGAACAGAGCCAAAGCCGTTGGGGCGCGGACGGAAAGGCAGGAGCGCGGCAACGCCAGCCAGGGAGATGTCACCGCAGCCTGGGACATCTGGGAGCAGCCAAACAGCCCGCAGAGGCAGCAGAGGTGTTCGCAGTGTGACAAACCTGCCTGCACAGCGCAAGGAGCAGCAAGCCGACAGTATACCTGTGCAGTGTGAGGTGCCAGCAGCCCCTGGAGTTCGTCCTGCTCAGGGAGCAGGGGGTGAGTGCTTTACAGTATCCCAATTGTCTAATCTTTCTGCTTCAATTGCGCAATTATTAACTGTTATGAGAGCAAAGTTTACTTCAGAGGTTAAGGAAGCTGGAGTCTGGTCAGCTGATCTCCTTTCTGTGTCTCAGCCTGTCTGTGTGATGCCTCTGGGTTTCCATTTAAATTTAAGCATTAGGAAAAATCTGGAAGGGGGAATTTATTGATTTGTGCAATTGTTTCTCCTGCTTCCAGGGATAATTCAAGGTTTGATAGGAGGGGGGAGAAGTTAGTGGGCAGAAACCAGTGATTAAATCATTCTGTGTTTGGTTACAGGCTTTTGTCATCTATGCCAGCATTTCATGTGAGAGGTATCCTGAGAAAAGCTCCCTATTATTCCAGCACATTGACATAATCTTAGAACCTTATAGGAGCTTCAGTGGTTTAGCATGGTTAGCATATGATGAGGCTTTCAGGCAAAAGCGGGCAGTCCAACTGTCATTACAATGGGGATCTAAGGATGTTGGTCTCTGGCTCAATTTTTCCCTCAGAAACTGTTTTTTCTCCCGGCCAGGTGCAGCCGCAGCTCCAATAGTGCAAATAAGAAAGGCCTATGCTACGCCTTCAATGACTCCCATATGCATACAAATACAAACATGAGTGTGTTTTTTGTACAAGGAATCACCCAATTTCAAAATGTTTTCAGAAACTACAGGCAAACACAAGATAAGGTTTTCCTAAAAACAGTTACCCCAGTAATACACTCAAACATGCTCCCTTGGTTGCAAATATACCCAAACCAGCAGATGGCTTTGTGGCTAACAAGGGTTTTTTTCAGAGGGTTTTCCTTTTGCCGCAGTTTTGAAGGGAATGGTTGCACGATAGTAAAAAATTAAAATCTGTCAATGATGCACCCTGGTTGGTAAGAACAAAGCTTTTAAAAGAGGTAAAGCCGGTAGGATGGAAAGCCCCCTTTTGACCATCCCCCCCTTTATGAACTTTAGAATTTCTCCATTAGGTTTGGTTCCTAAGAAAGAGCTATTTGAGTTTCGTTTGATCCACCACCTATCATTTCCATTTGACAGTTCCCGCAATGATCAAATTGATTCGGATGACATATCCGTGTCATATTCTTCATTCGACCTGGCGATCGGCAAGCTTTGCATTTTAAGGAAGAACGCATTGATGTCCAAAGCGGACATACATTCAGCATTTCGTTTACTCCCGTTGCACCCAGAGGGTTTTTATTTCCTTGGGTATTTATTTTGAAGAAAATAATTTATTTTGATAAAGCATTACCTATGGGATGTTCAATTTCCTGTTTTTATTTTGAAGCATTCCCAACTTTTTTGGATTAGGTGGTCGGCACGGTAGCAGTTTCCGATCAGTTGATTCATTTTTGTTTTTGTTTAGATTATTTTTTATTCTTGGGTCCAGGGGGTTCAGCGGATTGCTCAACCCTGCTGGCAGCATTTATACAGGTAAGCAGCTATTTTGGGGTCCCTCTGGCCCAGGATAAGACAGTTCTCCCCACAACATGCATACATTTTTAGGAACAACTATAGATTCTGGTTGCCAGATGACAAAATCTATAAGTTATCACAGCTGCTGAATCTATTTCTGAGGAAGAGAAAAGTGACGCTAAAAGAGCTGCAATCCCTCCTAGGTCAGTTAGCCTTTGCTTCCAGTGTCTTACCCATGGGTAGAGTGTTTTCTCATGGGCTTTACGCAGCCATGTCAGGTCTAAAGAACCCAACGGCACACATTAGGCTAACAACTGACATCAAACAAGACCTTTCAGTATGGTTGAAGTTCTTGGAGAATTTTAATGGTGAGACATTATGGCAGCAAAAATGTAATTCTGGACAGAAATTTTCTCCCAAAAACTGATGCAGCAGGTTCGGTTGGTTTCGGGGCAGCTTGGGGGAACCACTGGTGTGCAGAATCTTGGCCCGACAGGTGGGTTACGCAGGGTTTCTCCGAAAACATTGTTCTGTTAGAATTATTTCCGGTGATCGTAGCCCTAGAAGTATGGGGGAAATCTTTCTCGAATAGAAAAATATTGGTGAGTACAGACAACAAAGGAGTTTTGTTCGCAGTGAACACATTATCATCTAAATCTCCGCCGGTAGTTTCTTACTTTCATTCCTGGCAAGACTAATAACACTACTGATGCTCTTTCTCGTCTACAGATGGACCGGTTTTTGAGTTGCTCCCAGGGGCAGATCCAGTGGGTTTGGGTTGTCCTCCCCATCTATGGGCTCTAATTTAATGTTGCAGTGCTTTAAAAAAACTCTGTGGCTCTCTCTGCATGGGAAAGCTATGTTTCATCTTGGTTTTTATGGTCAGCCTTTTTAACTTCTTTACAATAGTTTTTTCTCAATTTTTAACTTCTTTACAGCTTTCTGTGTCAGACTACTCAGAAGATTTAATATTATCATTTCTGGGTTTCTCTGATTCAGAGACGCCTCTCGTGGTCCCACATTAGTAAGACACTCTCTGGAGTTTCCTTTTTTTTTGCGTCTTTACCATCTCCTCCTTGCCATAGTTTTTTCTCAATCAGGCAGGTTTTGAAGGGGTATAGGAAGTTTTTTTTTAGGAAGGATGCAAGGTCACCAGTTACCCCAGCTATTTTATCACAGCTTTGCGCGGCTGCTTCAGAGGTTTGTCTTTCAGAGTATGAAGCAGATTTGTTCAATGCTATTTTTGTTATCACGTTTTTGGTGCCTTTAGAATTTCCGGATTACTTCCGTCATCCAAGAATGACTCCTCGGGAATCTTATGCCACGTACACACGATCACTTTTTGTGATGAAAAAAAACAAAGTTTTCAAAAACATCATTTAAAATGATCGTGTGTGGGCAAAACGTTGTTTTATGTCTTAAAAAAAAACAACCAAAAAAAAAATCGAACATGCTTGAATTTTTTGTGTCGTTTTTCAAAATGTCATTTTTTGTGTCATAAAAGTGATGGTGTGTGGGCAAAACGATGTTGAAAACGACGTTTTTAAACCCGCGCATGCTCAGAAGCAAGTTATGAGACGGAGCTTCAATGGAACAGAGTGCCGTCGAATGGGGTGTACATCACCACGCTTTGCTAGAGCATTTTGGAAAAACGATGGTGTGTATGCAACGTCGTTTTGGAAAATGAAGTTTGAAAAACGTCGTTTTGTTTCGTCACATAAAACGTTTTTTTTTTTTATCACAAAAAGTGATCGTGTGTACACGCCATTATTGTCCGGGTATCCTTTATGGAGGTTAATTTAAGGTTGTTTGTAAGGTACAGCAAAACAGATTCATTGGGAGTAGGAGCATGGATTTCGTTGATGAGGTATGTAATGGTGGAGATTTGCCCAATAGTTAGGCTACAGGAGTATTTGCGGGTCCGCCCGCCAAATAATGTTTTAGTGATCATTCACAGGGACGGTTCCCCGGTATCTGTTTACCAATTCTCATTGGTCTTAAAAAAAAAGTGTATTTCACGCAGTCATTTTGGTGAGGTCAAGATTACATCTCATTCGTTTTGAATCGGAGTGGCCACTGAGGCCGCAAGGATTGGTCTTGAAGAGAGTGCCATTAAGAAAATTGGGAGGTGGAAATCGGATGCTTTTAAGCTTTACATTCTTCCTTATTAATGTGTTAATTTATTTCAGGTTTACAAGGTCTGTTTGTGAGCAGCAAGCAGAACATACTCTGAAAACCTGGGTTTGGACCCTTCTACTTTCAGCATCAATTGGTATGGTCGCAGAGGAATGGTATGGGATGATATGTTTTTTGAGTTGGGCAGGTTATACGCACATTTTCCTCCTCCAGACATACTTGTTCTTCACATTAGGGGTAATGATATTGTATGGTTGAGAACGTTTGATCTAATTAACAATATGAAGGATGCCTTTAAAGGGGTGTTCCAGCCGCAATTTTTTTTTTTTTAAAGTCAGCAGCTACTAACAGTGTAGCTGCTGACTTTCAATAAGGACACTTACCTTGTCCTACTTGCCCGCGCTGATGGCCCCCCCGATGCCGGTCCCACGATCGCTCCGGGTCCCGCGCCGCCATTCACACTATGGGAAACAGGCAGTGAAGCCATACGGCTTCACTGCCCATTTCCTACTGCGCCTGCGTGAGTCTCACGCTGGCTTGTGAATGGGCGGCTGCTCTCTGAGAACACACACAGTTCCCAGAAAGCAGCGCGCCCCATTCACAAGCAGAAGAAGCAGAAGAAAAGACACCGCGGTGTGTAAGAGGCAGATTACGGACTTCCGCATAGCAATAGGTATTTCGGGTGAGTATTTTTTTTTTTTTTCAGGTTTTTTTTATTTAATTTTTTTAAACAATATGGGCAAATGTTGTTTTCCTGGGTGGAACTCCGCTTTAAGTTTTTGAAATTGGTTTCCCCGAATACAGTTTTGATTTTTTCCGAGATAATTCCACGTTTGTGTTGGTTGGAATCTGCAGTTTCAGACCTTTAGAGAAAGTGAGTAAGCAAATTAATAAAGCTATTGAGAAGTTCTTGGCCTCCCGGTTGGGTTTTTTCCTTTAGGCATTTTGAATTGGAGGGCGGTTGTCAGGGCCTTTATAGGACAGATGGGGTACATCTGTCAGATATTGGCCTTGATATTTTTAATATGAATCTTCAAACATGCATAGAGGCGGCCGCGGTCTGGGGCGTTGGGGACAGAAGGTGGGGGGGCTGAATGCCCCTCCCCTTCTGTCGTTTGGGAGAGTTGGAAATACATTTCAAGTGTGAGGTTAAAACGGCTCGAGTCTCAGTGGCTGGGCTGTGGATGGTGATGGAAAGTTAATCGATGGACTTATATACATTTATGAGTATGTTATATGATTTTATAAATTATTACCTTTTTATTAAAACCAGTGAATCAGGCCGTGGCCAAATACATTCCAAAGTATATATATGATTTTAATATATGGAATGTTGTGTTTAATCTTCATTAAATATTTGAATGATTTCCGTTGTAGTTTGTTTATTCCTCTTTGCATGTTTGTTTTCGGGGTGTATGCATAATGCCTGTGGTCCCGTAGGTGTCTGTTTAGTCTCCCATCCAACAATGTTCTGGGATGCAAAAAGTATAACCTTGGATTAGGAACTGCCAGACTGCCCGCATTTTTGGAGTGTTGTAGAATGTCCAATTTAATGCGAGGGGTTTTGTTCCGCCATATTAATCGCCTAAATATGGTATTGATCTTAATAAAGATCCGTATGGGTATCCAAATCGGGGCATTGAGTAAAAAATAAAAAAATAAATAAAGAAGCTAAGGCATCCATATCATCTTAATTAGATTAATACGGCTCAACGATAAGGGGAGCTTATTCTAGGTTTTACTTTGATTTTGGAAAATAGAAAGTAATGGAAGTATATTATCCACAATATATGACTGTGGGGAGTCAGACAGTTATACCCAAATATTTTATAGAAGAAACAACCTTAAGGTGAGAAAGTATAGATGACAATAGATCTGGAAGGGGATCCAGAGGCATTAGCATGGATTTCTCCCAGTTTATGCCTAACCCGGAAAAACCTGCCAAACTCCTTAATATATTTCATTACCGCTGGCAGGGATGAGCAGGTATTGGTCAAGAAATTTAGTTCATCTGCATATAATGATATATTTTCTTCCATATCTCCCCTAATTAAACTGGTAACGTTGGAAGTGGCCCGCATAAGACATGCCAAGGGCTCTATAGCCAGGGGAAAAAAGCAGGGGGGACAGTGGAGACCCCTGCCTGGTTCCCCTGGAAGAGTCTAAAACTGGGAGATTGAAGATCATTAACACTAAACCGATGCCACTGGAGTGGAGTATAACAGATACACCCACTGGCAGAAGCCAGAGCCAAGCCCACATTTTTCAAGGGGATGGCCCATAGGTATGGCCATTCGACACTATCAAAGGCATTGATTGCGTTTAATGCCAAAAAGGCATGATTTGAGTGGCATGGAGCAGAAACCGTCTAATATTGAATGTGGTTGACTTATTGGGCATGAATCCTACCTGATCTAAATGGATAATTTGTTTAATAACCTTATTTAATCTAGTAGCAAGTATCTTAGCAATCATTTTAACATCTGTGGATAGTAGAGATATTGGTCTGTAAGATTCAGGCTGTAGCAAGTTTTTATCCTTTTTAGGTATGACTACAATTACAGATTGACCCATAGTGTCTGGAAGCTGGCCCAGATGAAAAGCCTAATTTAATGTACTAAGAAGGGCAGGAAGCATCTCTTTATTATATTTTTTATAGATCTCTATAGGGAGACCATCAATTCCTGGGTCCTTGGAGTTAGGGAAGCTAGCCACCGCACTTTCCACTTCCAGTAAGGTAAGTGGAGCATTAAGAATTTCTCTCTCATCTTGTGGGTATGCCGGAAGATTAATACTGGCCAAATAACTAGATAGCTCTTCTGGAGTATAGTCAGCCCTAGAAGTATACAAATCCTGATAATTGGACTTAAAAATAGATATAATAGGGCTAGTCTGATTAAAAACCTCCCCCTCTACATTCATTAGAGCTTAAACATGTGTAGGGTTGGATTGAGACCTTACTATCTGAGCCAAAAGTCTACCATTCGCCTCTCCCTCAGCCAATCTAAGTCTTTTCTGGAAGAAGAGTTTATTCCTAGCTCTAGATTCCAACAGTTCATTCAGCCTATTTTAAGATAAAAGACATTCTTGTTGGATATGAATGAATGAATGAATGAATGAAAAACTTATATAGCGCGGCACATGCAAACTGGGCGCTTGTTGTTTTTAGTCTCTCTTGACATCAAAAGAGCAGAGTTTTAATCCGTCTTCTGAAGGTCAGGTGGTTTACCTCCAACCGAATGCTGGTTGGTAAAGCGTTCCATAGCCTGGGACCTTGGACAGCAAACCTTCTTTCTCCTTTGGACTTGTATCTGGCTTTGGGTACCTTGACCAGATTTTGGTCGGTGGATCGCAGAACGCGATTGGGATTGTGGGCTTCTATTTTTTGGCAAAGATATTGCGGGGCATTCCCATGGATGCACTTGTGCATCAGACAGAGTGCTTTAAAAGCAATTCTGTCTTTTACTGGCAACCAGTGAAGGGCTCTTAGTGAAGGTGAGATGGATTCCCAGGGTTTTTTCCCAGTCACCAGTCTGGCGGCCGTATTTTGAACGGTTTGCAGACGAGTGATTTGGTACTTGGGGAGTCCGAGGTAAAGGGCATTTGCATAGTCCAGTCTGGAGTTCACAATTGATCCCACCACGACTGCTACGTCTTTTTTGGGAATAAATGGAATAAGTCTGCGTAGTAGGCGCAGCAGATGGTGAGATCCGCTGACTACTGACCCTATTTGTGCGTCCATTGTCATGTAGGAGTCAAAGACGACCCCGAGACTTTTGACTTTGGAGCTAGGGGTGATGATCTGGCCAAACATGGGCGGAGGTGTCCAGGTTGTTGCCAGTTGACTCTTTCGACTTGCATGAAACAGAAGAAGTTCTGTTTTGGAATTGTTGAGTTTGAGATAACTCTTAGTCATCCAGTTTTCTATCAAAGAGAGACAATTCTCTAAACTGAGATGATGATCCTTTTTGTTGCAGATGCGGAAATATAGTTGCGTGTCATCTGCATATGAGTGATAAAGTAGTTGCTGACTACTGATGATTTCAAAGAGAGGGCGAAGATAGATGTTGAAGAGCACCGGTGACAGGGGTGATCCTTGAGGGACTCCACATGACACCGTGAAAGGTCCCAATTTCACTGTTTGTGATCGGTTTTCTAAAAAAGAGGCAAACCATGGTAAATCACCTTCTGTGACTCTGGCTACTTCAGCCAGCCGAGTCAGTAAAAGTTTGTGGTCTACCGTGTCAAAGGCTGCGCTTAGGTCCAGCAGAACCAGAAGACAAGATTCTCCTTCGTCTGCGGCCTCTAGAACGTCGTCCCATATTTTGAGCAATGCTGTTTCTGTCCCGTGCCCGGGACGGAAGCCCGATTGGTATGGATCAAGTAGATTATGGGTATCTAGATGCTGTTGCAGCTGTTGTACCACTACTTTCTCCATTACTTTGGAGAAGACGTTTAGCATTGTTATGGGCCGGCGGTGAGTTGGGTCCTTGGGGTCCAGGGTGGGTTTCTTCAAGATGGGCTGGATTGTGCCCTCTTTCAGTAGGGAAGGCACTATGCCTTCCTTAAATGACTGGTTTATAAGCTGCATGATGGGAGGTGCCAGGATATCGGCACATTCCTTCAGTAGTTTAGTGGGGATAATATCAATAGGCGATGTGCTATTGCGCAACACGCTGATGATATTTTCAGTGGCCTCGATGGAGATGGGTTCCAGAGTGAACTTTGTTTGTTGTGGAGAGTTTCTATGGATGTTGTGTGGTTGTGCGGGGGGGGAGGGAGTGTTGACGAGGGTCTTGCTTTGCTGAATGCTTTCCCGGATTCTCTCAATTTTATTGATGAAGAAATCCGACAATTCATTACAAAATTCTTGGGAATCTGAATTGGGGGCTTCAAGACAGCCAGGATTCATGGTCTGAGTGACCAGCTTGAAGAGTTCCCGTGGGCGGTTTACGGCGCTGTTGATAGCCTCAGAAAAATAATTTTTCTTGGCTTTGAAGATTTCTTTGTGGTATTTTTTTGTTGCTGCTTTATAGGTGGCGAGATTCTCCTCAGAAGCGCTTTGTTTCCAGGCGGCTTCTGCCCTTCTACGCTCTTGCTTCAGAAGTGACAGCTGGTTGTTGAACCAGCCGGCCTTGTTTTTCCGGATAAGGGCTTTGCGTTTCGGTGCTACTAAGTCTGCTGACTGTAGTAGCGCTGCATTTATGGCATCCAATGTTTCTGAGGCTGTACGAGATGGTTGAATTGTTTTAATTTTATTTCCCAAGGTAGATTTGAAGAGTTCCGAATGGAGCTTCTTCTGAGATCTAGTCCAGTGTATTGTCACTGGCTTGGGTGTTTTTAGCAATGGGGAAGTTTTGGAAATAATGAATTTAATTGCATGGTGATCTGTCCATGGCAACGGTTCATTTTCCAAAATACTTATTTTCAGATTTTGTCTGAAAATAAGATCTAGTGTATGACCTGAAGCATGTGTGGGCCCACATACTAATTGCTGAAGCCCTAATCCTTCCAGGTGGTCAATACAGGCGTCAGCAATGGGGTCTTGTGAGGAATTGGCCCAGAGGTTGAAATCCCCAAGCAGCAAAAGGTGTTTGCTGTTAAGGGTATAAGTGGAGATGAAGTCCGTCAATGATGATAGAAGCTGCGATTTTGGCCCGGGTGGCCTATAGCAGAGAAGAACGTGGACGGTCTCCTGGGGATTTGTTTGCAGCTGCAGAGTAAGGGTTTCCATGAATGGAAGAGGGTTTTGAAGGATTGGTTTAGTGATCGCAAGTTGAGTCCAGTGGATCACTGCCAGGCCTCCTCCTCTTTGTCCTATTCTGTTTTCGGTTATAATACGGTAGTTTTCTGGCACCAGTTCTCCTAGAATGGTGTTACAGTCGGCTGTGAGCCAGCTTTCTGTAATAAAGAGGCAGTCTAAATCGTATTGAAGAATGAAATCATGGATTTCTAGTCAGTGTTTTACTGCCGATCTTGTGTTGATCAAAGCACATGATATGTGCTTAGGGTGGGGTGGATACCTGAAATTTTTGATAGTCGATCGTCGATCGATTCTCAATAGTTGCTCAATTCTTAAGGCCTTTTTGGTGATGACTGGTAATCCTGTGGCGAATCGCCTCAGACCCAGGATGGTGTCTGCAGAATATCGCAGATTAGCCATTGTCGCCAAGAATCGGGGGTGCCAGTGCGGTTTTTAATGGGCTGGGGGGGGGGAGATTCTTTAAATCCTCACTCCCAGGTTGATCCAGAGGAAGGCAAAAAAAACCTGGCCGTGCTAACCAGTGTGCTGCGGTAAGGGAAAAAAATTCCTTCCTGACCATTCAAGAGCGATCAGTCGAAACCCTGGATCAAGTGCTAAAGGGGTGGTGGATACATGGTCAGGAAAAATAGGGGGAGATGTGCTGGGGAGTACCAAGATGGCCACCATTCAGGAAAAAGTACCTGAGCTGGGGGCTGTCAAACCTTGGTGGATAGGACACTAGAGAAGGCTGGTGGGTGACTGGGAGAGGATGGGGGACCTCCTAGGGTAGGTGGGGGTTTCTGGGCTACTTTAGAGGGATTTCCTCAAGTTTATGCGGTGCGCCACTAGGCCTCGGGTGAAGCCGCGGTCTTTCCTGAGCGCTGCCGCCGAAAAACGGCCTAGGTCGGCGCGGATGGCTGAAGAGGGAAGGCGCTGAGGCGAGGAGGCGACGAGGGGATACCTCAACTCTGGATGGCTTTGGGAAGGAGCCGGTGGCCAGGAGGAGAAAGGGGGCAGCCGGTTCTGTGATGTGCAGCCGTTGCTCCGCTGGGCAGAGCTGCGGCTTATCCTTAGAAGGACGGCCGCGCTGTCCCAGGGGAGGCAGGGAGGCGGGGGGGACACAAGCGCCCAGAAAGAAGGCTAGACACGGCTGCTGGTGAAGGGGAGTATGGAGGCCAAAGGGGAGCAAGGAGAGCTGGATCCGTGAGTCCTGGATGCAGCCGGGAGGCTGAGGGAGCACCTGCCTGACTAAACTGACTCAGGTGAGCCGACTCGTGTGAGAGCGTCCTGCTGCACCGAACGGACTGACTGACTGACGAAGTTGTGAAATAAATCTTCCAGCAAACAGCCCAGTGGTGGGGGAGTGGATCTTGGGTGGCTTTGCATCCTTCTTTGTTCTGTCTGCAGATGTGATATCCAGAGAGGGATTCTGAATGCACAGGGCTTCTGCCACGGAGATATCAGCCTTTACAAGCTCAAGCTCTCTATGGGTGGCGCTTTTAATAATACTTATATTCTGGATTAACATTCCCCAAAGATAGGCCTTTAACTAATTGCCGACCGCCCGCCGTCATATTACTGCTGGACGGTGGCACTGCTACGCGGGAGCACGTAGCTCTACGTCCTCCCTTTAGCAGCTTGTAGGGCGCGCGCGCGTCCCCCGAGTCCCGCGCGCGTGCCTGGCGGGTACGATCGCCGCCGGGCACCCGCGATTGCTCGTTACAGAGCGGGGAACGGGAGGTATGTGTGTAAACACATACCTTTCGTTCTTGTCAGCGGGGGAAACGCTGATCTTCTGTCCATACAATGTATGAACAGAAGATCAGTGATTTCCCCTAGTGAGGCCACCCCCCCATACAGTTAGAACACACCAGGACCACACTCAACCCCTTCCCTGCCCCCTAGTGTTAACCACTTCACTGCCAATGGCATTTTTATAGTAATACAATGCATTTTTGTAGCATTGATCGCTATAAAAATGCCAATGGTCCCAAAAATGTGTCAAAAGTGTCCGATGTGTCCGCTATAATATCGCAGTACCGGAAAAAAAACGCTGATCGCCGCCATTACTAGTAAAAAAGAATAATAATTTTTTGTAAACGCTATAAATTTTGCCAAACCAATTAATAAACGCTAATTGCGATTTTTTTTAACGAAAAATATGTAGAAGAATACGTATCGGCCTAAACTGAGGAAAAAAAAAAAATGTATATCTTTTTTGGGATTTTTATTATAGCAAAATGTAAAAAATATTGCATTTTTTTCAAAATAGTCGCTCTATTTTTGTTTATAGCGCAAAAAATAAAAACCGCAGAGATGATTAAATACCATCAAAAGAAAGCTCTATTTGTGGGAAAAAAAGGACGCCAATTTTGTTTGGGAGCCACGTCGCACGACCGCGCAATTGTCAGTTAAAGCGACGCAGTGCCTAATCACAAAAAGTGCTCTGGTCTTTGGACAGCAATATGGTCCGGGGCTAAAGTGGTTAAAGCATCCCATGCAACTCGCATGGGAGCAAAGCCAAAGTTGAGGGACCGAAAATCCACAATTCAAGTGGAAATGGCATCCTCTTTGGGAAATAATTCCAGCCAAAAGGGGTTCAGCCGCCATGACATATTGGATGCCCGATGCCCTGATGTTAAAGTAACCAACAGAGGGGAGTGATCTGAAATCCCTCGAGGTTTGATATTTACATCTACTGTGTATGGTATGAGATTGGCCAAACACAAAGCCAAATCAATTCTTGATAATGTGTTGTGTGTTTTACTTGACAACAAATAATTCATTTATATATATTTTACAATTTTATTCTTTGTTTGGGAATTCAAGTTGCTCCAACATTCACTCGCACATTGCTCACGGCAATTATATATATATATATATATATATATATATATATGTGTGTGTGTATATATTTTTTTTTACCGGAGTGAGTGATATGTCACAAAGCGCTATATTTGTTTATTTTTACTCTCTTTTATGTTGGGACTCAAGTATCTGTTTGCCATTTTTGGAGAATGCTCCATCCAATATAATATAATAGAGTCAATGCCAGGTGTAATCATTTGGGTGACAGGTTGGCTCTAATTTAGTTTGCAAAGACAAATGGACTTTGTAATTTTTCTGTGTACAACAAGCAGTGTCCCTGCAATCTAGTTTGTATGCCATCCCCTGACAATGCAGAAATGAAAAAAAATATATACATACATATACAGCCATGTTAATGTAGCAGAAAATATGGGTTTTTTTGTTTAGCAAAACTGCTCATAAATTTGAAAAGCTACTAAAAGACCAGTCTGCCACACACATTCTGTACAACAATAATGACAAATATACATTATTAAATCAGTACTAAGAAGCACCTGGGATATTGACTTCCTACCTACCTCAAAATAAGATTATAACTGCATATTTGACAAATACAACATCCACCTCGTGCAAGGCTTGTGTAATATTAGAATACACATGATATTAAAGTTCACAAAATACTGTCTCCTAGTTTCCAATAGTTCAAAATATTCTGTGAACCATCCAATAATCTCATCACGTGCAAGCGTGCATACCACTTCCCACAGGTGACAGACTCACCAGAGTAATTTGCCTCTCATACTACTGATTGGCAAAAAGTGCTTTTGGACATATTCTTTTTTTGTTTCCCAGATTAACCTTAACTTCAATACTCTCTCCTATCAGGGTTGCATTAGGAATCAAAAATAGAGAGATAGTGTGATACTGTTGTAAAGGAAATTTGTAAGTTCTGTATATAATTGTATTCTATTTTGTATGTATTGCACAATGCCCTCACTGTGCACACGGCACTAAAAATGTTTTCATTACATGTTTGCATTCTTGCGAGTCCTGATTAGAATTAGTCTGCCTATGTTACGCCCCTTGTTACCATAAACGTACAATTGTACTATAATTACTTAAATAAGTACTTAATGTGATACCTAAGTAATCATGTGTATAAAAACCTACAATTGCATCATAATAAAGCAGAACAGTTATTTGGAAAGATGCGGAGTGTATCTTTTGTCTGTTCCCTACTGCTGTAGTTATTATTAATTTGGAACCAATAATCAATATGAGGATAGGAGTTGCCTATCTACAGTATAAAATGTCTAGGTCACTGTATAACCACTTTATTAAAATCAGATAAAATGCCACTCACAAAAGCAAGCCGAAATCCAGTCACATCAAAAAGCTCATACACATGGGATTGTATGCAGAATGTTGACTATAAATAACGACTTCTGAAACATGGAGCGGGTTAAACTTGGCCGCAGGCCTTTATTACTGGTGTATTATATCAATATTTTATTAATCAAACGACCATTGCAATATAATGCATACCACATCACTTGTTTAACTTAGGAAAAAACACCAACAGTCCTCAACCCAGTCACCACGGCTCGGGTTGGATTTTAACTTCTACTTAACCAACCCCTAATGTTTATTCACAAAACCAAAAGGGGGTACCACGTAATAATTAGGCCGCGACAAGGAAGGGGGGGAGGGAGTTCACAGGTAAGGATCTCCGCTTGCTGCTGACTGCTTCTGCTGCTGCACCTGCCTTAAGTAAGCTTCCCAGCTTCTGGAATGTTCCTTAGACCCCAGGTGACCTAATCCTACACTCTCATTGGTCCCTGGATCACCTCACCTAGAGCCCTCACCTTGCAGGTGCAGACAGGAGGGAGGCGGGGCCCCCCGCCCACCTGTGGCCTAAATACCGGGGGGAGCCTGTAAACTTCCTTCTGCCAGCACTCCCATGGGCTCGGGGGGGGGGGGGGGCTTAAAACAGCTCCCTTTACCTTCATGGGATTGTATGCAGAATGTTGACTATAAATAACGACTACTGAAACATGGAGTGGGTTAAACTTGTCCGCAGGCCTTTATTACTGGTGTATTATATCAATATTTTATTAATCAAACAACCATTTCAATATAATGCATACCACATCACTTGTTTAACTTAGGAAAAAACACCAACAGTCCTCAACCCAGTCACCACGGCTCGGGTTGGATTTTAACTTCTACTTAACCAACCCCAATAGCCGGACTTGCCTCTACCTAAGCTTCTAGAAGCAAGGCCGGCCCACCACCCCGCCTCGTGGCCAACTCCACCATGCTCTGCAAGTCGTTATTAAGTATATCGAGTCCAATGTCCGAAAGATGAACCCCATCTAATCTGAAAAGCCCGACTAAGCCTCCCTCTAAGTCTACATGACGAAAGGAAAAACCTCCCACTTCAGGCATGAATTTTGCTATCGCTCTGTTTATCCTCTTCCTGACCTTTTCTAATGGAGAGTTTAACCACACTAACCTAGGGGCTATTTCTGAAAAAACCAACCGCACCCCGGGGAAGGAAAGATTAAATTGACCCAAATCATACTTAATTTGGAAAATGAGGTCCAGGGTCTTACTATGCCCTATATCGTTACCACCTAGGTGGAGAATTAAAATGTCAGGAATTGGCATGGAACGGAACATCACATTTATCTCATCAAAAAGGTTTTGCCATACCATACCCCTCCTTCCATGCCAACAAATATTCACCAACTTAGGGTTGAAATTCAAGCTTCCGGTATACACTCTTCGCGAAGCTCTCCTTTCGGCCCAGAATATGAACGAATGCCCTATGATCCATACGGATAGGGCTTGACCTGAAAATTAAAAAGAACAGTGAGGGCGAATGTACAGCTTATAAGCATCAGACTACCATCTGCCTATGCGTTTAATGCTAATCACACCCAAACCAAGTCTGCCTCCGTCGCCGCCCCTATTCTAAAGGAGTGCAACGAAAGAGGCAACCCGCTCAAACCCATAACGGCTATGCACTTATGAAAAACGGTATTAAACTGGTAAATGGTCAAGGGAACGCCATTGACGTGAATAAAAAATGACTCCTCCCCCGGACCTCTAATTTGTAAGAATTGACCAACTAGGCTAACTGGGCAAATAGGGGAATCTGGTAAAGCGTGCAGCGTTAACCACGCCCCTTTACCAAATTGGTCCGTTTTCGACCTTGGAATAAAAATAGAACAACGGGAATTTCCCCAAAACATGTGTCTCAACCTGAAATATAGCGGAAAAATATTGTTACTGCGCTGGTCTGAATAGGTGATGACACAAAATAATCTTAGTTTATAAGGTGCTGAATTCAGTGCAGTACTGTGCGTGATAAACCACAATAGGTGATTATCTGACTAAATGACAATGTCCAGCTCTTTCGAGCATGTGCAATTGTGTACTACTATGTGCGACTACTGTGCCAACAAACAAAATACATAAATATATATATACACATATATGCGTGACAGTGTTCAGGTCTCTCGAGCATATGCAAAAAAAAAAAAAAGAGAAAAAAAAAATATGCAAAAAAATTTTTATTTTTATATACCAATGTCCTACTCTCTCGAGTGTGTGATACTATGTGCAGCTATTATACCAGCAACCAACTGTAAATAAATAAATATGCATATCAATATCATAAACCATATGTGCAAAAAATATATATGTGCATGAAAGTTCATAAATGTTCATAACATATCCCGATTGACGTGGAAGTCACAACTTCACAGTTAGAGTCCAATAAGGGAATAAATGTGATAATTAATCCTGGTGTTGTGTTTCTACTTCTTCCACCAGGATTAATTATCACATTTATTCCCTTATTGGACTCTAACTGTGAAGTTGTGACTTCCACGTCAATCGGGATATGTTATGAACATTTATGAACTTTCATGCACATATATATTTTTTGCACATATGGTTTATGATATTGATATGCATATTTATTTATTTACAGTTGGTGGCTGGTATAATAGCTGCACATAGTATCACACACTCGAGAGAGAGTAGGACATTGGTATATAAAAATAAAAAAAAATTTGCATATTTTTTTTTTCTCTTTTTTTTTTTTTTGCATATGCTCGAGAGACCTGAACACTGTCACGCATATATGTGTATATATATATTTATGTATTTTGTTTGTTGGCACAGTAGTCGCACATAGTAGTACACAATTGCACATGCTCGAAAGAGCTGGACATTGTCATTTAGTCAGATAATCACCTATTGTGGTTTATCACGCACAGTACTGCACTGAATTCAGCACCTTATAAACTAAGATTATTTTGTGTCATCACCTATTCAGACCAGCGCAGTAACAATATTTTTCCGCTCTACTACCTAGGCCTTCCTAAAGGCTTACACAGTACTGCAGCAGGTCAACTTAAATAATTATTATGCGCCGGTGACAACCATCACACTCAACCTGAAATATGACTCAGCTTTTTTATTCGGGGAAACCAGCTCCGATATCCTAAAAGCCCCGAAAAACAATAATGGAAAAAACCGCCCGAAAAAGCGTTGCTTCGTAACGGGAAAAACATACGGAACCGACCGTCGCGCATAATTTCGTCAGCATGTCTGGCCAATAACTTGTTCAGGAAAGATAAAACTAACTTTTCTGAAAACGCAAACTCATTCTCCCCAAGGGACACCAGGCGGGACAACCATAGCTGCCATGACGAGGAGTACGCCGCCATGGTGGCGGGGGAGATAGATTTCATAATGTTATCCCGCACACAGCCTAGATCAGGTCCCATAAATGTGCTGGGCATCGGATCCCCACCTCATCCGCATCTGGGAACAGTGACTTGAATCTCTCCATCTGCAATCGTGAGAGAGAGTCCGCAATGTCATTCAGCTTACCCAGAATATGGCGGGCCTTTATCCAAACATTTAAACTTAAGCATTTAAATACAAGGAAACAAATTAGGGAAATTACGGGAGGTGACTTTGACGACAAGCAGTTAACTGCAAAAAGCACCCTTTTATTGTCAGTGCTGAAAAGTATTCTTTTATTCCTGAAATACTCACCCCATATTTCCAAGGCGACCAAGATGGGAAAGAGTTCCAAAATCACGATGTTCCTAGTGTGACCTTTCCTTCGCCAGCAAGGATGCCACAGTGACGCACACCAGTGGGTCCCCCATATTGCTGAAAATCCCACTGACCCTGCTGCGTCTGTGGACAAGCAAAAATCCTGGTCTAACACAAAATCAGATTGAAAAATTGCCCTACCATTGAAATTTTCCACGAACTGCGACCACATCAGCAGATCTTCCCTAATATCGGCCGAGATTCTGATGTGCGATGTAGGTGATAGCCAAATAAAGCCGCCTAGAAAAAATTCGCCCAACCGGAAGGACTCTAGACGCGAAGGCCAAAAGGCCTAGCAACTTTTGCACTTCTTTTAAGATAACCTTCCTTTTCCTGATGAGGATGAACAGATTATAGCTTAATTGGGTAACCTTTTCGGCCGGCAGCTCAAATTCCATAACGACTGTGTCGATGGTAATGCCCAAGAAGATTATACGCGTTGTTGGATACACTGTCTTCTCCTGAGCCAAAGGAATATTAAAAACCCTACAGACCTCTAGGAATGAATTGAGCAACTTTGAGCAATCCGCCGAAGACGGACCCAAGAAAAGGAAGTCATCCAAGTAATGTATTAAGAAAGGTGAACCTGACCACTTACGCACGACCCACTCGATGAACGTGGCAAAGGCCTCAAAATAACTGCATGAGAGTGAGCAGCCCATCGGTGTTATGTCCCTGCGTGGTATTGGCACTCTGGACTATGGTCTGGATCTCAGATGCGGAGGTTACTCAGGTCACGACCACCAGATTATCTCTATGTACAGAGACGTTATGGGGTCTTTTGGTCATCACAGCCTCCAATGAGAAACAACCTTGCTATTGGCGTAGCTATTGCATCAACAAGGAAATAAACAGAAAGCGAAGCAGTAGCAAGGAGGCAGAGAATGTTATGACTAAGGGGCACTAAGCAGAGCCTATGATGCCAAAGCAACAGTGAACAGATACCAGCAACAGATTACAGTCCTCTAGACACAGCAATTAGTATACATAGCAACAGAGCAATAATGGCCACATGGGCTACTTGCGATACTGATGAGTTCAGTCTGGAGGTCCTTCCTGCAGGATAATAAGGTCCCTTTGGATTGCAGGCTGTGTAGCAGACACAGGCTGGGTAGTGCTGCGGTCTTTGTGCTGTGGGCAATGCGGGGGTGAAGGAGTACAGAGTGCTGGGTCTCCTGTGTGAGGGGTCCGGGTCCCTGGTGGCGGCAGGCGTCCAACAGGAATAATCGAACACCCTGCCGCCACATCAGGGGATTTAAATAGTGCGCCTGGAACGCGGAATACTGCGGGTCGCACTTCCGCGTTCCAGCGTGGATCGCAGACGTCCGCGCACCGGAAGTGACGCGGATGAGATGTAGAACGGAGCGCGGCTGTCAATACTATGTACAGCTGCGCTCGTTCTATCAGAAGTAACGCAGATGGCGTTACATACTCCCCTCCTCAAGGGGGTACCAACAGAGTACCCAGCAGGAGTTGGCCGATCAGGATGTTTGTGATGAAACTGTTTAATGAGTCGGGGAGCATGAATGTGTGAGGAATCTTCCCAGGAATCATCGAGATGACTATAACCTTTCCAGCGAATAAGATATTGGAGGGAAGAACCTCTCTTTTTGGAATCTAGAATTCTCTCTACCTCATACTCTGTCTCATCAAAAACCTCGATAGGAGGAGGGGGGTGAGGATCTCTATTAGGGAACGGGTTTGGTGTGAAAGGTTTGAGAAGTGACACATGAAAGGAGGGATGTATCTTCCAATCTGGAGGCAGGAGTAGCCTAACCGCATTTTTGTTAATTACATGGGAGATTGGGAAAGGTCCAGCAAATTGACGGCCAAGTTTCTTTGAAGGTATCTTGAGGCGTAAGTTCCGAGTAGACAGCCAAACCATATCGCCGACTTTGTATGTAGGAGGTTTTGTCCTATGGGAATCATAATATTTTTTTTGTTTCTGCTGAGCAGCTTCAAGGTTGGAACGGAGAGTACTCAGGCTCTTCTTCAAGGTGGTCAGGTAATTTTCCACAGAGGGAACATTATTTGTGGGGAAAGAAGATGGCAAGCTGTTAGGATGATAACCATATTTGGCGTAGAAAGGTGAGAGTTGGGAGGAAGAACTCCTGGCATTGTTATATGCAAATTTGGCGTATGGAAGTAGATGGAGCCAATCATCCTGTAGATGGGTACAGTAACAACGAAGATACTGTTCAAGTGTCTGGTTAACACGTTCGGTTTGTCCATTTGTTTGTGGGTGGTAGGCGGTGGACATTTTATGATTAATCTTTAAGTTTTGACAAAGGGCTCTCCAGAACCTGGACACAAATTGAGAGCCACGGTCAGTGATGATCTGAGAGGGTAACCCATGGAGCTTAAGAACGTGAAATATGAAGGCATTTGCTGTCTCAAGGGATGTGGGTAATTTCTTTAAAGGGATGAAGTGGGCCATCTTAGTTAGGACGTCAACTGTGACCATGATGGTGTTAGCCCCCTCGGAACGGGGTAGATCGACTATGAAGTCCATTGAAATGACATCCCATGGTATGTTAGGAATTGGGATGGAGGACATTACACAGGAATTAATGTAATCATGGATTGTCTTTGATAACTGGGGCCACCAGTAATCACGTTTGACTAAATGGATGGTCTTACTGATACCGAGGTGACCCGCTAAAGGGGCATCATGGAGTTGTTTAAGAAGCAAGAGTTGTAATTGGGGTGGTACATAAATCTTATTATTGAAGGTATAAAGACCGTCAGAGTGTTTGGTGAGACCTTTAGGTAATTGCGTACTCTCTTTAGCATAGGTCTGAGTAAGTAAATGCTTGAAAGAAGCAGAAGCTCCAACGAAGCGGTTGGAAGGGATAATGGATTGAGGAGGATCTTCTGTGGTCTGGTCTTCATAGATACGTGAGAGGGAGTCCGCCTTAAGGTTTTGAGAACCGGGGCGGTAAGAGATGACAAAGTCGAATCTGTCGAAGAACAAACTCCACCTAACTTGGCGAGCAGACAGTGTTTTACAGGCCCTCAGGTGTTGCAAATTGCGATGGTCTGTAAGGATGCTGATTGGGTGGGTAGAACCTTCCAGTAGATGTCTCCAATTACTGAGGGCGTCCTTGATTGCGAGAAGCTCTTTTTCACCAATGGGATAATTCTTCTCTGCTGTAGATAGAGTCCTCGAGTAGAAAGCTACAGGATGCAGAGGCTCGGATAGGCTTGGTTGCTGGGAGAGAACAGCACCTAGAGCGAAATGTGAGGCATCCACTTCAAGTGTGAAGTGGAAAAGTGGATTGGGAAGTTGGAGGATGGGAGCAGAGGTATAACTCTCCTTGAGCATGTCGAAGGATTTCTGAGCATCTCTTGACCAAGAGAAGGGAGTCTTAGTGCTAGTTAAACTACTGAGTGGTTTCACAATAGCGGAAACGTTTTTGATGAACTTTCTGTAATAATTTGAGAAACCAAGGAATCTTTGTAAAGCCTTCCTTGTATGCGGTACCGGCCAGGAAAGAATGCAATCTACCTTGGAAGAGTCCATTTGAATGCCCTTTGGGGTAATTAGATATCCGAGAAAAGAGACGCTGGTTTGACTGAAAACGCACTTCTCAAGTTTTGCATATAGAGAGTGTGTTCTGAGCCTAGCCAGGACCCAGCGCACGTGCTTGGCGCGTTCCTCAGGAGTGTCAGAGTAAATTAAGATGTCATCCAAATAGATTACAACACAAATGTCAAGTAAATCTCGGAAGATATCATTAATGAACCACTGGAACATGGCTGGGGCGTTACATAAGCCAAATGGCATCACAGTGTATTCGAATAGTCCATAGCGAGTCTTGAAAGCAGTCTTCCATTCATCACCTGGGCGGATTCTTATCAGATTGTAGGCACCTCTAAGATCTAATTTAGTGAAAATTTTGGATGTCTGGAGACGCTCAATAAGCTTTGGGATTAGTGGTAAGGGATATCTATTCTTCACGGTGATGTTGTTGAGAGATCTGTAATCTATTATTGGTCGGAGTGAGCCATCTTTATTCTTAACAAAAAACATTGCAGCACTTGCTGGAGAGGTGGAAGGTCTAATAAAGCCTTTCTTGAGATTTTCGTCCAGGTAAATCTTGAGATGACCAAGCTCTGGTTGTGACAACGGATAAATACGCGCAGTCGGGATGGGTTTGTCAGGAATGAGGTCTATTGGACAGTCATAGATCCGGTGTGGGGGAAGTATATCAGCGTTAGTCTTACTGAAGACATCCGTGAAGTCAAGTAGGTGTACTGGAAGCTGAGCATGGTGAGACTCCGTAAAGGAGATAGAGTAACTGGAGTAACAGGACTCCGTACAAAATTTGGATTGTAGTGTTAGCGAACTGGTTGCCCATTGGAAAGTGGGCTGGTGAAGACATAGCCATGGTAGACCTAGAACTATTGGGAATACCGGTGACGAGATTATGTCAAAAGCAAGGGTCTCCGTATGACCTGAGCTACAAGTAACCAACAGGGGGGAGGTTTGAAAAGAAACGGGACCAGAAGAGGATGAAGAACCATCAATAAAAGTGAGTGACACAGGAAATTGCTTTAACACACGGGGAATTTTATTGGAATCTACAATTTTTGAATCTATGAAATTTCCACAGGCACCGCTGTCGACCATTGCGTCAAGGGTAATCTTTTCTTGTTCCCACTGTAAGGTAAGGGCAATAAAGATGTATTGGTTAGAGATAGAACCAGAGGTATTAAGCTTATTAATGCGGACATCTTTACCTTCAGAATTCCTCTTTAGAAGGGGACAATTGGAGACAATATGATCAGGAGCTGAGCAATACAGACATAGGTTTTGAGCTCTGCGGCGTTGTTTTTCAGCAGAAGATAATGGTCCCTTGATTGTTCCAAGCTCCATAGGAACATCTTTGGGTGGTGAGCTGGCCCTCTTGAATGGAGTAGGTGGAAATGTGACAGCCAGGGCCGGACTTACCATTGGGCTTGACTGGGCTAAAGCCCATGGGCCCCGCCCAATAGGGGGCCCCTCTAAAAAAAAAAAAAAAAAATTTTTTTTTTTTTTTTTTTTTTTTTTTAGGGGTCCGGAGGTCCCCAGGGCCCCCGGACAGCAACCCTTACTTTTTTTATTTATTTTTATAAAAAAATATGTTTTATATATATATATATATATATATATATATATATATTATCATTATTATTATTATTATTAAAGGGCCCAGAGGTCTCCAGGGCCCCTGGATGGCAACCCCCCCCCCTTTTTTATAAAACAATTTAATTTTTTTTATATATATATTCTTTTTTTTTTATTAAAGGGCTCAGAGGTCCCCAGGGCCCCATGTGGCAACCCCCCTTTTTTTTTTTATAAATGTTTATTTTTTTATTTTTGTTTATATTTTTTTATTTTTTATTAAAAGGCCCAGAGGTCCCCAGACCCCCCGGATGGCAACCTCCCTTTTTTATGTATTTTTTATAAATGTTTATTTTTTTTTATTTTTTTTAGGGGTCTGGAGGTCCCCAGGGGCCCACAGGGCCCCGGACAGCAACCCCCACTTTTTTTATTTATTTTTTTATAAAAAAAGTTTTTATATATTTATAAAAAAATAAAAATGGGCTAACTTTACTGCCTATTTTTTTTTAAATTAATTAAATTAATTTTTTTCCAAAAAAATGCATTTAAAAAGACTGCTGCGCAAATACAGTGCAACATAAAATATTGCAACAACCGCCATTTTATTCTCTAGGCCAAGGTCTTTACTAAAAAATTATATAATCTTTGGGGGTTCTAAGTAATTTTCTAGCAAAAAAAAATAATGATTTTAACTTGAAAAGAGCTGTCATAAAAAGGTTTTGTGTTTAAGTGGTTAAAAATTCCTAATTTACATACAGAAGAAGTTAATTCCTTTGAAGAGATACAATGTTTAGACTTAACTTTCCACTGATAAAGAATGTTTCCAAAACTTGGCAGATTGCCCAGACTGACTTTTGGCTGAGAGCAGACAGGAAATTCTTTGCATACCAAAGTGCAGAGAGATAATTATTTTCATGTGAAAGATCGTGAAACCCTGTATCAAGAATCGCAACGGGAAAAAGATCGCAATAACGATTCTTGGCGATTAATCGTGCAGCTCTAATATATATATATATATATATATATATATATATATTTATTATTATTATTAAAGGCCCCAGAGGTCTCCAGGGCCCCTGGATGGCAACCCCCCTTTTTTTTAAATAAAAATATTTAAATTTTCTTTAGTTTTTTTTATAAATGTTTATTTTTTATTAAAGATGAGAGTCAAACCCCCCCCCCCCCGCTCAACAACTTTAATGCGCGCCCCCCCGCTCAACAACTTTAATGCCCCCCCGGTCAACAACTTCAATTCGCCCCCCCCCCCGCTCAACAACCTCAATTCGCCCCCCCCCGCTCAACAACTATGATCCGCCCTCGCTCCAGGGGGCCTCTTCAACACTCAAGCCCAGGGGCCCCCACCACCCTAAGTCCTGCCCTGGTGACAGCACGTTCCGCTTTCCTTTCACGAATGCGTCGGTCAATAGCAACAGAAAGATGCATAAGGTCTTCTAGA
Source organism: Rana kukunoris (assembly GCA_029574335.1). Taxonomy (NCBI): domain Eukaryota; kingdom Metazoa; phylum Chordata; class Amphibia; order Anura; family Ranidae; genus Rana; species Rana kukunoris. Next base: position 361,349,585 of record CM056052.1, read on the forward strand.
GATGGAGGAAGCTCGACACGAGCGATCTCATCTTTCATTGCTTCTGTTAAGCCTAACCGAAATTGGTTCCGTAGGGCAACATCTGACCACTGGGTCTCTCTGCACCAACATTTAAATTCTGTTATGTAGTCTTCGACGGGTCTTCTTCCCTGCTTGAGATTCCTAATTGAGTTCTCAGCAGTCAGCTGTTTGTTTGAATCCTCATAGAGCTGGGACATCTCTTCCAGGAAGGTGTCAAAAGCGCCCAGGAGATCTCCATGCTCTTCTAAGTAAGAATCAGCCCAGACTCTAGGTTCACCCCTAAGGTAAGAGACTAGCGTGAGGATTCTGACCCTATCAGAGAAGTACGTGCGTGGCCGTAACTCGAACATTAGTCGACACGAACTAACAAACTGGCGAAAAAGTTTTCTATCCCCGGAGAAAGTTTCTGGGGGACAAACTTTGGGCTCAGGTCTCTCTCTGGCTTGTGCTAAATTTTGGTTGCGAAGAGCATCATTCTCTAGGCGTAACTCGGCTAAGGAGTTGGTAAGGGTGTCTACCCTTTGTGAGAGTCCAACCAAATGATTTGCGAGCTCCGCTGGATCCATCTTTTTTGGGGTTCGATTATTATGTTATGACCCTGCGTGGTATTGGCACTCTGGACTATGGTCTGGATCTCAGATGCGGAGGTTACTCAGGTCACGACCACCAGATTATCTCTATGTACAGAGACGTTATGGGGTCTTTTGGTCATCACAGCCTCCAATGAGAAACAACCTTGCTATTGGCGTAGCTATTGCATCAACAAGGAAATAACAGAAAGCGAAGCAGTAGCAAGGAGGCAGAGAATGTTATGACTAAGGGGCACTAAGCAGAGCCTATGATGCCAAAGCAACAGTGAACAGATACCAGCAACAGATTACAGTCCTCTAGACACAGCAATTAGTATACATAGCAACAGAGCAATAATGGCCACATGGGCTACTTGCGGTACTGATGAGTTCAGTCTGGAGGTCCTTCCTGCAGGATAATAAGGTCCCTTTGGATTGCAGGCTGTGTAGCAGACACAGGCTGGGTAGTGCTGCGGTCTTTGTGCTGTGGGCAATGCGGGGGTGAAGGAGTACAGAGTCCTGGGTCTCCTGTGTGAGGGGTCCGGGTCCCTGGTGGCGGCAGGCGTCCAACAGGAATAATCGAACACCCTGCCGCCACATCAGGGGATTTAAATAGTGCGCCTGGAACGCGGAATACTGCGGGTCGCACTTGCGCGTTCCAGCGTGGAGCGCAGACGTCCGCGCACCGGAAGTGACGCGGATGAGATGTAGAACGGAGCGCGGCTGTCAATACTATGTACAGCTGCGCTCGTTCTATCAGAAGTAACGCAGATGGCGTTACAATCGGGAGGCACCGGTCAAAGAAAAAACAGTCTTCAAAAACAAAACCTAGGGAGTTGAATGACAGAGGGTTAATTGGTAGTAAACGAAATGCGAATTGGATGTCAGCCTTAGCAAGAGAAGCCCCTTTGCCAAGCAGGCGAATCTTGCCCAAAGCGTCATCGAATGTTAAATAACTCACTGAAGACGTTTCTTCACTAATTTGATCATTCAGCGAGTCCCCCCTAGGGGGGGGAATGGTGTATGAGCGAAAGGACCCTTTCTCTTTTTTGGGAACTACCCCAAGGGGGGAAACCCTGAAGTTTTCAAAAGGAGGTTGAAGAAAAGGTCCTGAAATTCTACCTTCTAGGAGCTCTTTGAAAAGTTTCTCTCTGACTACTTCCGGGAAATCTACAGTTGACTTTAAGTTCTTCCTAACCACACAGCCTCGACCTTTGAAGGGCGGGAGCAAAAAACCTTCTTTAAAGCCCTCATAAAGCAGCCGCGCCGTCTGCCTGTCTGTGTAGGTTCGCAGCCACGGCAGCATTTCTTGCAGTCTCACCGGGGATAGCGCTTTTTGGAAAGGGTTCCTTGTAAAGCGGCTGATTGGCAGTGGCCATTTTCTTAAAGCATTTGGCAACTGGGTGTGCCCCTGCGCAAAATGCGCACTCATATCTGTATCTGCATGTACCCGGGAACTTGCACTGAGAGTCTTTGAATGAGAAGCATATGCTCCTCCTATAAATGGCAGCTGGTGCACCTGGACTTGGGAGCTGTGGTCTGGGATTAAACGATCTCTGCGGAAGAAAAAGATTAAGCCACAACCCAATATCCTTTGCACCCCATGCCAAGTTAGGATGCACGGCTAGTTTTTGTCTAAAAGACTCATCATATGAGAACCAAGACACGCCTCCAAAATTTTTATAGGCTTCCAACACAATGTCCAAGTGTTGCAACAAACCCACGCTTTTCTCTGGGTACTTCTCGCAAATGATGCTAGAGTAAATCAGAAAAGCTTGTAGCCAATTATTGAAACTTTTGGGCACCGGCCTGCGCCTATCATCCTCGCTTTTCTCACCCCCTTTTTCTTTAAATAATGACTCCTTTGAAGAGGGTAAGAGAGACAGCAGGTCTATAAAATCCCCTTTGATAATCTTCTCTTTCATAGAAGCAGATAAATGATAACCCAGGGAAGACAATGTGCATGGAAGCGCTTCCCTGGCACAAGTCTCAGGGACATTAAAAGGGATCTCATAACCCAAAGGCCCACTATTCTCTACTTAAAAAGGCAGGGGGTGTGCTGAACTACTACCCCCCTCCTGACCGTTCCGCCCCACATCCTGACTGGCCCATACAGTAGCTGCTGACACAGGTGCATTCTGACTAGCTTGGCAACTTGGGACCCATGCTAGAAATAAGAGAGGACAAAGAGGTAGTCAGAGAGGACAATAATTGTAATTGGGATAAACTGTCATTACCTGGGCCTGCCGCTGGGGCTGCTTGAGAGCAAACCACTGGGATCTGATGTGCTTCCATAGGTGTCTGGGTGTTAGGGGAATGTGCTTCATCCCTGGCCCCAGCTGCGCTCCTCTTCTTGCTGGTGCTGCCGCCGAAATCAGCCAGCAGCCCGGGTCTGATGATAGTCATCAAAATCCTATTGACTTCAATTGAACAGTACATGCAGCAGTTCAGGGGCTAAATCTTGTTTGCTTTGCGTTCCTTTAAAGCAGTGTTTCTCAATTCCAGTCCTCACGCCCCCCCCCCCCCCTTAACAGGTCATGTTTTCAGGATTTCCCTCAGATGAAAAGGCTGTGGGAATTACTAAGGCAGTGAAACTGATCAAATCACCTGTGCAAAATAATGGAAATCCTGAAAACCTGACCTGTTGGGGGGGGGGGGGTGAGGACTGGAATTGAGAAACACTGCTTTAAAGGCAGGATGTCCTACTGAGATGTGTTTTAACTGCAGGCAAAGCAGGTCAAACACAGACTTTTTAAAATAACAGGTGTTAAAAAAAAACTGATGAAAGGACTTTGAAAAAGCGCCTGGAAGCACGAAACGCGTCGTCAAGACCCCCCTGATCCCCTTATTTATGGGATTTTATTACACACCTTTTAAAAGAAGATATACTATATCCTGTCTTTTTTGCTTACAGCTTCCACCATCCTATACTAGTCACATGCCATTTTTGGATTTTCCACCAGAGGGCATCCAGGATACTTCAGCTCCACTGGTCTGAACGTGAAGTGGCGTCTCAGACGTGTGACGTCCACGCGATCGGACGGGAAGAGCGTGTGTCCCCGCAGAGCCTACTGCGCCGCATTTCCGGCTGTAAGACCCGTCGGATGGTCCCGTCGGATGGCACCGTCCCTTTCTCTTCGTGGTGACACTCCAGCATTGTGGACTGTTTGATGTCAGGTCCTCACCCTAAGATCTGACGACGGCTCTCTGCGTACCACTTTATACCATCTACCACCAAGGTACTGTCAGCGTGTATTTTTTGTCCTCATGATGGCCTGTGCATGGAACCGTTGAGGTTTAACCCCATGAATTGCTGGTGTCTGCTGGTGGAACTGTTTGTGCACATTGCTTACTACTCTACAGCCCTGTATATTATCCTATATGGACTGTTTTCTCCCTTGTTTTTAGAAGTGGATCTGCAATAAATGGATTCTTTTTTCTCTATATTATTTTCTTTTATCCCAACAACATTGGGCTGATATATTTTATATATATTTTACAGACATTTACGAGCGCGGACTTGTTTTGTGTATATTACTTTCCAAAATGGGGTAATTTTTTTTGTGCTATTTTGGCATTTTATGGCCTCGAAACTGTGAGGCGCCGTACACACGGCCGAGGTTCTCGCTGAAAATCAGCGAGAACCTCGCTGGAATGCACATTCCAGCGAGGACCTCTGCCGTGTGTACGGTCTCGGCGAGCTTCCCGTCGGGAAGCCCGTCGAGCCGAAATAGAGAGCACGCTCTCTATTTCCTCGACGGCCCGCCTGGAAGAATGGCTGGTTGCCATTCCCGACGGGCGGGTCGCCGAATTCGACGGCCGGGAGAGAACCTCGACGGGCGGAACGATGTGTTCTGCCCGTCGAGGTTCTCTGCCGTGTGTACGGCGCCTGATAGGTAGTGAGGAGTGAAATCAAAAATTTGCGCCCTTAGAAATGCTGAAGGCGGTGCTTGGTTTTCGAGGGCCCCGTACGCGGCTAGGCTCCCAAAAAGTCCCAAACATGTGGTATCCCCGTACTCAGGAGAAGCAGCAGAATGTATTTTAGGGTGCAACTCCACATATAACCATGGCATGTGTGAGAAATATATCATTTAGTGACAACTTTTTTTTTGTTGTCATTATTCAATCACTTTGGACAAAAAAAAAAATATTCAATGAACTCAACATGCCTCTCAGCAGTTTCCTTGGGGTGTCTACTTTCCTAAATGGGGTCATTTGTTTGTTTTTTGTGCTATTTTGGCATTTTATGGCCTTCGAAACTGTGATAGGTAGTGAGGAGTGAAATCAAAAATGTACACCCTTAGAAAGCCTGAAGGCGGTGATTGGTTTTTGGGGTCCTGTACGCGGCTAGGCTCCCAAAAAGTCTCACACATGTGGTATCCCCGTTCTCAGGAGAAGCAGCAGAATGTATTTTGGGGTGTAATTCCACATATAGTATGCCCACCATTAGAATACCTCCCTTCATCCACCCACTTCTAATGATGGGCATACATGCACCATTTATATATGCCGAAGCATGGGGGCATCCTCCCGCAAAAAAGTTATGCCACGTACACACGGTCGGACTTTTCTATGCCGCGTACACACGGTCGGACTTTTCTATGCCACGTACACACGGTCGGACTTTTCTATGTCGTGTACACATGGTCAGACTTTTCCATGGGAAAGCCTCCGTAGGAATGTCAACCGTATGTACACGGCATTAGGAGCAAAATCTCTCCTCCGCCCCTAATGCCCCCATGCTTTGGCATATATGCTCTTTTTTTAACTGTGGTGGTGAAATCACCTCCTACAGTACTGGAGTCACGGCTTTATATATCGTGGGAGCAAACGCTGTTGCTGTCACGCTAAAAAAATCCGCGCTGCAACTGAATGGCGTACCTGCTAAGCAAATGATGGTTAACATTAAAACAATGTAACATTACAGTATAACAGTAAGATCATACCATACCTGCAAAGCAAATACCAATAAAAAAAACATAGTAAAAAATAAAACATTTTTTAACGCAACCTGTGCCTAAAATATATATATATATATATATATATATATATATATATATATATATATATATATATATATATATATATATATATATATATATATATATATGCCGAAGCATGGGGGCATCCTCCCGCAAAAAAGTTATGCCGCGTATACGCGGTCGGACTTTTCTATGCCGTGTACACATGGTCAGACTTTTCTATGCCGTGTACACATGGTCAGACTTTTCCACGGGAAAGCCTCCGTAGGAATGTCAACCGTATGTATGCGACATTAGGAACAAAATCGCTCCTCCGCCCCTAATGCCCCAATGCTTCGGCATATATGCTCTTTTTTTAACTGTGGTGGTGAAATCACCTCCTACAGCACTGGAGACACGGCTTTATATATCATGGGATCAACCGCTGTTGCTGTCAAGATAAATAAGTCCGCGCAACAGCTGAATGGCATACCTGAAAACAGTAAAGTCATAGGCGTGCGCACAGGGTGTGCCAGGTGTGCCTAGGCACACCCTAATCACCCTGTGCAGCACAGATTCCCCCTCCTGCCCTGGCTCCCAACTTTCCCCCCCGCAGCGCTGCCAGCTTCCCTCCTCTCCTATTGGCTGTTGCTGCTGGGATGTTTTAGGCGTGAGGAAGGGGCCAGTAAATATGTAATTTACCGGCTCCTTTCTTTTCTGAATGAACATTGTGAGTGATCGGTAGTGTGTGTTTGGGCTTTGGGGTGCACACCCTAATGCAATAGGCTGCGCACACCTATGAGTAAAGTAAATTACATACCTGAAAAGCAGCATGAAAAAACATAACAATAAAACTTTGCAGAATGGAATACAGTAAAAAAAGAGCAGAACAATAGAGAGAGAATAGAGAGGGAGAGAACAATAAAACGACAACTATTTTTGTTTTTTTTTATTTTATTTTTTTTTGTGTTTTTTTACTTTTTACTCTTTTTTTTTTTGTTTTAAAACTTTTTTTGTAACTGTAACAGTTCCACTTTTCGGTTCCAGGTTTGGGTCTCTCAAAATGGGATGGCATCTTGGGAGACCCTGTGTACGTGTGCCTAGCCTGTGAAATGTTTTACCCTACACTAATACTTCACTTGTGTGTGGAAGCGTTTAAAACATTTACCAATACAAAGACCAGGATCGGCATGACATCGGGGACAAAAATAACGGGTGTCCCACCTAAATCCGCGCTTGCTACAGACACGACATCTTCTTGGGAGGGCTCGTTGGGTAGGGGTACTCTCGAGGGCATATATAAAATGCCTCTCATGCAGTCGGCTTACTGCATTTGTTAGGGGATGGTGAGGTGCAGAACCGCCTGGATACAGGAGTTCTGTGACGATATCCTTCTGGAATTGAAGGAAGGATCCATTCTGTCCTGAAGCTTTGTATAAGACAAAAGCATTCAGTAGAGTCAATTGAAATAAATGTAGAGACACTTTTTTGTACCAGCGTCTCGATTTACGGACAATATGATACGGTGCCATCAACTGGTCATTGAGGTCCACCCCTCCCATATTTTGGTTAAATTCGTGGACACAGAGGGGTTTCTCCACAACACCAGTCGCCGTACGAATTTGTACTGTCGTGTCTGCGTGAAGGGTGGTAAGAACAAAAACATTCTTATTGTCCCGCCACGTCACAGCGAGCAAATTATTACATCTGTAGCAGGCTCTCGCCCCCAGCCTAATACGGGCATCTACAATCCGCTGGGGAAAGGCCCGGCGATTAGGTCGCACGGTGCCACATGCTCCAATCTGACGATCAAACAAGTGACTAAAAAGTGGCACGCTGCTGTAATAATTGTCCACATACGGCTGCCCCCGCTGACGCCTGATCGCCCGCCGCCCCCGCCGAGACATTGCGGTAAAGCCTTCCTCCCCCCCACCCCTCCACAGCAGCCGCCGTAGGAGAACACCCACAAGCGGAGCTGAGCGGAGCTGATGACACAGCAACGACAGGGTAAAAGCTGACGGGCGGTTAAGACGGCAACTTTCCCATCCCAGACCCCCGGCGGAACCAGGTAAAACTAATTTATGATTCTCTCCTCGGCTGCAACAATCAGATTAAGAAACGGGTGAGGCGGACAGTACCGATCTGGTAAGAGCTCTTTGGAGCCAAAAAAAAAGAGGGGGGGCTGCCAGGCTATAATATATATGGATTGTATATACAAGAACTGGTTTTGGTATTGGTCTTGGGTTGAATCAATAAGCCTCCCTTACAGCTCATATATGGTCAATGAGAACAGGCTTATAGGCATGCTATTATAGCCCCACTCGGTGCTAGGTAATGTGGATGGTGCTTGAGATAAACTCCTAATCACTTAACCCATTTAATAGAAAGGAGGGAGTAGCAGTGGCAAAGAGTCCTTGTTTACTACTTTCGTTAGGGGCAGACCCCCTCCCATGCATTAGGGTCGTAAGCCGCTAGTATGATGTGTAAATGACATAAAAGGACATAATATTGATTGTGGCGCTCAATTTCACGCTTTTAAGTCTAGAAGGCAGGGTACTCCCAACAGGATGTGGAAGGGGATCTATCACTGTAGAATAAGAAAGAGATGGTAGTAATCAAATTTCTGTCTTATAATGTTAAGGGCTTAAATTCCGCGACCAAAAGACATAGGGTGAATGAAGAAATTAGGCAACACAGCACCGACGTGTTTTTTTTCAAGAGACACATCTTACTTTAGACTCAAATGTAAAACTAGGCTCTTCTATCTATCCAATATGGTTTTACGGAGATTCCATTTCAAAACGGGCCAGGAGCGTGGCAATAGGATTCGCAAGAAACATGAGATTTGTTGTGGAGGATAGAATAACAGATCCCGAAGGAAGGTTCCTATTTTTAAAAGGTCAACTCGGAAGTACCACCTACACGCTTGCAAATATATATGCCCCTAATGTAGGGCCTGTAAAATACCTTAATAAGATCCTGGGTAAACTAAAATAATTTTCTGAGGGCTACACGATAGTGATGGGTGATTTTAATTTCAGCATAAATCCGGGAGTCGATAGTACGTCCCGTGTGCAGGGGACAAATCGTTTGGGGGTACAAAAATTTAAACGGAAAATGCATGAAAGCCAGCTGGTGGATGTATGGAGGACGCTACATCCAAGGTCACAGGATTACACGTTTTTCTCCCCTGTACACGGGACCTATTCTAGGATAGACTATATCCTCGTAGACCATAGGCTACTAGACAAGGTTGTTGAGGCTAAAATTGAAATTATGACCCTTTCGGACCACGCCCCAATAACAATGAAAATTGAAACCTCCCCACAACAAAATCATACACCTATCTTCGCACTTAAATGAAAATCTGATAAGAGACGAGGACGGGGCAAAAAAGGTGGAACAAGAACTCAAACACTTCTTTTTAACAAACGATAATGGGGAAATTTCAGGTGCTCACAAAGCATACATCCGAGAAATATTAATTGCCGAGGGGGCCAGGAAAAAAAAAAGAGGGAAGCAGGAAGTATATTACCTTAGTTAAAGAAATAGCGCACTTGGAACAAGCACACAAAATTGAGAGAACGAAAGAGGGCTACCATAAGCTAATTTTAAAAAGAGGGGAATTTAGAGAGGTCCTGGAACTAGCAACAACAACAAAAATTCAGCAGCATAGCAAAGGAGAGATATATCTGGGGTAACAAACCTAGTAGACACTTGGCTAAAATGGTTAAAATCTAGAAACTATATCGAGAAGATAAAAAAAAAACGGAGACTTGGCACACACCACCAAGGAAATAGCAGAGACATTTAAAGACTACTACCAAGAGCTGTACACGATTGATCAGGGGGGACACCAAAACGGCGATAAAGAGACTAAAATCAGCGACTTTCTGTCAAAATCAGGGATACCTAAGATAGAGGAAATAGATAGACTTAATATGGACAAACCAATAACGGAAGTAGAAATCAAAGAAGCTTTAAATAATACAAAGGCGGGGAAAAGCCCAGGCCCAGATGGCTTTACGGCCTTATATTTTAAAAAAATTGGCAATATTTTGATACCAAAGCTATGTAAATATTTTAATGGGCTGGGTTCAGAATATGAAACAAGTAAGGAAGCTCCGGCCACTTCGATAACAATCATATTAAAAGAAGGTAAGGATAGCTAGCTCTGCTCAGGATATAGACCAATATCGCTTCTGAATGCAGATATCAAAATATTTTCAAAAATCCTAGCAGAGCGACTAAAAAGAGCCATGCCCTTATTGGTCCACCCAGACCAGACCGGATTTATCCCCGATAGAGAGAGTAAAGACAATGGAATAAGAGAACTCCTCTTAATCCAGAAGTTAAAAATAGATAGGGTCCCGGGTCTACTTATGTCAGTGGATGCCGAAAAGGCCTTCGATAGGGTGGACTGGGGCCTTATGTTTAAAACCCTAGAGGCGATGGGCTTCGGGGACAGGATGATGAGCTGGGTGAAAACACTTTACCACCACCCTACGGCAAAAATTAAAATCAATGGCACCCTATCTGCCCCCTTTGAAATGAAAAACGGGACGCGCCAGGGCTGCCCCTTGTCCCCCCTCCTCTTTATCCTGTCCCTGGAGCCGCTGTTATCAACGATTCGGAATAACCCCGAAATCAGCGGGGTAAAAGTCGGAAACGAGGAACACAAATTATCGGCGTTCGCAGATGATATTTTATTCTACATTACTAATCCACAGACAACTATTCCATCCCTCGCCAAGGTACTCCAACAGTATGGCACCATCTCAAATTTCAAAATTAACGAGTCAAAAACTGAAATTCTGAACATAAATGTAAATAAAAATGATGAGAAGCTTATTAGAAGGAGATGTGTGTACCCTTGAATAAAAGAGTTAAAATATCTAGGTATAAAATTAACAAGATCAGATAAGGCAATGTATAAAATAAATTTTATCTCTCTGTGAAACGAGATTAAATCAGATATAAAAAAATAAAAAAAAATAAACCAATCTCTTGGATAGGGCGTATTAATACCCTGAAGATGTTCCTAGTTCCAAAGATCCTCTATAAATTCCAAATGATGCCTATAGCCCTCCCCCAACAATTCCTGAGGACATTAAACTCAATTTTGATGAACTATGTGTGGAAAAATAAAAAACATAGAATCTCACTAGCAATCTTAAAACAAGAAAAGATCAAAGGGGGACTTGCCGTGCCGGATATCAGAGAGTACTACAAAGCGGCGGTACTGTCTCGGGTAGTAGAGTGGGCCAGAGATAGACGAGAAAAAAGATGGGTACAAATTGAAAATGCACAATCTAAAGCACAATTGAGCACTATAATATGGATCCCTGCACAATATAGAGCACTTAATAAAAAAACCTTCGACATAACACGAGATACACTGAGACTATGAGATGGAGTTCACAAAAAAATAGACGAGGGCTACAACTCACCCCTCATAAATTTGAAGGAAAATCCATACTTTGCACCGGGGGAGGAAAAAATTGGGGGGAACTGGATTAAAATAGATAGAGTACACTTGGGTGAAATAATAAAAGAGGGTCGAATTATGGAGTTTGAGGAGCTGAAACACAGGCCAGGAATCTGGATTCTGGATGAATGGCGGTATACCCAGCTATGCCACTTCGTGCAACACCTCCCGCACCCTTTGCAATCTACAAATGTATCTCGGGCTGGTACGCCACGCCGGATAAAGTGAGTAGATTCAGCGAAGGGAAACCCGGCAATTGTTGGCGGGGATGCCCTGAAAGAGGAACTATGGCCCATCTCTGGTGGTTTTGCCCAAAAATTAAAACATTTTGGCAACAAATCATGGAGCAAATAAAAGAGATAACGGGGAAAGAAATAAAAAATTACCCGTGGGCAGTTCTATTCCACGGAGGGCAAGCGGAAATAACAACGTACAAAAAATCTCTCACACCCCACCTTCTCAACGCAGCAAAAAGGCTTATTCCTAAGAATTGGCAGAAAGTAGAAACACCAATGATGTGGGAATGGATCAACGCTGTTGAGGAGACTTACAGAATGGAAGAGTTGAGGGAGACTGTGGGGTGGGAAAACCAGGAAAATCAGGTTTCTAAGGAAAAATTGAAAAAATGGCAAGAGTATAAAAAGTCGTGGAGCTATACGGAAAACCTGAGGATAGATAGTTATTGGAACTAGAAAATATAAATTAGGAAAATGTAACAAATAGTATAAAGAAGATCCTTTTGCTCCTGTTGTATCCTGTTGGGGGTCACGTGGGAGGGGGGGAGGGGGGGTGAATGTTAAAAGTCTGGATATCCTAACAAACTATCCACCGCTTTAATCTTGAAATCTTTAAATAATTAATAATAAACAAATAAAAAAAAGGCCTAAAAAGCTTTTTGATACCACAGATGATGCAAAACTACTATGGAGACTAGGGAAGCATGGATCTTTGAGCTGCTCTCCAGTTTCTGGTTAAGGCTGACGTGGAAAAAAAAAAAAAAAATTGTCCACATACAAGTGGTACCCCTTTCCGAATAAGGGTGACACCAAGTCCCAAACAATCTTGCCAGCGCTCCCATGTAATCTTGGCATCCTTCCGGCTCTACCTCACTATCTTTGCCCTGGGGATTAAACAAGGCTGCATAACCAGAGGCATCTCTAGGGGGGGGGGGCCAGAGGGGGCCCTGACCCCCCAACATTATGCTGTGCCCCACCATGTGCCCCCCCCAAAAGAAAAAAAATATTTTTTTTTTTGCTTTTTTTTTTTTCTCGGGCCGCCCCTGCAGTAACAGTCTCTCCTGAGAGGAAGAGCGTCCCCAGTCAGCTCTGCGGGGCATTCCTCCCCCTCCCTCTGCTCGATGACACTGCATATTGCAAGCGTTCACACAACCACAGCCGCCCAATCTGCTCCTTCCCCTGCATCCTCATTGGCACGGAGAAGAGTGAGTTGCAGAAAGGACTCCATGAGCACTGTGGGGGAGGGGGGGCCCAAGCCTTCATCTCAGTTACTGAAAAAACAGACTGATTTCTCCCGTCCTTAGGACAGGAGAACCAGCCTGTAAATTCCGAGAGTGGTGACTGCAAGCTGAGCCAAGTGTCAGTCTATGACACTCTTTTACAGCCCAGTGAGTCCAGCCACCTCCCCCCCCCCCACTCTCCTCAGGGAGCAGGGAGGAATTCAGCTCCTCCTCCTCCTCCTTTCAGTCCCGCCCACACTATCTCGGTGTGCTGTATCTGAAGAGAGGGGATGGGTGTTCAGGAAACATTAAAATCAGCAGCATGTGTGTGAATGATGCCTGAGATTCTAGCCTGGACTGTGGGTAAGTGTGTGCACTGCAGACTGCAGTACACTGTAATCACTGAACTGCATTATCTCCATCCCTTCTCCCCCCCATCTGTCTCCCTCCCCTCTCCTGTTCTTTCAAGACATTCACAATTTACTTTCTGTAACTGTCACCACCGTTTACGATATTCCATTCCATCGCCCCACGACAGCTTATGCGACAGTCCGACAGACATCAGACACGACCCATTTAATTTTCCAGAATAACCGAGACAGCACAAGCTCTGGTACTGGTTCCAAAATAAATAAAATGAATCCTTTAATGGTAACTTAGCTTTCTTATATACAGTACAAGCATGTTACAGTTAATCACAGGGACAAAGACACACTCCACCCACACATCACACAATGGGGGGCTTCATACACATTCTTTTAGATAATGACATTCCGATGAGTTAATTACTACTCATTACCCAGACGGTCTGGCTCCGCATTTAGAGGGGTTAATTACTACAGCTTGACAAGTCACATTCCACATCTTAACAGTGTCATTAGCATACACAATAAACAGGTCTTAGGAGCAGATCTAATTAGCACAATGGACACAAAACAGTATTAGCATCACACAATGGAATGTCTAGGAGCAGACTCAATTAACACTTCAAAAGCATGTGTCCCCACATTGAATGAAAACACTCTATTGACCTGTCGGAGTCAGACTTTACCAACTTGTAATATTTAAAGATATCTTGCAAAACATGAATTATCAGTAATGTCCCATCCCATGTAATTTATCATTTCTCAGTCACCCTATGCCCAAAAGGGGCACAGGATGACCCTAGACCCAAGAGTCATTAGTGACGCTGGCACTCGAGTATCCTTCAAAAGTCTCTGGGTGTCACGGGCCATTCTGTTACACTTTCACTTTCCGTTAGGCAGGTAATATACAGTGCAAATTTCTTTCCTACATCCACAGATTGCAGGAAAGAAACTTGCATGATTCCCCCATCAACACAGACAGTGCTGACGGGAATATCCCTCCTGCCCAGCAATTGTATTCTCCCGACAAACAGTGATTCTCACTAGTGGCTATACAGCAACCACTAGTGATAATCATAAGAGAATCTGCTCATTAATGGTTCAAATCTCAGCCAGTTCCTGCTGAACCAGCTGAGATTTAAACTGTCTATGGCTGGTCTTAGCTCTTAGGCAGCCCATACATTGATCACTTTTTTTCATTCAACTATTAGGTTGAATGAAAAAAAATGATCCAATTCCCCCATCTACACATTATAGGTGGATGGGGGAATCCTCCCAGTGTGGACCAGTGCTGGAATAACCAGAGTTGCTGTCCTGTCCCGGCTATTCACAGCGCTGGTCTCTGTCTCCTTGGCAGCGGCGGCAGCACATTGGAACCCAGTGCTGGTTACTTTATGGGGCTGATGTACAGGAGGGCCAGCACAATTTGTTGTTAGAGATGGGCTGGGCATGTTCAAAAATCCACATGCCAGAGCCTGCCAGGAAGCCCACACTGCACAGCGCTAATCACAGGCAGTGAGAGATTTCCCGGTCCGCAGCTCTGCACAGATCAGGAAATGTCTCACTGCCTGTGATTAGCACTGTGGAGTGTTGGCTTCCTGGGATTGGGCATGTGGGATTTCAAACACATCCGAGCCCATCTCTATTGGTTGTAGACAGTTGAGCTCCCTGCAGGTTGCTTAGCAGCAGTGGAGCCTTCTCTGACATGCTGATCGGGATGCAATCCAGGTGATGCTCCCAGTCAAATCCTAGTGATAAATATCAAAGATTTTATTGATCAAAGCCCACACTTTACAGGCATAGAGCCCACACTTTACAGGCATAGAGCCCACACGGCTGCGGAACATACGTTTGATTATATATATGTGGTTGTACTCTTGATACTAATAAATACTGTATTTATTAGATCTGACTAGGAGCATTACCTGGATCACATCCTGATCAGCATGTCAACAGAGAAGGTTATACAGCATTACTGCTGCTAGGTGACCAGCTGGGGGCTCAGCTCTCTATAACCAATAGTGCCAGCCTTCCCCTGCATGCATCCGTAATGTCACCAGCACTAGGTCCTAATGGACTGCCGCCGCTGCCAAGGAGACAGATGCCAGACCATCGCTGTCAATAGCAAGGACAGGACAGCTGGGGAACCCCACAGTGGCAGAACATCAGGGCTCGGTGGCAAGACAACCTTTGCAACCCTGAAAGTTCTCCCACTTGCTTTGGACCCTTATATTTTCTTGGTGTGCTGGTGACACATAGCTCTTGTTTTCTGCCACCCTGGGGGGCCACAGTATAGTAGGAAGGGAGCTCACTGCAGAAAATGTAAAAGGGCCGTTGTGGGATCGTAGTAAAGGGCCCCAGGAGATATATATATAATTGAATTTTATAGTTGGGCCCCCCTACTTTTGTCCCTGTCCCCCTATGTGCCCCCCGTAAATATGAAAGCTGGAGACGCCACTGTGCATAACGTTAGTTGAAATGGTTTATGAGGGGCCGAATTTTGTAGAGCCGGTCAAATTCAGGGTCTCCACATGGACGACAAAGTGCATTGTCGCTGAAATGCAGGAACCGCAGGATCATCTCGTATCGTTTCCTGGCCATGTGAGCAGAGAATATGGGCATTTGGTCAATTGGCTCTGTGGACCAATACATGCGCAATTGAGGAAATTTGTGTATGCCCATTGTGAGGGATTAACTCGGTAGCGGGTGTGTGTGACCCCCTGGATGGGTTCACTACACGCTGAACTGTACAAAACAGCACTTGAGGATGACTGAAAACAAATGATATGGTTTATTTTTCCATCTTGCGGGATACACGTGCAAGCATCAAAACAGCATAAACAAAACAAAACATAAAATAAACCCTTGCCACTTGGGGCGTCTACCTTCCCAACACAGGAACCTACCTATGGAGTCTGGCACAGCCTACTGCTAGGCAGACACTGCTGGTCCTACAGCAGAAAACAACAAAAAAGTATCTTTGATATTTCTCACACAGAAATATCCATCAGCACCTCACCTCTTCAGAAGTGCTTCTGACTGCTCCTTCACTCACACAGCCTTCAGGATGCAGCAATCAGCCGTTATCCTTAGGCTTTATTTATAGGGGCTTTAATTGCTTCGTTTTGAACAGCTGAAGGCTTCTAACTCCCCAAACCTCTCTGGCCATTTCTACAGCCGACGCCAAATAGTAATTGGTGTATTGTCTAAACAAGGCAGAAATATATCTCCCATCTATGACAACACACATAGATTTACCTTACTTCCTGTCACATCATATTGAGGGTAAGGCCCAGAAAGGTCTTAAATTCGGAAACCTCAAGAGGATTCCATTCTTCGGCAAGAAGGGTCTGGGGATTAGCGGCGATGTAGGTACCAGCATATAAATTAGTCTGGTCCACAATAGATCTATAGAGATCTTCCGTGGAATACAGCGAATAAAAATCAAGTGGCATAAAATTCGCTGTATCCACCTGAATACCAGGTTGGCCAGTGAATGGGGGAAGTACGGGTGCTGCAGAAGTGGTGGGGACCCAATCAGGATAGGCAAATTCTGCAAGAAGGGCACTATGTGCACTACGGGCCTGTCTTTGTCTTCTTCTTGGTGGCAGCGGGACACTACTTGTGCTTGCCACCTCGCCAGCTTGAACTGCACTTATGGGACTCACCACATGCTACTGCAGTGCTGGATGAACGACCAGGGTGTACTAGGCCGCTGGTGCTTGCCAATCCACCAGAAGGAATAGCGGCGCTATTACTGGCTCTCTGCTCCATACAAGGGTCCTGCGGTTCTTGCTCCTCAACAACCTCAGAACGGGATCGGGTACGCCTGGCCTTAGCAGGGCCCACCACTCCGTCGTCAGAGCTATCTGACACGGAGCCGCTGACGTAAACAGGATCGTATTCTGAGCCTGAATCTGACAGATGCGTGACCTCCTCATCACTATCTGACATGCTCAGGATCCTAACAGCCTCTTCACCAGTGTACATTCGCTTTGCCATTTTGGGCTCTAAATTTAGTCGTAGACTGGTGATGATTCACAGGTAAAAAAAGCACCTGGCTATAGAAACGCAAATGTAGAAAAAGCTTCAAAAAAACTGTTGGCGATCGCAGGGATCAGGCCTGTCTCTGCGAACGCTGCAGTTGTGTGTGTTGTGTTTTTGAAGTGACAGTGATCGATCAATACTGCACTTGGGTCGGTTGGGCTGGGCCTAGGGGCAAAACGCAGGTGCTAGCGGGTATCTGGGCTGATTCCACTAACAATGCGTTTTGGGTACCCTAAACTGCTGGGTACACTAGTATAGATCTGATCAGATCAGGTATCGATCTGTTCAGATACTATACCACTAAGGGGGGTGTATGTTTTGCGAGTGGGTGTAAGCGTTACTGGCACTAACCTAACGCTGCCTGGGGCGACGCAGACCCTGACAGATGCTAAAATTTAATTGATATCACCCGCCAGGCGATAAGGGGGTTAAACCTTTATTGGGTTATATACGGCGGGTGCCCTGATGCTATTAACAGCAAACTAACTAACCAGCGTCAACCGTAACACTTATACGGTGATCACTGGTCAAAGGGTTAACTAGGGGGCAATCAGGGGGTTAAAACCTTTATTAGGTAATATATGGGGGTACCTGACGCTTTCTAAAAACCTAAATAACTAACTGACTAACCTGCATCCCCAGTAACACTTATATGGTGATCACTCGTGAAAGGGTTAACTAGGGGGCAATCAGGGGGTTAAAACCTTTATTAGGTAATATATGGGGGTACCTGACGCTTTCTAAAAACCTAAATAACTAACTGACTAACCTGCATCCCCAGTGAGACTTAAATGGTGATCACTGGTGAAAGGGTTAACTCTAGGGGCAATCAGCGGTTA
Organism: Rana kukunoris; assembly: GCA_029574335.1. Classification (NCBI taxonomy): domain Eukaryota; kingdom Metazoa; phylum Chordata; class Amphibia; order Anura; family Ranidae; genus Rana; species Rana kukunoris. Next base: position 361,367,331 of record CM056052.1, read on the forward strand.
AAAACTTTATTTATGGGGGTACCTAACGTTATAGAACCAGGCGGCGAACCTAAAAAAAAAAACTAACTGCTTAGCGGCAACAGTGACACTAATACAGCGATCAGAAAATTGATCGCTTAGTGACACTGGTAATAGGGGGTGAAAGGGTTAACTAGGGCGGTGATCAAGGGGTTAAACCTTTATTAGGGGGGGTAGGGCATTCAGTGACACAATGTGACAGTGGACTGGGGGGGTGATCGGCGGCCCCCTCATCCCCGATCACTCCCGGAGCTGAAGGAACCGCCGCATGTACCGGGGGGGGGTCTGGCCGGACCCCCGAACCCCCTCTAGGCACCAATGTATATATACGTTGATGTGCCTGTGGGTGCCATTCTGCCGACGTAAATGTACATGCGGCGGTCCTTAAGAAGTTATTTAGTCAGTCCCCTACTTCTCTGCTGCCTGTTCGTATAGGCCTCAAGGAATTAAGAGAGTTACATATTCACTGTGTTTCTTTTCATTTCCATTGTGTTACTAGAGGTCTTTGATTGCACAATCATATTGTATAAAAAAAAAAAAAAACCTACTCACAATTGTGGTAGAAAGATTTGCAATAAGAAACTTATTCTATAAAGGCTGCAGCATGTGGAACCCAAACCAAATGGTCATGGAGGAAGTGAAGAGGGTCACTGCCGGCTGACGCGTTTCAAAGCACAAAGCTTCCTCATCATAGCCCAGCAGTGTACTACCCTCACAAATCCCCTTTTATATACACACATATACTGATGGAGGACCTCCCAGGGGTCATAATAAACAACAAAAGTAAACAATACCAAAGTAAAAGTCAAAATATAATAAAAAATTATGACAAAGGTAAAAAATTACAAAAGTAAAACATGACAAAAGTAAAAAATTGGACCAAATGGATGATCCTAAAGGACCATAGCAGATCACTAGCACAAGCGAGGGCTGATAATACCACAGGCTCAATAAGTATTAGTGTGACTATATATAGAGAGAACTCATGTTAACTCACAAGATACAAAATACAAAAATTATATATATATATATATATATATATATATATATATATATATATATATATATATATATATATATATACTGTAAGGGTAGGACCCTGTGCTGTGTGAGAAATGGCTGCTTTACGCCAAATTCTGGAGAGAAAGACACATTAATTGGACAGCTGTGACTTGGGCTTTTTAAGTCTGATCTGACCAGCATTCTGGGCCCCACCCTACAGACAGGAGGTCTGTTCCTGAGAGCCAGGTGAGCTCCCATCTCTGAGAGGAAAGAGAGGCTGCATGGGTTGCAGCTAACACATGCAGATCTGCAGGAGGCAGATGCCGGCTGGTGTTTCTCTGTGAGAAAAGAAGCTGTGTGCTTCAAGAAGTTTGATGCTGTGTGCGTCCAAGAAACTCAAATGCTGTGTGCGGATAAGTTGCTGTGTGCGAATCAAACGCTGTCTGCGGATAAGTCGCTATGTGCAAATCAGACGCTGTGTGCGACTGTTAATTTTTGCCAGATACAGGAATGATGGAAACCCCCCTGCGAGGGCTGCTTTTGTATCTGTGAACTTTGATGTTTTTAAATAAAAGTGGGCTTCCAGGCCCTTAAAAAAACTCAGTTCTGGACTGGTGTGCTCACTGAAAAACGCACTTACCATTGGAGTCTGATTCCCAAATCCTACAATACACATATGCCAATAGGTAATTTTGAAAGTGTTACTTGCCAGATGGTGGTGGTAGCGGATGGAGCCCCAAGCTATCCGTCAATGGCGGAAGTGATGGTACACTTTTGCACGAGGCCACGCAAGCCAACCTGGTTGTCTTCGTCCGGTATATAGATTATATTCTTATCATCTGGGATGGAACAGACCTAGATTTAAACAGTTTTCTTGAATACTGTAGAGCTAATCCTTTTGGAATAGAGTTTACTCATGTTATCAATAAAGATGCTCTCGTCTTCCTTGATCTAGAACTTAGGAGCGACTCTGATGGCAATATTTTCTCTGGGACTGATTTTAAACCGAGTGGAGGCAAATCCTTTCTGCATGCCAAAAGTAAGCACCATCCTAAAAGGATCAGGAATATCCACTATGGACAGTTTTGTCACTTAAAACACATATGCACTAGGAAGGAAGACTATCTGGCACGGAGTGAGCTCCTTATAAAGAAATTCCAAGAAAAGGACTGACCCCACACTCAAAGAGACAGCTTTTAAAAAATATGCTAATCTATATGACAATCCACCAGATAGTACTTCACTGTCGGCCTCTAGTGCCAATTCTGATCCTTCTCAAGTCCGTTTTTCCACTCAGTACACTAACAAGGCCTTCGAGATACAAAGTATCCTGAAGAAAAACTGGGGTATTTTGAAGCATGATCCTGTACTGAATGATTATCTTCCTGATAAACCTAATATCGTATTTAGAAGGCCTCGTGATTTGAGAAGTATGGTTACTAGGCGTTTTGTTGCCCTACGCCCGACGCTGTAGCAGGCTGAAATACGCTGGAGGGGCGAATTTACATTGTCGGCTATGGAGATGGTTCACATCTCTACGCCGAACGCCGAAACGGAGTACGCCTGAAGCTCAAAACAAGTCCCCAACCCTTTTTTTCAGGCGTCTTCAGCGTTCGGCATAGCCGACAATGCTAAAATCACCCCTCCAGCGAAAAACAAGGAGCGACTTGTCGCCGCAAATCGCGGGGACAAAATGCAGATTTCATGTCGCCGCAATACGCCGCATACCGCCTACGCCTAGGTGTGAATGGAGCCTTAATGCTTGGACAATTATATTTCATCAGAAGGAAAGCTATAAATGCAGTGTCAGGAATTGTGGCACTTGCATGTACATGTGGTATAGAAAGAAATTAGTAGTTGGTAGAGATGACAAGGTCCACCAGTTTAAGCAATTTATTAACTGTGGGACGGAATTCGTTGTCTATGGTATAATTTGCCCATGTGGACGCCTTTATGTAGGTTGCACTTCTCGCCCTATGAGAATGCGAATTGGCGAGCATAAGTGCGACATCACTAACACCAGAGTCGAATATCCGGTCCCTAGGCATTTTCAGGAAGTTCATCAAGGTGATCCATTTGGTATGAGGGTCTTTGTAATAGAGTCCATTGAAGGAGACTTAGATAGGGGTAGGAGACACAAGAGGCTTTGCAAACAAAAAGCTTACTGGATCTTCACCCTTGGAAGTCTCACCCCTGGGGGACTAAACGAAGATCCAAAAATCTACAAAATTAGTTAACATTCCTGTATGCCCCCCCCCCCCCCAAAAAAACTTCCCCCCTCCCCTTTCCCCCTCCCCCTTTCCCTTTCCCCCTGGTTTCCTTTACATTACTGTTTTCTTCCATTTCCCCATGGAGCATTATGTGGCTTTTATGCCTAGGCCAGGTTCTTGTTCCTTTTTTCCCCTCTCTAATAGTTCCTTGGTTGGTCCGCTATTTGTAGCATTTTTCTTCACTCTGGTAGACATTGTAATTTTGCCACCTTCCTTAGTCTATTCAAAATAATATTACACTTTCCAAGTGATTCTATGACATTATATGTCTGTACTAATATTCCTGTTCTACACATATTATGCAAGTTCTCGTGGTGCAGTTCTAGGGTGCACATAGTTGAAGGGTTAATAGATTTTTATACATGTAATTTTACTACATTTAAGTAATATTTTTTAATTTAACTATATTATAAATTTTAATGTACAGTATGTATCCACTTATATGTGTGTGTATACATGTGTATTTCCTTCACTTTCTTTTTTATATATATGAATATTTATATATATATATTGTGACAGGAAGTCAGGTAAATCTGTGGGTGTTAGATACATTTCTGCCTTGTTTAGACAATTCACCAATTACTATCAGGTGTCAGCTACAGAGGTAGCCAGAAATGTTTAAGGACCTTGGATAGCTTCAGCTATTTAGAATGAGGCAATTAAGACCTCTATAAGTTATCCACAAGATTACCACTGATTGCTGCATCCTGAGGCTTTTGAGTGAGGGAGAGCAGTGAGCTGAGAAAGTGTTCGGAAGGTGAGGTGGTGTTGATTTTTTCTGTGTGATAAAAATCAAAAAGACTATTGTTTTTTTTTCTGCTGAGTGACCAGCAGTGTCTGCCCAGCACTAGGCTGTGCCAGACTCCATAGGTAGGTTCCTGGGTTATGAAGGTAGACGCCCCAAGTGGCCAGGATTTATTTTATGTTTTATTTTGTTTATGCTGTTTTTGATGCTTGCACTTCTATCCAGCAATATGGAAGAATAAACCATAACCTTTGTTTTCAACCATCCTCGGCTGCCTCTCTGTATAGTTCAGTGGCTTGTGAACCCATCTAGGGGGTCACACACACCCGTTACCAAGCTAACCCCTCACACATGGTGGAGTGCCACGGGCAGTTAAAGTAAACCCAAAATGGAGGAGATATTGAAACAGCTGGCTATAGTAAATGCAAATCAACAGCAAACAAATGCAGGTTTGCAGCGGAGCCTTGCAGCTCAACAACAGGCTCACCAAGAGAGCATTGCAGCTCACCAAGAGAGCATTGCAGCTCAACAACAGGCTCACCAAGAGAGCATTGCAGGCTTGGAACAGAGACACCAGCAGCAAATGGAGGCCATCGTGAAACAGCTTCAGAGACAGCAGACCGAGGCTGGGAGTCAGGCCAGTAAGGCCGCGTACACACGATCGAACATGTCCACTGAAACTGGACAGGTTTCCAGCGGACAAGTTTTAAAGCATGTTTTAAAACTTTTGTCCGCTGGAAACCTGTCCACTAGGCCATACACACGATCGGATATGTCTGCTGAAACTGGTCCGCAGACCAGTTTCAGCAGACATATCCGATTGTGTGTATGGCCTAGTGGACAGGTTTCCAGCGGACAAAAGTACGCCTAAAGTACGCCTAACCAGCGCACCGCAATCTCCCGAATGCATCGAATGGATTACCGACTTTTAGGGTAAGACATTTATTACCAAAGATGACTGCAGATGATGACCCTGAGATGTTTCTGACCACGTTTGAGAGAACAGCGGAAAAAGAGAGTTGGCCTAAAGAACAGTGGGCTGGACTAGTGGCCCCCTATTGATTTGGAGGTTGCAGATGCAAAAAACTATGATCGGTTAAAAGATGAAATATTGGCACATTTTGTTGTAACCCTGGATGTCCGTGCTCAGCGGGTCCACAATTGGATTTATCAGCTGAGGAAGCCACCTCGGTCGCAGATGTATGACCTCATCCATTTGGCTAGGAAATGGCTGCAGCCAGAAATTCTGTCCAGACCAAAAATTTTGGAGCGAGTAGTCAAGGACAAATTTCTTAGGTCTCTTCCTAACACCCTGCAGAAATGGGTGAGCCATGGTGGTCCGGAAGAAGGAAAGGACTAGAAGGTTGATTTGTTACCGTTGCCGGGAAGAGGGACATGTAGCAGCGGTTTGCCCAGTGGGTGATGAACCCATACAGTGTGACTTTCTGACAAAGAGACGACAGTCCCTCTTTGCAACCACATGCACTGCAGTAAAGGGGAATGAGAAACCTTTATGTAGAATGTGCTTAGATGGTAAAGATGTTGTGGTATTGTTGGATTCAGGTAGCCTGGTCACCTTAGTGAAAAGTGATCTAGTGGTGGGGAAAACCTTACATCCTAGGAAAATATCTATAATTTGTGTACATTGTGTCACCAAGTGGGTTTAGTTCCCAAACTGCCACATGATGCCATTGTGGGAAGGGATTTCCCAAAGTCCTGGGAACTCTGGGATTGCCCAGATTCCCCAGTAGGTGGTTCTTCTGAGCCTGAAACATCTACTCCAGAATCCTCTAACTGTGAGGATTCTCCTGAGTTTCTGTTCTCAGTCTTAGCAGGGGAAACACCAGTCCCTAGGGAGGAGCCTGCTACCTCAGAAGAGGAACAGCGGCCGATAGGGTTGGATGACCTTGAGGTGCACAGAGAAAATTTTATCACTGAGCAATTGAGGGACCCCACATTGTTAAGAGCCCGGGAGAATGTAGTGAAGATAGATGGGGAGTTAGTTGACCCTGACGAGAGAGTTGCCCTCCCTTACTTCATTATTGAATGGGACCTGTTATATCGAGATTGAACAGAGGATAGAGGACACCATTTAGTGCCTAAACCAGGGGTCTCAAAGTACCGGCCCGCGGGCCATTTATGGCCTGTGGACCGGTAATAAATGGCCCGCAGGCAGGCCGGGTGCCGCAGAAGTGTAGATCGAGGGGCATGAAGAGTAACGCAGGAAGCGTCTGTCAGAGGTTCACTGCTCTCTCATGTCATGCTGCTACTCCCCGGCGGGCCCTCCTCTCTTCTCGTCCATCTCCATTTGCGTGTGACATCATCTCGGATGGACGAGAAGAGAGGAGGGGCCGCCGGGGAGTAGCAGCGGGACATGAGAGAGAAGTGATGTGCTCTGATTGTGCCCCATGTACCCTCATGTGCCATGTGCCCGCCCCATGTACCCTCATGTGCCTCATGTACCCTGATGTGCCATGTGCCCCATGTACCCTGATGTGCCTCATGTACCCTGATGTGCTGGGCTCTGTACATCAAGGTACCCTGTGCTCTGTACCTTGATGTGAAATGTGCCCTGTACTGATGTGCTGTGCCTGATGTGCCCTGATTGTGCCCTGATGTGCCCCGATATGCCCCATGTGCTCTGATTGTGGCCTGTGTACCCTAGTGTGTGCCATGTACCCTGATTTGCTGGGCTTTGTACCCTGATGTGCTGTTTCATGTGCCCTGTACCCTGATGTGCCATGTGCCCTGTCCTGATGTGCTGTGCCCTTATGTGCCATGTCCTGTACCCTGATGTGCCATGTGCCCTGTCCTGATATGTCCTGTCCTGATGTGCCGTGCCCTGTACCCTGATGTGGCCTGTTGTGCTGTATCCCTATGTGCTGTGCTTTGATGTGCCCTGTACCCTGTTGTGCTCTGATGTGCTGTGCCCTGTACCCTGATGTGCTGTGCCCTGTACCCTGATGTGCTGTGCCCTGTACCCTGATGTGCGCTGTGCCCTGATGTGCGCTGTGCCCTGTACCCTGATGTGCTGTACCCTGATGTGCTGTGCCCTGTACCCTGATGTGCTGTGCCCTGTGCCCTGATGTGCTGTGCCCTGATGTGCTGTGCCATGTGCCCTGATTTGCTGGGCTCTGTGCCTTGATGTGCTGTACCCTGATGTGCTGTGCCCTGTACCCTGATGTGCTGTGCCCTGATGTGCTGTGCCCTGATTTGCTGGGCTCTGAGCCTTGATGTGCTGTGCTCTGATGTGCTGTGCCCTGATTTGCTGGGCTCTGAGCCTTAATGTGCTGTGCCATGATGGTGAGTGGTCATTGTATAGTGTAGCGGTCTGTCGGCAGTGTAGTGGTCTGTCGGCAGTGTGCAGTGTAGTGGTCAGTGTGTAGTGTGCAGTGGTCAGTGATCAGTGTGCAGTGGTCAGTGTGCAGTGGTCAGTGTGCAGTGCAGTGGTCAGGGTTAATAATGCGTTTGCTGACACCAATACTAAGGGTTAATAATGCGTCTGCTGACACCAGTGCTGGGGGGTTAATAATGTGTCCGCTAACACAGAGATGGGGGTTAATAATACGTTCGCTGACACCAGTACTGTTTTTGAAGTTTGAAAGTTTGAATGCGGCCCCCCCATGGGATATAAAAACTTGTCTTGCGGCCCTCAGGTAATTTGAGTTTGAGACCCCTTGCCTAAACCGTACCGCAAGATGGTTTTGTAACTGGCCCATGGACACATACTTGGGGGACATTTGGGAGCAGAAAGAACCCGGGAGAGAATCACCCAGAGGTTTTATTGGCCTGGGATCACTAAGGAAGTGGAAGTGTACTGCTCTTCCTGTCCAGTGTGCCAGATTACTGCACCCATGCCACATTTCCGCAGTCCGTTGGTACCCCTGCCCATTATTGAGGTCCCCTTTGAGAGGATCGCCATGGACTTAGTTGGCCCCCTTACTGAAGTCCACTAGAGGGCACCAGCACATCTTGCTAATAATGGACTATGCCACCCGTTACCTAGAAGCGATACCTCCCCGAAACACCTCTGCTAAAATCATTGCCAAAGAGTTATTTCAGGTTTTCAGCCGTGTGGGTCTTTCTAAGGAAGTCCCAACTGACCAGGGCACCCTGTTTATGTCTAGGGTGACCAGAGAACTTTGTAAACTCCTGAAAGTTACCCAATTACATACATCAGTATATCACCCTCAAACAGACTGGTTTGTGGAAAGGTTTAATAAAACCTTAAAACAAATGTTGAGGAAGGTGGTGGATAAAGACGGAAAGAATTGGGATTATCTGCTCCCTTATCTGATGTTTGCCATAAGAGAGGTTCCCCAATCGTCCACAGGGTTCTCTCCATTTGAGCTACTGTATGAGAGGCACCCCCGGGGCCTACTGGACATTGCCAGGGAAACATGGGAGAGTGAAAGTTCCCCTCATCGAAGTGTGATTGAACATGTGGCACAAATGCAAGATAGAATTGCCCAAGTGATGCCGATTGTGAAGGTACATTTAGCCCAAGCCCAGTTGGCTCAACAAAGGATTTACAATCGTGGGGCGCAGGTCCGTTTCTTTGCACCTGGTGATAGGGTGTTGGTGCTGGTCCCTACGGTCAAAAGTAAATTCCTAGCCAAATGGCAGGGTCCCTATGAAGTTTTGGAGAAAATGGGGGTGGTGAATTATAAAATTAGCCAACCGGGAAGACGAAAACCTGAGCAGATATATCACAGGGGCCTTGTTGAAACCATCGAAGGATAGAGGGTCCTTGGTCGCTAAGACTACCCGATTTTCTGCTCTGTTTAACCTGGCTGTCCCTGAAGTTTGGATAGCCGAGACTTTGTCCAAAACTCAGCAACAGGAGGCTAAAGAATTTGTGCTCCGTAATAAGGAGAAGTTTTCAGACTTGCCAGATTGGGTCTCCAGGGTTGAACATGACATTATCACTACACCAGGGGATAAGGTCAAGTTGAAGCTTTATAGAATTCCAGAAGCCCGGCGAGAGGCAATTTGCCAGGAAGTAAAAAAAATGCTTGAGCTGGGGGTGATAGAAGAGTCAAATAGTGATTGGTCCAGTCCCACTGTCTTAGTGCCCAAACCAGATGGAAGTTGGTGGTTTTGTAATTACTTTCACCGCCTGAATAAAATCACTACGTTTTACACCTATCCTATGCCCCGCATAGATGAACTGATTGATCGCCTAGGCACGGCCCGGTACATGATGAGGTTAGACCTGACCAAGGGTTATTGGCAAATTCCTCTCTTGGAGTCGGCCAGGGAAAAAACAGTATTTGTAACTCCAGAAGGATCTTTCCAATATTGGAGGATGCCTTTTGGGTTACAGAATGCTCCCGCCACATTTCAACGCGCCTCATCGAGCCTATGCTGCTGCATAACTCTATAACGTTGTCATCCACAGTGAGGATTGGGACTCACACTTACCAAAAATTCAGACTGTGTTGGATTCCATCTGGAAAGCCGGGTTTACAGCCAATCCATCCAAAAAAATGTACCCTTGGGCTAGAAGAGGCAAAGTATTTGGGGATCGCGGGTTATTACCGTCGCTTTATCCCCCATTTTGCCTCACAGGCTGCTCCCCTGACCAATTTGACCAAGGGGAAGGAGTCTGTCATGACCAAATGGACTCCCGAAGCAGAAACAGCTTTTCAGGCTTTAAAACAGGCCTTATGTAGTCAGCCAGTTTTAAATTCGCCTGATTTTTCACAGGACTTTGTGGTTCATACAGATGCCTCAAATATGGGGTTAGGAGCTGTACTGTCCCAGATTATCAAGGGGGAGGAACACCCTGTTATGTACCTCAGCCGAAAGTTGAAGGCCCATGAGGAGAATTATGCCACCATTTAGAAAGAGTGTTTGGCGGTGAAATGGGCTTTGGATTCTCTCCGATACTACCTCAGGGGTAGACAGTTTGAACTGGTGATGGATAATGCCCCATTGAAGTGGATGGTACAGAACAAGGAGACCAATAGGAGAATAAATAGGTGGTTCCTGGCCCTTCAGGAATTTAGTTTTGTGGTAACACATCGCCCCGGTGTTAAAATGGGGAATGCAGATGGGTTGTCCCAAGTGCATGCGTGTCTGGCAACCTGTGTCCCAACCCTAGGGTTGAAACAAGAGGGGGGGTATGTGACAGGAAGTCAGGTAAATCTGTGGGTGTTGTCACAGACGGGAGATACATTTCTGCCTTGTTTAGACAATTCACCAATTACTATCAGGTGTCAACTACAGAGGTAGCCAGAAAGGTTTAAGGACCTTGGATAGCTTCAGCTATTTAGAATGAGGCAATTAAGACCTCTAGTTATCCAGAAGATTACTACTGATTGCTGCATCCTGAGGCTTTTGAGTGAAGGAGAGCAGTGAGCTGAGAAAGAGTTTGGAAGCAGTGTCTGCCCAGCACTAGGCTGTGCCAGACTCCATAGGTAGCTTCCTGGGTTATGAAGGTAGACGCCCCAAGTGGCCAGGGTTTATTTTATGTTTTATTTTGTTTATGCTGTTTTTGATGCTTGCACTTCTATCCAGCAATATGGAAGAATAAACCATAACCTTTGTTTTCAACCATCCTCGGCTGCCTCTCTGTATAGTTCAGTAGACATGTGCACAGAAAAAAAATTCATTTTTTTTGTTCCGTTTCATATGGTCCCGTCTGTTCGTTTCCGTTCGTTTTTCGTAAGACGCCCGTTTTCCCGTTCGTTCCCGTTCGTTTGTCGCACGACGCGATTTTTCTGTATTCCGATCGTTTCATATTTCCGTTACCGTTTTATTTTTGTACATGCGGGATGGTTCGTTATTCTGTTTAATTCATGTACGTTACTTGTTAGACAATAATTATCGTGAATTTCCATCAATTTGCATTCTGTGTATCTTGAATGCTTTTCTTTTGTTAGTGTCAGTTGTATGTCCATTGTTCAATGACATCTATAACAAAATAATTTCATTATGTATATTGAATGAATTCCTTTTTCTGTTTGTATTGTGTATTCAAAATACTGAAGGCAAATCTTTTGTTATAGGTGTCATATCATCATACGAAAATAACAAAAGAAACGGGTTCAAATGCAAATCTTTTGTTTATCGTTTTTTTGAATGGCCAGAGAGTTAGGCTGGCCATACATGATACAATTTTCTGTGCAATTTTCTGTACAATTTTCTTTAGATTTACCTTCAACTATGTAGTGCAAGGGCCTGCCTGATTGCATACAATTGAAAGTGTTGTTTAGTTTGACCTCATATTATATGGTTTTTGGTAAATCTAAAAGAAAATTGTACAAGAAAATTGAACATGTATGTCCAGCCTCAGTGACTGAAAGCAGCTTCTCTTTTGTGAGTACACTAGTACAGTAAAGCCAAATAAACTTTTCTGTGGATTTTCATCTGAAGGGAGTTCAGTTGGCCAGACTTTTGAACCCAAAAATGGTTGTCTGATGCAGTTTAAAAACGAACACATTTTCTGAGAACGATCGGAAAACTATCGTTTTTATATTTTGTTGTTAAAACAGTGATAGCTTCCTGATGACGCATGCGTGCATGCGAAACATGTAGAGGCATATGGGCATTATCCTTTACACATATGGAATCTTGTCACCAGCCTCCTCCATTGTCAATACTGTAGCTTCCGTCCGTTGAACCGCATCCCGAACGAGGTTTAGAACGCACGCTGTACGCTGCACAAACAGTAACGCTGGACAAGCTAATGCCGGCTGGGCATTGGAACATGTGAGTGTGATACTTTTAAAGTTTTCTTGGTATAAATAAATTGGTCTTAACTTTATTACACCATAAGAGGCTTTTTTGTTTTTGGGGGAGCCAAAAGAGGTGAACGCAAAGAGCTGTTTGGGTCTGATACTTATGATTGAGGATCGTGCAGAACCGCCGTTTAAGGATGTTACATGCTGTTTCCTTTCTGTGATCTGGTGAGCGCAATCTTGGAATAGAGGTGGTGGTGACACTACAAGGGTGCATAGTCACGGAGATCATCTTTACCACATCATAGAGCACGTTTTCTACACTTTGAAAAAAATTAAAGGACTAAGGCACTGTTATATAGGTGCAACAGCACGCACTAATAGGACTGTTAAAAGATTACATTTATAATTTATTAATATCTTTTGAGTTAGCACTGGTGTTTGTGGATGTTTTGTTTATTTATATATATTTTATAGAATTTTGAAAATTGGGTTTATGCAATCAGCGCGGTAGTATATGTCACATATACACAATTTATTCTTTCATTTTTTCACTTGTCACAGGTGTTTATAATAACTCCAGCAGATTGGAATCATAGGATTTATAGGTTTATATTAAACACTTAGTTGAGCCGGTGTCATAACACACAATGAACATACAACTGAAAACGAACACAAAACGGATTAAAAAAAATACACAATGCAAATCTATTGATACAGATTTCATTTTAGTTTTTTTGCCGTTTTCGTTTTGTAATTTTTTCCCGTCGAATCGTTCGTTCGTATTTGCGGTCGTTCGTTATGCGGCTCATCCGTTATCCCGACGTTTTCGTCATTTTCGTATTTTGGTGCTTTACCGTTTTCGTATGTACACATTATCCCGCGGCTACGAAAATGAACATTTTCGTACGAAAATAACATTCGTACGAACGGGAATGCACATATCTATAGTTCAGTGGCTAGTGAACCCATCCAGGGGGTCACACACACCCGCTACCGAGCTAACCCCTCAAAAAAAAAATATATATATATATATATATATATATATATATATATATATATATATATATTCTATGTGTATTCTGATGTAGAACTGGTTAGCTTCTCCTTTATGTGCATTTTGGTATGGGTACATTATATTCACAGCAGTCATTTTATTTGATTTTTAACTGTTACCAATGCTGTGTGTAAATGGTGGAGAATGGTGTTGCTGTATATGTGTGTGTGTGTGTGTATATACGCATGCACATATATATATATATATATGCACCACCTTCAAAGTATACATTTGTCTCCCCTAGTACCCACACTCCAAGTACCTATGTATGTGCCACTGTAAGCTGATGGTGTGACCTCCCCAGTAGGTAGCAGATAGAAAGACACGGCCGTCCTGGCTTTTCCCTCTATCAATTGGTCTCCTCCAAAATGGCGGTGATTAAGTCCAGCCCTGCACCCGCGTCACTAGCGGAAGTGTACCATCACTGCCACCATTGACGGATAGCTTGGGGCTCCATCCACTGCCACCACCATCTGGCAATTAACACTTTCAAAATGATATGCTATGGTCCTTTAGGATCATCCATTTGGCCCCATTTTTAACTTTTGTCATTGTTTACTTTTGTCATAATTTTTTATTATATTTTTACTTTAAATTTGGTATTGGTTACTTTTGTTGTTTACTATGACCCCTGGGAGGTCCTCCATCGCTTGCTCTGTGGTGCACATGCATGTGTATATGTGTGTATATAAAAAGGGATTTTTTGAGGGTAGTACACTGCTAGGCTATGATGAGGAAGCTTTGTGCTTTGAAACGCGTTAGCGGGCAGTGACCCTCTTCACTTCCTCCATGACCATTTGGAGTACGGTTTGGGTTCCACATGCTGCAGCCTTTATAGAATAAGTTTCTTACTGCAAATCCTTCTACCACAATTGTGAGTAGGTTTTTTATATTGCATTGTAATAAAATTTGTTAAAACGGTAATACCCCCATCCATGAAGGACAGCAAGGCCAGTATTATCATTATCGCTATGGACTTTTGAATATCTGACAATCCACTTATGCGCAGGAACATTTGTTTTCTGTTATCAATCATATTGTATACTGGGGCTGTGTTGCTAACCAGTTACCTTTATGACATACAGTCTTATGTTATGCTGCCACTTTTGCCTCAGTAAACAAATCTTATGCCTCGTACACATGGCTGTTTTTCTCAGCAGAAAAAAACAACACGTTTTTCCTGACGGGATTCCTCTCAAGCCTGCCTTGCATACACACGTTCAGGTCAAATACTGCCAAAGCACGGTGACATACACCACGTACGACAGGGGAAGATCCATTCAAACGGTGCAACCCTTTAGGCTGCTTTTGCTGATCCTCGTGTTAGTAAAGGTTTGGTAAGAGACGATTCGTGCTTTTCAGTCTTCATGCTTTTCAGTCCGTTACAGCGTGACGAAAGTGCTATCTCCATTCTGAACGCTAGTCTTACCAGAAGGAGCGCTCGCGTCTCATACTTGATTCTGAGCATGCACAGTTTTTTTCCACTTGAAAAAGCATACACACGACCGGTTTTCCCGATGGGAAAAAGTCCGCCGGGAATACCTGTGGGAATAAAAAAAACATGTTCTCTTTTTTTTCCCCCGCAGTTTTCCTGTCGAGAAAACTGCGATGGAGCATACACACGGCTGGGATTCCCGGCCAAAAGCTCTCATGGCAGTTTTCCTGTCGGTAAACCGGTCGTGTGTACGAGGCATAAGTTGTTTCACTATCATTGTGTAGGTAATTTTTTTCTAGTGATTGTTGGTATAAATGTCAGAGGTGTCGGAGGACTTGCAGAGTTGGGTGAAACCAGTGGGGTACAGATTCTACCGACGGCCCTCACGAGGGTAGCGCTACATCCATTTTATGTTTTTTGTTTCTAGGCTGTCATTTATTTCTAGAGGGTCTTCCCTCTCTCTATTGGTAAATGATTTTCATGCAGTCTGCCCAGCCCCCTTCCCTTCCTTCATAAGCATGGCATCTACTTCCCTATCCAGGTTTAATAAAGGGGCATGTCCCTGTAAATGTGTAACCACGTCCCCTTGTCATCCTGTCATACTCTTGTATCTCTGGCTCTTCTCTTGGTTCGAAGCTGACATTGCGCTCCATGCTTGCTCACGCCAAAAGTCCTGGTTATCACCACTTCCTGCTCAAGTTTTACAATCTCCAGCCACATGTTCTACATATACAGACCAGCTATTTCCAGGCATCACTCTGCTTTACCTGCCCTGTTGAGCTCAGCAGATACCAACGGACTAGTAAACCTTTATGATTTTATACAATGTCAGTGCAATTTTAACTGCTTTTTATTGTTTTAAATACATTTACACTTAGATTGCAGCTGCTGTATTTTTTGTTTTGACAGTGCAAGAGTTAATATCCTAAACTCATACAGAGGAGATGCAGCCATTTCAAGTTGGACTTAGCACATACTTTTACTACCAGGTTCGGCTTGACTAGCGTTCACGCTCCTAGCCTCTATGCGTGAGAAGCCGAGCGTGGCCGAACGTGCCCGAGTGTACTGCGCTCGGTATATGTCGGCGGCGGCTTTCAAACTAAGCGTGGGAAGCGGGGATTAGACTCGGAGACAGTGCGGAAGAAGCGAGGAGGACACCACCGAGGCCGCAGACGGACGCCGGACCGGACAAGGCCGCCAATGGACGCCGGGCAAGACACAGACAAGGGGCATCTAAACTGTAAGTATATTCTTTTTTTTCAGGATTTTCTCTTCTTGGTTGGGGGTGCGCGCTATACACGAGTGCGCGCAATACCCTGATAAATACGGTAATACACACAACTCTATACCAACAGTTAACCACTTCAAAACAGGGCATTTTCACCCCCTTCCTGCCCAGACCAATTTTTAGTTTCCAGCGCTGTCGCACTTTGAATGACAATTGCGCAGTTGTGTGATGTGGCTCCCAAACAAAATTGGCGTCCTTTTTTTCCCCACAAATAGAGCTTTCTTTTGGTGGTATTTGATCACCTCTGCAGTTTTTATTTTTTGCGCTATAAACAAAAGAAGAGCGACAATTTTGAAAAAAAACACAATATATTTTACTTTTTGATTTAATAAATATCATGATTTAAAAAAATATATATATTTTTCCTCAGTTTAAACCAATACATATTCTTCTACATATTTTTGGTAAAAGAATCGCAATAAGCGTATTTGATCGGTTTGCACACACAGATCCATGGTCCTGCCCTGTTTGCGGACGTCGCGGCCGCCAGGCATGCGCACCGGGTCTCAAACAATGCAGCGGGGGCGCGCGTACGCCACCGACAGTGTGCACGCGCCCCCTAGCTGCCGGGAATGCAAGGACGTCATATGACATCCAGTCTGAAGGACTAAGGGTTCCCGCCGACGTCATTCTACAATGACTTGGTAGGGAACATGTTAATCCAGAGGAAGGCAAGAACCCTAGTAAGGCATGATCAAATTTGCTCCCCCAAGAGGCAATCAGATATTCTTTCTAGTTACCTATAAATGTTAGTGTAGCACCCCCTTACTTTCAGTATGGGCACTACGCTAAAGTTAGTGGGGGAGTGGGAGAGTTATGTTGCTTCCACTCTTAATTTTGCTAAATTTGAGCTGCTGTCATTCCGGAACTGTCCTGTGGGTTAGTCTGTGCTCCGGGGGTGCGATCCCACTCCCGGGGCGACAGATGGCATCAGAGGGGTTCTGGCAGAGCCAGTTTTCCCCAGCAGCCAATTGGAGAAGTTTTCCCTCGCGGAGCATTCTGGGGAGGGGTATATCTGTGGCAGACGCCATTTTTCGGGGTTCTTCGCAGGTTTCAGGTTCCATGTGCGGCACCCACCTTCAGAGGGTGCGCACCCAACGGACCCCGGCGACATGACCTACCTGCCGGGGTCGCATGCTACGCGGAGTTCCCTGCTGATGCTGAAAGGGGCCCTAGCGACTTGTTGGGGGCCCATTCCTATTGAAGAGATCCCAAGCTGTATGCTGTTCGGTGGGGGATTGGCTTGAGGAGAACCAGGAAGCAGGTGATCCAAAGGGGCTTGAACGAACCATCGGGGATCTAGTTGCCAGGAACTGACAGATAACCAAAGACTGTCAACTGGTGACCCCCTACTAAAAGAGAACCTTCTAGGAGGATTCGCTCTACAGCCCAACATTGGGCCTGTGGCAGAGGTCTTCATCTAGAACGCTAAATTCTACTTGCTCTTGCTCTAAATCTTGGGTAGACGACCAAGGTCGATTTATATTCCTGCAATGCCTTATTGAAAATAGATCTTATGTCTTGGCTAATTTATATATTCCCCCACCCTTTAAGCTTGATATTTTATATAAACTCATTGAGTTTACTCTTGATAAACCAGACATACCAGTTATAGCTGTCGGGGACTATAACGAGGTCCTGGATGTAACTTTGGACAGATTTCCCCCGCGGAGTAGTACGATGGGGGGGCGGTTAGCCCAATTCCTAAAAGAAACTGGAATGAGGGATGTTTGGAGGACCTTTTATCCTGAGATCCGTCAATACTCATGCTACTCTAGTTCCTATCATACATTATCTAGAATAGACATGGCCCTGAGCAGCGAGGGATTACTGCCCTTGGTGGAAAAAACGCATTATGGCCCAAGAGGGGTATCAGACCACTCCCCGCTGATACTAACAATTAGGACGGGTACTAGGGCCTCTCGTGCTGACTGGCGGCTAAACCCAGGCTGGCTGGAGCTGATCGAGCAACCAAGAACGGTGGCGCTACAGCTGACGGAGTTTATGCTCATCAACGAGGGAACGGCACCAAGGGGGGTGGTTTGGGATGCCCTGAAAGCCTTTGTAAGGGGCCTCTTAATCCAACAGGCTGCTAGGATAAAAACAACAGGGAGAGCGGAAGAGAGTAGGCTGGCTGGAGAGACTGCTCAAGCGGAGCTATGCTATATCGAGAAGCCCACCATGCCCTTGCGGATTGCATGGCTTGCTAAACAGGAAGAGTACAGAAGGGCCACTTTAAAAATTGCAGAAAATAAAAGAATATTACAAAAACAGCTTCAATATGGTGAAGGTGAGAGGGTAGGGCGCATGCTAGCTCTTCTCACCCGAACCAACTCTCCCCCATCAAACATCCCAGCAATACGGAGTAAGAAGGGTGTTATTTCGACAGATAGCCAGACTATACTTAAAACATTTTATATGTACTATAAAGATCTCTATAAGTCCAAGGGGGAGATGAAGAACGGAGAAATGGAAACATTTTTCCAGAAGATAACAGTCCCCACGTTGCTAGATAAGGATAGACAGGAGCTAGAAGCACCAATTACTCTAAAAGAAATCCAGCAAGCAGTATTAGATATGCCAAATCAGAAATCCCCGGGGCCGGACGGACTCCCCATTGAGGTGTATAAGAAATTCGACCAGATTTTGCTTCCAGAGTTATTAAAGACTCTGGAGTGGGCTGCAAGTGTGGGGACATTACCCCACTCTATGGCGGAAGCAACCATCGTAGCAATACACAAGGAGGGGAAGGATCAATTGGAACCCTCATCCTACCGTCCAATTTCCCTCCTAACCTCGGATGTAAAAATTTTAGCTAAAATTCTTGCGACCCGCCTAAACAAATTTATTAGCTATCTTATCAATCCGGATCAGTCAGGCTTTATACCTGGTAGGGCCACAAGTAACAACATTAGGAGAACTTTTCTAAATATTTATACACCGACAGACAACGAAGGGTCCAGAGCAGTGCTGTCGCTAGATGCCGCTAAGGCCTTTGACAGCCTAGAATGGGCATACCTCTGGAGGGTACTAGATAGTTTTGGCTTTGGCCCTCTGTATATTAGCTGGATTAAGCTCCTATACGTAGAACCAAGAGCCAAGGTCAGAATCAATAATGAGACCTCGGAGACCTTTCAGCTGGAGAGAGGGACGAGACAGGGGTGTCCTCTATCCCCTCTTCTGTTCGCCCTCGCCATGGAGCCACTGGCAATAATGGCCAGGGCGAGGTCGGACATAATAGGGTTTAGAAGACACCATGGAGAGGACAAAATAGCCCTCTTCGCAGATGATGTCCTGTTTTATCTGGGAGAGGTTGAAGGCACACTGGACAAAGTGATCCAGTTGGTGGAAGAATTTGGCCGGTTTTCAGGCCTCACCATCAACTGGACAAAGTCAGCTCTGCTGCTGCTAGACCAAATAGACCTCCAACAGACGCTAGCCACCTCTCAAATAAGTGTAAGTACTAAATTTAAGTATCTAGGGATCTGGATCTCAAAGGACCCCACCCAATATATTAACCTAAACCTTGTCCCACTACTATCGAAGTGGAAAAATAAAAGTGAAATTTGGAAAAAATTCCCACTGTCTGTTGCAGGTCGATGTAACCTAATCAAAATGATCTGGCAGCCGCAGCTACTATATATGTTACACAACTCTCCGGTATGGGTAGAATATAAGTGGTACAAAAAAATTGACTCATTATTTAGAGAACTCATATGGGGAGGAGGCCAACCTAGAATAAGCCTACAAACCCTACAACTTCCTGTTAAAGAGGGGGGAATGGCGGTTCCACATCCACGGCTATATTTTTTAGCAGCACAAATGCAACATCTAGTAGGATGTGGAACCACCAAAGGAGATAGCTCAAACAACCGACTCTTGCTGACAGATAACCCCCATAAACTATTAGTGGAGGCCCTAGAGGCGAAATTTTTCTGCCATAACCACTCGATTACAAAACTCGCGACTAAAACATGGCATACAGTAAAAACAATATTGGGATATGCTGGCCCGACAGAATTCTCCCCCCTCTGGAACAATAATAATCTCCAGGAGATAAAAAGCGTTGAGGTGTCAACTGAATGGACGAGTAAAGGCATATGCCGCCTAAAACATCTGTTCGAAAGGAACAAACTGAAACCATTTCAAGAGCTAGTAAAAGAGTTCGGAATCTCAAATAGAACGTTTTTTAAATATCTACAGCTCCGTCATGCCCTACAAACGCAATTCCGATCCCAGATAATCACATGGGCACCGATTCCTGCCTTGATCACCTTAATAAGGGCAACAGAGGCTAAGGGTTTAATCTCGGAGATATACAGCAGCTTGGGTGTGAGGGCATTGAGTAAAGCAGGACCGTGCAAGAGTAGAGTGGCATGGGAGAATGATTTGGGAATAATAACTCCACAACAATGGGACAGGATCCTTCAACAGGGTACTCTGGCTTCTATACCCCCGGCCCAAAGAATGTCCCACCTTTTCCTTCTATATAGGGTATACCATACACCCCATAAAATGTCTAAGTTAGGGTGGAGACAAGACAATGAATGCCCAAGATGTAAAAACAAAGGAGACCTGATACACATGGTCTGGAAGTGTTCGAAACTATACAATTATTGGGCGGGAGTCATAGAATATATCAATAAAACCTTCGGTTCTCGATTAGACCCAACAGCCAGGATATGCCTATTGGGCTGCATGGATGACAACAGAGTACCGCAAGGTACCCTTGATGCTATATTGAGAAGCCTTTTTCAGGCCCGTAAGTTAATCGCCCAAAAATGGCAGGCGCAGGCACCTCCATCCATAGATAACTGGCTAGAGGCAATGAAGCAAACAATTTCAAAGGAAAAAATCTACTTTATTAAGTTGGGGAAATATCCCAAATTTGGTAAAATATGGGGCCTGTGGCAGGCTTTCCAGGACTCTTTGACCCCCTGAGCAAAAAAGGACACCCCCTCTCCAGGCCGTGACAGCAATACCTTACCAAGGAGAATCTCCTGGCTGGACCTTGCGACATCAAAACGATACGACTCTTGATAAACCTATGTCACCAGATACCGAGCCTGTATGCTCTCATAGGCGTGGGGTAAGGGTGGGAGGGTGGGAGGGTGAGGAGGGTGGGGGGCGGTATACAGCCAACAAGACAAATAAACAAGAGCAAAAGTTTTTTTTTTTTTCCTTTCTAGTATGCCCTAGAGGACATTAATCCTGATGTGTGCAATTTTGTTTCTTATGATTTACACTCTATATGTAAAGAGAATGCATATTTGCTGGCTGTTTTTGTAAAATGGTTTTAAAATTTTCAATAAAAAGGAATGAAGTAAAAAAAAAATTCTACTAGAGCCAAGTCAGTGAGAGAGACTTGTTCCTCCCAGCAACCTTAGGTGACATTCCGGCTGCCAGGCTTGTGGCAGAAGTCTGTCCGGAGGCACTTAACCCACTCTGGCTAAAGGTGGCGACGCTTGTTCATCCAAGCCTGATACTGCAAGGTTATCTTTATTTCATCAACCTGTCCTATCTACCTCCTGTTGATGTTGGTCATGTTGGACCCAAAGAAATAAAGCATTTGGAAAACCTCAACTACTGATTGGACATTCGCTTACTGCTCTGCTCGCCAACTTCACCCCTGGACAACGCTTAGAGGTAACTTAATATGACGATCCCAAATCAATCAGCGGCCCTTGAGGGGGTATCGCTACACGTGGGGGCTCGTCCGGGATTTCGGCTGTTACCATTGACAACAGAGACTGTGAGTTACAAAGTTTATTAGGAGCAGAGAATCGTGTATTGAACTGTCCGGCATCAAGGGGGTTAACCTCTACACCGCTAAGCCTGGGCGTACGTGCAGCCCGGCACGTGCCTACAACGTGTCCGGACAAGTTCTTCAAGTGGGGGGAGCCACCCACCCCTGCGTAAGACGTATAATAGAGTCTTCGCACCATTTCAGCAGAACACCGCCCACCTGCAGGAGAGAGGGAGACCACGTGGCGATGTCTGCTTCCCTACCACCGAGCGTTTTTGCTCAGCAATCGAGGCCCCCTACCACTTCACCAGGGACCTCCAACATGTTTGCCCCGCCTGGAGTGCCAGTGACGGACACCGGGTCCGTATGTCCACCGAGGGACAGTTTGTGCTCCTGTCGAGCGAGATGTTGGGACTACTTTGCCCTCATTGCGAGGAGCTGTCTGTAAAGGTCCAGCCGTTTGCCCAATGCCAGAGATGCCGGGCCTACCTTTTTGTTGCTACATCACCCGTTAAAACTCCAAGGAAGTATAGGATGAATTATGTCACGGCTGCCGTCACCGCGGAGGAGGAAGCTACATGGCTGAAGCCATCCCCGTTGGTGGAGAACGTGGAGTCGGCAGTTCCCAACGCTGAGGTCATCTCGGTCTCATCCACCCTGTCTTTACCTTCGGCTGCCTCGCCACCTCATTCACCGGAGGTAAGCGCGATGACCGAGTGAGACCAGTCCAGTGTGACGGACGTGACGATACCCAGGCTGAGACCACGTCGGAGACTACCACTTCCACAGTGGTCTCTGTGTGGCGTGCCTCTATTGGTGCAGGATCTGCTCCGGCCTCCCGCAGCCGCGGTCGAGGCCTACCACCACAGCGATCTTTGTCGGATTGGCCCAGAGACCCATGCAAGGTCTACGATTATTTGCCGGCTGAGGAACTGAACTCTTCAGACGTTGAGTCACTATCAGGAGGAGATGATCTCCCAGATTGCCTTTTTGAGCCACGGTTGCCAGAATGCCAAGGGTTCGGAGGATTCCGCAACGCCAGCAGGAGCAGAAGGAAGAAATGCTCCAGCTGGAGCGCTTTGCTTGGGTCCCAACAACCGTCCATGGACGTTCCGCAGCTAACCTGGGGAGTCGGTGAGTCAAATCCTGTGCCTGTTGTTTCGCTCACCAGCCTGTGCCCCTTGTTGCTCCCATTTTGAAAAGGGCACCGGACGCTATCGTGCTGCCGGGACGGGGAGACCCACGTACTCTGCCAAATTTGGCCAGGCTGCAGCGCCTGGTGGTCCAGAGAGTCGCTGCTACTCATGGGTACGAATACCCATACGTGCCTCCTTCCCTGTTGAAATAGATTGACCAAGAATGGGAAGCTTGGTGCCAGGAGGCTATTTGGTCGCACTTACAGATACCCTGCGTTTTGGAAGGCGCGGATCTCAGACTGGCATATCTGAACACTAAGTTTGAAGCCTGCTACCGAGATTGGAGTTACGGCTGTCACATTTACAGTGACCGGGTCGTGCTGAAATCTCCTGGGAAAGAGGACCGGGTGTTTTCGGTCACCACGACCACTGCAGGTGGCACCATTGTTATTTTGCCAGACCATAAGTAGACTGCATGCCGGGTTGGTTTGACATTTTCCTTTTTCAGAAGTTTTGGACAAGGTGTTTTTCTCCCGGTTTCCCCTTTCCCCCCTGCTTCTCCAGATCCACATGGGTGCACTTGTGAAGAACTTTGGGAGAGGTGGGTTCAGTCAGTTAGAATGGGGCCTTGCCAACTTCTCTACAGCATCGGAAGACTCAAGATTTGTTGCATCTCTTTACTTCCTTTTTGCTGCTATTTCTTTGCACTAAACATGGACTGCCGTAGTACCAGCGCATTGACCGCTAGGGTCAGCGGTCTACAACACTCCCATTGCAGGACTTAATTGTACATATAAGTTTTATTGTTTCTTGCAATGACACAAAATCACTGCTCAGCACTTACATTTAAGCCTCCTTGGGAGGAAGGGAAACTTCACACTCTGATGAGAGGGTGCAATCTCAATTCTGACCTTGGAGATTTGTATATAGAGAGGTTATTAACCACTTCCCGATGGTCGTGCGAATATATGCGGCCTCGGGGTGGTTCTAAATCTCTAACAGGACGCATTAATGCGTCATGCGCTCTTTCAGGCCACTAGAGGGCGCGCGAGCACCGCCGGCGGCGCGCATGTGCCCGCCGCATTCCTGGAATACCGATGCGCGTGCCTGGAGGCTGCGATGTCCGCCAGGCACTCGCAATCAGCGGTTACAGGGACAAGACGCGGATCTCTGTGTGTAAACACAGAGATCCACGTCCTGTCAGGGGAGAGAGGAGACCGATGCTTTGTCCCTTGTACATAGGGACACAGCATCGGTCACCTCCCCAGTCACCCCCCTTCCCCCACCGTTAGAACACAATGCAGGGTACACATTAACCCCTTCCTCACCCCCTAGTGTTAACCCCTTCACTGCCAGTCACATTTATACAGTAATCAGTGCATTTTTATAGCACTGATCACAGTATAAATGTGAATGGCGCCAAAAATGTGTCAAAACTGTCCGATGTGTCCGCCATAATGTTGCAGTCCCAAAAAAATCGCAGATCGCCGCCATAGCTAGTAAAAAAAATTATAATAAAAATTAATAATAATTCTGTCCCCTATTTTGTAAGCGCTATAACTTTTGCGCAAACCAGACGCTTATTGCAATTTTTTTTTTTTACCAAAAATATGTAGAATAATACGTATCGGCCTAAACTGAGAGAAAAAAAGTAAAAAAAAAAAAATGGTCTATTTATTATAGTAACAAGTAAAAAATATTGAATTTTTTTCAAAATTGTCGCTCTTTTTTTGTTTATAGCGCAAAAAAATAAAAACCACAGAGATGATCAAATACCACCAAAAGAAAGCTCTATTTGTGGGGAAAAAAGGACGCCAATCTTGTTTGGGAGCCACGTCGCACGACCGCGCAATTGTCAGTTAAAGCGACGCAGTGCCAGAAGCTGAAATTTCAATTTAATTTCCTATGCAGGTTACTGGACCCACCTACTATCAACACTGCGGAGAATTGGCAGCATAGATAGCTAGGGCTGTGTATGTTTGTATGTCATGTGTTATTTAAATTGCCAATATTGTAATTTCATGTTTTAAATTATGTTTTCCTTCTTTCCTACTTTTCTGTCATGTAGCAGATATCTGGCTGGCATTCAGGTTTGAATGCTTTAGGACACTGGGGACAGTGTCATTTCAAGTGGGGGGAGTATGTAGCACCCCCCTACTTTCAGTATGGGCACTACGCTAAAGTTAGTGGGGGAGTAGGAGAGTTATGTTGCTTCCACTCTTAATTTTGCAAAATTTGGGCTGCTGTCATTCCGGAACAGTCCTGTGGGTCAGTCTGCACTCCGGGGGTGCGATCCCACTCCCGGGGCGACAGATGGCGTCAGAGGGGTTCTGGCAGAGCCACTTTTCCCCAGCAGCCAATTGGAGGAGTTTTCCCTCGCGGAGCATGCTGGGGAGGGGTATATCTGTGGCAGATGCCATTTTTCAGGGTTCTTTGCGGGTTTCAGGTTCCATGTGCGGCACCCACCTTCAGAGTGTGCACACCCAACGGACCCCGGCGACATGACCTACCTGCCGGGTCGCATGCTACGCGGAGTTCCCTGCTGATGCTGAAAGAGGCCCTAGCGACTTGCTGGGTGCCCATTCCTATTGAAGAGATCCCAAGCTGTATGCTGTTCGGTGGGGGATTGGCTTGAGGAGAACCAGGAGGCAGGTGATCCAAAGGGGCTTGAACGAACCATCGGGGATCTGGTTGCCAGGAACTGACAGATAACCAAAGACTGTCAACTGGTGACCCCTACTAAAAGAGAACCTTCTGGGAGTATTCGCTCTACAGTCCAACATTGGGCCTGTGGCAGAGGTCTTCATTCAGAACGCTAAATTCGACTAGAGCCAAGTCAGTGAGAGAGACTTGTTCCTCCCAGCAACCTTAAGTGACATTCCGGCTGCCAGGCTTGTGGCAGAAGTCTGTCTGGGGGCACTTTACCCACTCTGGCTAGAGTGGCGACGCAATGTACAGTTACTGAAAGCAGGCTTGCTTTCTTGTTCATCCAAGCCTGATACTGCAAGGTTATCTTTATTTCATCAACCTGTCCTATCTACCTCCTGTTCACGTTGGTCGTGTTGGACCCAAAGAAATAAAGCATTTGGAAAACCTCAACTACTGATTGGACATTCGCTTACTGCTCTGCTCACCAACTTCACCCCTGGACAACGCTTAGAGGTAACTTAATACGCCGATCCCAAATCAATCAGCGGCCCTTGAGGGGGTATCGCTACATTAGTAACTAGTTATATTTTGTTAATATTAAAAAAAAAATACTGAGCTGATCAGAATTAGTTTTTGAGGGAGTCTATTCCACATTCTCACAGTTCTTACTGTGAAGAAGCCTTTCCATATGTGGACGTCAAATCTCTTTCCCAGGATGCAAAGAGGGCCCCCTTGTCATCTGTAATGACCTGAAAGTGTATAATGTACGCGGGTACACATGATAATTTTTTGGGTTGTAAAAAACTAAGTTTTTTGAAAATGTCAACGATTGTGTGTGGGCTTCAGAGCATTTTTCGGGTTCTGAAAAACGGTAAATTTTTATTTTTTCCAACATTCTCTATTTTTTTTAAACGTTTTAAACAGTGTCGTCTTTTGGGTTGTAAAAAATGGTCGTGTGTGGGCTTTAACAACGTTAAAAACCTGCGCATGCTCAAAAGCAAGTTATGAGACGGGAGCGCTCGTTCTGGTAAAACTACCGTTCGTAATGGAGTAAGCACATTCATCAAGCTGTAACAGACAGAAAAGTGCAAATCGTCTTTAACTAACACAAAATCAGCTAAAGAAGCCCAAAGGGTGGCGTCATCTGAATGGAACTTCCCCTTTATAGTGCCGTCGTACGTGTTGTATGTCACTGCGCTTTGCTAGAGCATTTTTTTCACAATCGTGTATAGGCAAAGCCGTTTTAATGATTAAGTTGAAAAAAATATTGTTTTTTCTAGAGTCTGGCATAACACTAAGTTCATTATATGGACCACCTATGTATTAATACATTGTGATCAGGTAGGTTTTTATTTATATTTGAGCTCCACCATGACTATTATCAATTTGATTGGCATTCTTTGCACTTTCTCCAGTTCCCCAATATCCTTTTTGTGAACTGGTGCCCAAAACAGAACTGCATATCCCTGTTAAGGTCTTACAAATGATTTGTACAGGGGCAAAATTCTCTCTCTCTCTCTCTCTCTCTCTCTCTCTCTCTCTCTCTCTCTCTCTCTCTCTCTCTCTCTCTCTCTCTCTCTCTCTCTCTCTCTCTCTCTCTCTCTCTCTCTCTCTCTCTCTCTCTCTCTCTCTCTCTCTCTCTCTCTCTCTCTCTCTCTCTCTCTCTCTCAATACAAGAAAGCTTGTTGTTGGCTTTAGAAAATGCAACTGGCGGCCTGTCGGAGGCTTTCTCTGTGTCCAATGGAACTCGACAGGGATGCCCATTATCACCGATCATTTTCGTTCTAATATTGGAACCCCTCCTATGTAAGCTCCGAGCCAATCAGGACATTGTGGGGATAACCATTGGAGATAAACAATATAAATTAGCTGCATTCGCTGATGATGTGCTATTATTTCTGACTAATCCTATAATTACACTCCCCAATCTGTTAAAAGACTTTTCCATCTTCCAAGACATATCCAACCTGAAAATTAATTTTGCAAAATCCAGAGCCCTCAATATCTCCCTACCTCCAGACCAGGTTAATCTATGCAAACAGAACTTCCCATTTGTTTGGGAAGATAGAGTATTGTCCTACTTGGGCGTTAATTTGTCCCCCCATTTAGATGACATATACTCTAATAATTTTGTTCCACTATTGAATGTGGTTAGATCCGATTTAACAAGATGGGATAAGGGACTATTCTCATGGTTTGGTCGTGCGAATATAATTAAGATGAACATCCTACCGAGATTTTTATACCTGTTTCAGACACTGCCTATTTGTATCCCCAACTCTTTTTTCACGTCCTTTCGTAAGATTTGTGTAAACTTTATATGGGGTGGGAAACAACCTCGAATTAAATGGGACAAATTGGTGGAACCCAAGCATCTGGGAGGTATCGGACTTCCGGATTTGCGCAAGTACTATTGGGCCTGCCACCTATCCAAGATAATTGACTGGCAAGTGCATGCTCGATCCAAAGATTGGATAGCATTGGAGGAACTTTCCTGTTTTTCGAGTGCACCTATAAGACACCTACCATGGATCAACCCCAAAAAGATCCCTCGTATAACTAAAACACATCCCATGGTAGGAGCGTCCCTGAAGATATTCAGGAATTTATGTAAGACGAAGAAGGTGTCTTCCATGTATGGACCAGTTACCCCAATCACAATAAATCCTGAAATTTATCTTCCTGACAGTAACACATCGACATCCGATACTCCTCCAGTAATGTTATATAGAGCTACAGATTTCTTTAAGAATAATATCCTTTTATCTCTTGAATCCTTCCAAACTACTGACCCTAATTGTAAAATCTCCAATATCAATTATGTTAAAATCACTAGATTTCTTGAAAGGCTAGAACCAATGAGTGGATGGTATAGGCCAAAGACACAATTTGAAACAATTTGCCTTAGGGAATCCCCTCAGAGCCACCTCATTTCCTTCACTTATAACCTTCTAAATTCTGACATAGACCCTCAATTGGACAAAACAAACCTTCACTGGGAAAAGGACCTTCAAGTTTCTGTGACGAATGATCAATGGGCGAATGTATTTAAACGATTGCACAAAGGCACATTGAACATCTGTACACAAGAAAACGGATACAAAATCTATTCAAGATGGTACAAGACCCCGTTGGTCATTCACAAATTTAACCCCGACACATCGCCCCTTTGCTGGCGATGTATGATCGCGCCGGGAAGTTTGATACACATTTGGTGGGAATGCAATGTATTGGCTGAATTTTGGATGGGAGTGCATAAATTGATAGTACAAATAACTACTTACTCTCCCGATTTCACGGCGGGACAATACTTATTACACTTGTCTAGCCTCTCTCACTCTGTTTACAAAGACACTATTATAATACACCTCATCAATGCAGCGAGGCTTTGCATACCAGCAAAGTGGAAACAAAATCTCCCACCTACCATTCCGGATTGGATACGTAAGGTAAATCATATTTCCAAAATGGAAGAATTAATTCATCAATCTAGGGACTCTTCAAGATCGTATCTTGATAAATGGTCCTGTTGGACACACTTTGTGAATTCCGCTGATTGTCATGCCTTACTGGAATCCTGATGGATTGTTCTAGATAAATTGACCTTTATTCTGGACGTTTTTAGTTAGCACATAACATAACGAAATTATAAAATATGCCTATTGATACGTAATATTATTTACTCATTTCAGTAAACAGACAAACCTTTCTCTCCTCTCTCTTATCATTTCCCCTCCCCATTTACTCAAGTTCTGCTTTAAATATATATACTTATTAAAGTTTTTAATATGTCAGTTCATTTAAACTTATGTAAGACAAGAAGTTGGTGTTTCTCAACACAAAAGTTTGATGTGTAATGCTTTATTGAAAATGCTTGTACACTAATATTTTGAAAAATTCAATAAACATAATTTAAAAAAAAAAAAAAAAAAAAGAAAATGCAACTGAGCATTGCATGCAATGATCTACCAGCACACTAAAATCCTTTTCCACTATTGACTCTCCCAGCTGTTTTTAGTGCACAACTTTACATTTATCAACATTAAACCTTATTTGCCACATAGTAACACAATTATATAGTGCATTGAGGTTGCAATGTACGTTGGAGACATACTGTGATGGCATCATTCCACTGCATAGTTTGGTGCCATCTGCAAACACTATAACTTTTAATCCCAATATATAATTTAGAAATAAGTTAAAAAGTAAGGGTCCCAACATTGAAACTTGGGATAGAACCATTATAACCTTAAACCATTAAGAGTATGAATCATTAATCACTACTTTATGGGAATACATTTTTAAAACCAATTTTCTAACCATTTATAAACGGAATTTTTTAAGCTTGTAGACTTACACATTAGACAACCGTATATATGTCAGGGATAGGTATTTAGCCTAAATAAATTTGTAGGTTTAAGGTATTCTTTACCATCTCAGAAAATGTAGGAGTTTGCTTTTGCTCATTCTGAATAGTTACATACAGCAGAGTGTAAAAGGGCATTCTAAAACATTTCATATTGGAAAGCAAGAAAATAATTTTTCAGCTGACATTTCTCATCAACGTCTTGTGCTTTACTGTATTTCAGTTTTAACTTTGCTGCAGTATTAATGCTAGATTTTTCATTTTTACATGATAGAGCTGTTTTAAATGCATTACTGTACATGTAGCCTGCGTACACTTCTGCCTGTTGAATATTAAATGATGCTCTAGATAAACCTATTTAGATCAAGGTTCTCAAATCACTCATAATCACTTCTAATACCTACCAAAGATGAAAGCACATGCTACTGGGATTGTATGCAGTCAATGTAAAAGGATGTATCTATATTTCTTCCTCATTTATGTCATCTACTAAAAAATATACCTTATGAGGTATCTTTTTCAGGTAAAAATTATATTAAATATTTATTTTTACCACTTGCAGTCAGCAGGTGGCCAGCTATATGCAAGTTGTGTGCTCTTTGTAAGCTTATTTTTGCATCTTTTATACTTAAAATAGACAGCTAAAAGAGTCAGGTTAAATAGCCCTCTCATCCCACAGGCAGAAAGACATTTTAGGATTCCACTTACATAAGATCCCTTACCAACATGCATGGAAAAACATGTACTGCAGTGTGCGGCATAGCCATTTAAAGGAAAAGTATAGCCAAAGCTGTCGGTTGATGTCACAGTGCCAGTCCAGCTTCTGAGAAGATCCCGACCATACCCAACAGCCAGGACTGGAACCTCAGCATTCCACTGGGAGCCTTAGCCAGCCCCTCCAACCCCCTCCATAGTCCAGAGCTCCAGTGAGCTCTGAAGGGGCAGAGCAGAGAACCGGTGACTGACAGTCCCTGCTCTCTGCTCACAGCAAAGGGGAGAACTGAGTGATCAGAGGTGTTTGATCGCTCAGTTCTCTCTAGAGAGCGGACGAGGGACAGATTCATCCACCTAGGTGAGTAAAATGTTTGTTTTATGTATAAAGCCATACTTCTTCATTGGTTTGAATAGTTCCCCAATGCACTGATATAATGCACCCCACTCACCCACACTGTAGCACACCACAAAGCATATGTGTTATGATGTGCTGCATTCAAAAATGGTGTATATCTTCGATGCAGTGTGAGGCATTGGCATCTTGAATGGGAAACTTGATGGTAAAGTTTGGTATGTAAGCCCCCAATCATGTAATTCACTGTCACAGTTAACAAGTGAATGGGAGCCCAATCCACTATATTCCAACAGTGACCGAGAGCTGTTGATGACAGCATGGTCACAGTGCTGGGGGTGCAGAGATAGCATGTCCCTGATACAGACCAGCAACATTGGCAGCTCACTGCCATGCTGCCAGATATATGTGTATAGCTGGCGACAAGGAGTTAACACAATGCAAGTTATCATGTAACGCAATAGAGTTGATTTACTAAAAGTAAATAAA
This sequence comes from Rana kukunoris, assembly GCA_029574335.1. Classification (NCBI taxonomy): domain Eukaryota; kingdom Metazoa; phylum Chordata; class Amphibia; order Anura; family Ranidae; genus Rana; species Rana kukunoris. Next base: position 361,398,283 of record CM056052.1, read on the forward strand.
CTGTGCACTTTGCAAGTGCAGAGCTTGGTGAATGTGGTGAAGTTTCACTTTGTAAAGAATACCCAATCAGGTGCAAGAAAAATTAAAAAACAAAATTTTTGCTTCCACTATGATTGGATGATGGAAATCAACAGAGTAAATGAGCCCAAATGCATGCTAATAGGTATTTGTTAATGCAATGCAAAGAAATGCTAAATTGTAAATAGACCCACAAAGGAATGTGTTGCTGAGAAAAAAAAGGGGGGTCTTCAATTGAAGACATCTGATTCAGACACTTGTTCCAGGTCAGTAATAAATAATAAAAAAAATATTGTCTTAGCATGAATGCCAGGTATCTAGGTCTCTAAAAAGGAGAGTTTTTCTAATGGCAGCTAATGTACTTCTCTCTTCACAGGTTTCATTCAGTGCTAAGCTTTCTTGCTATAAAAAAAAAAAAAAAAAGCTTGTTTATTTTTTAAAGTGGAACTTAACTGTATCCGATCACCACAAGCTGAAAATGCTAATTAAATCATTTTTAATATTTAAAGCAAACTCACCAATGCACCCATGTTTCCATGCATTATTTGATCGAGAAATTGCTTTGAAAAACAAACATTTCTGGCCACAACAATCTTGAGTAAGGGCAGATGATTCATTTAGCATGTATTTCCTGGAATCTATCTCCCCTTGACTCAGGCATGCAGAAAGTAGGGCGCGCTTACCTGAAAAAGCCACTACTGCCTCCTTCAGATGAAAAAAAAATTACTGCCCACAGAGACTCCTGGGATGTATGACACTATTTTGGCTTATGCCAGGAAGCAACTGAAGACATTTTAAAAAAAAAATGATAAAAGGAGTAAATATAATACATTCTTATCTATTTACTAGGATGAGGATTAAAAGGAGTTAATGCTGACAGAGAGAATTTAGTTTCTCTTTAACCACTTGACTAACCAGACCAATTTTCAGCTTTCGGTGCTCTCACAATTTGAATGACAATTACTCAGTTATACAACATTCTACCCATTTGAAATTTGTGTCCTTTTTTTCACACAAATAGAGCTTTCTTTTGGTGGTATTTGATCACCTCTGGGTTTTTTATTTTTTGCGCTATTAAAGAAAAACGACTGAAAATTCTGTAAAAAATAAATAAAAAATCTTGTTTCTGTCATATTAGCAGGTTATTTCTCACACACAGCATATGCATACCACAAATTACACCCCAAAACACATTCTGCTATTCCTCCCGAGTATGGCGATACCCCATGTGTGGGACTTTTACACAGCGTGGCCACATACAGAGGCCCAACATGCAGGGAACGCCATCAGGCGTTCTGGAACACCCAGACCAATTCTGACATTTCTCTCCTACATGGAAAAATCATAATTTATTTGCTAGAAAATTACATAGAACCCCAAAACATTATATATGCTTTTTTAGCAAAGACCCTAGAGAATACAATGGCGGCCGTTACAACTTTTTATCTCGCACGGTATTTTCGTAGAAATTTTTTGAACGCGTGTTTTAAAAAAAAAACTGATTTGTGCTAAAAAAAAAAACAGTAAAGTTAGCCCAATTTTTTTTCATAATGTGAAAGATGAAGTTACGCCGAGTAAATAGATACCCAACATGTCACACTTCAAAATTGCGCACACTCGTGGAATGGCGCCAAACTTCGCTACCTAAAAATCCCCATAGGCGATAGTATTTGGGTATTGCAGAGTATTTGGGTATTGCAGAGTATTTGGGTATTTCAGGGTATCGCACAGGGTATTGCGATATTGGGGTACTAAGGTATTGGGGTATTGGGGTACTGGAGTATTGGGGCACTGGAGTACTGCAGAGTATTGGGGCACTGGAGTACTGCAGAGTATTGGGGTACTGGAGTACTGCAGAGTATTGGGGTACTGGGGTACTGCAGAGTATTGGGGTACTGGGGTACTGCAGAGTATTGGGGTACTGGGGTACTGCAGAGTATTGGGGTACTGGGGTACTGGGGTATTGCAGCGTATTGGGGTACTGGGGTATTGTGGGGTACTGGGGTATTGTGGGGTACTGGGGTATTGCAGGGTACTGGGGTATTGTGGGGTACTGGGGTAATGCAGGGTACTGGGGTAATGCAGGGTACTGGGGTATTGCAGCGTATTGGGGTACTGGGGTATTGTGGGGTACTGGGGTATTGTGGGGTATTGGGGTAATGCAGGGTACTGGGGTATTGTGGGGTACTGGGGTAATGCAGGGTACTGGGGTAATGCAGGGTACTGGGGGATTGCAGAATACTGGGGGATTGCAGAGCTGGGATGTTTTGAGGGATGGCTGGATCCAGCCACAGCTCAGCTGCTGACACCCCGCTCCCCCCCCTCTCCTCGCACACTGTACCGAACGGTATAGAGAGCAGAGGGAGGAGAGGGAGGAACCGGCGTCATCAAATGACGCGGGTTTGTTTACAAGTGATCGCGCCGTCATTTGACGGCGCGATCACGTGGTAAACGGCCGCTATCAGCGGCAATTTACCATGATCCGTGATGCGCCGGGTCTTCTAGACCCGGCGATCACGGACACTTTCGCGAGCGCGTCCCAGGGGACGCGCAATCGCGAAAGTGAAGGACGACGTCCCAGGGACGTCGTGTCAAAACTACTCGACCGCGCTGTAGCAGTATTTTCGCTATAGCGCGGTCGGCAAGTGGTTAAATAATGATCTTAAATAATAACCAATGCAGAAAACACTGGTTTATAATCTTTAAAAAAATTAGTGAATTGATTCAAAACTATTACAAGTTAACTTTTTTCCATAAGTTAAATGGGTAACTTTGCTTCCTCTGGCCCAGATTCAGGTACATCTGCGCATTATTGGACCGGCGTAGCGCACCGCATTTACGTTAGACTTGCGCAATTTTGCCGCGTAATCACCCTATTCTCGTAGCTTTTGCGCCGGAAATTGCACATACGTAACGTTTTTTCAGAGGCGTAAGGAGGAGTAATACAAATTGGGAAGGACGTGGGCGTGTTACATTGAAATGAGCCGTGACCCCATGCAAATGAAGGGCCGGCCGGCTCGCGCATGCACGCTTGAAGGAGACCATGTCAGCTCCGCTGTGCGCATGCTCACAACTCGGGAGCGGCGCAATCAGTGAAATTGGAAATGGACTAGGGCAACGTTGTGAACAGCATAAATAGACACACACAGACGCAATTCCTTTGCAAAAGTACATCCCTTTGTCCCTTCCCATTTAACAAAGTGCTTTTGTCCTATTGTTCGTTGCGGTGTGTTTTGTAGTTGTCAGATTAGTGTTCTGTGTGATCAAGTGTTTGTTAGTAGATTTTTGAAAGTGGTTTTTGGTAAGTGTTTGAGAGACTGTTTGTCTGATTGATATATTTGTGTTTGTTTCTTTTCCTGCTGTATTTTTGTTTTGTTTTTTGGTGACTGTTCCTTGCTCAGTAGTTTTCTCTCTGTGTGTGTGTTTTTTTTTTTTGATTGGTTGTGCTTGTTTGTGTGCGTGAATTTTGTTGACTGGGACTGATTTTTTTTGGAAGGATGAGTGAGAGAAAACGCAAGCTGAATTTTACACTTGTGGAAAAACAGATTCTTGCCCGGGCCATTAGCGAGAATGGGCGTTTCCTCCACGGCCCAGAGAGTGCCAACACCACCCCGGCCAGGAGGAGGGAGATTTTGGATAGGATCACTGACCAGGTGAATTCAGCGGGGCAGGGGGAGACACGGACCAGGTCTGGGATTGACAAAAAAATCAATGACCTCCGGCGTCTGGTCAAAAAGAAGCTGGCCAGAATGCATGCCCATGCCAGGGGCACAGGAGGGGGCCCACCATGCCGTATTAGCCTGACAGCGGAGGAGCGTGCGGTGGCCCTGACCTTTCATCGGCATGAAGTTGCGGGCCTGCCCGGCTTTGACTCAAGTCCGGAGCCCGTGGTGCCAGGTAAGTTTTTTTTTTTTTTTAATATCAGGTGTGTAGCATGTGTGGGGAGGGGGTGAAAGGGAATATGTGGCAAGTGTGTGGATCCTCCAACCTGTGAATGTTTTGTGTCATCCACAGATGTGCAGGAGGGTGCAGGGCCATCTGGCCTGACTGCACCAACCCCAGGACAGCAGCCTAATGAGGCCCCCCCAACAAGGCCGGAGTCCGCGGAGGAGGTTCAAGAGGAGCAGGAGAATCATGAGGAGGAGGAGAATCATGAGGAGGAGGAGAATCATGAGGAGGAGGAGTCCATGTCAGGCACTGGACGTTTGGGTTTTGAGGACTCTTCCCCTCTGCCTGGCAGCAGGCAGGCCTCCCTAAGGGGGAGCCCCCCCCCTCCTCCCCCAACATGGCTCCCCTCACAAGGGCCTCCCCTTCTCCCCGGCCACAAGAATCAGCTGGAGGCAGGATGTCATCCCAGACCACCAGGGGGTTGGCCGATCTCCTGCCCGCCACCCTGAGAAGGGACCAGTTCCTCCAGACCCGCCATCTAGGACAGGTCAGCCAGACATTGGTGCGGATGGAGGAGAGCCTGTCCTCCATCAAGGATACACTGGGGAACCTGGACTCCCACTCCCGGGCTTTCACAACCTGCCTAAACGAACTGCAGACGACATCAGCAGGCGTTGGGCAGGATGTGAGGGCCCTTACCCTGGCTATCCAGGCCAACACGACAACACTTGGTGCTGCCCTGGACAGAATAGCCGTGGCCTTGGAGGGCAGGCCGCCAGGTGGGCAGAGATCAGGGGCTGCTCCTCTTTCCCCGGTTTTACCCCTCCCCCATGAGTCTCCCCTGAGAAGCCGGGGCCGTGGCCGGGGGCGCCCCAGGCGTGGCTCACGCAGAGGGCACTAATTTGTTTTTCCCCATTTTTTTTTTTTTTTTTTAAATAGATTTTTTTTTTTTTTGTCTTTTTTTTTTTTTCATTTTTTTTTTTTTGCTGGAAATTTTTTGCTTTGGCAGGTCATTTTTTTTGGTTATTTTTTTTTTGTGTTGTGAATGCTGTGTGAATGTGGGGGTGACATTCCTGCCGGAAAAAGGGTGTCACCCTCTATTTTGGTGGAGAAGGGTTCCCCAGGACCAGGGAGAAGTGATCCCCAGGTCCGTGTGAATGGTGTATGAATGTACAGTGACATAATTGGAGCCTTGGCGTGGCGTTGCTGCTCACAAGTCCAGCATGGTGGACTGGTGCCAATCCAATTTGATGAGGATGTGATGTGTATGTGCTAGGGACCACAGTGGTGTGCATGCATGCATTCTCATTGTGCCATGATTAATGTGTGTGTTTAACGTGCAAAGATGCATAATGTGAGCCAGCTGTCCCCATACATGTTCTGTTCGAAATCTGTGGGGATGGGGCTCTGATTGGATATGTAGCTGTCATGGGTGTCATGGGTGGTGCCATGTGTTGGGCTGCTGATGTCCTCCTGCAAGGTTGTGGTCATTCCAGGATGACATGAGGGGTGAATCTGAAGATGCGAGACACCTCAGAATCACTCATGCCAAAGATGTCTATGCGTGTGTGATATATCAAGTGAAGAGTGAAGGGCTTGTATCAGATAATAATATTGTATTACATTAGATTAAATTGTAAATTTTATATAAGCAAATAAAAAATAAAAATAAAACATCTCCCGTGCCCTCCTTAGTGCCCTCCTCAGTGCCCTCATCCTTCTTTGTTCATCTAAAGTCAGTAGTATAGCTATGCGCGACGATGCCCCTGGCATGTTGGCATACAGATTGTTGTGCAACACGTGTGACTGCTGAACTCCTCACTAACAGTGTTGCTTTATCTGACAAGTAGACTTTTTTTCTCTTTTTAGACCAGCTTTTATATGCTCTAATTTTAGACAGGACATTTTGCTGTTGCGCACACTGCGTCGCCTGCGCTGCCCCAACGTTGTTTTGTGGATCCCCGTAAGTCCCTCATTAGCATATTTGACTAGCAAATCAATGGTGTCTCTAGCGCACTTTTGCGCGGAAGGATGCGCCAGTCTAACGAAATTACGCGGGACAAAAATTTTTTTTTGCGTATCTCGTTCTGGGGATGCCGGGCAACGAAACGCACGCGCACATTTAGACTTACGCACGCGCATCTCCTGTTGCGCAGGCGTAATCGCTGTGTGAATCTGGGCCTATGAGTTTAAAATCATATATTGCAGTATTTTCTTGGGGTTTCAAGCAGCATTGTCCTATTTGTTGGTGTGACTAACATTCCTTCTTTGAAGTTGTTTGAAATTTGTCCTGCTGAAACGTTGTTATTTTTTTCCAAGCCAAGTTTTTAGGAAGATAAACAATACAACTGTAGTTATTATAAACAATTTTGTAAATTCCATTAAACAGAAATTCCCTGAAATAAAATAAATGAATATAAAATTCTAAAAATCATAGTCCAATTTTAGTTGACTTAATATTGCATAAGGGTAGCTTAGATTCAAAGCCCAGTATGCTTCTGGCCAATTAAATATGGTAAATTAATGCAGAGAAACAGACAAAGAATTATGCAGATGTAACTGTTTCCATTCTTTTGGCTGCTCTTCTTTCCAGTTTGTGTATTTTTTTTATATCCTAGAAAGTCAGAAACACTTGCTTTATTCTTGCCATGAAACATGAATACTGTAATTGTAGCATTCATTTACTGTTATCTCTAGTGACAGTATAATGCAGAACTTCAATATTTAGAGTAAATAACTCTTTGTACATGGAAACCAATTTACAATGCACTGAAGAGCTACTAATTAATAATGACTGCACTATATATTTCATACATGGCTAATCTGAAATCGTAAATAATTTAACAGGAGTTCAGTAAAAAATCAACAACATTAAAGCTGTGCTTAATTTAATCATAAATTTTGTTGCAAACATTTTTCTCTATGTCATACAAATGTCATTGTTGTAACAACCACAACACTGGTAACAACTTGATTCATCAAGAAGCAAACTGATTCATGACCAGTGCAGATATATCCAGGTACAACCTGCCTGTATTTGATGCATCCTTTTTTAGCTTATTTTTTGAATATTTTTTTCATTATATGTTCTTAAAAACAAAAGGCACTCTATTCATCCATCCAATTAGGAATGAGCCGAACACCCCCGCGTTCGTTTCGCACCAGAACTGTCGAACAGACCGACCGTTAGCGCGAACATTTAGAATCCCATTGAAGTCTATGGGACTCGAACGTTCGAATTCAAAAACGATCATTTTAAAGACCAATGTTCAAGTTATTGTTGGAAAACGTCTTTGAGAACCCGGGTCTTGCCCCAGGAAACATGTATCAATGGAAAACATTTTTAAAAAACGGTCGTTTTTTTTAAGGAGCAGGACTCCTGAAAAAACGACCGTTTTTAAAACTTTTTTTCCAGGAGCAGTGATTTTATTGATGCTTAAAAAAAAAAAAAATTCCTTTAAATATTGTACCTGCTGGGTGTCTATACCTGTGATAACGTCTTTAACCACTTGCCTACTGTGCACCTACACCCCCTTCCTGCCCAGACAAAATTTTAGCTTCCGGCACTGCGTCGCTTTAACTGACAATTGCGCGGTCGCGTGATGTGGCTCCCAAACAAAATTGGCGTCCTTTTTTTTTCCCCACAAATAGAGCCTTCTTTTGGTGGTATTTGATCGCCCGTGCGGTTTTTATTTTTTGCGCTATAAACAAAAAAAGAGCGACAATTTTGAAAAAAGACACAATATTTTTTGCTTTTTGCTATAATAAATATCCCATTTAAAAAAAACATTTTTTATCTCAGTTTAGGCCGATACGTATTCTTCTACATATTTTTAATAAAAAAAAAAAAATCGCAATAACCGTATAGTGACTGGTTTGCGCAAAAGTTATATTGCTTACAAAATAGGGGACATAATTATGATTTTTTTTTTTTTTTACTAGGAATGGCGGCGATCTGCGATTTTTTTCGGGACTGGGACATTATAGCGGACACATCGGACACTTTTGACATATTTTTGGGACCATTTACATTTATACAGTGAACAATGCTATACATATGCATTGATAACTGTATAAATGTAACTGGCAGGAAAGGGGTTAACCACTAGGGGCCAGGGAAGGGGTTAAATGTATGTCTTAGCCAGTGTTCTAACTGTAGGGGGAGGGGGGTGACTGGGGGAGGTGACCGATTGTGTCCCTATGTACAAGGTACACAGATCGGTCTCCTCTCTCCCTGACAGGGACGTGGAGCTCTGTGTTTACACACAGAGCTCCACGTCCCCGCTCAGTTACTGGGCAATCACGTGTGCCCGGCAGCCATCGAGGCCGCCGGGCACACGCACAGTGTTCTCAGTGATGCGACGGGTGCGTGCGCACGCTGGCGGCGTGCGCGTGCCCCTGGCGGCTTTAAATGACATCACAACATATGACGTTGTGTCAGAACAATAGGGTATCAAATGACGGCGTGCGGTACCCTAGTGGTTAAATAGCACAATCACCTGCCTGCCAGTAAATTAGGAAGAACTGATCTAGCTAAGCTATACAGTGTATAAATATATGTACAACTCCTAGGGATGTATATATAGCCTCTACACACTGTAAATTAAGCTAAACTGACTAGCCTGCCTGCCTGCTCTATCTAGCCATATAAAAAGACTATCTCTCTGTGTCTCTGACTGCTCTCATTAACAACCGCAACACACTACACAAGGCCGCCCAGCAGGCGGCTTTATATAGTGTGGGGTGTGTGCTAAAGCCCTGAGCCATAATTGGCCAAAGCCACTCTGGCTTTCCATTTTTTGTGTGCTGTGATTGGCCAAGCATGCAGGGTCATAGTGCATGTTTGGCCAATCATCAACACGCAATGCCGCAGTGAATTATGGGCCATTGTGCGTCACTCGAATTTGGCGCGAACGACCCGTTTTGTTCAAAATTCGTCGAACGTACGAACAGACAATGTTCGAGTCGAACATACGTTCATATCGAACGCGAAGCTCATCCCTACATCCAATGATGCAAGCCCTGCTAACATGCCTATAAGCTGGTTTCCCTCCACCATGTTGTTACTTACTGTATCTGTACGCCATTCAGCATCTAGTGATTGAGTTTTTTATATAGAGGTACTACATAGTTACATAGTTAGTCTGGTTGAAAAAAAATTTTTTAGCTACAACACGAGGGTGCGTATCCCACCGCACCTAAGCCAATTGGTCTTAAAACCTAACCTTTATTAGCTCACAAATATAATATAGAAAAAATGTGTGAAAGAATGTATTGTTTTTACTTAAAGTGGTGGTTCACCTGAAAAAAAATTAAAGCCAGCATCTACAAATACAGCAGCTGCTGACTTTTAAAAAAGGGACACTTACCTGTCCAGGTCACCGGTGGCGTCGGCAGCCGGTGAGGGAATCAGGAAGTGAAGTGCTGCAGCTTCACTGCCCGGTTCCCTACTGCGCATGCGCGAGTCGCGCTGTGCCATTCCCACTTGTCCCCGTTGTGTTCTGGGAGCCAAGTGTTTTCCAGAACACAACCGGGAGGGGGTGACGTGGAGGGGCCGGACTCCCGCGGATGGAATGTAATCCAAAGGATTTTTTAGTCGGATTTCCGATAAAGCTGACTTTCATCAGTCTTGCCTACACACCATCAGTCAGGTGCTGAGAAAAATTAAGTTCAATGCTTCCGAGCATGCGTCAACTTAATTCTGAGCATGCATGGATTTTTGACCGATGGACTTCCACACAGAGGATCGTTTTTTGTTTTTTTCTATAGTTTTTTTATCCATAGGAACATTTTAAAACATGTTCTTTTTTTTTTTATGTCCATCGGTCCATTTTCGTCAGACAAACCAATCGTGTGTACAGGACAAATTTTAGAATTTAGAAGATCCTATAAGCAGGGCCCTTAAAATCCAATTGCTAACTGTTTTGCTAAATGTAGCACCATATATCATGTAGAATGTTTTTTTAACCTAGTAGACATGTGCATTCGTTTTCGTTCTAATTATTTTTTGTCTGAATTTTGGGTATTTCTGTTATCGTTTTACCAAATGAAAATCAACGCGCAGAATCCGATAACCGAAAGATCCGACATAAAAAAAACAGTTCGATATAGATAGGAGATTCGACATGACGGTTACAATAGCAATCTGTGTCTATCGAATCTGCGGTCGAATGTGCCTAACCTTAACTTTATTAGTCCAAGATTATTCTACATAGAGAGGAAAGAGACAGTGTTGGGGTAGACCATTCTACACGAATGACGAAGATTCAAAGGAAGCAGCGAAAAACATACAAACGTCGAATCTGTCATTGAAGGCTTACGGTGTCTGTTGAAAGTTCTAAGAAGATTCGACAAGCAGCTAAACGACGCAATCATACATTTCTGGTCAAATGCTCACCCCATAGGCTATAGAAGAATTTGAATGTTGGTTGACTAGTAATAATAATTTATACATACAATTATTACTAGTGTCATACAACATTAGAATTCTTCTATAGCTTGTAGGCGGAACATTCGATCGGAAATTTACAATTGTGGCGTTATACAGTTTAGCTGCTCCGTCGAATCCTCTTAGAACATTCGACAGGCACCATAAGCTTTCAATGACAAATTTTCGGATGAATGCATTTTTTAACTAAACAAAATAAATAAAAACGAATTTCGGGAGTAACTAAATAAAAAATTTTTTTGGACAAAAACAAAATTCCGAAACGAAATATTTCAGTGTGCACATGTCTAGAACCTAGTAAATGAATGTACATAATTTTGTTTCTGCTGGCAAAATAAAAGCACATTAAGCTTTGTTGTGTTGTTTTTTTTCTTTCTTCTTTAGTTTTGGGGAAGTGCAATATCTTTTATATCTTATTATTACTATATGTATTTGTGCACCGAAAAACGAATCTCACCCTGGTTTACATTGATGCTACTTTGAAATCAGGATACTTCACTTGAAGTAGCAAGATTTCAAAGTAGCAAGGTCAGCGAGATTTCAGGTGCTACTTGATAGAAATCTGATGTCTATTGAAGTCGCACCTGTAATCACCTGTAATCATCAAAAGTAGTACAGGAACTACTTTTGCAAATCGGTGCGGCGCTGCAAAATTGGTGTTGCACTGCAAAATCGGTGTTGCATCGATTGGAACAATGCCATTGCCACCAATAGGCTGCGACTTGTCATGGGATTTCTCTCAAAACGCTCCAATGTAAACTTAGGCTTCAGCCCCCTTTAACAGATCCTGCCCCCTATGTGAATCGGTATGGGGTACATCGTACCCCTACCCATTCACCAAAAAAAGCAGTGAAATGTAAACAATAGCCAGGTTTTTTAAGTCCTTTATTGTAAAATAGCTCTGAGCTGTCTTCTTTTCTGAGCCGTCTTCTCCAGACACTGTCTCTCCCTCCTCCATTTTCTCCTGGAGCTGTCTTCTCCCACAGTCGTCTCTCCTGCCACCACCGTCTTCTCCATCTGCTGTGTTCTTTTGCACTGCCGGTTACCGGTCAATGGTAGAAGACAGCTTGGGGAGAAGAAACATCAAACACTAGTACATTTATTTTTTATGTACGATTGCCTAGTACAGATCCAGAGTGGGTATCTGCCAGTGTAAACAAGTGGATCCCTGTTCTGACATGGGGACATGGGGAGATCTACTGTTCCCAGTAGTCGGAAACAGTGATCTCTATCATGTCCCAGTGAGCCCATCAGTAGAGTTGAGCGGACACCTGGATGTTCGGGTTCGGACACAAACCCGAACTTTGAAAAAAAAGTTTGTGTTCGTGACCCGAACCTGAACCGAACTTTGACCCGAACCCGAACCCCATTGAAGTCAATGGAGACCCGGACTTTTGACTACAAAAATGTCTCTAAAAAACGAAGGGAAAGGGCTGGAGGGCTGCAAATGGCAGCATAATGTCGAGAGGAGCATGGCAAGTACTCTGAAAATAAATGTGGATAGGGAAATAACTTAAAATAACAAAAAAAAAATAAAAAATCATTTTGACCTAGGGGGACGAGGTCCATATGTATTAGGAGTTTGAGGTGGATGTGGCGGTGTAGGTGGAAGCGGCGGTGGAGGAGGAGGTAGCCAACACAGCAGGTTTTGGTTTTTAATATATGTATTTTTTAAATTAGGGTAAACTCCAAAAGAGTGAGAAAGATCTAGGGTTGCTACCTCATCCCTTTAAACCTGAACACAGAGTAATTACACAGGTTCTGGGGCTAATTTACTGTCGATAAGGCACCAAGTGAGTTTAATTAGGAGCACCTTAATCAGCCAGAGAACCTGTGTAATTAATATGTTTTTGCTTTTAAAGGGATAAGATGGCAACCCTAGAAAGATCAGAAAAAAAACAATGGCTGGGTAAGGCCGGCCCAGTGTCTATTCTGCACAAGGTACGGACAAGTCCTCTGGGATCCATGCCTGGTTCGTGAGCTTGTGAGCTTGTCCACATTGGCTCTGGACAGGCGGCTGCGCTTGTCTGTGATAACTCCCCCTGCCGTGCTAAATACACGTTCAGACAATACACTGGCCGCAGGGCAGGCCAGCACCTCGCAAGCTCAGGCCATGTGCCCAATTTGGAGACCCAGAAGTTTAAGGGGGCATAGCCGTCATTCAGTACGTGTAGGCATGTGCACACATACTGCTCCACCATGTTGCTGAAATGCTGCCTCCTGCTAAAACGTTCCATATCAGCTGGTGGTGCTGTTTGTTGTGGCGTGCTGACAAAGCTTTTCCACATTTCGGCCATGCTAACCCTGCCTTCTGAGGTGCTGTCGGTGCCCCTGCTGCGTTGGCGACCTCTTCCTCCTCCTCTGCCTTCGCCTTGTGCTTCCACTGTGCCCCCGCTGCCAGGTGGGAATTGCACCAGCAGCGTGTCTACCAGCGTGCGCTTGTACTCGCGCATCTTGCGTTCACGCTCCAGTGAGGGAATTAAAGACGGTACATTGTCCTTATAACGGGGATCCAGCAGCGTGGCCAACCAGTAAACAGCACCTGTCAAAATGTGCGAAACACGCCGGTCGTTGCGAAGACACTGCAGCATGTAATCGCTCATGTGTACCAGGCTTCCCAGAGGCAACGAAAAGCTGTCCTCTGAGGGAGGTGTATCATCTGTGTCCTCTGTATCCCCCCAGCCACACACCAGTGATGGCCATGAGCTGGTCTGCAAACCATCCTGCTGTGAACATGGTTCCTCCTCCTCTTCCATGTCCTCCTCCTCCTCATCCTCCACCGCGTCATCCTCCAGAACTGTGCCCTTGCTGGACAATTGTGTACCTGGCCTTTGTTGGTGCACGAACCCACTCTCGGATCCACTTGTGAATGACTGCCCTGAAAGTGATAATAAGATGATCTTGCGCTACCAAGAAAATGACCAAAAGTGACCAAACATTAATAGATAAATATCGATATATATAAATAAACTGTCCACAGGTGAATATAAAGTGCAATCAGTGAATCAAAGTGCACATCAGAGACAGTCTGTGTTTCATCCAGTGTTCACAAAAATCGTGCAGGTGTCAATCCGTGGGAAAACAGCCTCACAGGCCTTTCACCTCATTGACATAAGATATCCGCATCAAATATCATTAGGGCACCTCCAATTCCTTCCTGTTAGGTACACTGAGCAATACTTATGGGGGATCTCACCAAGAATTCAGGAATCTAAACCAACTCAGGAAACAGAAGGAAAGAACAAGCCTCCAATGGTGTAGTATCACAAACCAGCGATTAATTTATTAAAATGTAATCTCCTTACATCAAAGACAATAAAAACAGCTTAACATAAACGGCATCTGCCGAATCCTCACGTCACTCCCGGTGTCCGTTACTCCCTACGTGTTACGGCATTTGCCTTCATCTGGGGCCCTAGCTGAATGCTTCCATGGGACATTGTAGAGATGTTTGGTGACCCAGGTTGCTTGCCGGTCCTCTAATTGAGGGGTGGCAGGTGGCACTGTCACTACAGAGGTGGATGAAGAGGCTGAGAGGCCCGAGACTGATGCAGAAGAGGAAGCAGGAGGAGCCAGAGACCTTTCTTGGTTTTTGAGGTGTCTACTCCACTGCAGCTCATGCTTTGCACTTAGATGCCTGTTGGGGCGAGGACCTCATCGTCCTCCACATCATCTTCCACACAGTCTTCACCACTGCCCTCCTTGTCGGTCTGCACAATTGCAAAAGCACCAGTTGGCAACTGTGTTTCATCATCATCCAAGACGTGCTGTGATGGTCCCCCCATGTACTCATCTTGAAATATAAGTGGTTGGGCATCGGTGCACTCAATCTCTTCCACTTCTGGGGCTGGGCTAGGTGGATGGCCCTGGGAACACATGTTAACAGACTCATCAACAAGCAGAAGAGACTGCTGCATGATTTGGAGCTCAGACTGCTTGGCTGATTTGCAAGGGGGTGAGGTGAAATACTGATGGTGACATCGGCTGCAGGCGCCAACTCTGAACTTTCAGCACAAGACTCGTTGGGAGCAATGTGAAAGAACTGGAGGCACTGCCAGCAACCCAATCTACTACTGCCTGTTCTGCTCCTGGCCTCAACATTCGTAAAGCTGGATTAGGCCCCACCAAAAACCGCTGCAGGCTCTGTCACCTACTCACACCTGAGAAAGGTGTTTCACTTGTGCCTGTAGCTGGCACAGATCGACCACGTCCTCTCCCTGTAACAGGAGCTCCACCAGCAGCACCACGACCGCAGCCACGTCCCTTATTTGACGTTTTCCTCATATTTCTCAAATGTAGGATCTTGCCGTAAATGGGTGTTTTTTGAATAGAACAATAGTGTAATATGGTGTAATATGCAGAGATTCACCTATATAAAATTATTTCCCTATAGCAAGAAGCATGAACCTAGCGATAAACAATATACTGCACAGACAGTATATCACAGGGGACAGGTGGAGTGCTGGTGAAATAGGCAGAGTCACCTATATATTGCTGTCCCTATAGAAGATAGCTGGAACCTCTCCCTGAACTATGTACTGGACACACACGGTAGATCACAGGAGTGCTGGTGAAATAGGCAGAGTCACCTATATATTGCTGTCCCTATAGAAGATAGCTGGAACCTCTCCCTGAACTATGTACTGGACACACACGGTAGATCACAGGAGTGCTGGTGAAATAGGCATAGTCACCAATATATTGCTGTCCCTATAGAAGATAGCTGGAACCTCTCCCTGAACTATGTACTGGACACACACAGTAGATCACAGGTAACAGGTGAAATAGGCAGAGTCACCTATATATTGCTGTCCCTATAGAAGATAGCTGGAACCTCTCCCTGAACTATGTACTGGACACACACAGTAGATCACAGGAGTGCTGGTGAAATAGGCATAGTCACCTATATATTGCTGTCCCTATAGAAGATAGCTGGAACCTCTCCCTGAACTATGTACTGGACACACACAGTAGATCACAGGAGTGCTGGTGAAATAAGCAGAGTCACCTATATATTGCTGTCCCTATAGAAGATAGCTGGAACCTCTCCCTGAACTATGTACTGGACACACACAGTAGATCACAGGTAACAGGTGAAATAGGCAGAGTCACCTATATATTGCTGTCCCTATAGAAGATAGCTGGAACCTCTCCCTGAACTATGTACTGGACACACACAGTAGATCACAGGTAACAGGTGAAATAGGCAGAGTCATCTATATATTGCTGTCCCTATAGAAGATAGCTGGAACCTCTCCCTGAACTATGTACTGGACACACACAGTAGATCACAGGAGTGCTGGTGAAATAGGCAGAGTCACCTATATATTGCTGTCCCTATTGAAGATAGCTGGAACCTCTCCCTGAACTATGTACTGGACACACACAGTAGATCACAGGTAACAGGTGAAATAGGCAGAGTCACCTATATATTGCTGTCCCTATAGAAGATAGCTGGAAGCTCTCCCTGAACTATGTACTGGACACACACAGTAGATCACAGGAGTGCTGGTGAAATAGGCAGAGTCACCTATATATTGCTGTCCCTATAGAAGATAGCTGGAACCTCTCCCTGAACTATGTACTGGACACACACAGTAGATCACAGGAGTGCTGGTGAAATAGGCAGAGTCACTTATATAGTGCTGTCCCTATAGAAGATAGCTGGGACCTCTCCCTGAACTATGTACTGGACACACACAGTAGATCACAGGAGTGCTGGTGAAATAGGCAGAGTCACTTATATAGTGCTGTCCCTATAGAAGATAGCTGGAACCTCTCCCTGAACTATGTACTGGACACACACAGTAGATCACAGGAGTGCTGGTGAAATAGGCAGAGTCACCTATATATTGCTGTCCCTATAGAAGATAGCTGAAAGCTCTCCCTGAACTATGTACTGGACACACACAGTAGATCACAGGAGTGCTGGTGAAATAGGCAGAGTCACCTATATATTGCTGTCCCTATAGAAGATAGCTGGGACCTCTCCCTGAACTATGTACTGGACACACACAGTAGATCACAGGAGTGCTGGTGAAATAAGCAGAGTCACCTATATATTGCTGTCCCTATAGAAGGTAGCTGGAACCTCTCCCTGAACTATGTACTGGACACACACAGTAGATCACAGGTAACAGGTGAAATAGGCAGAGTCACCTATATATTGATGTCCCTATAGAAGATAGCTGGAACCTCTCCCTGAACTATGTACTGGGCACACACAGTAGATCACAGGAGTGCTGGTGAAATAGGCAGAGTCACCTATATATTGCTGTCCCTATAGAAGATATCTGAAAGCTCTCCCTGAACTATGTACTGGACACACACAGTAGATCACAGGAGTGCTGGTGAAATAGGCAGAGTCACCTATATATTGATGTCCCTATAGAAGATAGCTGGAACCTCTCCCTGAACTATGTACTGGGCACACACAGTAGATCACAGGAGTGCTGGTGAAATAGGCAGAGTCACCTATATATTGCTGTCCCTATAGAAGATAGCTGAAAGCTCTCCCTGAACTATGTACTGGACACACACAGTAGATCACAGGAGTGCTGGTGAAATAGGCAGAGTCACCTATATATTGCTGTCCCTATAGAAGATAGCTGGGACCTCTCCCTGAACTATGTACTGGACACTAGTGTTGCTCACGAATATTCGAATTGCGAATA
Organism: Rana kukunoris; assembly: GCA_029574335.1. Lineage (NCBI taxonomy): Eukaryota > Metazoa > Chordata > Amphibia > Anura > Ranidae > Rana > Rana kukunoris. Next base: position 361,415,311 of record CM056052.1, read on the forward strand.
TTCGGCTCGAATATTGCATATTCGAGAAATCGCGCAATATCTCGAATATTGTGCCGAATATTCGCAATGTCGAATATTCGGATTTTTCTCAAATTTTTTTTAACACAGATCACATGCTAGTGATCTCCATCGACGTGTAAAAGCAATGGTGGTATGATTAGAGGGACCCTGGGCCGAGTAGCGCATGTGATCCTTTTATGCTGCCGAATATTCGCAATGCGAATATTCGGCAATAGCAATATCGCGCGATTTTTTTCCCCGCCCTTCATTCACATCACAGCCAATCAGAGTTCCATTTCCACAGGTGTCAGAGGTTAGCAACCTCCACATCAACCAATAGGAAGCTGCCTCACGACCATTATATAAACTAAGTGCCAGCATGTGCTCATTGCAGATTCACAAGGTGGATATAGAGGGAGAAGTGTTTCTGTGCTCTGTGTTATATTGCATCAGCATTGCAGTGCCTTTCAGTTCTGTGCTCCTGTTCAGTGTTCAGTTCATTTGAGTATTAGCAGCTGCTAGTGCTTATATTTCTAAACTGCTTTTTTAAAAGCAAGAAGAGACCAAACAGCTTTTTTTAAAGCTACTATTTGTGTGTTTGTGTTCCAGTTTCATTTAGTGTTAGATAGATAGGTTTGAGTGTACTTGTACACCTCTGTAAGCTAGCTAGCTTAGTTTAGTGTGTTTATTTAGTTAGATAGTTATCTGTTTTATAAAAAAAAAAAAAAAAAAAAAAGTTATTTTTAGTTTATTCAGATCTCTGGCTCTGCTGTGTTAGCAGAGTCACTGTTCTATCTATATTAGTTTCTTTATTGCTCTTATTCGTTGCCCAGTCAGTTTTTGTCTGTTGTCTGTCAGTCAGTTAGTTAGTTTAAAAAAAAAAAAAAATTTAAAAAAATTTACCTTTCGTTTAATTGTTGTTTAGTGGCATAGCTACTAGTTGTTTGTCTGCGCGCCTGTTTTTTCTATTATCACATTTACCCCCCCCCCCAATAAAGTTTACCCACCCCCCCATATCAGCATGAGCAGCATCCGTGGTCGTGGCAGCAGGGGTAGGGGAGTTACTCCCAGTGCTGGGTCGCTGCCAGCACGGGGTACCTCTCGCGCCCCTACTACTGGTAGAGGATCGGGTGGAAGGGGAGTCCGCCTCATCCGGGAGTTTTTTACTTCGGGCAGCCGCCCGATATTGCCTTCACAGGCTCCAGCAGTGGTGGAGTACATGGGGCACAGCAGTGCCACTCAGTCATCACCAAGTAGCACCACCACCATCAGTACACCGGTGCCTTTAGTACCCAGCCCCAGCGAGTCCAGCCTCATGCTGTTTGATGGTGAAAGTGACATGGATATCTTGGGGGAGGCCCTCGATCATGCAGACATTGATTTATGTGCTGATGGTCAGGACCTTTTTGAAGGGTTAATGGAGGAGGAGGAGGATGGGGTACTGGCTGTCAGTAGCCCAGAGACCTCCCTTCATGGTGGTGCTGGTGGTTTTCTGCAGGAAACACCAGCACCTAGTCAGACCCATGCGTCTGTGAGGGGACATCGGAGCCAGGCTAGCGGCTCCATGTCAGATGTCTCCTTCAGACCACCACATGTCAGCCCTGGGTCTGACATATCTGGGGGCGAAGAGGAGGGTGACCCAACATGGGTGCCACCTGCCTCGTCGGTTCACAGCATCAGTGACGACGAGGAAGGTAGGCACCCTGGGGAAACGGTGCGCCAGGTCACCAGGGAGACCAACGTCAGGGTCTCCACTGGTGATGGCAGCAGGAGGTGTCAGCAGCAGCAGCAGCAGCAGCAGCAGCAGCAGGCAGCTCCACCTGTGCGCACCGAGTCCCAGCAGGTGGAAGTCAGCGTCACCCCATCTGACAGGAGGGCGACGCTGAAGTCACCTCTCTGGGCCTACTTCACCTTGGTAGCAGATAACCCGACAGTAGCCATCTGCCAGCTCTGTCGTGCCAAGGTGAAGAGAGGGAAGTGTTTGGCTCGGGTGGGTACCACGGCACTCAACCAGCACCTGCGGATTAATCACTGGCAGGAGCATGACCAGATGAAGCGTGCTGGTGGTAGCAGCGCCACCACCACAAGTGTGCAGGGTACAGCAGCCCCTGCCACAGCTTCATCGGCTACCAGCAGGTCATGCCCCCCCGCTCCCTCTAGTAGAGGTACTGCTACCGACAGCCAGACCTCCACATCATCACCCTCCTCTTCGGTGTCCCGCACTGCCGTCCGGCGCCAGGCGTCTCTTTCTGACGCCTTTGAACGCAACACTCCCTTCCCCCCTTCAGACCGACGTGTGCGTTCCCTCAATGGGCTCCTGGCAAGGGTTATTGCCCAACATCTGCTTCCCTTTAACATAGTGGACTGCAACCCCTTCAGGCAGATGTTGGAGCAGGCCCAACCCCAATGGCGTGTCCCCAGCCGCCATTTCTTTGCCAGGACTGGTGTCCCTGCCCTACACCAGCACATTGTGCAGAATGTAACCCTGTCGCTGGATCATGCTGTCAGCAACAGGGTGCATCTGACAATGGATGGCTGGACCAGCAGGCATGGGCAGGGGCGCTACATAAGCTTCACGGCCCATTGGGTTTCCCTCCGAGGCGCCGGGGAGGGATTGGCGGCATCTGATTTTGTGGTGCCGCCCCGGGGTGTCCAGGGGAGAAGTGCTGGTCTCCCTCAAGCCACTGTCTCCGCAGCTGCTGAGCCTCCCAGCAAGCGCCCCCGTAGCTATTCAAGTGTGGGGCACGTGCGCTGTCAGGCCGTGCTCCAGCTTGTTAGTTTAGGGGAACGGAGACACACTGGACGAGAAGTGCTGAGCGCACTTCAGGCTCAGGTCCAGAAGTGGCTGACACCCCGAAGGCTCCAAGCAGGTCTGGTTGTCTGTGACAATGGCAGCAACCTCCTCTCCGCCCTCCAGGCTGGCAGTCTGACACACGTGCCCTGTCTGGCACATGTCCTCAACCTAGTGGTGCAGAAGTTCCTGCGCACCTATCCCGGGTTGAGTGACATAGTGCTAAGGGTACGCAGGATTGCCAGCCACTTCAGGCGCTCCCCAACCGCTACCGCGTCCCTGTCAAAGTTGCAGCGGGACAACAGCCTGCCCCTTCACAGGCTGATTGTGGACAGTGTGACGCGGTGGAACTCCAGCCTCTACATGCTGGAGAGGTTGTGGGAGCAGCGAAGGGCGGTGAAGGAGTACCTGCTGGAGCAAGGCACTGGCGGGCCATCACAACACACACTCCCGTACATCACCAGTCTGGAGTGGGGGCAGATACACCAGGTCTGCCATGTGTTGGCCCCTTTTGAGCAGGCGACCAAGATGGTGAGCAGGGAGCATGTCGGCCTCAACGACGTGCTCCCTATAGTGTTCCTGCTGGACAGGGCACTAGATCGCCTGCTCGGAGCTGGGGAGAGTGCCTTGGTGGAGCAGGAGGAGGCAACACTGCTCCACCAAGACCAGGCCCAGGACGAGGAGGAGGAGGAGGATCATGATGATGATCAGGAGGTGACTGGTGGCGTCCTGGAGTCAGGGCCTGGTCAGGAGGGAGAGCCGGTGTTGGGGGCACCGATAGTCCGGGGGTTTGGCATGACTGACCGCGAACAGCAGCGCCTCCATGACGAGGAAGCGGACGTCATGGACCCAGGCAGCCATGAGGAGTCACAGCGGGCTGTGCTCTTCCCCATGGCTGCCCACATGCTGAGATGCCTCAGGAGGGACCCCCGGGTTAAAGCCATCAAGGAGAGGGACGAGTTTTGGCTGGCCACCCTTGTAGATCCCAGATTTAAGGGGAAACTGGAGCAGTTCCTCCCAGCCAGACGGAGGCAGCCCCGGATGGAGGAACTGCAGGCATGCCTAGTCAGCCGTTTGGAGCAGGCAAGTCCCCGGCCTCCAGTTGTCCCCCCTCATCTCACCCAGCAGGTGGCTGCACCCAGCAGCAACATCAGCAGCCGAGCAGGGGACCTAATGGGTGAGATGAGGATGTTCATGCAAACTGAGCGACCCAGTACCAGCAGCAGCAGCAGCAGCAGCAGCCATCACCACCAGCGGCTGGCCCACATGGTGGCAGACTACATGGGGTCCGTCAGTGCTTCTGACAGTATGAGCACCGACGACCCCATGGAGTACTGGGTTGCCAGATTGGACACCTGCCGCGAGCTCGCTCAGTATGCGCTGGAGTTATTGTCTTGCCCCCCCTCCAGCGTACTATCTGAGCGGACATTCAGCGCGGCAGGTGGGGTGGTCACGGACAAGAGGACCCGTCTGTCCACAGACTCCGTGGACAGACTCACATTCATCAAAATGAATGAGTCCTGGATCGGCGGTGACTTTCTGGCACCCGCCGTCGCTTCAGGGCGCTGAATGGTCCCTTGTCAGTTACCAATACCTCTCCTATCTCTTTATACCAGGGGTGTCAAACTCAATTTCATCGTGGTCCGCATCAGCATTATGGTTGCCCTCAAAAGGGCCGGTTATATCTGTAATATTATATGTCCAGCGCATCCCCTCCCCTTACATTCGATGTCAAAGGCCACCCCACCATCCTACCCCACCATCAGAAGTGGAGTTCCCCCTCTCCCTTACATCACAGTGCATCTCCCTTTCCTTATGCTGCTGCTGGGAAGAAGGTGGATATTTTTTTGTTTTTTTGAAAAGCCTGTGGCGTGCAAAACACAACCCAAAAACTCCACCCGGTGCCACAGCTACTTAAGGCCTGTGTCATTCTGCTTTTCAAATGTAATCACCATGCTAATGCAATTTCAAGCTTTTGTAATTTTGGCACTATATGGGCTCCTACTGCTAATGCCAAAAGGCTGAGTGATTATGTACCGATATATTACTCATACTGGTGCTGTTACCTTTTGTCTGTGAGATTTGCCACTTTCTTACTACTGCTGGTGCTGCTGCCACCTCTTCCACGACCACGAGTGAAAAAAACACTTAATTGTGTACTGGTACTACTATGCTGCTGCTTCTGCCAGTGCTCAGATACTTATGTGACAAGTTCTTTGGCACTATATGCTACAATTATCAACGCTGCTGCTATCCTGCTGCCACCTCTTCCACGACCACGAGTGAAAAAAACACTTTATTGTGTACTGGTACTACTACACTGCTGCTGCTGCCAGTGCTCACTTACCTATGTGACAAGTTCTTTGGCACTATATGCTACAATTATCAACGCTGCTGCTATCCTGCTGCCACCTCTTCCACGACCACGAGTGAAAAAAACACTTAATTGTGTACTGGTACTACTATGCTGCTGCTTCTGCCAGTGCTCAGATACTTATGTGTCAAGTTCTTTGGCACTATATGCTACAATTATCAATGCTGCTGCTCCTATGCTGCTGCCACCTCTTCCACGACCACGAGTGAAAGAAACACTTAGTTGTGTACTGGTACTACTATGCTGCTGCTTCTGCCAGTGCTCAGATACTTATGTGTCAAGTTCTTTGGCACTATATGCTACAATTATCAATGCTGCTGCTCCTATGCTGCTGCCACCTCTTCCACGACCACGAGTGAAAGAAACACTTAGTTGTGTACTGGTACTACTATGCTGCTGCTTCTGCCAGTGCTCAGATACTTATGTGTGAAGTTCTTTGGCACTATATGCTACAATTATCAATGCTGCTGCTCCTATGCTGCTGCCACCTCTTCCACGACCACGAGTGAAAAAAACACTTAGTTGTGTACTGGTACTACTACACTGCTGCTGCTGCCAGTGCTCACTTACCTATGTGACAAGTTCTTTGGCACTATATGCTACAATTATCAACGCTGCTGCTATCCTGCTGCCACCTCTTCCACGACCACGAGTGAAAAAAACACTTAATTGTGTACTGGTACTACTACACTGCTGCTGCTGCCAGTGCTCATATACTTATGTGTCAAGTTATTTGGCACTATATGCTACAATTATCAATGCTGCTGCTCCTATGCTGCTGCCACCTCTTCCACGACCACGAGTGAAAGAAACACTTAGTTGTGTACTGGTACTACTATGCTGCTGCTTCTGCCAGTGCTCAGATACTTATGTGTGAAGTTCTTTGGCACTATATGCTACAATTATCAATGCTGCTGCTCCTATGCTGCTGCCACCTCTTCCACGACCACGAGTGAAAAAAACACTTAGTTGTGTACTGGTACTACTACACTGCTGCTGCTGCCAGTGCTCACTTACCTATGTGACAAGTTCTTTGGCACTATATGCTACAATTATCAACGCTGCTGCTATCCTGCTGCCACCTCTTCCACGACCACGAGTGAAAAAAACACTTAATTGTGTACTGGTACTACTACACTGCTGCTGCTGCCAGTGCTCATATACTTATGTGTCAAGTTCTTTGGCACTATATGCTACAATTATCAATGCTGCTGCTCCTATGCTGCTGCCACCTCTTCCACGACCACGAGTGAAAAAAACACTTAGTTGTGTATTGGTACTACTACACTGCTGCTGCTGCCAGTGCTCACTTACCTATGTGACAAGTTCTTTGGCACTATATGCTACAATTATCAACGCTGCTGCTATCCTGCTGCCACCTCTTCCACGACCACGAGTGAAAAAAACACTTAATTGTGTACTGGTACTACTATGCTGCTGCTTCTGCCAGTGCTCAGATACTTATGTGTGAAGTTCTTTGGCACTATATGCTACAATTATCAATGCTGCTGCTCCTATGCTGCTGCCACCTCTTCCACGACCACGAGTGAAAAAAAACACTTAGTTGTGTACTGGTACTACTATGCTGCTGCTGCTGCTAGTGCTCACTTACCTATGTGACAAGTTCTTTGGCACTATATGCTACAATTACCAATGCTGCTGCTGTGCTGCTGCCACCTCTTCCACAAGTGATACAACACTTTATTGTGTACTGTTAATACTATACTGCTGCTGCCAGTGCTCAGATACCTATGTGACAAGTTCTTTGGCACTATATGCTACAATTACCAATGCTGCTGCTGTGCTGCTGCCACCTCTTCCACAAGGGATAAAACACTTTATTGTGTACTGTTACTACTAGACTGCTGCTGCCAGTGCTCAGATACCTATGTGACAAGTTCTTTGACACTATATGCTACAATTTCAAATGCTGCTGCTGTGCTGCTGCCACCTCTTCCACAAGTGATACAACACTTTATTGTGTACTGTTACTACTATACTGCTGCTGCCAGTGCTCAGATACCTATGTGACAAGTTCTTTGACACTATATGCTACAATTTCAAATGCTGCTGCTGTGCTGCTGCCACCTCTTCCACAAGTGATACAACACTTTATTGTGTACTGTTACTACTATACTGCTGCTGCCAGTGCTCAGATACCTATGTGACAAGTTCTTTGGCACTATATGCTGCAATTACCAATGCTGCTGCTGTGCTGCTGCCACCTCTTCCACAAGTGATACAACACTTTATTGTGTACTGTTAATACTATACTGCTGCTGCCAGTGCTCAGATACCTATGTGACAAGTTCTTTGGCACTATATGCTACAATTACCAATGCTGCTGCTGTGCTGCTGCCACCTCTTCCACAAGTGATACAACACTTTATTGTGTACTGTTACTACTATACTGCTGCTGCCAGTGCTCAGATACCTATGTGACAAGTTCTTTGGCACTATATGCTACAATTACCAATGCTGCTGCTGTGCTGCTGCCACCTCTTCCACAAGTGATAAAACACTTTATTGTGTACTGTTACTACTATACTGCTGCTGCCAGTGCTCAGATACCTATGTGACAAGTTCTTTGGCACTATATGCTACAATTACCAATGCTGCTGCTGTGCTGCTGCCACCTCTTCCACAAGGGATAAAACACTTTATTGTGTACTGTTACTACTAGACTGCTGCTGCCAGTGCTCAGATACCTATGTGACAAGTTCTTTGACACTATATGCTACAATTTCAAATGCTGCTGCTGTGCTGCTGCCACCTCTTCCACAAGTGATACAACACTTTATTGTGTACTGTTACTACTATACTGCTGCTGCCAGTGCTCAGATACCTATGTGACAAGTTCTTTGACACTATATGCTACAATTTCAAATGCTGCTGCTGTGCTGCTGCCACCTCTTCCACAAGTGATACAACACTTTATTGTGTACTGTTACTACTATACTGCTGCTGCCAGTGCTCAGATACCTATGTGACAAGTTCTTTGACACTATATGCTACAATTTCAAATGCTGCTGCTGTGCTGCTGCCACCTCTTCCACAAGTGATACAACACTTTATTGTGTACTGTTACTACTATACTGCTGCTGCCAGTGCTCAGATACCTATGTGACAAGTTCTTTGGCACTATATGCTGCAATTACCAATGCTGCTGCTGTGCTGCTGCCACCTCTTCCACAAGTGATAAAACACTTTATTGTGTACTGTTACTACTATACTGCTGCTGCCAGTGCTCAGATACCTATGTGACAAGTTCTTTGGCACTATATGCTACAATTACCAATGCTGCTGCTGTGCTGCTGCCACCTCTTCCACAAGTGATACAACACTTTATTGGGTACTGTTACTACTATACTGCTGCTGCCAGTGCTCAGATACCTATGTGACAAGTTCTTTGGCACTATATGCTGCAATTACCACTACTGCTGCTGTCAAGTCTTGCCCAAGTGTTTAGATGCTGTCTAGTACTATTACCACTACTGCTTGTAAATGTTGTGTGTGTGATAATTACTTTATATTTGAATACTACTGCTGCTGCCTTCATGCTGAGTAATGCTTCATGACCTCTCTGTCACAGCGGATCCACAAACAGCATCCGCTAAAAGCTACCAGACCGGATCGTAACAAACAGCAAGTGTGACTAAATGACTGAACGTTATGTTAAACCCTGGTTTGTGGCCTTTTTACTGCAACTTTTAGCCTATCTGCAAGAGCAAATCAGCACTCTCTTTCTCTTTCTCGCTCTCTCTCTATATCTATATCTATATATATATATATATATATATATATATATATATATATATATGTATATATGTATATATTGTAGCTTTTGTTATAGTAATTTTTCAACAGTTTAGTTTGTGTTAGTAGTGTCTGTGTCCGTGTATTTTGTTTTTTATTAGATTTGTGTTAAATAAAATAATAGTATGAAATGTTTTTAGGTTATTATGAAGTTAGATGTGTTGATGTTGATGTGTTAGATGTGAAGTTAGATGTGTTGAAAGACCTAAGAATCTCAATAAGAAAGGAAACATTTGAAAAGAATAACAGGTTTAATAACCAAAAATATAAATATTTACATGGATTTTTTCAAGCGCTTGTAAATCTCAGCCAGCTCCTTGAAATTTTTTCTCTGCTGTTGTAACAGCTGTTCATTCTCGAGGTCCAATTTTTTTATTTTGCGCCGATTGGACAGGACTTTTTGATTGGTCCTCTCCATGACATAGGATTTCTCCTGAATCTCTTTCAAAACTGTTAGGATATAAGAAAAAAAAAATTAGGATTAAATACTGTACTTTTTTATATCTACATCTTATTGTTGAAATGTCATTAATCGTTGTGCACATATTTACCCTCCTGACTGATGGTCATCACAGGCGCTGTGTCATCCTCCTGCTCCTCTTCTGCATCATGGCATTCACCAGGAGGTTGGGTGGGGGGAAGTTGCAGCTCCTCAGGAGCTGGGGGTGGTAAGTCGGAGGGCCCTGGCTGCTCCTTATCCCTCTCCTCCTCTGCATCCTCCTCTTCATCCTCCTCTTCTTCCTCCTCCTCCTCTGCGGCCTGTCGCCTTGTGCGCTTGGGGCGCACAGATGGTAGAGGAGATCCTATAATAACACAATGTTTATATATGTAAAAATGATTTCTAATAACATATGCACATTCTGTGTACTCTGCTGTATTGTATATGAATACACATTTATTTATATAGACAGTTAACCAATGGGATAATGTTATACTAAAGGGTCTTGCTGGCACTACAGGGGACTGAGTGTGAGCTGGGCTGCCACCATGGTAAAATTAGCTGTTTGTGTTTCCTTTGTATTATTCTGAAGATCTCATGTTAAAAAAAGGGCCTGATGGAGTACACGTGATTACTATGATAACCCCACGCCTAGCACAGGAATTTAGTGGTAATTGAGTTATAAAATACCACCCTTTCCCCTTGAAACCCACCACACCACCACTTTAATTCCATGGTTTAACTTGATGGAATAATGTCTTTTTTCAACAGTACTATGAATACCTTCGGTGGTGATATATGTTACCACAACATGGCGTCTGGGTTAACAACATCTGCCCTAAGGTTAATTACATATCACCTTACATGACTGTCACCAATAACTTACCTGGATGAAATTCATCGCGGATCTGTGTGACCCGGTCCATGTGGCGCCTCTTCAAGTCTGACCATTTTTTGAGAATGGCCATGTGGTCATGTGACCCGCCATGAAACTCATGTAATTCCTCCAATACGGACTGGACGATTTTTTGTTTATCCTGCTGGCACCTCATTAGGTCGTAACCATGTTGCAGGAACCTCTGCAAGATGAAGAACAAAGTATATTATAATACTTTTGTTTAAACCCTTATGGATATATGACGTAAATGTATGGTATTCAATAATTGGAAGCATTCTCGCCTTATTAATCACTGACAGTGGTAACATGACAGATTTTATATGTTGCCATTTTGGTCACCAGCTTTTTGGAATAAATATAGCAGCCATTATCATTTGCATAATTATGTATATATGAGTAACATCACAGGATAGACGTATAGGGGAGAAATGAGTTGCTATTCATCTGACCACTATAATAATTTTTTGAGCCTTACACTGGCCCTGTACAATAGATTATTTTTTTTAATCCCTATCTTTACATATGAAAAATAATATGTTTGTTTCTTTTCACTTTTTGATGAAAAGGGAGAACTCTGTGGACTCTGATGTAAAAGGGAGAACTCTGTGGACTCTGATGTAAAGGGAAAACTCTGTGGACTCTGATGTTAAGGTAGAACTCTGTGGACTGTGATGTTAAGGGAGAACTCTGTGGACTCTGATGTTAAGGGAGAACTCTGTGGACTCTAATGTAAAAGGGGAACTCAGTGGACTCTAATTTAAAAGGGGAACTCTGTGGACTCTAATGTTAAGGGAGAACTCTGTGGACTCTAATGTAAAAGGGGAACTCTGTGGACTCTAATGTAAAAGGGGAACTCTGTGGACTCTAATGTAAAAGGTAGAACTCTGTGGACTCTAATGTAAAAGGTAGAACTCTGTGGACTCTGATGTAAAGGGAGAACTGTGTGGACTCTGATGTAAAGGGAGAACTCTGTGGACACTGATGTAAAGGGAGAACTCTGTGGACACTGATGTAAAGGGAGAACTCTGTGGACTCTGTTGTAAAGGGAGAACTCTGTGGACTCTGATGTAAAGGGAGAACTCTGTGGACTCTGATGTAAAGGGAGAACTCTGTGGACACTGATCTAAAAGGGGAAGTCTGTGGATCCTGATGTAAAAGGGGAAGTCTGTGGACTCTGATGTAAAGGGAGAACTCTGTGGACTCTGATGTAAAGGGAGAACTCTGTGGACTCTGATGTAAAGGGAGAACTCTGTGGACTCTGATGTAAAGGGAGAACTCTGTGGACACTGATGTAAAGGGAGAACTCTGTGAACTCTAATGTAAAGGGAGAACTCTGTGGACTCTGATGTAAAAGGGGAAGTCTGTGGACTCTGATGTAAAAGGGGAAGTCTGTGGACTCTGATGTAAAGAGGAACTTTTATGATTAATTTCATATGGTTAGAAATGTTATTTAATAGCGACATCTATGCAAACTAAGACAAAAAATTGCTGTGCGACGCTGAAGTGTTCGGGTTTGAAATGAACAAAAGGTGGCAACCCTGGGCATGCTGGGAGTTGTAGTTTTGCAACCGCTGGAAACACACTGTTTGGGAAATACTAATATCTGATCTTGCATCCTAACTTTTTAACTAGTCTAAAATGCAGTTAAAGATAATGAAATAACAAGTGGTGAAATTACTTACAGTAATCAGCAGTTTTTCCTCACTGGATGAAAAGTTACTCCCCACCATCTTCGCTTCGCAGGGCAGCAGTAGATTCGCAGGGCAGCACTAAATAGCAATCCGAATATACACTGGCAAAGAATCCAGGAAATGATCGCCGTTTTCGCGACCGCGTGTTGTCCGCGCGCATGCGCGGTCGAGAATTTCGCAATAAATTTCGCATTTGCGAAATTTCACGTTAGCGAAATTTCGCAATTTTTTTTTTGGATGAAATATCACGAATATTCGAAATTTACGAATATTTCTCGAATATTCTCCTATATATTCGCGAAATATTGCGAAAGCGAATATGGCGTATTCTGCTCAACACTACTGGACACACACAGTAGATCACAGGAGTGCTGGTGAAATAAGCAGAGTCACCTATATATTGCTGTCCCTATAGAAGATAGCTGAAAGCTCTCCCTGAACTATGTACTGGACACACACAGTAGATCACAGGTAACAGGTGAAATAGGTATCAATGTAAAAGTTAAGGGGGGGAGGGGGAAGGGGGATAAAGAGTGGGGAGGAGGGAGGGGGGAAAAAAAGGGGGAATGGGGATAACGATCTCAGTGGAGATCAAGAAAGAAAGGGGTTACTGTTGGCAACAAATTAATAGTCTGGATAAGCTACTTTGGTACAAAAAAGTTTATTGGAGTATCAAAGTGTATTGGTACAAAAAGTATTTTAGCCTTTAAAAAGACCAATTAAATTATATGGGAATGAAAACCCACCATGAACATGTATTACTAACAAGACACACAATGGACAACATAAAATCACAACACTAGTCCGGACTATAAGGGTTCAGGCATCACTGTCTCAGCACTATATTTCTCAAAATAGAAAGATTTTACTTGGAATTAAACCAAGAAAATAATAATGGTACTTGGTTATATGGACGTGAATATAATCAGGGAAAAACAATGTAACGCCTGATGTCCAACCATAGTGTGCCAAAAATAGTGCTGTATGTGTTGGCAGAACCCTGTGTGTACAGAAAAAGAGAAGGAAAGGAGGCAATAATGGTATTCCTGCTGCAGCGTGATTTTTGGTCCTAAGCTAATATGGAATTTCACCTTTAGTTAAATCAATAACTTGATAATGGTCATAGTTAGAGGTAACGTGGTAAAATTCATATAGTTCATTATTGATGATTAGAGAATGCTGGAAAGAAAAAAATCCTGTTGATAAGATCAGTCCTATGGGTGTCATCAATATATTATTAATTTTTAGAGAGGCAGTTGGAGAATATGGTTTCTATTCCAATATGCACAAGTAGTTTTCATTGATTTGTCCCTTATATGGATTGAGTTATCATTGCCTAGCAGTAGGTATATTAAGGACTTTGTTCAATCAGTATACTGTTGCAACATACTGCTGGTTTATTATAAACATTTCTGTGATATTCAATGGTTTTATGGATTCAATCAAGATTGAAGCACAGAGTTATGCACGATGAGTATTCTGTACATTACCATGTGTCACTGGTGTTCCACCGAGGCTGAGTTGTATATCATACCATTTGCTGTGCTGTACGATGGTGAAGTGGTACAGACCTGTATCCTGTGGACAGCAGTGATTCCTTTAGGTGATATCAAAGTTACGGATGAATGTAACTGATGTTGTTGTTCACCCTCGGTAAGAGTCCCATCGTTGTAGGGTATCCTTCTGGGTTCGGATGGACGGCTCTGTAATCCTGCCGTACACGCTGTATCAGGTACAGCGTCTCCGTCCTTCGTGTGCACACACGATCGTAGCGTCACGTGACTAGCGTCGGATGGTGACGTCGACGCGTTTCGCCGTAACCAATGGCGTAGCTTCTTCCTGGACGTGATTTCACATCAGCTGACAGACGTCTTTTGTTGATGGAAATCAGCTCTTGCTTAACACCATGTAACGAGGTGATCAGTCATTCAAAGGCGTGTGGAATAGAGCATGTTGTAACGGACGTGGTGGTATTTCATTAGGTTATTTGTTCTCTCATTTTGACATTATCAAGGGGTGCTCCCATCATTTCTATATATAAACAATGGGTTCGATGATCATTTTTGACTGAGGTTCTATGGCGTTCTTACTGGAGGGGGAGGGAAGGAAAAGGAAGATAAAATTTGCCTGTATTTTTAAGGAATTCTGAAGCATGTTAGAGATAGTAAAATAAAATTAGATAAATTAAAACTACACATTCAAAGAAGAGGGTGTAAAGTGGATGAAGGAAAAGTGCATAGAAAAGAGGACAAGTCACACGGATATTATTACCAGGGAAGATGATGGAGTACATTATCAGTAAATGGAAAGTTGATATAGTTTATTAATCACTGGGTTATATCTAAGGATTCAAAAAGACCTGTAGATTGAGTTCAGTGTTTAAACCGATAGGCATGAGTGATTTGAGGCGGTATACCCAGGATTTTTCTTTCTGTAATAAAATCCGATCAAAATCACCCCGTCTACTTGGTAGATTGAGGGCATAGATCCCCTTGACCGTCATTCCTTTAGAATTTCGATCATGGAATTCTGCGAAGTGTTTCGCAAGGGGTTTTTCTGGATTTTTTTCTTTCTCATTGATTTCTCTAAAATGCTCGCCAATGCGTACTTTAAGGGGGCATTTTGTTTTGCCTATGTAAATCTTGGGACAGGGGCAAGTAATCATATAGATCACTCGTGTGGTGGAACAATTGATCAAATTTCTGATTTCAAAGGAACCCTGTCCATAGGCGTCATTGAATGTAGCAGTTCGATCTACATAGGGACAAATTTGACATCTGTTACATGGAAACATGCCCAAAGATCGTGGGTAACTGGAAAGTCATGTGGTGTTTGGTTCCTTAATAAATTCAGATTTGATCAGTATGTCCCCCATATTTCTTGCTCGACGTGCCACCATTTTGGGCGTTGTACTTACTATCTTAGCTAAAGCCGGGGCATTGGTTAAGATGCCCCAATGCTTTTCCAAGACAGTTCGAACAGAATCCCATTGTGAGCCGAATGAGGTGATAATTCTAATAGGCTCATTGGGATTTAGGGGGAGTTTTTCAACTGATCTTTTGTTAGTTAGTAAATCAACGCGATCCCTAATCGCTGCTCTTTTCCGCGCTTTCTTAATTTGGGCATGCGAGTAGCCTCGCTCTCGGAATCGTGTATAGAGCTCTTGGCTTTCGCGCCTGTAATCATTGGGGTTGGAACAGTTTCGTTTTATTCGTAAGAATTGTCCAACTGGAATACCGTTCTTCAGCCAGTGGGGGTGATGGCTGGTGGCGTATAGCAGTGTATTTGCCGCTGTTTTTTTGCGGTAAGTATATGTGGTAAGTTGGCCCTTACTTAGGGTGATCTGCAGGTCTAAAAAGGATAATTTGTCGGGATCAGCTGTATAAGTAAGGTGGATATTACGCTGGTTTTGATTCAATTCAATCATGAATTGATGTAAGGTTTCAATGGTCCCATGCCATATCATTAATACATCGTCTATGTATCGCCACCAGGTCAATACGTGGTGGCGATACATCTGCGACCCATAGACCTCCTCTTCTTCCCAATGTCCCAAGTGGAGGCACGCATAGGCCGGAGCCCATGCGGCGCCCATAGAGGTGCCTCTAATTTGGCGATAGTACTTGTTCATGAATTGGAAGCAGTTATTTTTAAAGGCAAATTCCAATAATTCAACAATGAACTCATTTTGTGGTCCAGAGGTAGGATAAGTATTGTTAAGGAAGGTTTCGACTGCCTTAATGCCAGTTTGGTGGGGTATCGATGTGTATAATGATTCGACATCAATGCCGACTAGCAGTATCCCATCCGGTTGTTGACTGGCATCAAGTTCGTCGAGCTTGGCCAGGACATGTTGCGTGTATTGCACGAAGGATTTTAAATCAATCACCATCTCCTTGAGCATTAGGTCTAAATATTTCCCAATGCGTTCCATAGGTCCCTTACAGGCAGACACAATCGGTCTGCCTGGAGGTTGTGTTAAATTTTTATGGACTTTGGGGATGATGTAAAAAGTCGGAACATTATATTCCTGTACAGAAAGGTAGTTGAATTCCTTGACAGTCAAAAGGCCCTCTTCTTTGGCCAGTTTCAATTTGCCATTTAGTTCCTGAACCAATACTGGCAAAGGATTATGGTCCAATTTCTCAAACGTGGATGTGTCATTTAGTAGTCGTTTGGACTCACATTCATATTGATTTTGAGTGAGTAGCACGACATTACCACCTTTATCACTGTTCTTTATTACAATGCTTTTATCATTTTGTAGATCGCTCAAAGCCCTCCTTTGACTGGCCGTTAAATTATCAGTGGTTTTCTTGGTCCAGTCTATTTTTTCTAAATCACTCTGGACCATGTCAAGAAACATCTTGAGCCATCTGTTTTTTGATAAGGGGGGCATTTTGAGCGATCTAATTTTGAGATTGGCGCGTCTAATTAAGGTTAAGGGCTAGTCCGGACTAGTGTTGTGATTTTATGTTGTCCATTGTGTGTCTTGTTAGTAATACATGTTCATGGTGGGTTTTCATCCCCATATAATTTAATTGGTCTTTTTAAAGGCTAAAATACTTTTTGTACCAATACACTTTGATACTCCAATAAACTTTTTTGTACCAAAGTAGCTTATCCAGACTATTAATTTGTTGCCAACAGTAACCCCTTTCTTTCTTGATTTCCACTGAGATCGTTATCCCCATTCCCCCTTTTTTTTTCCCCTCCCTCCTCCCCACTCTTTATCCCCCTTCCCCCCCTTAACTTTTACATTGATACTTATGAGTATAAGGTTACGGCAACATAATCATCATTTTAATGACTGCTCTGTGGTAGACGTTAATATTATAACTTCTACTAGTGGTAAAACTTGCGCATTGTTCCCTCTTTCCCCCTACCCCTTTTTTTACTAAATGTAATTATTTGTGATCACTACGTTCACTTCTAGCAAGTTCCCCTACAAAAAGTAAACAATAACCCAGACACAACTATATAGTTACTCTTAACCCTGACATTTACTGAGGCATGGCATTTGTATTGGGGGAGGATATAGATCTAGAAATCCAAACTGCATTCAATAGTGATACCCCACAAACACTTAATCCGGCCGAGGAAATCAAAAACAAATTCAAGGAGCACAGAAAATTACTTATTAGACACCTGAACAGAAAATGGGACATCACATCCCTCGAAACCTATATACCCCATAGAATTATTCCTAGGGGATTGCGAGACAAAACTATCCCAGCTGAACACCTCCACACTGATAGCTTTCTCCCAAAGTGGAAGGAGCTCTGTGTGAATCATGGTATAGCGGTAATGGGATTAATCGTTGAGGAGGAGAAAAAACAATTGATCTCCATACAAAAAGAGATCCAAATAAGTGCAGAAGGACTTGATGAACTAAAAGAACAAGAGGAGTTCACCAACAAAATGACCAATTAAAAAAGGATATTGAAAAAGTCCAACTTAATTTAAAAATAACTAAACAGGGCAAGTTTAAACGTGATACCTTAGATTTTGAGAAAGGTGAGATCTTTGATCTCACAATACGTCGGGGCCGTAATAGATCAACTGTCCGAGTCGGACGATCCCAATCAAGGACATGCCGCAACAACAACAAAAAAACACAAAGTGATACAGAGGAGGACTCAACTAAAACAGTAATCAGCAGGGGGAAACCGCAGACAACGATCAGGTCAACCCCCCAAAACAAAAGTCCAGTGTCAAACAACCGAGGTCTCTCAAAACCACTCAGGAACGTACCTACACAAGAAGTCAAAAACGGTAACAAGTCATACTGAGTCACAGCCATTACTAGGCATGAGCGACCTTAAGGTTATTAATTTATCCGATTTCATTCTGACCCCTGATCACCTAGAACTCTTACACAAGGGCATGAGCTTCCCCCAAGTAACGAATATGGATGAATTCACTGTCTTCAAGGATGTGATTCTATTCCTACGTAAGGTGTTCTACAGGTCACTATACTCAAATAGTGAGCCGGCCAACACCAACCAAGAACCAATAGGAAGTGAGGACCAAGCAGCACTTGACATCCTGAATTCCTTACTGGCGGAGAACAACTTACCAGAAGATGAGCCCTTAACCTTAATTAGACGCGGCAATCTCAAAATTAGATCGCTCAAAATGCCCCCCTTATCAAAAAACAGATGGCTCAAGATGTTTCTTGACATGGTCCAGAGTGATTTAGAAAAAATAGACTGGACCAAGAAAACCACTGATAATTTAACGGCCAGTCAAAGGAGGACTTTGAGCGATCTACAAAATGATAAAAGCATTGTAATAAAGAACAGTGATAAAGGTGGTAATGTCGTGCTACTCACTCAAAATCAATATGAATGCGAGTCCAAACGACTACTAAATGACACATCCACGTATGAGAAATTGGACCATAATCCTTTGCCAGTATTGGTTCAGGAACTAAATGGCAAATTGAAACTGGCCAAAGAAGAGGGCCTTTTGACTGTCAAGGAATTCAACTACCTTTCTGTACAGGAATATAATGTTCCGACTTTTTGCATCATCCCCAAAGTCCATAAAAATTTAACACAACCTCCAGGCAGACCGATTGTGTCTGCCTGTAAGGGACCTATGGAACGCATTGGGAAATATTTAGACCTAATGCTCAAGGAGATGGTGATTGATTTAAAATCCTTCGTGCAAGACACGCAACATGTCCTGGCCAAGCTCGACGAACTTGATGCCAGTCAACAACCGGATGGGATACTGCTAGTCAGCATTGATGTCGAATC
Organism: Rana kukunoris; assembly: GCA_029574335.1. Taxonomy (NCBI): domain Eukaryota; kingdom Metazoa; phylum Chordata; class Amphibia; order Anura; family Ranidae; genus Rana; species Rana kukunoris. The sequence continues at coordinate 361,434,084 of CM056052.1, forward strand.
ATTATACACATCGATACCCCACCAAACTGGCATTAAGGCCGTCGAAACCTTCCTTAACAATACTTATCCTACCTCTGGACCACAAAATGAGTTGTTGAATTATTGGAATTTGCCCTTAAAAATAACTGCTTCCAATTCACGAACAAGTACTATCGCCAAATTAGAGGCACCTCTATGGGCGCTGCATGGGCTCCGGCCTATGCGTGCCTCCACTTGGGACATTGGGAAGAAGAGGAGGTCTATGGGTCGCAGATGTATCGCCACCACGTATTGACCTGGTGGCGATACATAGACAATGTATTAATGATATGGCATGGGACCATTGAAACCTTACATCAATTCATGATTGAATTGAATCAAAACCAGCGTAATATCCATCTTACTTATACAGCTGATCCCAACAAATTATCCTTTTTTTTAACAGAAAACCCTCAGTAAGGGCCAACTTACCACATGTACTTACCGCAAAAAAACAGCGGCAAATACACTGCTATACGCCACCAGCCATCACCCCCACTGGCTGAAGAACGGTATTCCAGTTGGACAATTCTTACGAATAAAACGAAACTGTTCCAACCCCAATGATTACAGGCGCGAAAGCCAAGAGCTCTATACACGATTCCGAGAGCGAGGCTACTCGCATGCCCAAATTAAGAAAGCGCGGAAAAGAGCAGCGATTAGGGATCGCGTTGATTTACTAACTAACAAAAGATCAGTTGAAAAACTCCCCCTAAATCCCAATGAGCCTATTAGAATTATCACCTCATTCGGCTCACAATGGGATTCTGTTCGAACTGTCTTGGAAAAGCATTGGGGCATCTTAACCAATGCCCCGGCTTTAGCTAAGATAGTAAGTACAACGCCCAAAATGGTGGCACGTCGAGCAAGAAATATGGGGGACATACTGATCAAATCTGAATTTATTAAGGAACCAAACACCACATGGCTTTCCAGTTACCCACGATCTTTGGGCATGTTTCCATGTAACAGATGTCAAATTTGTCCCTATGTAGATCGAACTGCTACATTCAATGACGCCTATGGACAGGGTTCCTTTGAAATCAGAAATTTGATCAATTGTTCCACCACACGAGTGATCTATATGATTACTTGCCCCTGTCCCAAGATTTACATAGGCAAAACAAAACGCCCCCTTAAAGTACGCATTGGCGAGCATTTAAGAGAAATCAATGAGAAAGAAAAAAATCCAGAAAAACCCCTTGCGAAACACTTCGCAGAGTTCCATGATCTAAAGGAATGACGGTCAAGGGGATCTATGCCCTCAATCTACCAAGTAGGCGGGGTGATTTTGATCGGATTTTATTACAGAAAGAAAAATCCTGGGTATACCGCCTCAAATCACTCATGCCTATCGGTTTAAACACTGAACTCAATCTACAGGTCTTTTTGAATCCTTAGATATAACCCAGTGATTAATAAACTATATCAACTTTCCATTTACTGATAATGTACTCCATCATCTTCCCTGGTAATAATATCCGTGTGACTTGTCCTCTTTTCTATGCACTTTTCCTTCATCCACTTTACACCCTCTTCTTTGAATGTGTAGCTTTAATTTATCTAATTTTATTTTACTATCTCTAACATGCTTCAGAATTCCTTAAAAATACAGGCAAATTGTATCTTCCTTTTCCTTCCCTCCCCCTCCAGTAAGAACGCCATAGAACCTCAGTCAAAAATGATCATCGAACCCATTGTTTATATATAGAAATGATGGGAGCACTGAATGAATGAATGAATGAATGAATGAATGAAAACTTGTATAGCGCGACACATGCGAACTGAATCGCCTCTGGGCGCTTGTTGTTCCTGTCTCCATTGATATCAAAAGAGAAAAGTCTTGACCTTTTTTCTAAATGCTAGGTGGTTCTCCTCCAACCGAATGCTTGTTGGTAAAGCGTTCCATAGTCTGGGGCCTTGGATCGCGAATCTCCTTTCTCCTTTGGACTTGAAGTTGGCTTTCGGAACCTGGAGTAGGTTCCGATTCGTGGATCGCAAAACGCGATTGGGATTATGCGCTTTTATTATTTTGCATAAATAAAGTGGGGCATTCCCATGGACACATCTATGCGTAAGACAGAGAGCTTTAAAAGCAATTCTGTCTTTGACTGGCAGCCAATGAAGTGCCCTCAGTGATGGTGAGATGGATTCCCAGGGTTTTTTCCCAGTCACAAGTCTGGCGGCCATATTCTGAACGACTTGTAGATGGGCGATTTGGTACTTGGGGAGGCCGAGGTAAAGGGCATTTGCATAATCCAGCCTGGAGTTTACAATTGCTCCCACCACGACCGCTAAATCTTCTTTAGGGATAAACGGAGTGAGTCTGCGTAGTAGGCGCAGTAGATGGTGAGATCCACTGACTACTGACCCTATTTGTGCGTCCATTGTCATATAGGAGTCAAAAATGACCCCTAGGCTTTTGACTTTGGCGCTAGGGGTGATGATTTTGCCCAAAATGGGCGGGGGGGTCCACGCTGTTGAAAGTTGATTCCTGCGCTTGGCATGAAACAGGAGAAGTTCTGTTTTTGCTCCATTGAGTTTAAGATAACTCTTTGTCATCCAGTCCTCTATCAAAGAGAGACATGTCTCTAGATTGAGGCGGTGATCCTGTCTGTTGCAGATGCGGAAATACAGTTGTGTATCATCTGCATATGAGTGATAAAGCAGTTTTTGGCTGCTAATAATCTCAAAGAGAGGACGAAGATATATGTTAAACAGCACTGGTGACAGAGGCGATCCTTGAGGGACTCCGCATGTTACTGTGCGTTTTTCAGACGTAAAAGGTCCTAACTTCACTGTTTGCGATCGGTTTTCCAGAAAAGAGGAGAACCAAGATAAATCGCCTTCTGCGACTCTGGCTACTTCAGCAAGCCGAGTCAGTAACAGATTGTGGTCTACAGTGTCGAAAGCTGCACTTAGGTCCAACAGAACTAGAAGACAAGATTCTCCTTCATCTGCGGCCTTGAGAACATCGTCCCATACTTTCAGCAATGCTGTTTCCGTCCCGTGTCCGGGACGGAAGCCTGATTGCAATGGGTCAAGTAGCTTGTAGGTATCTAGATGCTGTTGCAGCTGTTGTACCACTACTTTTTCCATTATCTTTGAGAGTACGTTGAGGCTTGTTATGGGACGGCGGTGGAGTGGATCCCTGGGGTCCAGGGAGGGTTTCTTCATGATGGGTTGGATTATACCCTCTTTCAACTGTGAGGGCACTATGCCCTCCAAGAAAGACTGGTTGATAAGCTGCGTGATGGGAGGAGCCAGAATGTCGGCGCATTCCTTCAGCAGTTTAGTGGGGATAATGTCATTTGGCGCTGTGCCATTACGCAGAGTACAAATGACATTTTTAGTGGTCTCGATGGAGATGGGTTCTAGGGTGAACTTACCTGATATCGGAGAATTACTATGGGTGTTGTGTGAGAGGCTGCAGGGGGGGCTGAGGGGGGAATTGTTTTGCTGAATGCTTTCACGGATTACCTCGATTTTATTAATGAAGTAATCCGATAGTTCATTGCAAAATTCTTGTGTGTCCGAGCTGGGGGTTTCAATGCATCCTGGCTTCATGGTCTGGGTGACCATCTTGAAGAGTTCGCGGGGGCGGTTTAGGGCGCCGTTGATAGCCTCCGAAAAATACTTTTTCTTAGCTTGGAAAATTCCTTTGTGGTATTTTCTTGTAGTCGCCTTGTAGATGGATAGGTTTAGCTCTGAAGAACATCTTTTCCAGGCAGATTCGGCCCTTCTGCGTTCTTACTTCAGTAACGACAGTTGGTTGTTAAACCAGCTGCGGTTGTTTTTCCGAATGCGGGTTCGTCGTTTCAGCGCTACCAAGTCGGCTGACTGTAGCATGGCCGAGTTTATGGCTTCCAATGTTTCAACGGCCGTTTGATGCGGCTGAGTTGTTTCTATTTTTTTCCTTAAAGTGGTTTTAAAGAGTTCCGAGTGGAGCTTCTTCTGACATCTAGTCCAGTGTGTTGTCACTGGATTTGATGTTTTTGTTGCAGGGGGGATGGTGATAATACTGAATCTAATTGCATGGTGGTCTGTCCATGGCAATTTTTCATTTTCCCAAATTTTTATTTCCAGAGCTTGTCTGAAAATAAGATCAAGTGTGTGACCTGAAGCATGTGTGGGTCCACATACTAGTTGCTGCAACCCTAATCCTTCGAGGTGGCCAATACAGGCGTCGGCAATGGGGTCCTGTGAGGAGTTGGCCCAGAGATTGAAATCCCCGAGCAGCAAAAGTTGTTTGCTGTTGAGGGTATAAGTGGAGAAGAAATCCGTCCATGATGATAGCAGCTGCGATTTTGGGCCGGGCGGCCTATAGCAGAGCAGAATGTGGACGGTCTCCTTTGAATTTGCTTGCAGTTGCAGAGTAAGGGTTTCCATGAATGGAAGAGGGTTTTGGCAGACTGGTTTGGTGATCGTAAGATGAGTCTTGTGGATCACCGCCAGGCCGCCTCCTCTTTGCCCTATTCTGTTTTCCGTTATGATACGGTAATTTTCTGGCACCAGTTCTCCTAGAATGGTGTTACAGTCGGCTGTGAGCCAGCTCTCTGTAATAAAAAGACAATCTAGATCTTTTTGTTGAATGAAGTCGCGGATTTCAAGTCGGTGTTTTACTGCCGATCTTGTGTTGATCAGAGCACATGACATGTGCTTGAGCTGGGGTAAATGGCTGAAATGACTGACCGTCGATCTATGATCGATTCTCAATGGTCGCTTAGTTCTTAGGGCCTTTTTGGTGATGGCTGGCAGTATTGCGGCGCATTGCCTCAAACTCCAAATGGTTTCGGCAGAATATTGCCTACGTGCCATGATCGCCAATACACCCGGGGGGGGGAGGGATTTCGGGGCAGTGGGGAGAGGAATTGGCTAACTCCTCTCTCCTGGCTTGGTCCAGAGGAAGGCAAAAAACCCTGGCGGCGCTCGGCCAATATGCTCCGGCAGGGAAAAAATTCCTTCCTGACCCCTGTAAGAGGCGATCGGGTAACCCCTGGATCAGGCTTCTGTGCTTTGGAAAGACAGGGGGGGGGGCTGGGGCTGTGAGGGGGACCCTGTTGCTGGTCTGGTGGGATGGCTGCTCAGGCAGTGGGATGAGGGCTGACAGGGTGTTTCTTTAATTAAACAGGGGGCTGAGGGGGTGAGAGACAGGCCGGGTAACTGTCCTTCTGGGGTAAGGGGGGTTTCCTGGAGGCTGAGAGAGGACCACAGAGGCGTGGGGAGCGGCGCGCCGTTAGGCCGCAAGTGAAGCCGCGGTCTTTCCTAGACCGCGGCCCCGCGATTCAGAGCGGCCTGGCGCGGTGCCCTCAACAGAGCCCCACAACGGCGAAAACTTCACGGGCGGAGGATAGAGGAAGGGGGCCCTTGGGGATGATGGAGGTAAGGGAGGTGAGGGAGTGCAGGGAAACCAAGGATGGGGAAAGAAAATTCCTGTCTCTCGGGATAGAGAAGACTGCGGCTTGTCCTGACAAGGACGGCCGCTTTTAGTCCCCGGGAGAGCAGGCAGACTTACCTTCAGAGGATGGGGGCTGGAGCAGGGAAGGAGCTGGATCAGGACCGGGGGTGGCCAAAAAACCCTGCCTATCCAGGGAGTATGAGCCACACGTCCCACTGCTGGGATCCGTGCGCCGGTATCTGCTACTCCCTGGTTCAAGCCCTAGGAGAGAGAGGGGGCCGACACAACCAGCAGTAGACACCTGGTCGTGAAATCAGCACAGAGAGAGGAGAGAGCACGTCTTGCTACACGTCTTGCTGCTTCCTTCTCCTTGCTGCACTCCTTGATAATGTCAAAATGAGAGAACAAATAACCTAATGAAATACCACCACGTCCGTTACAACATGCTCTATTCCACATGCCTTTGAATGACAGATCACCTCGTTACATGGTGTTAAGCACTAGCTGATTTCCGTCAACAAATGACATCTGTCAGCTGATGTGAAATCACGTCCAGGAAGAAGCTACGCCATTGGTTACGGCGAAACGCGTCGACGTCACCATCCGATGCTAGTCACGTGACGCTACGATCGTGTGTGCACACGAAGGACGGAGACGCTGTACCTGATACAGCGTGTACGGCAGGATTACAGAGCCGTCCATCCGAACCCAGAAGGATACCCTACAACGACGGGACTCTTACCGAGGGTGAACAACAACATCAGTTACATTCATCCGTAACTTTGATATCACCTAAAGGAATCACTGCTGTCCATAGGATACAGGTCTGTACCACTTCACCATCGTACAGCACAGCAAATGGTATGATATACAACTCAGCCTCGGTGGAACACCAGTGACACATGGTAATGTACAGAATACTCATCGTGCATAACTCTGCGCTTCAATCTTGATTGAATCCATAAAACCATTGAATGTCACAGAAATGTTTATAATAAACCAGCAGTATGTTGCAACAGTATACTGATTGAACAAAGTCCTTAATATACCTACTGCTAGGCAATGATAACTCAATCCATATAAGGGACAAATCAATGAAAACTACTTGTGCATATTGGAATAGAAACCATATTCTCCAACTGCCTCTCTAAAAATTAATAATATATTGATGACACCCATAGGACTGATCTTATCAACAGGATTTTTTTCTTTCCAGCGTTCTCTAATCATCAATAATGAACTATATGAATTTTACCACGTTACCCCTAACTATGACCATTATCAAGTTATTGATTTAACTAAAGGTGAAATTCCATATTAGCTTAGGACCAAAAATCACGCTGCAGCAGGAATACCATTATTGCCTCCTCTCCTTCTCTTTTTCTGTACACACAGGGTTCTGCCAACACATACAGCACTATTTTTGGCACACTATGGTTGGACATCAGGCGTTACATTGTTTTTCCCTGATTATATTCACGTCCATATAACCAAGTACCATTATTATTTTCTTGGTTTAATTCCAAGTAAAATCTTTCTATTTTGAGAAATATAGTGCTGAGACAGTGATGCCTGAACCCTTATAGTCCGGACTAGTGTTGTGATTTTATGTTGTCCATTGTGTGTCTTGTTAGTAATACATGTTCATGGTGGGTTTTCATTCCCATATAATTTAATTGGTCTTTTTAAAGGCTAAAATACTTTTTGTACCAATACACTTTGATACTCCAATAAACTTTTTTGTACCAAAGTAGCTTATCCAGACTATTAATTTGTTGCCAACAGTAACCCCTTTCTTTCTTGATCTCCACTGAGATCGTTATCCCCATTCCCCCTTTTTTTCCCCCTCCCTCCTCCCCACTCTTTATCCCCCTTCCCCCCCCTCCCCCCCTTAACTTTTACATTGATACTTATGAGTATTAGGCCTCGTACACACGAGTAAATAGATTTGTTCAAAACGGTCTGTCCGACCGATTTGAACAAATCTGTCTGCTGGCATTTTGGTTTGCTCGCGTGTACACACGAGCAAACCAAAATCCCCGCCAGCAGACAGCGCGCTGACGTGTCAGTGACGTGGCGGTGACGTTGACGCCGCCACGTCACCGCACCAGGAAGTAAAACACTTCCGCGCATGCGTCAAAACCATTCGGCGCGTGTGCGAGAAGACATGTCTGCTGGTTAGCGTACTAACCAGCAGACATGTCAGGCGGACGGGTTCCCAGCCGACAGATTTCAAAGCATGCTTTGAAATCTGTCGGGTGGCCAAATCCGTCTGTTTGCCCGTACACACGATCGAATCTGTCTGCTGAAACGGTCTAGCAGACCATTTCCAGCAGACAGATTTGATTGTGTGTACGAGGCCTAAGGTTACGGCAACATAATCATCATTTTGATGACTGCTCTGTGGTAGACGTTAATATTATAACTTCTACTAGTGGTAAAACTTGCGCATTGTTCCCTCTTTCCCCCTACCCCTTTTTTTACTAACAGGTGAAATAGGCAGAGTCACCTATATATTGCTGTCCCTATAGAAGATAGCTGGAACCTCTCCCTGAACTATGTACTGGACACACACACAGTAGATCACAGGAGTGCTGGTGAAATAGGCAGAGTCATCTATATATTGCTGTCCCTATTGAAGATAGCTGGAACCTCTCCCTGAACTATGTACTGCACACACACAGTAGATCACAGGAGTGCTGGTGAAATAGGCAGAGTCACCTATATATTGCTGTCCCTATAGAAGATAGCTGGAACCTCTCCCTGAACTATGTACTGGACACACACAGTAGATCACAGGTAACAGGTGAAATAGGTAGAGTCACCTATATATTGTTGTCCCTATAGAAGATAGCTGGAACCTCTCCCTGAACTATGACATGCAGATCTCACAGAAATAAACAGTGCTGGTGAAGATTTCTGAAGCAGCATATACCTATCTGACACTGTCCCTCAATCATCAGCAGCCTCGCCCTACACTAGCTAATGCAGAGTGACGAGCCCTAAATGATTTAATGCACAGTCCCTAAATGTAAAGATGCAGATCTCACAGAAATAAATAGTGCAGTTGTAGATTGATGAAGCATGATAAACCTATCTGACACTGTCCCTCAATCAGCAGCAGCAGCCTCTCCCTACACTAGCTAAAGCAAAGTGACAAGCTGTGCTGTGTGCCTCTATCTGATATAGAGGCCGGTCACATGCTGGGTCACATGCTGCACTGGCCAATCACAGCCATGCCATTAAATGAATGGCGATTGGCTGCAGTGCAGCGCGCCATAACATAGCCGAACTCCGAACCCGAGCCCAAACTTTTTCCAATTATTCGGGATTGGGTTTGGGTACAAAAAAAAAAACAAAGTCCGTACCGAACCCGAACTTTACAGTTCGGGTTCGCTCAACCCTACCCATCAGAAAACACCTAGGGAACACACTTAACCCCTTGATTGCCCCTAGAGTTAACCCCTTCCCTGCCAGTGTAATTTTTAATAATAATGTCACTAGTTCCCAAAAACTGTAATTTGGGGTCATATTTGTCCAACGCAATGGCAAAGTCCTGCTAAAAATCACAGATCGTCGCCATTACTATTAAAAACAATAAAAAATATAAAAGTTTCTAAATCTATCCCATAGTGTGTAGACGCGATAACTTTTGCGCAAACCAATCAATATATGCCTATAGCAATTTTTTTTTTTACAAAAAATATGTAGAAGAATATATATCGGCCTAAACTGATGAATAAATGTGTTTTTTTATATATTTTTTTGGGATATGTATTATAGCAAAAAGTTTGTTTACAGCGCAAAGAATAAATAGAATACTCCCAAAAGAAAGCTCTGTTTATTGGGAAAAAATTATGTCAATTTTGTTTTGGTACAGCATTGCATGACCACACAATTGTCAGTTACAATTGTCAGTTACAACAACGCAGTGCCGTATCGCACAAAATGACCTGGTCATTAAGGGGTAAAATCCTTCCAGGGGCTCAGGTGGGTAATTTTAACAAAGTCTGCTGCCTCCGTTTTTATAATGACAATTTGCATATACTCCAGAATGTTATGAAGAGTGATCAGATGAATTGCAATTAATTGAAAAGTCCCTCTTTGCCATAAAAATTAACTTATTCCCATAAATAACATTTCCATTGCATTTGTGAAAAAGGCTTTAGGGCATCCAACAAGTGCCAGGACCATCTCCTACCATTCAGCTGCGGGATCGGGGCACAACCAGTCCAGAGCTTGCTCGGAAATGGCAGCAGGCAGGTGTGAGTACATCTGCACATGCAGTGAGGTAAAGACTTTTGGATGATGGCCTGGTGTCAAGAAGGACAGCAAAGAAGCCACTTTTCCCCAGGTAAAACATCAGGGACAGACTAATATTCTGCAAAGGGTACAGGGATTGGACTGCTGAGGACTGGGGTAAAGTAATTTTCTCTGATGAATCCCCTTTCCGATTGTTAGTGGCATCTGGAAAAAACCTTGTCTCGGAGAAGAAAAGGTGAGCGCTTCCATCAGTCCTGTGTCATGCCAACAGTAAAGAATCCCGAGACCATTCATGTGTGGGGTTGCTTTTCAGCCAAGTAAGTGGGCTCACTCACAATTGTGCCTAAAAACATGAATAAAGCCATGTGTGCAAAAACAGTGTAGCGCTGGACAGCATATACCACATAAGTATCTAAAGTACCAGGTGTAAACAGTGATAATCTATAAATAATAACAACCAATATGTGAATACACAAAAGCTATGAATGCATAGGTTGTTATAACACTGTACCAATCAATATGGCACTGAGCATAAAGTACTTATAAATATCAACAGATAAATAAACAGTGTAAAAATAAAGTGACCAATTCAGCATATGAGGTGCAAAACAAATAGAGTCCACAGAAAAAAGCTGTGAGCTATTAGTCCCTTCCAATGCAGGTGATGAAAAGATGCAAACAATGAAAGTCCAATTAGGAGATCCACAGGTGAGAAAGGAGGGAGATTTCAGACATCAGTGCCCCAACACCAGTAGAAATAAAGGCCTACCAGAAAGCCTGTGACTATCCCTTTCAGGAGTAGTCTAAACAGGCATAGCAGGAAATTCTGATCCTTTGGGGTGTCAGGAACGAATCCGGGTCTCTCCACAGATTAGATGGTAGAATCCACAGCTCCTCATGGGGTTAACCACTGCTTCCAAATGGAACTTGCGTAGATGTATGTGAGCATGTGTTTATCAAACACCATGTATGGAAAAAGAAAGGGACAATCCCATAGTGTAGGCGTAAAAAATGAGAGGGCTTATTTAAAAATAACATTTTTTAAAACAGCTTAAAATACTCTCATTCATAGAGAGTAATACAAAAGTCCTTGCAAGGATAAAAAGCTCCGTATGAATATCAGACCGCCTAAGGCCGTTAGCGCATTCGCAATGCGAGTGTGTCTGCCCGACGATCGTTTCGTCGTAATGACATTATCAGGGGCACATGTACTCCATTGCACACACGCTATTTATACAGCTCAGAGGAAGAGTAGGACAAAACCATGGATTAGAGGCGGGGATAGAATGGAGCATATGATAGACTATATTGTGAATGGAAATCACCATGCCATCTTGTGGTTAAAAAAGCGTATTACCGCTCAAAGAATAATAGGCTGATATGATCACTCAATTATGAATGAAAATCATTATGCCATCTTGCGGTGAAAAAGGCGTATTGCCGCTCCATGAAAAGCAATAAGCCAAAAATTCCCTGAATAGGAATATTCCCGGCCTGGAGACATCGCTCAGAAAGAACTGACTACTCCAACCAAGGAGCCCACCCGCATACTAGGAATGATAATTCCATGTGGTTAATAATAGATTTGCGCCCCTAATGAGTGATTCTCAGGGAAGGCCTCTGAATACTGGTGATAGTCATGAGCTGCCCCGCTCACGTCAAAATGAGCATGAGACAAACCTCTCTGCTTGGGATTTTCGGCCAGCCACTCGAAACCGAAACAAACAAAACGGGGACGCAAGAGAGGGTGCAGAGGGGGGAGGAAACTACACCCCAAACAGACAGAGGAGGACCTAGTGAATAATGGTATCATTAACCTTAGTTCACAACAACTCACTACGGATGAGTTGACAACTTTGAACAGGGGTCTGAAATTTGTTCCATCACGGAATTTGAACAAGTTTCAGACATTTATTGACATACAGAAATTCACCCGTAAACTTAATATGAAGAGATACATCCTAAGCAACCCTGCTAGACAACTAAGCAGAGAAAATCCTGTGGTTATGCACTCAGGAATGGCTAACGACTCTCTGTTTAATCGAGCGAGTACCCAGGCTCCTAATCTAAACGTCTTTCGAGATCAACTACTGAAAGATCTCGAGGAACTAAGGGTTAAACCCGTTCAACTCCATTCCAATTTAAAAACAGGAATGGAATCTCTGTGTGAAAGGAAGGATATTGTAGTACGCCCTGCAGATAAGGGGGGGGGGCATTGTCATTCTTGACAAAACCTCTTACCTAGCAGAGATGACGAGAATTCTATCAGACTCCGAGACCTACGCAATCCTTCCTATGAACCCTACTATACCCTTCAAACGGGAGTTGAAAGCTCTCATTTTGAAGGGTTATGATATGGGTATCCTCAATCAAAAAGAAAAAGAACATTTAATCCCTCTAGCACCGAGGCTACCGGTGATGTATATTTTACCAAAAATGCACAAAACCCTGTTAAACCCTCTGGGGAGGCCCATCATCAGTGGTATTGACTCAATTACCTCAAGAATAGGCAAGTATATTGATTTTTACTTGCAACCACTGGTGATGGGCACCCCCTCATTTCTAAAAGATACTAAACATGTCATAAACCTTCTTGACAACATTGAGTGGAAACCCTCCTATATGCTGGTCACAGCAGATGTGGCATCACTGTATACGTCCATCTCCCACCATCTAGGGCACAAAGCAGTTCAATATTTTTTGTCACAGAATTCTCCTTTAACTAACATACATTGTAGATTTGTGATGGAGCTACTTGCTATGGAGCATAACCACTTTTGGCATAATGGTACCCACTACAGACAAATTAGGGGTGTGGCCATGGGGGCAAAATTTGCCCCCAGCATGGCCAACCTCTTCATGTATAAGTGGAAGGAGGACATTATACTCCTTGATAGATCACCAAATCTCATCTTCTGGAGAAGATTTATTGATGACGTGTTATGCATTTGGGATGGCGATGAGGACTCATTCATCTCCACCCTTAACTCCAACGCTAGGGGTATTGTCCTGACCCATGAGAAAAGCTCTAGCAAGATTCACTTCTTGGATCTAGATATATCTATCGTTGAGGGTAGGATTGTCACGCCAACATTCTTTAAACCCACGGATAGAAATGGTTACATACCACTTGATTCATGCCATCATCCTTCTTGGTTGAAAGTGGTCCCTAAGGGTCAATTTCTGTGTCTCAGACGAAATTGTACGGACCTGAATGAGTTCTATAGAGAAGCAGAGATTCTAAAATCCAGATTCCTAGCTAAAGGCTATGATGGGGCAAACCTTGATCTTGCCATCAGAAAAGTGGGTTTAGAGAGATCGCCGTAGTCTCCTGGCTGATAAACCACCAGAGGCCATTATTAGGGAAGACTTCGGCCTGGCTTTCATAACAACCTTCTCAAGCCAACATTGGGCCATTAAAAGAATAAATTAAAAAACATTGGCCAGTTATTAAAAATGACAGGATTCTGGGCCCACTCCTAACCACTAATCCGAGAGTTCTTTTCAGGGGTGCCCCAAACCTCAGACACTCATTGGCACCTAATGTGTTAGATACCCCGTCCCAACCTACGTTCTTTGGTGACTTTAAGGGCTTCTACCCCTGCAGAAAATGCAGGGCTTGCAAAATAAATGCCCTTCAGGGAAGACGACACACTGATTATACCTCTACAGGCACTGGTAGAACCTACCCAATTAAAACTTTCATAACCTGTAGTACTAAATGCGTAGTGTACCTTCTGAGGTGCCCTTGTGGGTTAGAATACGTGGGATGCACCACGCGTCAAACTGCAGGTCAAATGGGGGAACACATCTCCAATATCCTGGCAGGATTTGACAAACAGTGTGTCCAAACACTATGACCTAAAACCCAACAAGAACCCCTGTCTTCATAGCCTTGGAGAAATATGTTCCCCATTGGAGAGGTAGTAATAGCAAAAGAACAATCTCCAGGGCCGAGACTAATTGGATACACAAGTTGGGCTGCCATGTACCTGGGGGACTCAACGTTGAGTGGGACATCAACTGTTTTATTAACAACAGTTGAGGGTCTCACTCACATGGAGTCAATCCCATTCCCTAGTGATTATTCCATTGCCCGTCCTCTTATTGTTTCCTTTTACATTTGCACTTTACTAATGTTTTTCATTATTCTATAGCCTTTATTGTACTTTACCACTATGTGGCACTAGCGTCATCGATTCTCCATGGCATTCTGTGCAGGATATTTATTTTCCATGGCATCTTGTGTTTATTCACACCCCCTTTTTAATGCATTTTTTAGTCTTATAGGTGTTATGTTTTTATGTTTATATTTTGCTCAACAATGAGTATTAAATATTCACACCAATGCTGAAATTGATCATTAAGGTTAATAAGTTTAATTCCATAACAAGGAATATTCCTATTCAGGGAATTTTTGGCTTATTGCTTTTCCTGGAGCGGCAATACGCCTTTTTCACCACAAGATGGCATAATGATTTCCATTTATAATTGAGTGGTCATATTAGCCTATTATTCCTATTGCTTTCCTTTGAGCAGCAATACGCCTTTTTCACCGCAAGATGGCATAATGATTTCCATTCATAATTGAGTGATCATATCAGCCTATTATTCTTTGAGCGGTAATACGCTTTTTTAACCACAAGATGGCATGGTGATTTCCATTCACAATATAGTGGTTATATCAGTCTATCATATGCTCCGTTCTATCCCTACCTCTACTCAATGGTTTTGTCCTACTCTTCCTCTGGGCTGTATAAATAGCGTGTATCCAATGGCGTACGTGTGCCCCTGATGATGTCATTACGACAAAACGATCGTCGGGCAGACACACTCGCATTGCGAATGCGCTAACGGCCTTAGGCGGGCTGATATTCATACGGAGCTTTTTATCCTTGCAAGGACTTTTGTATTACTCTCTATGAATGAGAGTATTTTAAGCTGTTTTAATTTTTTTTATTTTTAAATAAACCCTCTCATTTTTTACGCCTACACTATGGGATTGTCCCTTTCTTTTTCCCCACATGGTGTTTGATAAACACATGCTCACATACATCTACGCAAGTTCCATTTGGAAGCAGTGCTTAACCCCATGAGGAGCTGTGGATTCTACCATCTAATCTGTGGAGAGACCCGGATTCGTTCCTGACACCCCAAAGGATCAAAATTTCCTGCTATGCCTGTTTAGACTACTCCTGAAAGGGATAGTCACAGGCTTTCTGGTAAGCCTTTATTTCTACTGGTGTTGGGGCACTGATGTCTGAAATCTCCCTCCTTTCTCACCTGTGGATCTCCTAATTGGACTTTCATTGTTTGCATCTTTTCATCATCTGCATTGGAAGGGGCTAATAACTCCAAGCTTTTTTCTGTGGACTATTTGTTTTGCACCTCATATGCTGAATTGGTCACTTTATTTTTACACTGTTTATTTATCTGTTGATATTTATAAGTACTTTATGCTCAGTGCCATATTGATTGGTACAGTGTTATAACAACCTATGCATTCATAGCTTTTGTGTATTCACATATTGATTGTTATTATTTATAGATTATCACTGTTTACACCTGGTACTTTAGATACTTATGTGGTATATGCTGTCCAGCGCTACACTGTTTTTGCACATTTTTCTTTACACTTTATATCTAAGTTGTAGTGTTTAGCAGCACGGACGTCCTTCTCAGGACCATATCTTAATTGTTTCATTAACATAAATTCTTTACTAAGCGCAAATTATTCCCATTCCCTTTTCCCTTCCTTTTACACATGAATAAAGCCATGAATAAAGAACGGTACAAAAACATCCTCCGAGTGCAACTTCCTGCAATCATTCAAGAACAGTTTGGTGAGGAACAATGCCTTTTCCAGCATGATTGAGCACCTTGCCATAAGGCCAAAGTGAAAACGAAGTGGCTTAGGGATCAAAACATTGAAATTTGGGGTCCATGACCAGGAAATTCCTTAGATCCTAACCCCATTGAGAACTTGTGGTCAATCCTCAAGAGGCGGGTGAACAGAAAAAAACTAATTCAGACGAACTCCAAGCAGTGATTATGGAAGAATGGGCTGCCATCAGTCAGGATGTTGCCCAGAAGTTGATTGACAGCATGCCAGGGCGAATTGCAGAGGTCTTGAAAAAGAAGGGTCAAAACTGCAAATATTGACTCTTTCGCATAAACTTAATGTAATTATCAATAAAAGCCTTTAACATTTATGAAATGCTTTTAATTATACTTCAGTATACCATAGTAACCTCTGACAAAAAATATCTAAATACTCTGAAGCAGCAGACTTTTTTAAAAATAATATTTGTGTCATTTTCAAAACTTTTGGCCATGGGTGTACAGTCTTACCCTGGATTTTCCCAATTGTTTCTGGCATTTGTTGGTTCTACCAAATTAGGTGTGGCTCACTTTCTCCTACGATGTTAAAGCGGAGGTTCACCCAAAAATCAACTTTCTGCCACTAGATCCAGCATACTGCTGACATCTGCAGTATGCTGGATTTTTTTTTTTGTACTTATCGTCTTAGGTCTCTTTATTCTCCAGAACCGAGCGGCGCATCCTTCCAGGTATAGGTGTTCCTAAATCAAGCGCAGTTGATTGACGGGCTTGGATAGCGCGTCACGCCTTCCAAAAATACCCGAAGTGACACTCGGGTGTTTATGGCGCCTGCGCAGTCAGCTCTACACGGCAGGCGCAGGTGCCGTATAGCGCCGTAAACAGCCGAGTGTCACTTCGGCTATTTTCGGAAGGCGTGACGCGCTATCCAAGCCCGTTAATCAACTGCGCTTGATTTAGGAATGCCTACTCCCCGCAGGATTCCCCGTTCGGAGCCGGAGAATAAAGAGCGCTAAAACGATAAGTACAAAAAAAAATCCAGCATACTGCAGATGTCAGCAGTATGCTGGATCTAGTAACAGAAAGTTGATTTTTGGGTGAACCTCCGCTTTAAGTTGTCCACCAATTTAGTAGATAATTTGCCATGCAACATTCATTTGGACAGTACTCTCTATATCTTTCTTTTTATTGTGATTACATCTAGATACTAGAAAAAAAACATCCGTAATTACATTACGTAGAGAAATGTTGGGTTTTGATATCAAACATTTATTTTTTTTTGTGAAGCTAGTAGTACTAGTACATAGTAGGGTTGATTTAATAAAATTGGAGAATGCAAAATCTGGAGCAGCTTTGCATAGAAACCAATCAGCTTCCAGTTTTTTATCTTGTATAATGTTTTTATTTTAGAGTAATAGATTACAACAGTTCCAGTATATCAGATGACAACAACTAAGAATGTTGAAGTATTATACCATAGTTATACAAAGGAAGAAAATTTGTGGTACATCATATATTATTTAGAAGTGTTATAGTTTTTTTTTTGTTTGTTTTTTTTATCACATCAGCTGTTTTACGAAACAAGAGAGATCCGCTCATAGTTTTGTGTATCCTTCCTCTCTAGTTGCGGTTCTGCATCATCTGTGATACTTTGCATATTATACAATTTTGCTTAGGTGTTTTTTTTTTTAAATAACTGTTTTCTTTGAACAGCAATTTAATGTATTACAATAGTTATTGGTGGCCTCGAGGCCTACCATCAAAATAAGTTCCTCCTAACATTGTTTTCTCCCGCCCTCCCTCCCCCTCGAGGCCCCCATGACTCCTTCTGCCTATTTTGGAGATGCATCTGTTTGGATCTTCAATTCATGTATAAAGATTGTTTCCCCAAGTTGAACCTGCGGTGTCCTCAGTTTTTTCGGTCAAACTCCATGATTTTTTATATTCCTTCTATTTTTCCCATTTGGACTCCAGGTCGTTGTTACTTTCTACTACATTCTCCTTCAACTCTTCCATCCTATGGGTTTCCTCAACTGCGTCAACCCACTCCCAGATCTGGGGGGTATCTGTTTCCCCCCAATTTTTTTGGTATGAGCCTTTTTGCAGCATTAAGTAAATGGGGTATTATAGACTGCTTGTACTTTTTTATGCCCTCACAGCTACCATGGAAAAGGATTACCCAAGGATCTTTCTTTATCTCCTTACCCGTTATTTCTATCACTTGACACAAAATACTATCACAATATTTTTGAATTTTTGGGCAGGTCCACCAGAGGTGGGCCATCGTGCCCCTGTCAGGGCATCCGCGCCAACAATCGGGGGACTGTCCAATTTTGTATTTACAGGATTTTTCTGGAGTAATGTACCAGCCCGAAATGCACTTATAGTTTGTCTCAGCTGTCCTTATGTCCATGGCAGAAGCGTGGGTCAGATTCATTATCTTTTTAACCGTGTTTTCCCCCCTAAGTATACCCAACTCCCTTTCCCATTTTTCAGCAAACGGTGCTTCCCCCCGTGCCCCTATTTTAATAAGTATCTTATATAGTTTAGAAACCGTGGCCTTAGTGTTCTCCACTCTACATAACTTCTCGATGGGTGTTAACTCCAAACTCGACCGTAAGGGGCGAGGGAGTTGTTGCACAAAATGACGTGGCTGGGTTTAGCGCCACCCATCGAGGTTCCAGGTATCTGATCTGGACTTCAACTCTTCGTAATTCTCCAATTCCCCGTTTCTTAAGATATCCCCTAAGTAAACTATGTTTTTTTCTAATCCAGTTCCCCCCTATTTTTTTTCCACCAGGTGCAAAATATGTATTGTCGTTTAAATTAATAAGTGGAGAATTAAATTTACATTTAAACAGTGTCTGAACCCTATCCCACATTTTCAAAGTGTCTCTTGTTATATCATATACATTGGGCCAGATTCAGCAAAGGTTACGCTGGCGGATCGAGTGATCCGCCAGCCTAACTGTGGCTTTGAGCCGGCGTTTCTGTTTTCTGTAACCAGAAAACAAGAAACGCCGGGTTGAAGTTCCGATGCGAGCAGCGTAACTGAGTTTCGCCATCGCATCGTTACTTCAACTTAAAAATGGCGCCGGGGGCGTTCCCGCCGATTTACGCTCAAAAAATATGTTAATGAGCGGAAATCGGCAATTCACGATCGAAATCCGGCGCGACGCAATGACGATACGACGTTTCCGGACGGGATACGCGGCGCATAGATATACCTACATGGGGCTGGAGTATCCTATGTTAGGTATAGGCGTCGTCATCGCGTCGGGGAAAAAAAAAAAAAAACGTCGCTTGCGTAAAACGGTCATGAATGGGAATGTGACGTCATTGACGTTCATTCACAGATTTTGGAGCATGCGCACGGGGATGTTTTGACACTCGACGCATGCGCAGTACGTTGGCGGCGGGATCGCGCGTAGTTAGCATACTACACGCCCCGTACCCGCGACATTTGAATTCCGCCGGCTCATTTGTGATGCGCTGCCGCAACTTTAGGAGCAAGTGCTTCGTGAATGACAGCACTTGCTCCTAAAATTTCGGCAGCGCAACGCAAATCAGAAGCGTTACTCCAGAGCAAAGATGCTCTGGAATACGTGAATCTGGCCCATTGTGTTCCAATACTCTAAATCGTGTAGGTATCCCTAAAATCTTACTCAGCTGTGTTATGCCTTGTGACTTTTCAATTTGCACCCATCTTTTACCTTGCCTATCTCTTGCCCACTCAACTGCCCGAGACAGAACAGCTGCCCTATAGTAATTTTTAATATCAGGGACCACTAGACCCCCATCTTGCTTTCCCTGTTTAAGGATTGAGTGGGATATTCTATGTTTTTTATTTTTCCAGACATAGTTTAGTAGTATGGAGTTTAGAGTTCTTAGGTATTGGCAATAGAAGAAATGTATATAATATTTTAGGGATGTAAATCATTTTCAACATATTTATACAGCCCACCCAGGAAATGGGTTTATTTATTATTTTCTTTAATTCGTTTTTAGTCTCGTTCAGCAGGGGTATGAAATTGATTTTATATATCTTCTTCACCGTGTTGGCTAATTTTATGCCCAGATATTTTAATTCTTTGCACCAGGGAAAAGAACAAATCTCTTTCACCTTTCCCTCTTCCATTTTATTAAGATTTATATTTAATATTTCCGATTTTGCAACGTTAATCTTAAAATTAGAAATGGTGCCATATTGTTGTAATGTCTTTAATAGCTTCGGGAAGGTATTAACTGGATTGGTGATGAAGAACAGGATATCATCGGCAAAAGCCGATAGTTTATGTTCCTCTTTCCCCACCCTTATCCCGCAGATATCAGGATCCCTGCGTATCGATGCCAACAGTGGTTCTAATGACAGGATAAAGAGCAAGGGGGACAGGGGACATCCCTGTCTTGTCCCGTTCTTCATTACAAATGGGTCCGAAAGAGATCCGTTAATCTTGATTCTTGCTGAGGGCTGGTGGTAAAGTGTTTTGATCCATTTAATTAGCCTTGCCCCTATTCCCATCGTGGCCATGGTCTGCATTATGAGTCCCCAGTCTACCCTGTCGAATGCTTTTTCAGCATCCACCGACAGGAATAGACCTGGGGACCCCTCCTGCCTGATCTTCTGTATGAGCAGGAGTGCTCTAATGCCATTATCCTTGCCCTCCCTATTTATTACAAACCCTACCTGGTCCGGATGGACCAAGGAGGGCATGACTTTTTTCAAGCGTTCTGTTAGCACTTTCGCAAAGAGCTTAGTGTCTATATTCAAAAGAGAGATAGGCCTGTATCCTGAACAGAGAAAGCTATCTTTCCCATCTTTCAAGATAATTGCTATCGAAGCTGTTAGCGATTCCTTGCTAAATTCATACTCGGTACCCATCCCATTGAAATATTTACAAAGTATTGGTATAAGGATGTTACTAAATCTCTTATAGTATAGCACTGTAAACCCGTCGGGGCCTGGACTTTTCCCACCCTCCATACTATTTAAAGCTTTCCTGATTTCCTCTTCTGTTATGGGCCTGTCCATATTTGCACTTTCCTCCTCCTCTATCTTTGGTAATTCTGCCTTCTCTAGAAAGGCCGAAACCATTTCCTCTTTTTCCCCTACAAGCCCCTTTGGTTGTTTGATTGAATATAATGCCTCATAATAGTTTTTAAAAGTGTCCGCTATGTCTGACATTGAGTAGACCAGATCTCCATTTTCCCTTTTGATTTTTTCAATATAGTTACTAGTTTTCTTTTTTTTGACCATTTTGGCTAAGTGTTTACTGGGTTTATTGCCCCACATATAGCTCTCTCTAGCTATGCTATTGAAATATTTCCTTGCTTCCTGTTCCATAATCTCCTTAAGTTCCTCTCTTTTTACTACTAAATTGTGTTATGTCTCTTTTTGTCCCGACTCTTTATGTTTTTGTTGCAAAAATATTTTTTCTTTGACCAATGAGTCACGCTGCTTATTTCTCTCCCTCTTTCTCCTCGCCCCCTCTGATATTAGTATCTCTCTGATATAGGCCTTGTGGGTCTCCCATAAAGTTGCTCTTGAGATTTCTTCCATGTCGTTGACCTGGAAGAATAGCTTGAGTTCCTTTTCTATACTCTCTGCACCACCTTCATCCTGAATCAGATAATCATTAAGGCGCCATATCGTCTGTTTAGTCTTTTGAAAGTCTGTATCAACTTTCATGGTTATCGGGGCATGGTCTGATATTGTCATTATGCCAATCTCAGTCTCTGTGACCTGCTCTAATAACCTATGGTCTACTAATATGTAATCTATCCTCGAGTACGTGCCATGGGGATGGGAAAAAAAGCATAATTTAATGTGTTAGGGTGAAAGACCCACCAGACATCTACCAATTGACAATCATGCAACTTCCGCTTAAGTCTTTGTAGTTGTAGATTGATTGTCTCCTTCTCTCGGGACGTACTGTCTTTTCTCTGATTCAGGACAAAGTTCAGGTCGCCCATCAGGATCGTATATCCTTCCGAAAAACTCCTTAGTCTCCCCAGGATTTGGCCTAAGTATTTTATTGGGTGCGTGTTGGGGGCGTATATGTTTACTAGGGTATATAGTGTGTTCCCTATTCTTCCTTTCAGGAATAAGTACCTGCCTTCTGCATCTGCCATTCTCTCCTCTAAGGCGAAATCAACCCCCCTAGCAAAGCCAATTGCCACTCCCCTCGCTTGATTGGAGATAGAGTCTCCGTAGAACCAGGTGGGGTACGTTGGCAAGTATAGTTTTATATTGGACTCGAGGGATAGATGAGACTCCTGTATAAAGACAACATCGGCTCTATATTGTTTGATTTCTTCCAAAATTTTAAATCTCTTACTCCTGGAGTTCAATCCTTTAACATTATAAGATAACATTTTAAGACCAGCCATGCCTTCCTACCTCTTGACTAAGCCTGGTTTACTTATGGAGTCATTGGGGGCCACATCCCCTTCCCCTTTCCCTCCTGCCCTCCCACCCCCCTTTCCCTCTCCCCTAAACACCCTCCCTGCCCTCCCCTTCCCCCCTATCCTAGGCCTAATTGTTGCCTCTGAACCGAGGGGGTCATCGTGCCTCATTTCCACTGGTTCTCTTGTATTGAGGTAAAGACCTCCCCGCACACAGCCCTTGCCTTAGCCTCCCGACCTTCGGGAGCTGATCTTGTAATGGTAGGACTACGGACCCTCACCTGGAGGCTCTCTTTATGTTTCACTTTCCCCGGTCCCCCCCACGCCCTCCCCCCTGCCCTGCGGACATCTCACGCCTACTCAGCCCATCCCGGTAGATCTACTTCTTGCAGATCAAACTTGCGACAAAAACCCGACAATTCTTCAGCGAATGTTAATTTTGACGAGATCCCATCTTCTGACCAATAAGAAATGCTGGGAATCCCCACTGATATTTAATATTATGTATCCGTAGCTGTTCCAGTAGAGGTTTAAGCAACCTCCTCCTGGTTAGGGTGTCCCAGGCTAGGTCGGGGTAAAATTGTACCTCAACTCCCCCATAGCTTAAGGGTGGCCCTCTCCTCAGTTTTGACCAAATCTCGGCCTTGTCTTCATAGTATCTAAACCTGACTATTATGTCTCTTGGTCTTTCGCCTATATTGTCCCTAAATCTCCCTAGACGGTGCACCCGCTCAATTTTAAGGGGGTCCCCAGCGGTGTTGTCTAGCAAGGGAATGAGCAGATTGTTGAGGATTTTTCTCAGGTCCTCGCCCCTTTCTTCCTTGATAAATCGGATTCTCAGATTTTGCCTTCTGTTCCGATTCTCTTGGTCTTCTAATCGATATTGTAGAAGTCTCTGATTTAATTTCATAGTGGAACATTGATTTTTTAGTTGATTTATCTCAGAATCCTGTTTTTCTATTCTTGTGTCTATCTCTTCTACCCGTGACAGAATATGGGTGATATCTGTTCTTAGTACACTAATTTCCTCTTTTATAGCATTTTCCAGGCTCTTTAACAGTCCATCTAGCTCCACCATCGTTGGTATATGTGTACCTAATGTCGACTCATCCATTTGACTTAATACCTGGTCCCCTTCAACAGACGTATCAATCCCTTTTTTCTTTGCCCCAGTTTTGTCAATTTTTTTGGTATTAGTTAGGCTTTTAGTGACCGCTTCCTGGGACATGTATTGTATTATTGAGCTAGTGGTAGGATTGTCCTTGGTTTTTTGGGGGGCTGAGCCCCTTGTGGTCTTACTCATATTGTGTCTGTTGTACCTGTTCCTCGTTCTAATACGCTTTCCCAGTTTTAATGAAGGCGTTACTCGGGGATGTGGATTATTTCTGCACCCCCTGTATGTTCTAGCGGTGGTAGCAGGGAGTTTATGCGGCACAGAGGATCGCTTTCGCCACTTGGCCTATGCTGGTTGAAAACCAGACTTTAATCTTTAATCTGTCTCCCTCCTCCAACCCGAATAGTTTGTCCCGTTGGAATGGGGAGTCAAAACCCTCTGGTTTCAAACAGTGCTACCTCGGATGTTCCTCTTACATTTAGCCGATTAATTATGTGGTAGAATTTCCCTTTGCCTCTCCTAGGTGTTCTCCCCTTCCCCGGGGGCTTTCTGGGTCATGCTGTGCTATTACTAGCAAACAATGATAAAGAAATAGAGACAAAAAAAAATATTGAGCTGCCCCTATGATCGCTTCATAGTGTGGCCTTAAGTCCTTTTTTGTATTAGAGGTAATCAGGTACCGCCAGCTCAATATACCCAGTCTATCTCTTCTGAAATATATAATGATTGAAAGACCCGGAAATATAAATGTCTCACAGTCCCTCTATTTAAAGCCATATATGAGAGAAAAAAAAGAAGGCATATTCTTACTCCGCTTGCTGCGTTCTCAGATGGAAATATTAAACATCCTCCCCTGACAGTGGAGATTGCGTAAGCATTACCTAGGCGGCGAGCGATCCGTTTTAGCAAACCGGAGCAGGCAATTTTAAGATTCGGGTGCCGGGATTGTCCAAGGAAGGCATGGGGAGATGACCGGCGCTCCGGATGTTACTATTCCATTGGGCGTTCCCTCTGAGCAGCGGGGGGGAATAGGGGGGCGCCGATCCTGCGGGCGATTTCAGCCGATTAACTCCAAGGGGTCAGCAGACCAGCAGACTCTCACCCTGCCTCGCTGCCTCCACCATACGATCATCCTTGAATCCTTCAGTGTTCTCCATCCGCTCCCCCAGCTGGGTCCATGGCGCGGTTGGCCCCTCCCTCGGCACGTGTAGCACATCATGCCGCTGCTAGGGTTCAAGGCTCTGAGAAGTGTTATAGTTTTAAGAGTCTACCTATATAAATTTAATAGTTGAGAAAAAAAGGGAAAGTTAAATTGGTACTTCAAATAACCAAGAATAACCTGGGTCAATTGATATGAAGATGCAGTCCAATATTACCAAAATTGTCGGTTCAATAGTATCTTAAAAGAAAACAGAATACTGTAGTGTATAAAAGAGCGAGTTAAAGTAGGTTAACCACTTAAGGACCGCCTCCTGCAGATATACGTCGGTCGGCAGAATGGCACGGGTGGGCATAAGCACGTACCTGTACATACTCTTTAAGTGCCTAGCCGTGACCGTGGCTACGGGACACGCGGACCCGATCGCTGCCGGAGTCCCGCGATTGGTCACCAGAGCTGAATAATGGGGAGAGCTGTGTGTAAACACAGCTTCCCCGTTCTTCACAGTGGCAGCTTCATTGATCGTGTGTTCCCTGATATAGGGAAACATAATCAATGACATCACACGTCCAGCCCCACCCCCCTACAGTTAGAAAAACATATGAGGGGGCGTGGCCAAGACCGGCATGTGAGAAGACGTGTGTCTCACAGCTCCTCCGCAGCACTTGCTATTGATCCTCTCCCAGCAGCGATCCGACGGATCTAAACGGCTCTCCCGCTGGCTACCGACCCGGTTACCCTCCCGGTCCACCCGCCGGCTCTCTGCACCTGCGGAATGACCAAAAAAAAGGAAGATTGGCCGGCGCTAGAAATCCAAGATGGTGCCGGCGCGGCCCTGGCTCTCCGCACACCACGAGGCGCCGACAAGCCCAAGGAAGGGACCAGCAAAAAGGCTGCAAAGTTACAGGGTAAGGAGTACCCGAGGGACATGACCTATTACACCCAAAAGCTGGGGGGCCACCTGGATCAGGATGAAGGGGGGGGAGCGGAGCATGCCTCTATGACGCTGCAGGCCTCTCAGGGACAGTTGGATGGTGGGGCCTCGGGCAGTGCTGAGCGGGCTGATACAGGGGATCAATCTATGGCATTCCCGGCTGCTGCTAATGTGGAGACTGGGGACCCTGAGCAAGAGCAACCGACCCTGGCTGAGATACTAAGAGCGGTTCATGTCTGCACCGCGTCAGTGAATACTCTTAAGGAACAGTTTGGGGGCCTCAGAGAAGATGTGTCCCTGCTGAGACAAGATCTACAAAAGATCCGGGAACGCACAACGGCTGTGGAGAGCAGGGTGAGTGAGGTGGAGGATAAGCTGCCCCCAGTTGCTCGTGAGGCCCATGCAGCACATCAGCTAGCCAGAGACACTAATGCTAGAGCAGATGACATCGAGAACAGATTACGCCGGAATAATGTACGCATAGTGGGGTTGCCGGAGAAAACGGAGGGCCGGGACCCCACCACCTTTATTGAAAGTTGGCTGGTGGAAGTATTTGGAAAGGAGGCCTTCTCCCCATTCTTTACAGTTGAACGGGCGCACCGCACACCTGGTCGCCCACCACAGCCTGGCGCCCCCCCCAGACCCATCCTGGCCCGTTTACTGCACTATAGGGACAGGGAGGCGGTGCTGAGACATGCCAGGGAGAAGGCCAACGTCCGGGTGAACGGAGTCCGGGTGTCCTTCTACCCGGACTTCTCAGCAGAGGTACAGCGTCGGCGAGCCAAATTCTCAGATGTGAAAAGGCGTTTACGTGCACTACAACTACCTTATGCTATGCTTTACCCCGCTAAGCTGAGGGTTACCGCTGACCGGCAGACCCACTTTTTTGAATCGGCCCAGGATGCTGCAGTATGGCTGGATCGTAATGAACAGGCCCTACGTCACCGAGAAAGAGAAGAGGAGGGAGACTGATTCTGCAGAGGCTGTAACGGGCCCCTTTGTCCTGCCTTTTTAGTGCATTGTTTGCACACCCACGTATGGTGGGATTGATGGATCCCCCCCCCCCCCCTGATGGAGGCACTCACTCTGTTGCCTACACTCTTACAGTTCCACACAAAAGTGAGTTTCTATCTTTTTCATGTCACCTGTGTTGCTGCAATGTTCTGCTGGGAGAAGTTATATTAGGATGTGAACTCTGAGTCATCTTGTAAAGTTGCAAGGAAAATGCGATCTCTCCACATGAAACGTGGAGGAAATGTGCCTTATGGGGGTCCGCTCCCTGTTGGAGCCGCGGGGTCTGCCCGGTTGGCGGCCTGGACTCGTTTCTTTTCTTTTTTCAGACTAATGTGTTGTTTACAGATTGTAGGCCGGAAGTACGGGTCTGAACCGTTGTCGGCCCGGGCCTTTAGTTCTTTGCAAATTTACCTTCTTCATCGAGAACATTGTTTGACTGCTACTGCACCATGGAACTATGACTGTATATCCCTAATCATGCCCGGGACTCCCAGTACCTGCTTGAAATTGCCATCCCTTGAGGGGGAGCCGCCCCCACTCGGAGTGTCTGCCATTTAACCCATGTTTTTTTTTCTCCAATGGCTGAACTGCCCATAATTTCTTGGAATGTGAGGGGCCTCGGCTCCCCACTGAAACGTATGATGGTGTTTACTTGTTTGAAGAAGTATCATCCCATGATCCTGTGTATGCAAGAAACGCATTTAACCACTGAAACACAATGTTGCCTTAAATATGCTTGGGTGGGCAAGGCCTACCATTCTACTCACACCTCGTACTCTAGGGGTGTGAGTGTAATGATACATGCCTCAATTGACTTTCAGGAACTAGATGTGCGGGTAGATGATGAGGGTCGGTTTGTATTTCTGCATTGTCGGGTGGGTAAGCTGCACTGTATATTGGCTTGTATTTATGTACCCCCGCCGTTTACGGTGACGGTGCTCCGGATGCTGCTGGCCTATTTGGAGAGCAGGCCGGACCTGCCGCTACTGATAGTGGGGGATTTTAACTGTTGGCTGAGTCCCTCTGTGGACAGACACCCTGGTTCTGGGGTCTCTGCCACTTCGAGGGAATCTCCGTTGCTGAGACTGCTTAATGAGGTGGGGTGGGTTGATGTGTGGAGGTTAAGGTACCCGCTGGAGAGGCAGTTCTCCTGCTTCTCCAAAACGCACGGGACTCTGTCCAGGATAGACCTGGCGGTGAGTAACCCTGCAATGCTCCCATCCATCTCAGATGTGGTTTATAAGCCCCGTAGTGTCTCAGATCACTCACACTTAGTGACTACCCTAATTATTTCTCCACCCTCTACACTTCCTAGGGCCCCATGGAAGTTTAACGCCTTTTGGCTGAAATTATTCCTGTCACACGAGGAGGTGGAGCGGAGCATGCGGGAGTTTCTTGATAGTAGGGAGTTTGCCGAATCCCCAGCTGAGCGGTGGGACGCATTTAAGGCGTATGTGAGGGGGTTACTTATCCGTGAAATTACCAGGGTGAAAAAAGACTCTTCCGGGCTCAGAGAGGACCTTGAAAAACAGGTAGCGGCCCTGGAGGAGGCTTTCGTGCAAACCCCGACGGAGGCTGCCAGGGAGGCTTGGCAGTCCGCTCAATCAGCATATGAGCGGCTGCTGTCCTCCAAGGCAGAACGGAAATTATTTTTCTCCAGACTGGCTTTCTTTGAAGAGGGCGAAAGTACAGGGCGCATGCTGGCTAGGATAGCCAACTCCCAACAAAGATCTCCCAGTATTGGGGCAATCAAAACTAGGGAGGGCAAGATAGTGAACTCCCCAGACCTGGTTTTGGCAGAGCTAGCTCGATTCTATGAGACGTTGTACCTCCCCACGGAGCAGTTTACCCGGACAGACCTATTGACCTACTTACATGACATTGACTTTCCCTGACTGGGACCTGCACAGCGGAAGGCCCTGGACGCCCCCTTTACCTTGGAGGAGCTGC
This sequence comes from Rana kukunoris, assembly GCA_029574335.1. Taxonomy (NCBI): domain Eukaryota; kingdom Metazoa; phylum Chordata; class Amphibia; order Anura; family Ranidae; genus Rana; species Rana kukunoris. Next base: position 361,462,177 of record CM056052.1, read on the forward strand.
AGGCGGCGTTAGCCGAGTTCCCCAACTGTAAAGCTCCGGGGGCAGATGGATTGCCCATGGAGGTATACAAACACTATGCGGACATCCTCCTCCCAAAACTTTTAACGGTCTTTAACGCAGCAAGGGAGCGACAGATTTTGCCTGCTTCTATGGCTACGGCTAACATCGTGTTAATACTGAAACCCGACAAGGACCCTTTAGACCCGGGCTCCTACAGACCGATATCGCTGCTACAGAGCGATATTAAGTTATTAGCTAAAATGCTAGCGATTAGGCTGAACGGAGTCATCACTAGCCTGGTTCACCCGGACCAAGCGGGCTTCATGCCTAACAAGTCGACGGCTGTCAACTTGCGTAGGCTGTTTCTTAATATGCAGTCCGCGGCTGATAATATGGGACAAAGGGCTCTGCTCTCACTGGACGCTATGAAGGCCTTCGATAGCGTAGAGTGGGAATACCTATGGGAGGTCCTCGGGAGGTTCGGGTTCGGTGACGCTTACATTTCCTGGGTCCGTTTGTTATATTATAATCCACAGACTGCCATTCGGTTGTCTGGGGCGGTGTCGCAGACTTTTTCCCTGGGACGGGGCACGCGGCAGGGATGCCCACTATCGCCTCTACTTTTTGCCCTGGCGATAGAACCCCTTGCAATTAAGATTAGAGCCAGCTCGGAGGTAGTGGGGTTTAGGTACGGTGACAAACAAGAGAAAATAATGCTATATGCGGACGACACTATGATTCTGCTTGGGGACGTAGAGGGCTCGCTGAAGGGGGCTATGGCCTTAATAGGAGAGTTTGGTAGATTTTCAGGGCTACAGATAAACTGGACAAAATCCTCACTGATGCTTATTGATGAAGGGGGGGCCCCACCGGCCTCTCTTACGGTGCCTTTGTCTGCCTCATTCAAGTACCTGGGTATCCAGGTGACGCCCAAGATATGTGAATATGGAAGACTGAATGTGTCCCCGCTGCTGCAAAAATTTTGTGACCGCATTAAGACGTGGAATTCGCTCTGCCTGTCAGTTGCAGGTAGGGTGAACCTGATCAAAATGATCCTCATGCCCCAGTTGCTCTATGTGCTGCATAACGCCCCCAAAGTGGTAACCTTGAAAGTATTCAGAATTGTTAACTCTCTGTTTCGCTCGCTCATATGGAAAAACCGCACACCTAGGATCAAATTGGAGCATCTCCAGTGCCCAAAGGATGAAGGAGGGCTCGCCCTACCCAACCCATGGCTGTACTATATAGCCGCTCAGATGCAGAATTTGATAGGTACAGTCCATACTGGGCAGGAGAGGGAGGGGGAGGGAGGCGGCTCCTCAGAACTGGTGATGCTTCACACAGTTGGGGGTGAGTCGGTGACATCTGCTCTGGAATCACTAGCTTTTGGGAAACCGAATAAACAATACCCGACATATAGCCTTATTCAAAAAGTTTGGAACAAGGCTAGGTATCTACAGGGGGTGACAGGATTCACAGACTATAGTCCCATTTGGTCCAATAACTCATACCCGGAACTCGCTAGGCTGCAGCATGGGGCACTTTGGAGGAGGTATGGAGTGGTCTATCTGGGGCAGATATTTAGGAACGGGGAACTGCTCTCCTTCGAGACCTTGCAGGGCCTTTTCAGGCTTCCTCAGTCGATGAGGTTCTACTATATGCAACTCAGACATGCAGTGAAGGCCCAGAGTAGGGCCTCAGAGTGGACCCCCTCCCCTACCCCTTTGTTTAACTTGATTGCAAGGGCAGCTAATACCAAGGGGTTTATATCTCAATGCTACAATATGCTATTACCTGGCACCACGGGCTCCGGACTTGAGTCAAAGCCGGGCAGGCCCTCAACTCAAGGTCAGGGCCACTGCACGCTCCTCCGCTGTCAGGCTAATACGGCATGGTGGGCCCCCTCCTGTGCCCCTGGCATGGGCATGCATTCTGGCCAGCTTCTTTTTGACCAGACGCCGGAGGTCATTGATTTTTTTGTCAATCCCAGACCTGGTCCGTGTCTCCCCCTGCCCCGCTGAATTCACCTGGTCAGTGATCCTATCCAAAATCTCCCTCCTCCTGGCCGGGGTGGTGTTGGCACTCTGTGGGCCGTGGAGGTAACGCCCATACTCGCTAATGGCCCGGACAAGAATCTGTTTTTCCACAAGTGTAAAATTCAGCTTGCGTTTTCTCTCACTCATCCTTCCAAAAAAAATCAGTCCCAGTCAACAAAATTCACGCACACAAACAAGCACAACCAATCAAAAAAAAAACACACACACAGAGAGAAAACTACTGAGCAAGAAACAGTCACCAAAAAACAAAACAAAAATACAGCAGGAAAAGAAACAAACACAAATATATCAATCAAACAAACAGTCTCTCAAACACTTATCAAAAACCACTTTCAAAAATCTACTAACAAACACTTGATCACACAGAACACTAATCTGACAACTACAAAACACACCGCAACGAACAACAGGACAAAAGCACTTTGTTAAATGGGAAGGGACAAAGGGATGTACTTTTGCAAAGGAAGTGCGTTTGTGTGTGTCTATTTATGCTGTCTGCGTAGTTCACAACGTTGCCCTAGTCCATTTCCAATTTCACTGATTGCGCCGCTCCCGAGTTGTGAGCATGCGCACAGCGGAGCTGACATGGTCTCCTTCAAGCGCGCATGCGTGAGCCGGCCGGCCCTTCATTTGCATGGGGTCACGGCTCATTTCAATGTAACACGCCCACGTCCTTCCCAATTTGTATTACTCCTCCTTACGCCTCTGAAAAAACGTTACGTATGCGCAATTTCCTGCGCAAAAGCTACGAGAATAGGGTGATTACGCGGCAAAATTGCGCAAGTCTAACGTAAAGGCGGTGCGCTACGCCGGTCCAATAATGCGCAGATGTACCTGAATCTGGGCCATTGTATTTATCGTAATAAAAAAAAAATCTCAGTACCGTTTTTCATTATCGATATACAGCTGTTGTGTGACCTAGCTCGTTTTTACTGTCGGCAGGGAAATATCAGCAGGGAGAGTTTTTAGCCCTCTGCTGCTAGAAAAATAATAAAAAAAAAAGGTTCTTTGAAATAGAAAGTTATAATACATAATAATATAACAAACATGTTTTAAATTTGACATAAAAATATATATTTGAACTCAAACCTTTATTATTTTTGTGCAAAAACATGGTGTGGGCCACCTAGGGGGAGGTTCTACCAATTACAGGCTGTTTCCCATCTCTCCAGCCTGTCTATATTTTTGTATGTGCTTAGAATTACAAGAAGGAGAAGCTTCCATCAATCGACCTCTAATATCCCATCTCATTGTGTTTATCTATTTAGTGGGCATGAAGGAGGAGGGAAGGAGTGGGCTGTCATTTATCCAGAGTGTATAAGTCCACATGTGTGACTCTATAGTCCGATGATGGATCGTACGATTTTCGGATCGTGTGTACACTACTTTCGACAGCCGATCACGACCGTTCATCCGATTAAATTCGATCGGACAAGCGCGAAAATTTTTCTCGTCCGATGTCCGATCGTCTGATTTTCGTTTAGTCAGTACAGCCGTCGTCCGACAATACAATACAAATACATTACAACACGTGACATCACTTCCGATCGTTTTTTTCTATCGTACGATAATTTTCGTGAGTTTAAAAACCTATTCTATTTTACTCGCGATTATTAAGCGAAAAAAGTCGTACGATCCGTCGGCCGATATTCGGATCGTGTGTATGGGCCATTAGGCTATTTTTATAGTGGCTTTAATTGCTTCATTTTGAACAGCTGAAGGCTTCTAACTCCCCAAACCTCTCTGGCCATTTATCCCGGCGGAAAAGTATCTTCAATCTGGGACAACACACACACATTTACCTGAATTCCTGTCACAATATCCATGCAATCCCTAGGGATTGCATTGGGATGGTCGGGTTCTCAGTGTATTATATGCATTATGCCATTTTATAAGCGCCTCCTTCCGAGACACACCAATTACATATGAGGAATGCATAAGAATACACCAATGTCGTGTCATACGCTGTCTATGGACGGTAGCATACATATCTTTGTCAAACTTGGGCTTAGATCTGGAGCATTCCATGCAAATTATACACATGTGCTATCACTACTATGGGCCAGATTCAGGTAGAGTTAGGCTGGAGTATCAGTGATACTCCAGCCTAACTCTCACTTTGAGCCGGCATTTCTGTTTTCTGTAGTCAGAAAACAAGAAACGCCGGGTTGGAGTTCCTATACGAGCGGCGTAATTGTATTTCGCCGTCGCATCGTAACTTCAATTTTAAAAATGGAGCGCGGGGCGTTGCCGCTGATTAACGCCGAGAATATGTTAATCAGCGGGAATCGGAAATTCACGATCATATTCGGGCGCGACGCAGTGACTTTCCGACGTTTCCGTAAGAGATAGGCGGCGTAAAGATAAAGCAGCCCCCTAGTGGAGTATCCTATGTTAAGTATAGCCGTCGTCATCGCGTCGAAAAAAAAAAATTTGAGTCGTTTGCGTAAAACGTCGGTGAATGGGGATTGACGTCATTGACGTTCACTGACAGAATTTGGAGCATGCGCACTGACAGTCGATGCATGCGCAGTACGTTCGCCGCGGGATCGCGCCTAGTTATAATAATACACGCCCCCTACCCGCCCAATTTGAATTCCGCCGACTCATTTTCGCTACGCCGCCGCAACTTTAGGAGCAAGTGCTTTGTGAATAACAGTACTTGCTCCTAAAGTTTTGCCGGAGTAACGTAAATGAGAAACGTTACTCCAACTTAAAGATTTGCCCATCTACCTGAATCTGGCCCTATATGTCTTTATGATTCATGCTAAATGTTATTTGCCATCGTTACTACATGCCTTTACGGTTTTCGATCTGTTCATACATATTTGTTTTTATTAGATTTATATCGAAGACACCTCTACGTGATTGATTCTATCTGGCTTTTTCAAACTATTGTATTTATTTTGTTTGGTTACTTTCTGTTGGTATTCAGTAATTAATCTACTATCTATTTATTAATATACTAAAACTTATGTATACTGATCAATTTGAATACCGGCATGCTTTTCCATTTTTACTTGAGTATATATCTTTTTGTATATGAGAAGGACATTTTTTTCTGTATATGATTATCTTATTTCTCTATTTTGCATGTCGACAGTCGACCCCAATACAAGACATCCATGTATATGTTAAATAGGCATTTATTTACATCAGAGTATAATACACATACTCTCTCTTTTTCTTTCATTTATAATGTCTTTACACATATGTCAATATTTACATATACACCAGGGGCGGACTGACAACTCATGGGGCCCCCGGGCAACAGGAGATCATGGGGCCCCCTGTATCCCTGCCCACACTCAAGCTACATCCACACACATCATGGGGGCACACAGCAGGGCCTAGGGGCATGGGAGCATATAGCTGGGCATGGGGCACAGAGCAGGGTGTGGGGCAGACATCAGGACATGGGGGTCACAGAAAAGGGCATGGGGCAGACATCAGGGCATGGGGGCACAGAGAAGGGCATGGGATAGACATCAGGGTATGGGGTCACAGAGCAGGGCATGGGGTAAACAGCAGGGCATGGGGGCACAGAGCAGACAGCAGGGCATGGGGGCTCAGGACACATCACGGGGAACGCATGGGGGCACACATCAGAGCAGGGGGCACAGAGTAGGGCAAGGGGGCACACAGAATTTGAGGCAAAGAGCAGGGCATGTGGGCACAGAGCAGGACATGGGCAGACATCAGGGCATGGGGCATATATCAGGGCATGTGGCAGAGAGCAAAGTATTGGCAGATATCAGGGCATGGGGCAGAGAACAGGGTATGGGCAGATAGCAGGGTATGGGAGAGAGAGAGAGAGAGAGCAGGGTATGGGGCAGTGAGAGAGAGCGCAGGGTATGGGGCAGAGAGAGAGAGAGAGCGCAGGGTATGGAGCAGAGAGAGAGAGAGAGCAGGGTATGGGGCAGAGAGCAGGGTATGGGGCAGAGAGAGAGAGAGCAGGGTATGGGGCAGAGAGAGAGAGAGCAGGGTATGGGGCAGAAAGAGAGAGAGAGCGGGGTATGGGGCAGAAAGAGAGAGAGAGCAGGGTATGGGGCAGAAAGAGAGAGAGAGAGAGAGCGCAGGGTATGGGGCAGAAAGAGAGAGAGAGCGCAGGGTATGGGGCAGAAAGAGAGAGAGAGAGCGCAGGGTATGGGGCAGAGAGGGAGCAGGGTATGGGGCAGAGAGGGAGAGTAGGGTATGGGGCAGTGTGAGAGCAGGGTATGGGGCAGTGTGAGAGCAGAATATGGGGCAGTGTGAGAGCAGAATATGGGGCAGTGTGAGAGCAGGGTATGGGGCAGTGTGAGAGCAGGGTATGGGGCAGTGTGAGAGCAGGGTATGGGGCAGTGTGAGAGCAGGGTATGGGGCAGTGTGAGAGGAGGGTATGGGGCAGTGTGAGAGGAGGGTATGGGGCAGTGTGAGAGCAGGGTATGGGGCAGTGTGAGAGCAGGGTATGGGGCAGTGTGAGAGCAGGGTATGGGGCAGTGTGAGAGCAGGGTATGGGGCAGTGTGAGAGCAGGGTATGGGGCAGTGTGAGAGCAGGGTATGGGGCAGTGTGAGAGGAGGGTATGGGGCAGTGTGAGAGGAGGGTATGGGGCAGTGTGAGAGGAGGGTATGGGGCAGTGTGAGAGCAGGGTATGGGGCAGTGTTCAGGATGCTGGGCACATGTACAGGGACACAGCAGGTCAGGACAAGCTTCCTTCAGATGCAGAGTAGCGCGGGAAGCGGCTGTAAACATACCTCTCGTGATGCGCTCCTCTCCGCCGGCCCCTCATCTCTTCTCGTCCGTCCGAGGTGATGACAATGACAAATAGAAGCACCTGGGGTGGACGGAAGGGGAGGAGGGGCCGGCCGGAGGAGCGAATCACAAGAGGTCTGTTTACACTGTAGTCTTAGCAGGATGCAGTGATTCAGGACCCGATCTACCCGTCAGCTAGTTGTGATTGACGGGTAGATCGAAGGGGAAGCTCAGCTGTCATGGGGCCCCCTACTAGTCACGGGCCCTCGGTCCGTGCCCGAACTGCCCTATGGTCAGTCCGCCCCTGATATACACCCATTCATGCATTCTTGTACACCACTATCATCTCATATTTCCACATATACATGATTGTATACACGGATATTCCCTTTCCTCCTACATCTATACATACATGATTGTACATGCGGATATACCCGTCCTTTCTACATCTACCATGCCTATACCTCACAATACCAAAGTTTGACTTTATATATTATTACCACATCTGAGGCCTCGTACACACGATGAGATATGTCCGCTCAAACTTGTCCGACGGACAGTTTAGAGCGGACATGTCTCATCGGATTTCGGTCCGATGGCGTGTACACACCATCGGATCAAAATCCCCGCCGGCAGACAGCGTGGTGACGCGGCGGTGACGTTGACGCCGCCACGTCACCGCACCAGGAAGTAAACACTTCCGCGCGCATGCGTCGGATCCATTCATAGGATACGACGCATGTGCGGGAAGATATGTTCGCTGGTTTCCCGTACTAACCAGCGGACATATCCGACGGACAGGTTTGTAGCGGACACATTTTAAAGCATGCTTTGAAATTTGTCCGATGGACAAACCTGTCCGCTAGCCCGTACACACGATCGGATTTGTCTGCTGAAACGGTCCATCGGACCGTTTTCAGCGGACAAATTTGATCGTGTGTACGCGGCCTAAGATCTATATATATAAGCCAGACACATATACCATCAGTTTTACTCTATTTGTATCTACACCCATTACGCTACACTTTTTGCTTTCTGGTTATTTAACCATATACTTATACATGTATTCTTCTTGCCCTTTCATTTACTTTTTGGCACTCACTGATACACACACAATATATCCATTGTTATTATCATTACTCTTTATTATATACCTCACATTCAATGTCTATATCATTATAAACCTATACACACGCATCTGCTTAGTTTCATCATTTTCTTCACTACCATTTTCGGATACACTTTGCGTCCACGTTTATTCACTGATTTATACACATTCATCTATATCAGGGGTGTCCAACCTTTTTTCAAAGAGGGCCAGATTTGATGAAGTGAATATGTGTAAGGGCCGACCATTTTGCCTGACATTCTTTGAACAATTAAAAGTTGGTCTAAATGGGTTTGTTCAAACAATTAATACACAGCCCAACAAGAATTCTCTTGCCTTTGTGGCTGTGTGCGGTGAAGAGATGAGCTTGGGCGTGTTATTTTGATATACCGTATTTATCAGCGTATAACACACACCTCCACTTTAAGGAAGTTTCAGGATTTTTTTTTTTTTTTTTAATATAGAACTGTGAAGCAATTTAGGGGTCAGTGCCCATCAATGCAGCCTCACAGGTACCCATCTGCAGCCTCACCATTGCCATGAATGCAGACCCCCCATTGCCATGAATTCAGACCCACCGTTGCCATCAGTGCAGCCTGAGGGGACAGGGAGGGGGCAGGATGAGCGCCAACAGATTACATAAAGGAGAATCTCCTGTTTACTCGGTGGCCTCTTTAATACAAACTCCCACCTCCTATGATAGACAGAACAGTCGTCCAATGGCAGCCCAGGAGATGGGACTTTCTATTACAGATGCCACTGGGTAAACAGGAGATTCTCCTGTATGTAATCTGAAGGCGCTCATCCTGCCCCCTCCCTGTCCCCTTCGCTGCAGCACCAATAAATACTGTATATATATTTTGTGGCCCTGGGGGCCACAAAAGATATATATCCAAATCACCAGAGGGCCGTACTAAACTGGAACGCGGGCCGCATTTGGCCCGCGGGCCGGACTTTGGACATGCCTGATCTATATACACATAGTACACATGTTCTTTATATATATATCATTTATTATAAACATTAGTCCTGCACACATATATATGCACCTACACATCTTCCAAGTAATTTCATTCATATCAATATGCATTATATTGCACTATTGCAAATTTGCAAATTTTGCTCGAGATTGGACAGATCACGATCACCCATCCAATCCCGAGCAAGGGGAGTGTCTATGCACGGCAAGGAAAACAGCTATTCAAATGAAAGCTGTGATGTTTCCCGCACGCTGTTTAACCATGCGGCGGCGGCTTTCGTTGCGGCAGCGGCAGGGGGGGCAAGTATTCTATTGAGGTGTCGGGGGCATTTGCAGGAGTACAAGTACTCCCGCAAATACTCAGTATCGGTCCCGATACCGATACTGGTATCGGGACAACCCTAGTTCGAACAGACCGCCCGCTCGCGCGAACATTTAGAACCCCATTGAAGTCTATGGGACTCGCACGTTCGAATTCAAAAGTGCTTATTTTAAAGCCTTATATTCAAGTTATTGTTGGAAAACATCTTTAAGAAACCAGGGTCTTGCCCCAGGGAACATGTATCAAGAAAAAAGTTTTAAAAACTGTGTTTTTTTCAGGAGCAGGACTTCTGAAAAAATGACCGTTTTTAAAACTCTTTTTCATTGATACATGTTCCCTCGGGCAAGACCTGGGTTCTCAAAGTTTTTTTCACCGGCAAACTATAGACACCCAGCAGGTACAATACTTAAAGGAATTTTTCTTTTTCTTTTTTTTTTATTTAAGCATCATTAAAATCACTGCTCCAGGAGAAGTGATTTTAATGATGCTTAACCACTTAACGCCCACCGCACGACTATGTACATCCACAGAATGACACATACAGGCAGATGGGCGTATATATACGTCCCTGCCTTCTAGCGGGTCGAGGGTCCGATCGGGACCTCCTCCACTGCGTGCGGCGGGCGGCTTACCTTCGGGAGCGATCCGTCCTGAGGGGGCGGCTGTTCATTTCTGTCCGCCCCCTCGTGATTGCTCCCAGCCAATCCTGTGAGCCTCCGTTGTGTCACTTCCTCTGCCTCTGTAATGTAAACACTGGCAGAGGAAGTGATGCAGCTCTCCTCTCGGCGGTATTTTCAATCCGCCGAGAGGAGAGAACACTCACAGTAAGTCGCACCTAACACTACACTGACAAAAGTACACATAGGCACATTTAACCTCTTGCAATCACCCCCCCACCCCCTGTCACACTGTCACTGATTGCAGTGATCATATATTTACTGATCACTGCATTTAGTGTCAGTTTGACAGTTAGTGTGACAGGCAGTTAGTGTTAGGTCTAGGGTAGCCCCGTAACCCCCCTAATAAAGTTTTAACCCCTTGATCACCACCCTAGTTAACCCTTTCACCCCCTATTACCAGCGTCACTAAGCGATCATTTTTCTGATCGCTGTATTAGTGTCGCTGTTGCCGCTAGGTGGCTAATTTTTTTTTACTAAAGACATGTGGCTGAATAAATTTTGGCCTAAATGTTTGACTAAAATTTAGTTTATTCAAATTTTCTTATAACAAAAAGTAAAAAATATTGATTTTTTTTTTCAAAAATGTCGCTCTATTTTTGTTTATAGCGCAAAAAATAAAAATCGTAGAGGCAATCAAATACCATCAAAAGAAAGCTCTATTTGTGGGAAGAAAAGGACACAAATTTTGTTTGGGAGCCATGTCGCACGACCGCGCAATTGTCTGTTAAAGCGACGCAGTGCCGAATTGTAAAAACGCCTCTGGGCATTTAGCAGCATATTGGTCCGGGGCTTAAGTGGTTACATGAAAAATTCCTTTAAATATTGTACCTGCTGGGTGTCTATACCTGTGATAACGTCTTAAAATAGCACAATCACCTGCCTGCCAGTAAGTTAGAAAGAACTGATCTAGCTAAGCTATACAGTGTATAAATATATGTACAACTCCTAGGGATGTATATATATATATCCTCTACACACTGTAAATTAAGCTAAACTGACTAGCCTGCCTGCTCTGTCTAGCTATATAAAAAGAATATCTCTCTGTCTCTGATCTCTGTTCAGCTCTGGAACACACTACAAGAGGCCGCCCAGCAGGCGGCCTTATATAGTGTGGGGCGTGTGTTAAAGCCCTAATCCCTGGCTTTGGCCAATTATGGCTCTCCGTTTTTTGCGCGCTTTGATTGGCGAAGCATGCAGGGTCATAGTGCATGTTTGGCCAATCATCAGCGCGCAATGCTGCAGTGAATTATAGGCCGTTGCGCATCACTCGATTTTGTTCGAATTTCGTCGAGTGTACGAACAGACAATGCTCGTGTCAGAATAGTGTACTTACCAAGGCTGAGATGCCGAGAGCGGTTTGCTGTTGCGACTTATCGCAGTCCGCCCCCTGGAGGTGGTACAGAGGGTGGACGGCACCAAGAGGCACAAGCCACCAGCAGGCATGGTAGAGCTTGTGTGGAAGTCCTGTAGGACTGGAGCAAGGACTGATGGCTATCAGGGTCCAGCAGAAGAAGACTGGTAGAAAGTCCAGAGCAGGCCGAGGATCAAACACAGGAGGCAGGAACAAAGTCCATAAAACAAGCCAAGGTCGGGTCCAGGAGAAGATCAGAGTAGGTCAGGGTCAATCCGGGTCACAACAGGTAATCAGACAATCAATCAGGAAACAGGAACTCAGGTACAGGAAGCTGAAGACAACCCAGCAATATCCTTTGAGCATCTGCTCAGCTTTATAGGAAACCAGGAAGTCATGTGGAAGTCATATGGAAGTCATCTGGTGCATGTCATGTGACAGCCAGTGTAGCTGAAGATTTCTTTAACAGCTCCCACTGACAACTTTGCTGCCATCTAGTGTTCAGAATCCAATATGTTTCTCTGACACATCTAGTGTTCAGAATCCAATATGTTTCTCTGACAGTGCCCCCCCCCCCCGAGGGGCAGCCTCTGGACGCCCAAACTGGACATTAACTCTCGGTGTTCCAAATGAAAAGCTTGGATCAAGCGAGGGGCGTGTATGTTCCTTGGGGGTTCCCAAGAGTTATTTTCAGGCGGGTACCCCTTCCACTTGATTAGATATTGGAGTTGTCTACCCCTCTTCCTGCAGTTCAGTATGGTTTCAACCTCAAATTTGTTTTCTCCATCTACCTGTACTGGTGGAGGAGGCGGTTCTTCTCTTCCCGGGAAGGGGCTAGGAATTACAGGTTTCAATAAGGATGCATAAAAAACAGAATAAATTCTGTAAGAGCTGCGTAAGACCAATTCAAAGGCCACAGGGCTGATCATCTTCTTGATTTTGAACGGCCCTATGAACTTCGGGCCCAATTTCCGTGAGGGACAAGGTAATCTGAGGTTAGCTGAGGATAACCAAACTTCCTCACCAACCTTGAAAACTGGGTTCTCGGTTCCTTCCCCTGTTGTGGTACTTCTTATAGTCATCTTGGGCCTTCTGCATTGTTTCCTGAATCTTTTAAAAGTTCCGTTGGATAGAGGCTATTCGGTCTTGAACAGCAGGAACAGATAATGCAGGGGTAGAGTTTGGGAGGAAAGAAGGGTGAAACCCAAATTTAGACCAGAAGGGTGTTTGATGGCTGTATGAACCAAATTATTATACGCGAATTCCGCATAGGGTAGCAGAGAGGACCAGTCATCTTGGGAGCCGGAAGAGAAACAGAGGAGATACTGCTCCAGAGTTTGGTTCGTTCTCTGCGTCTGGCCATTGCTTTGAGGGTGGTATGCCGAGGAGAGACAGACCCTTATTTCCAGTGCTTTACAGAGTTCTTTCCAAAATTTGGAGGTGAATTGGACCCCTCTATCAGAGACGACACTGTTGGGTACTCCATGAAGCCTTAATATTTCTTTGATAAACATGTTAACTGTATCCAAGGCAGAGGGGGTGCCCACCATGGGCAAGAAGTGTGCCATTTTGGAAAGGTGGTCGACAACGACCAGGATGGAGGTAAAACCTTCCGAGGGGGGAAGATCGACAATGAAGTCCATAGAAACTTCAGCCCATGGGCGTTCCGGGATAGGTAAGGGTCTAAGTAGTCCCCAAGATTTGGTGTTAGCCCCTTTACTGCGCTGGTATGAAACACATAAGAGAATATACTCTTTACAGTCCTGTCTCCAACCAGGCCACCAAAAAGAACGGGCAACCAATTCTGAAGTTTTCAGAGTCCCAAAGTGACCAGCCAGTAGGGATGAGCTTCGTGTTCGAAACGAACGTATGTTCGACTCCAACATCGATCGTTCGATCGTTCGTCGAAATACGAACAAAACGGGTTGTTCGCACCAAATTCAAGTGACGCAAAACGACCCATAATTCACTGCGGCGATGCGTGCTGATGATTGGTCAAGCATGCACCATGACCCTGCATGCTTGGCCAATCACAAGGCCCAAAAAACAAGGAACAATAATTGGCCAAAGCCAGGCTGGCTTTGACCAATTATGGCTCAGGGGGGTTTAGCACACGCCCCACACTATAAAAGGCAGCCTGCAAGGCGGCCTCATGTAGTGTGTTCCAGCTTTGTTACAGAGAGGAGCAGTGAGACAGTTAGAGAGAGAGAGATAGATAGAGACATGGGGCCAGATTTAGGTACATCTGCGCATTATTGGACCGGCGTAGCGCACCGCCTTTACGTTAGACTTGCGCAATGTAGCCGCGTAATCACCCTATTCTCGTAGCTTTTGCACAGAAAATTGCGCATGCGTAACGTTATTTCAGAGGCGTAAGGCGGAGTAATACAAATTGGGAAGGACGTGGGCGTGTTACATTGAAATGAGCCGTGACCCCATGCAAATGAAGGGCCGGCCGGCTCGCGCAGCGCGCTTGAAGGAGACCATGGTCAGCTCCGCTGTGCGCATGCTCACAACTTGGGAACGGCGCAATCAGTGAAATTGGAAATGGACTAAGGTCTACGCAGACAGCATAAATAGACAGACACAAACGCACTTCCATTGCAAAAGTACATCCCGTTGTCCCTTCCCATTTAACCAAGTGCTTTTGTCCCGTTGTTCGTTGCGTTGTGTTTTGTATTTGTCAGATTAGTGTACTGTGTGATCAAGTGTTTGTTAGTAGATCTTTGAAAGTGTTTTTTGATAAGTGTTTGAGAGACTGTTTGTTTGATATATTTCTGTTTGTTTGTTTTCTTGCTTAATTTTTGCTGTTTGTTTTTGTGACGGTTTTTTGCTGAGTGCTTGTGTGATTTTTTGGGTGTTAGTTTTCTCTTTGTGTGTGTTCTTGCTTTATTGGTTGTGCTTGTTTTTGTGACTGATTTTTGTTGACTGGGAGTGTTTTTTTTCCAGTATGACAGAGAGAAAGCGAAAACTAAATTTTACTTTGGGGAAAAAAGAATTCTTGCCCGGGCCATTAGCTATTATGGGCGTTTCCTCCACGGCCCGGACAGTGCCAACACCACCCTTGGCCAGGAGGAGGGAGATTGTGGACCTCATCACTGAGCAGGTCAATTCAGCGGGGGAGGGGGAGACACGGACCCGGTCTGGGATTGACAAAAAGATTAATGACCTCCGGCGTCTGGTCAAACAGAAGCTGGCCAAAATGCTTGCCCATGCCAGGGGCACAGGAGGGGGCCCACCATGCCGTATTAGGCTGACAGCGGAGGAGCGTGCGGTGGCCCTGACCTTTCATCGGCATGAAGTTGAGGGCCTCCCCGGCTTTGACTCAAGTCCGGAGCCCGTGGTGCCAGGTACGTTTTTTTTTTAATATCAGGTGTGTAGCATGTGTGGGGGAGGGGGGAAAGGGAATATGTGGCAAGTGTGTGGATCCTCCAACCTGTGAATGTTTTGTATCATCCACAGATGTGCAGGAGGGTGCAGAGCCATCTGGCCTGACCACACCATCCCCAGGACAGCAGCCTAATGAGGCCCCCCCGACAAGGCCGGAGTCCACGGAGGAGGTTGAAGAGGAGGAGGAGGAGGTTGAGGAGGAGGAGTTTCATGAGGAGGAGGAGTCCATGTCAGGCACTGGACTTTTGGTTTTTGAGGACTCTTCCCCTCTGGCTGGCAGCAGGCAGCCCTCCCTAAGGGGAAGCCCCCCCTCCTCCCCCAACATGGCTCCCCTCCCAAGGGCCTCCCCTTCTCCCCGGCCACAAGCATCAGCTGGAGGCAGAATGTCGTCCCAGAAGACCAGGGGGGTGACCGATCTCCTGCCCGCCACTCTGAGAAGGTACCAGTTCCTCCAGACCCGCCATCTGGGACAGGTCAGCCAGACATTGGTGCGGATGGAGGAGAGCCTGTCCTCCATCAAGGATACGCTGGGGAACCTGGACTCCCACTCCCGGGCTTTCACAACCTGCCTTAACGAGCTGCAGACTACATCAGCAGGCGTTGGGCAGGATGTGAGGGCCCTTACCCAGGCTATCCAGGCCAACACGGCAACACTAGGTGGTGCCCTGGACAGAATAGCCGTGGCCTTGGAGGGCAGGCCGCCAGGTGGGCAGAGATCAGGGGCTGCTCCTCCTTCCCCGGTTTTCCCCCTCCCCATGAGTCTCCCCTGAGGAGCCGGGGCCGTGGCCGGGGGCGCCCCAGGCGTGGCTCACGTCAAGGGCACAAATTTTTTTTTCCCCTTTTTTTTTGCTGGAAATTTTTTGATTTTGCTGGTCATTTTTTTTTTGGGTTGTGAATGCTGTTTGAATGTGGGGGTGACATTCCTGCCGGAAAAGGGGTGTCACCCTCAATTTTGGTGGAGTGGGGTTCCCCAGGACCAGGGAGAAGTAATCCCCAGGTCCGTGTGAATGGTGTATGAATGTACAGTGACATAATTGGAGCCTTGGCGTGGCATTGCTGCTCACAAGTCCTGCATGGTGGACTGGTGCCAATCCAATTTGATGAGGATGTGGGATGTGTGTGCTAGGGACCACAGTGGTGTGCATACATGCATTCTCATTGTGCCATGATTAATGTGTGTGTTTAACGTGCAAAGATGCCCAATGGGAGCTGTCTCCTGGCTGCTCTTCCCTCAAAAGATGGGGTATCCTCGGTTAGGGGGGGATTGTCTGGTTCAGGGGTCAGGTCATCACGTAGGTCAATCTGCAGGCTCTTTCTCACTGCGAAGTTGTGCAGCATGCAACATGCACCGATGATATGGCACACGAAGTTTGGGGAATACAAGAGGGTACCCCCAGACTTATCCAGGCATCGGAAACGTGACTTCAGGAGGCCAAAGGTGCGCTCCACCACTGCTCGTGTTTGGGCATGTGCTTGATTGTATCTTTCCTCTCCTGGGGTTTGGGGGTTCCGGATAGGAGTCATGAGATGGGGTCCCAGTGGATATGCAGAGTCACCTGTAAGGGAAAAGACAGGAGGATGTTAGTCATGTCATGTGATGTGTGCATCATGGGGGGGTACAGTCATGCCTGCCACCCATGTCATTCACCAACCAGCCAGGTCGCCCCATACACGTTCTGATCGAATTCCATTCGGATGTGGCTTTGATTGTATATGTAGCTGTCATGGCTGGACCCTGGGTGTTTGGCACGGATGTGCCATATGAGTCCTTGGGCATCGACTATCACCTGTACGTTGATGGAATGCCAATGCTTCCGATTGCGGTACATGTGCTCTGTCTCATGGGGGGCTGGAGTGCCACATGTGTGCAATCAATGGCCCCGATGGTGCGTGGGAATCTGGCAATTCTGTAGAAATCTGTCATTGCCTTCAGCCGCAGATCCTCAGTGGTGGGTTTGATGATTTGGTTGGCCATGCGTCTGAGGATTGCAGGGACAACCTGGTGCACACATCTGCTCATGGAAGATTGTGACATCCCAGCCACCACTCCACTTGTACGCTGAAAAGAGCCACTGGCAAGGACATGGAGTGTTGCCATGACCTTGACCAGTGGCTGCACTGCATGTGAGCGTTGTGTTGGGCTGGTGATGTCCTCCTGCAGGGTTGTGGTTAATTCCAGGATGGCATGAGGGGTGAATCTGAAAATGCGATACACCTCAGAATCACTCATGCCAAAGAGGTCTATGCGTGTGCGGTATATCCTCTCCCGTGCCATCCTCCGTGCCCTCCTCCTTCTTTGCTCATCTAAAGTCAGTAGTATAGCTATGCGCGACGATGCCCCTGGCATGTTGGCATACAGATTGTTGTGCAACACGTGTGACTGCTGAGCTCCTCACTAACGGTGTTGCTTTATCTAACATGTAGACTTTTTTTCTCTTTTTAGACCAGCTTTTATATGGTCTAATTTTAGACAGGACATTTTGCTGTTGCGCACACTGCGTAGCCTGCGCTGCCCCAATGTTCTTTTGTGGATCCCCGTAAGTCCCTCATTAGCATATTTGACTACCAAATCAATGGTCTGTCTCGCGCAGTTTTGCGCGGACAGATACGCCTGTCTAACGAAATTACGCTGGACAAAAAAAAGTAGATTTTTTGCATATCTCGTTTCGGGGATGCCGTGCATCGAAACGCACGCGCACATTTAGACTTACACACGCGCATTTCCTGTTGCGCAGGCGTAATCACTCTGTGAATCTGGGCCACAGTGTCTTTTTTACCAGATAGATAGATAGATAGATAGATAGAGCAGGGAGGCTAGTAGTCAGTATAGTTAAAATTACAGTTTGTAGAGAATATATTCACATCCCTAGAAGTTGTCAATATATTTATAAACTGTATAGCTTAGCTAGATTTGCTATTAGTATCTGTCAGGCAGGAGATTGTACTTGATGCAGTGCTCTAACGTGTTATATTGCCTGCATTAGGGTTTACCTTAAACATAGTACTCCGTGTTAGTCAACGTGTCCTAGTTAATTGCACATAGACACATTACCTGTTACTGCAAGTGGGCTATTGAATTGCACAGAAACGCAGTCGCTCTGACTGTGCGTGTGCTGTTTAATACCACCTAAACGCAGTTGGTGTCACTGCGCGTGTGCTGTTACATAGCACCTGAACGCAGTTGGTGTCACTGCACGTTTGCTGTTACATACCACCTGAGTGCAATTGGTGTCACTGCACGTTTGCTGTTACATACCACCTGAGTGCATTTGGTGTCACTGAACGTGTGGTGTTACATACCACCTGAACGCAGTTGGTGTATCTGCGCTTGTGCTGTTACATAGCACCAGAACGCAGTTGGTGTCACTGCACGTTTGCTGTTACATACCACCTGAGCGCAGTTGGTGTCACTGTACATTTGCTGTTACATACCACCTGAACGCATTTGGTGTCACTTTGCTTGTGCTGTTACATAGCACCTGAACGCAGTTGGTGTCACTGCACGTTTGCTGTTACATACCACCTGAGCGCAGTTGGTGTCACTGCACCTTTGCTGTTACATACCACCTGAGCGCATTTGGTGTCACTGCACGTGTGCTGTTACATACCACCTGAACGCAGTTGGTGTCACTGCGCTTGTGCTGGTACATAGCACCTGAACGCAGTTGGTGTCACTGCACAATTGCTGTTACATACCACCTGAGCGCAGTTAGTGTCACTGCACGTGTGATGTTACATACCACCTGAGCGCAGCTGGTGTCACTGCACGTGTGCTGTTACATACCACCTGAACGCAGCTGGTGTCACTGCACGTGTGCTGTTACATACCACCTGAACGCATTTGGTGTCACTGCACTTGTGCTGTTACATACCACCTGAACGCATTTGGTGTCACTGCACGTTTGCTGTTACATACCACCTGAGCGCAGTTAGTGTCACTGCACGTTTGCTGTTACATACCACCTGAGCGCATTTGGTGTCACTGCACGTCTGCTGTTACATATCACCTGAACGCAGTTGGTGTCACTGCGCTTGTGCTGTTACATACCACCTGAGCGCATTTGGTGTCACTGCACGTTTGCTGTTACATACCACCTGAGCGCAGTTAGTGTCACTGCACGTTTGCTGTTACATACCACCTGAGCGCAGTTGGTGTCACTGCACGTTTGCTGTTACATACCACCTGAGCGCAGTTAGTGTCACTGCACGTTTGCTGTTACATACCACCTGAGCGCAGTTGGTGTCACTGCACATGTGCTGTTACATACCACCTGAGCGAAGTGGGTGTCACTGCAAGTGTGCTGTGACATACCACCTGAACGCATTTGGTGTCACTGCCCTTGTGATGTTACATAGCACCTGAACGCAGTTGGTGTCACTGCACGTTTGCTGTTACATACCACCTGAGCGCAGTTGGTGTCACTGCACATGTGCTGTTACATACCACCTGAGCGAAGTGGGTGTCACTGCAAGTGTGCTGTGACATACCACCTGAACGCATTTGGTGTCACTGCCCTTGTGATGTTACATAGCACCTGAACGCAGTTGGTGTCACTGCACGTTTGCTGTTACATACCACCTGAGCGCAGTTGGTGTCACTGCACATGTGCTGTTACATACCACCTGAGCGAAGTTGGTGTCACAGCACGTGTGCTGTGACATACCACCTGAACGCATTTGGTGTCACTGCCCTTGTGCTGTTACATAGCACCTGAACGCAGTTGGTGTCACTGCACGTTTGCTGTTACATACCACCTGAGCGCAGTTAGTGTCACTGCGCTTGTGCTGTTACATACCACCTGAGTGCAGTTAGTGTCACTGCACGTTTGCTGTTACATACCACCTGAGTGCATTTGGTGTCACTGCACGTGTGCTGTTACATACCACCTGAACGCAGTTGGTGTCACTGCGCTTGTGCTGTTACATAGCACCTGAACACAGTTGGTGTCACTGCACGTTTGCTGTTACATACCACCTGAGCGCAGTTGGTGTCACTGCATGTGTGCTGTTACATACCACCTGAACGCAGTTGGTGTCACTGCGCTTGTGCTGTTACATACCACCTGAACGCATTTGGTGTCACTGCGCTTGTGCTGTTACATAGCACCTGAACGCAGTTGGTGTCACTGCACGTTTGCTGTTACATACCACCTGAACGCAGTTGGTGTCACTGCGCTTGTGCTGTTACATACCACCTGAGCGCATTTGGTGTCACTGCATGTGTGCTGTTACATACCACCTGAACGCAGTTGGTGTCACTGCGCTTGTGCTGTTACATACCACCTGAACGCATTTGGTGTCACTGCGTTTGTGCTGTTACATAGCACCTGAACGCAGTTGGTGTCACTGCACATTTGCTGTTACATAGCACCTGAGCGCAGTTGGTGTCACTGCGCTTGTGCTGTTACATAGCACCTGAACGCAGTTGGTTTCACTGCACATTTGCTGTTACATACCACCTGAGCGCCGTTGGTGTCACTGCACGTGTGCTGTTACATACCACCTGAGCGCAGTTAGTGTCACTGCACGTTTGCTGTTACATACCACCTGAGCGCATTTGGTGTCACTGCACGTCTGCTGTTACATACCACCTGAACGCAGTTGGTGTCACTGCACGTGTGCTGTGACATACCACCTGAACGCATTTGATGTCACTGCCCTTGTGCTGTTACATAGCACCTGAACGCAGTTGGTGTCACTGCACTTTGCTGTTACATACCACCTAAGCGCAGTTAGTGTCACTGCGCTTGTGCTGTTACATACCACCTGAGCGCAGTTAGTGTCACTGCATGTTTGCTGTTACATACCACCTGAGTGTATTTGGTGTCACTGCACGTGTGCTGTTACATACCACCTGAACGCAGTTGGTGTCACTGCACATTTGCTGTTACATAGCACCTGAGCGCAGTTGGTGTCACTGCGCTTGTGCTGTTACATAGCACCTGAACGCAGTTGGTTTCACTGCACGTTTGCTGTTACATACCACCTGAGTGCCGTTGGTGTCTCTGCACGTGTGCTGTTACATACCACCTGAGCGCAGTTAGTGTCACTGCACGTTTGCTGTTACATACCACCTGAGCGCAGTTGGTGTCACTGCATGTGTGCTGTTACATACCACCTGAACTCATTTGGTGTCACTGCGCTTGTGCTGTTACATACCACCTGAACGCAGTTGGTGTCACTGCGCTTGTGCTGGTACATAGCACCTGAACGCAGTTGGTGTCACTGCACAATTGCTGTTACATACCACCTGAGCGCAGTTAGTGTCACTGCACGTGTGCTGTTACATACCACCTGAGCGCAGCTGGTGTCACTGCACGTGTGCTGTTACATACCACCTGAACGCAGCTGGTGTCACTGCACGTGTGCTGTTACATACCACCTGAACGCATTTGGTGTCACTGCACTTGTGCTGTTACATACCACCTGAACGCATTTGGTGTCACTGCACGTTTGCTGTTACATACCACCTGAGCGCAGTTAGTGTCACTGCACGTTTGCTGTTACATACCACCTGAGCGCATTTGGTGTCACTGCACATCTGCTGTTACATATCACCTGAACGCAGTTGGTGTCACTGCGCTTGTGCTGTTACATACCACCTGAGCGCATTTGGTGTCACTGCACGTTTGCTGTTACATACCACCTGAGCGCAGTTAGTGTCACTGCACGTTTGCTGTTACATACCACCTGAGCGCAGTTGGTGTCACTGCACGTTTGCTGTTACATACCACCTGAGCGCAGTTAGTGTCACTGCACGTTTGCTGTTACATACCACCTGAGCGCAATTGGTGTCACTGCACATGTGCTGTTACATACCACCTGAGCGAAGTGGGTGTCACTGCAAGTGTGCTGTGACATACCACCTGAACGCATTTGGTGTCACTGCCCTTGTGATGTTACATAGCACCTGAACGCAGTTGGTGTCACTGCACGTTTGCTGTTACATACCACCTGAACGCAGTTGGTGTCACTGCACTTGTGCTGTTACATACCACCTGAACGCAGTTGGTGTCACTGCGCTTGTGCTGTTACATAGCACCTAAACGCAGTTGGTGTCACTGCACATTTGCTGTTACATAGCACCTGAGCGCAGTTGGTGTCACTGCGCTTGTGCTGTTACATAGCACCTGAACGCAGTTGGTTTCACTGCACGTTTGCTGTTACATACCACCTGAGCGCCGTTGGTGTCTCTGCACGTGTGCTGTTACATACCACCTGAGCGCAGTTAGTGTCACTGCACGTTTGCTGTTACATACCACCTGAGCGCAGTTGGTGTCACTGCATGTGTGCTGTTACATACCACCTGAACTCATTTGGTGTCACTGCGCTTGTGCTGTTACATACCACCTGAACGCATTTGGTGTCACTGCGCCTGTGCTGTTACAAACCACCTGAATGCAGTTGGTGTCACTGCACGCTTGCTGTTACATAGCACCTGAGCGCATTTGGTGTCACTGCACGTCTGCTGTTACATACCACCTGAACGCAGTTGGTGTCACTGCACGTGTGCTGTGACATACCACCTGAACGCATTTGATGTCACTGCCCTTGTGCTGTTACATAGCACCTGAACGCAGTTGGTGTCACTGCACTTTGCTGTTACATACCACCTAAGCGCAGTTAGTGTCACTGCGCTTGTGCTGTTACATACCACCTGAGCGCAGTTAGTGTCACTGCATGTTTGCTGTTACATACCACCTGAGTGTATTTGGTGTCACTGCACGTGTGCTGTTACATACCACCTGAACGCAGTTGGTGTCACTGCACATTTGCTGTTACATAGCACCTGAGCGCAGTTGGTGTCACTGCGCTTGTGCTGTTACATAGCACCTGAACGCAGTTGGTTTCACTGCACGTTTGCTGTTACATACCACCTGAGCGCCGTTGGTGTCTCTGCACGTGTGCTGTTACATACCACCTGAGCGCAGTTAGTGTCACTGCACGTTTGCTGTTACATACCACCTGAGCGCTGTTGGTGTCACTGCATGTGTGCTGTTACATACCACCTGAACTCATTTGGTGTCACTGCGCTTGTGCTGTTACATACCACCTGAACGCAGTTGGTGTCACTGCGCTTGTGCTGGTACATAGCACCTGAACGCAGTTGGTGTCACTGCACAATTGCTGTTACATACCACCTGAGCGCAGTTAGTGTCACTGCACGTGTGCTGTTACATACCACCTGAGCGCAGCTGGTGTCACTGCACGTGTGCTGTTACATACCACCTGAACGCAGCTGGTGTCACTGCACGTGTGCTGTTACATACCACCTGAACGCATTTGGTGTCACTGCACTTGTGCTGTTACATACCACCTGAACGCATTTGGTGTCACTGCACGTTTGCTGTTACATACCACCTGAGCGCAGTTAGTGTCACTGCACGTTTGCTGTTACATACCACCTGAGCGCATTTGGTGTCACTGCACGTCTGCTGTTACATATCACCTGAACGCAGTTGGTGTCACTGCGCTTGTGCTGTTACATACCACCTGAGCGCATTTGGTGTCACTGCACGTTTGCTGTTACATACCACCTGAGCGCAGTTAGTGTCACTGCACGTTTGGTGTTACATACCACCTGAGCGCAGTTGGTGTCACTGCACGTTTGCTGTTACATACCACCTGAGCGCAGTTAGTGTCACTGCACGTTTGCTGTTACATACCACCTGAGCGCAATTGGTGTCACTGCACATGTGCTGTTACATACCACCTGAGCGAAGTGGGTGTCACTGCAAGTGTGCTGTGACATACCACCTGAACGCATTTGGTGTCACTGCCCTTGTGATGTTACATAGCACCTGAACGCAGTTGGTGTCACTGCACGTTTGCTGTTACATACCACCTGAACGCAGTTGGTGTCACTGCGCTTGTGCTGTTACATACCACCTGAACGCAGTTGGTGTCACTGCGCTTGTGCTGTTACATAGCACCTGAACGCAGTTGGTTTCACTGCACGTTTGCTGTTACATACCACCTGAGCGCCGTTGGTGTCTCTGCACGTGTGCTGTTACATACCACCTGAGCGCAGTTAGTGTCACTGCACGTTTGCTGTTACATACCACCTGAGCGCAGTTGGTGTCACTGCATGTGTGCTGTTACATACCACCTGAACTCATTTGGTGTCACTGCGCTTGTGCTGTTACATACCACCTGAACGCATTTGGTGTCACTGCGCCTGTGCTGTTACAAACCACCTGAATGCAGTTGGTGTCACTGCACGCTTGCTGTTACATAGCACCTGAGCGCATTTGGTGTCACTGCACGTCTGCTGTTACATACCACCTGAACGCAGTTGGTGTCACTGCACGTGTGCTGTGACATACCACCTGAACGCATTTGATGTCACTGCCCTTGTGCTGTTACATAGCACCTGAACGCAGTTGGTGTCACTGCACTTTGCTGTTACATACCACCTAAGCGCAGTTAGTGTCACTGCGCTTGTGCTGTTACATACCACCTGAGCGCAGTTAGTGTCACTGCATGTTTGCTGTTACATACCACCTGAGTGTATTTGGTGTCACTGCACGTGTGCTGTTACATACCACCTGAGCGCAGTTGGTGTCACTGCGCTTGTGCTGTTACATAGCACCTGAACGCAGTTGGTTTCACTGCACGTTTGCTGTTACATACCACCTGAGCGCCGTTGGTGTCTCTGCACGTGTGCTGTTACATACCACCTGAGCGCAGTTAGTGTCACTGCACGTTTGCTGTTACATACCACCTGAGCGCAGTTGGTGTCACTGCATGTGTGCTGTTACATACCACCTGAACTCATTTGGTGTCACTGCGCTTGTGCTGTTACATACCACCTGAACGCAGTTGGTGTCACTGCACATTTGCTGTTACATAGCACCTGAGCGCAGTTGGTGTCACTGCGCTTGTGCTGTTACATAGCACCTGAACGCAGTTGGGTTCACTGCACGTTTGCTGTTACATACCACCTGAGCGCCGTTGGTGTCTCTGCACGTGTGCTGTTACATACCACCTGAGCGCAGTTAGTGTCACTGCACGTTTGCTGTTACATACCACCTGAGCGCAGTTGGTGTCACTGCATGTGTGCTGTTACATACCACCTGAACTCATTTGGTGTCACTGCGCTTGTGCTGTTACATACCACCTGAGCGCAATTGGTGTCACTGCACATGTGCTGTTACATACCACCTGAGCGAAGTGGGTGTCACTGCAAGTGTGCTGTGACATACCACCTGAACGCATTTGGTGTCACTGCCCTTGTGATGTTACATAGCACCTGAACGCAGTTGGTGTCACTGCACGTTTGCTGTTACATACCACCTGAACGCAGTTGGTGTCACTGCACTTGTGCTGTTACATACCACCTGAACGCAGTTGGTGTCACTGCGCTTGTGCTGTTACATAGCACCTAAACGCAGTTGGTGTCACTGCACATTTGCTGTTACATAGCACCTGAGCGCAGTTGGTGTCACTGCGCTTGTGCTGTTACATAGCACCTGAACGCAGTTGGTTTCACTGCACGTTTGCTGTTACATACCACCTGAGCGCCGTTGGTGTCTCTGCACGTGTGCTGTTACATACCACCTGAGCGCAGTTAGTGTCACTGCACGTCTGCTGTTACATACCACCTGAGCGCAGTTGGTGTCACTGCATGTGTGCTGTTACATACCACCTGAACTCATTTGGTGTCACTGCGCTTGTGCTGTTACATACCACCTGAACGCATTTGGTGTCACTGCGCCTGTGCTGTTACAAACCACCTGAATGCAGTTGGTGTCACTGCACGCTTGCTGTTACATAGCACCTGAGCGCATTTGGTGTCACTGCACGTCTGCTGTTACATACCACCTGAACGCAGTTGGTGTCACTGCACGTGTGCTGTGACATACCACCTGAACGCATTTGATGTCACTGCCCTTGTGCTGTTACATAGCACCTGAACGCAGTTGGTGTCACTGCACTTTGCTGTTACATACCACCTAAGCGCAGTTAGTGTCACTGCGCTTGTGCTGTTACATACCACCTGAGCGCAGTTAGTGTCACTGCATGTTTGCTGTTACATACCACCTGAGTGTATTTGGTGTCACTGCACGTGTGCTGTTACATACCACCTGAACGCAGTTGGTGTCACTGCACATTTGCTGTTACATAGCACCTGAGCGCAGTTGGTGTCACTGCGCTTGTGCTGTTACATAGCACCTGAACGCAGTTGGTTTCACTGCACGTTTGCTGTTACATACCACCTGAGCGCCGTTGGTGTCTCTGCACGTGTGCTGTTACATACCACCTGAGCGCAGTTAGTGTCACTGCACGTTTGCTGTTACATACCACCTGAGCGCTGTTGGTGTCACTGCATGTGTGCTGTTACATACCACCTGAACTCATTTGGTGTCACTGCGCTTGTGCTGTTACATACCACCTGAACGCAGTTGGTGTCACTGCGCTTGTGCTGGTACATAGCACCTGAACGCAGTTGGTGTCACTGCACAATTGCTGTTACATACCACCTGAGCGCAGTTAGTGTCACTGCACGTGTGCTGTTACATACCACCTGAGCGCAGCTGGTGTCACTGCACGTGTGCTGTTACATACCACCTGAACGCAGCTGGTGTCACTGCACGTGTGCTGTTACATACCACCTGAACGCATTTGGTGTCACTGCACTTGTGCTGTTACATACCACCTGAACGCATTTGGTGTCACTGCACGTTTGCTGTTACATACCACCTGAGCGCAGTTAGTGTCACTGCACTTTTGCTGTTACATACCACCTGAGCGCATTTGGTGTCACTGCACGTCTGCTGTTACATATCACCTGAACGCAGTTGGTGTCACTGCGCTTGTGCTGTTACATACCACCTGAGCGCATTTGGTGTCACTGCACGTTTGCTGTTACATACCACCTGAGCGCAGTTAGTGTCACTGCACGTTTGGTGTTACATACCACCTGAGCGCAGTTGGTGTCACTGCACGTTTGCTGTTACATACCACCTGAGCGCAGTTAGTGTCACTGCACGTTTGCTGTTACATACCACCTGAGCGCAATTGGTGTCACTGCACATGTGCTGTTACATACCACCTGAGCGAAGTGGGTGTCACTGCAAGTGTGCTGTGACATACCACCTGAACGCATTTGGTGTCACTGCCCTTGTGATGTTACATAGCACCTGAACGCAGTTGGTGTCACTGCACGTTTGCTGTTACATACCACCTGAACGCAGTTGGTGTCACTGCGCTTGTGCTGTTACATACCACCTGAACGCAGTTGGTGTCACTGCGCTTGTGCTGTTACATAGCACCTGAACGCAGTTGGTTTCACTGCACGTTTGCTGTTACATACCACCTGAGCGCCGTTGGTGTCTCTGCACGTGTGCTGTTACATACCACCTGAGCGCAGTTAGTGTCACTGCACGTTTGCTGTTACATACCACCTGAGCGCAGTTGGTGTCACTGCATGTGTGCTGTTACATACCACCTGAACTCATTTGGTGTCACTGCGCTTGTGCTGTTACATACCACCTGAACGCATTTGGTGTCACTGCGCCTGTGCTGTTACAAACCACCTGAATGCAGTTGGTGTCACTGCACGCTTGCTGTTACATAGCACCTGAGCGCATTTGGTGTCACTGCACGTCTGCTGTTACATACCACCTGAACGCAGTTGGTGTCACTGCACGTGTGCTGTGACATACCACCTGAACGCATTTGATGTCACTGCCCTTGTGCTGTTACATAGCACCTGAACGCAGTTGGTGTCACTGCACTTTGCTGTTACATACCACCTAAGCGCAGTTAGTGTCACTGCGCTTGTGCTGTTACATACCACCTGAGCGCAGTTAGTGTCACTGCATGTTTGCTGTTACATACCACCTGAGTGTATTTGGTGTCACTGCACGTGTGCTGTTACATACCACCTGAGCGCAGTTGGTGTCACTGCGCTTGTGCTGTTACATAGCACCTGAACGCAGTTGGTTTCACTGCACGTTTGCTGTTACATACCACCTGAGCGCCGTTGGTGTCTCTGCACGTGTGCTGTTACATACCACCTGAGCGCAGTTAGTGTCACTGCACGTTTGCTGTTACATACCACCTGAGCGCAGTTGGTGTCACTGCATGTGTGCTGTTACATACCACCTGAACTCATTTGGTGTCACTGCGCTTGTGCTGTTACATACCACCTGAACGCAGTTGGTGTCACTGCACATTTGCTGTTACATAGCACCTGAGCGCAGTTGGTGTCACTGCGCTTGTGCTGTTACATAGCACCTGAACGCAGTTGGGTTCACTGCACGTTTGCTGTTACATACCACCTGAGCGCCGTTGGTGTCTCTGCACGTGTGCTGTTACATACCACCTGAGCGCAGTTAGTGTCACTGCACGTTTGCTGTTACATACCACCTGAGCGCAGTTGGTGTCACTGCATGTGTGCTGTTACATACCACCTGAACTCATTTGGTGTCACTGCGCTTGTGCTGTTACATACCACCTGAACGCAGTTGGTGTCACTGCGCTTGTGCTGGTACATAGCACCTGAACGCAGTTGGTGTCACTGCACAATTGCTGTTACATACCACCTGAGCGCAGTTAGTGTCACTGCACGTGTGCTGTTACATACCACCTGAGCGCAGCTGGTGTCACTGCACGTGTGCTGTTACATACCACCTGAACGCAGTTGGTGTCACTGCACGTGTGCTGTTACATACCACCTGAACGCATTTGGTGTCACTGCACTTGTGCTGTTACATACCACCTGAACGCATTTGGTGTCACTGCACGTTTGCTGTTACATACCACCTGAGCGCAGTTAGTGTCACTGCACGTTTGCTGTTACATACCACCTGAGCGCATTTGGTGTCACTGCACGTCTGCTGGTACATATCACCTGAACGCAGTTGGTGTCACTGCGCTTGTGCTGTTACATACCACCTGAGCGCATTTGGTGTCACTGCACGTTTGCTGTTACATACCACCTGAGCACAGTTAGTGTCACTGCACGTTTGCTGTTACATACCACCTGAGCGCAGTTGGTGTCACTGCACGTTTGCTGTTACATACCACCTGAGCGCAGTTAGTGTCACTGCACGTTTGCTGTTACATACCACCTGAGCGCAATTGGTGTCACTGCACATGTGCTGTTACATACCACCTGAGCGAAGTGGGTGTCACTGCAAGTGTGCTGTGACATACCACCTGAACGCATTTGGTGTCACTGCCCTTGTGATGTTACATAGCACCTGAACGCAGTTGGTGTCACTGCACGTTTGCTGTTACATACCACCTGAACGCAGTTGGTGTCACTGCGCTTGTGCTGTTACATACCACCTGAACGCAGTTGGTGTCACTGCGCTTGTGCTGTTACATAGCACCTGAATGCAGTTGGTGTCACTGCACATTTGCTGTTACATAGCACCTGAGCGCAGTTGGTGTCACTGCGCTTGTGCTGTTACATAGCACCTGAACGCAGTTGGTTTCACTGCACGTTTGCTGTTACATACCACCTGAGCGCCGTTGGTGTCTCTGCACGTGTGCTGTTACATACCACCTGAGCGCAGTTAGTGTCACTGCACGTTTGCTGTTACATACCACCTGAGCGCAGTTGGTGTCACTGCATGTGTGCTGTTACATACCACCTGAACTCATTTGGTGTCACTGCGCTTGTGCTGTTACATACCACCTGAACGCATTTGGTGTCACTGCGCCTGTGCTGTTACAAACCACCTGAATGCAGTTGGTGTCACTGCACTCTTGCTGTTACATAGCACCTGAGCGCATTTGGTGTCACTGCACGTCTGCTGTTACATACCACCTGAACGCAGTTGGTGTCACTGCACGTGTGCTGTGACATACCACCTGAACGCATTTGGTGTCACTGCCCTTGTGCTGTTACATAGCACCTGAACGCAGTTGGTGTCACTGCACTTTGCTGTTACATACCACCTAAGCGCAGTTAGTGTCACTGCGCTTGTGCTGTTACATACCACCTGAGCGCAGTTAGTGTCACTGCACATTTGCTGTTACATACCACCTGAGTGTATTTGGTGTCACTGCACGTGTGCTGTTACATACCACCTGAACGCAGTTGGTGTCACTGCACATTTGCTGTTACATAGCACCTGAGCGCAGTTGGTGTCACTGCGCTTGTGCTGTTACATAGCACCTGAACGCAGTTGGTTTCACTGCACGTTTGCTGTTACATACCACCTGAGCGCCGTTGGTGTCTCTGCACGTGTGCTGTTACATACCACCTGAGCGCAGTTAGTGTCACTGCACGTTTGCTGTTACATACCACCTGAGCGCAGTTGGTGTCACTGCATGTGTGCTGTTACATACCACCTGAACTCATTTGGTGTCACTGCGCTTGTGCTGTTACATACCACCTGAACGCATTTGGTGTCACTGCGCCTGTGCTGTTACATACCACCTGAATGCAGTTGGTGTCACTGCACGCTTTCTGTTACATAGCACCTGAGCGCAGTTGGTGTCACTGCGCTTGTGCTGTTACATAGCACCTGAACGCAGTTGGTTTCACTGCACGTTTGCTGTTACATACCACCTGAGCGCCGTTGGTGTCACTGCACGTGTGCTGTTACATACCACCTGAGCGCAGTTAGTGTCACTGCACGTTTGCTGTTACATACCACCTGAGCGCATTTGGTGTCACTGCACGTCTGCTGTTACATACCACCTGAACGCAGTTGGTGTCACTGCACGTGTGCTGTGACATACCACCTGAACGCATTTGGTGTCACTGCCCTTGTGCTGTTACATAGCACCTGAACGCAGTTGGTGTCACTGCACTTTGCTGTTACATACCACCTGAGCGCAGTTAGTGTCACTGCGCTTGTGCTGTTACATACCACCTGAGTGCAGTTAGTGTCACTGCACGTTTGCTGTTACATACCACCTGAGTGTATTTGGTGTCACTGCACGTGTGCTGTTACATACCACCTGAACGCAGTTGGTGTCACTGCACATTTGCTGTTACATAGCACCTGAGCGCAGTTGGTGTCACTGCGCTTGTGCTGTTACATAGCACCTGAACGCAGTTGGTTTCACTGCACGTTTGCTGTTACATACCACCTGAGCGCCGTTGGTGTCTCTGCACGTGTGCTGTTACATACCACCTGAGCGCAGTTAGTGTCACTGCACGTTTGCTGTTACATACCACCTGAGCGCAGTTGGTGTCACTGCATGTGTGCTGTTACATACCACCTGAACTCATTTGGTGTCACTGCGCTTGTGCTGTTACATACCACCTGAACGCATTTGGTGTCACTGCGCCTGTGCTGTTACATACCACCTGAATGCAGTTGGTGTCACTGCACGCTTGCTGTTACATAGCACCTGAGCGCAGTTGGTGTCACTGCGCTTGTGCTGTTACATAGCACCTGAACGCAGTTGGTTTCACTGCACGTTTGCTGTTACATACCACCTGAGCGCCGTTGGTGTCACTGCACGTGTGCTGTTACATACCACCTGAGCGCAGTTAGTGTCACTGCACGTTTGCTGTTACATACCACCTGAGCGCATTTGGTGTCACTGCACGTCTGCTGTTACATACCACCTGAACGCAGTTGGTGTCACTGCACGTGTGCTGTGACATACCACCTGAATGCATTTGGTGTCTCTGCGCTTGTGCTGTTACATACCACCTGAACGCAGTTGGTGTCACTGCGCTTGTGCTGTTACATACCACCTGAACGCATTTGGTGTCACTGCCCTTGTGCTGTTACATAGCACCTGAATGCAGTTGGTGTCACTGCACATTTGCTGTTACATACCACCTGAGCGCAGTTGGTGTCACTGCACGTGTGCTGTTACATACCACCTGAACGCATTTGGTGTCACTGCGCTTGTGCTGTTACATACCACCTGAACGCATTTGGTGTCACTGCGCTTGTGCTGTTACATACCACCTGAATGCAGTTGGTGTCACTGCACGTTTGCTGTTACATACCACCTGAACGCAGTTGGTGTCACTGCGCTTGTGCTGTTACATAGCACCTGAACGCAGTTGGTGTCACTGCACGTTTGCTGTTACATACCACCTAAGCGCCGTTGGTGTCACTGCACGTGTGCTGTTACATACCACCTGAACGCATTTGGTGTCACTGCGCTTGTGCTGTTACATACCACCTGAACGCATTTGGTGTCACTGCACTTGTGCTGTTACATACCACCTGAACGCAGTTGGTGGCACTGCACGTTTGCTGTTACATACCACCTGAACGCAGTTGGTGTCACTGCGCTTTTGCTGTTACATAGCACCTGAACGCAATTGGTGTCACTGCGCTTGTGCTGTTACATACCACCTGAGCGCAGTTAGTGTCACTGCACGTTTGCTGTTACATACCACCTCAGCGCATTTATTGTCACTTCACGTGTGCTGTTACATACCACCTGAACGCAGTTGGTGTCACTGCGCTTGTGCTGTTACATACCACCTGAACTCATTTGGTGTCACTGCGCTTGTGCTGTTACATAGCACCTGAACACAGTTGGTTTCACTGCACGTTTGCTGTTACATACCACCTGAGCGCAGTTGGTGTCACTGCACGTGTGCTGTTACATACCACATGAACGCATTTGGTGTCACTGCGCTTGTGCTGTTACATACCACCTGAACGCATTTGGTGTCACTGCGCTTGTGCTGTTACATACCACCTGAATGCAGTTGGTGTCACTGCACGTTTGCTGTTACATACCACCTGAGCGCAGCTGGTGTCACTGCACGTGTGCTGTTACATACCACCTGAACACATTTGGTGTCACTGCGCTTGTGCTGTTACATACCACCTGAACGCATTTGGTTTCAATGCGCTTGTGCTGTTACATACCTCCTGAAGGCAGTTGGTGTCACTGCGCTTGTGCTGTTACATAGCACCTGAACGCAGTTGGTGTCACTGCACATTTGCTGTTACATACCACCTGAACGCAGTTGGTGTCACTGCACGTTTGCTGTTACATACCACCTGAGCGCCGTTGGTGTCACTGCATGTGTGCTGTTACATACCACCTGAACGCATTTGGTGTCACTGCGCTTGTGCTGTTACATACCACCTGAACGCATTTGGTGTCACTGCACTTGTGCTGTTACATACCACCTGAACGCCGTTGGTGTCACTGCACGTTTTCTGTTACATACCACCTGAACGCAATTGGTGTCACTGCACTTGTGCTGTTACATAGCACCTGAACGCATTTGGTGTCACTGCACTTGTGCGGTTACATAGCACCTGAACGCATTTGGTGTCACTGCACTTGTGCTGTTACATACCACCTGAACGCAGTTGGTGTCACTGCACGTTTGCTGTTACATACCACCTGAACGCAGTTGGTGTCACTGCACGTGTGCTGTTAAATAACCACCTGAACGCAGTTGGTGTCACTGCGCTTGTGCTGTTACATACCACCTGAACTCATTTGGTGTCACTGCGCTTGTGCTGTTACATAGCATCTGAACGCAGTTGGTGTCACTGCACGTTTGCTGTTACATACCACCTGAGCTCAGTTGGTGTCACTGCACGTTTGCTGTTACATACCACCTGAACACATTTGGTGTCACTGCGCTTGTGCTGTTACAAACCACCTGAACGCATTTGGTTTCAATGCGCTTGTGCTGTTACATACCACCTGAGCGCATTTGGTGTCACTGCATGTGTGCTGTTACATACCACCTGAAGGCAGTTGGTGTCACTGCGCTTGTGCTGTTACTTAGCACCTGAACGCAGTTGGTGTCACTGCACGTTTGCTGTTACATACCACCTGAACGCATTTGGTGTCACTGCACATTTGCTGTTACATACCACCTGAACGCATTTGGTGTCACTGCACGTTTGCTGTTACATAGCACCTGAACGCAGTTGTTGTCACTGCGCGTGTGCTGTTTAATACCACCTAAACGCAGTTGGTGTCACTGCGCTTGTGCTGTTACATAGCACCTGAATGCATAAATATGTCTGGAAGGACAACAAAGAGAGGCAGAGAGTCACAAGGGCAAGCAGGCTCTGCATCTAGAGGTAACGCTGGTGGTGGATGTGGTGCATCCTCTTCAGCACGTGGCCGTGGCCATGGCCGCTCGTTCTTCTTTTCGGGAGCTGGCCATGTTAAGCCTCAACATGCAGAGAAATTAGTAGAGTGGATAACCAAGCTGTCCTCATCCTCCTCATCCTCTCTCACACAGACTGATCTAAGTTTGTCTGGCAAAGCAGCTGCCAAGGCGTCCTCTTCCCTCTGCACAATTGCTTCACACAATCCTTCCCTAGTCCCACCATGTCCTCCTGAGGAGTCCCCCGAACTGTTTCAACACAGTGTTGGGTACATGCTGCAGGAAGATGCGCAGCATTTTGAAGACTCCGATGACGGAACACAGATATAGGAAGGCATTGATGTGAGCCCAGGGAGAGGGGGTGGCCGAGAGGGACAGCAATCTGGGAGTGATGTTCCCCCAGCTGGAGCATACTGCCAGGTTTTCGACAGTGATGATGAGAAGGGAGGGGATGATGAGGTCACTGACTCTACCTGGGTGCCTGATAGGAGAGAGGAGGAGGAAGAGGAGGACGAGGACGAGGCACAGGCACATCTCCAAAGAGGCAGGATGCCCTCCAGGGTTCAGCTTAAGGGCAGCACACCAACTGCATTACGTGGCACATCTTCGCATGGCACTGCGGTATCTCAAGGGTACAGCAAACGTTCTTTGGTGTAGGCCTTTTTTGAAACATGTCCATCAGATCGTACCTTTGCTGTTTGCAACATATGTCTCAAGCGTATCTCGCGTGGCCAAAACATCACCGGCTTGGGCACCACATGCTTGTCAAGACATATGTCGACCTGCCATGCAACTCGTTGGCAATCATACCAGAAAGACCCACACCAATGACCAAAGCGGACCTCCCCTTGCCCTTCTGTGACCTCCAACCCCACTAGACCCCCAGTCCTCTCTGAAGCCTGCACTGAAGTTGTAGAAATAGGTGTGTCACAACCTAGTAGTGGTAGTACATGCAGGCAATCTAATGATAGTAACAGACAAATTTCCCTGCCCCAGCTGCTGCAGCGCCGAAAGAAGTACACTCCCAGCCATCCGCATGCCCAGCGGTTGAATGCTAGCTTAGCGAAATTTCTAGCACTTCAACTGGTACCTTTTCAGTTGGTAGATTCTGCCCCCTTCTGTGAGTTTGTGGAATGTGCAGTACCTCAGTGCAAGTACCAAAACGCCACTTTTTCTCACGGAAGGCGATTCCGGCTCTATACTGGCATGTGGAAGGCAATGTCCATGCCTCCCTGGACAGGGCAGTCAGTGGTAAGGTGCATCTTACCGCTGATTCATGGTCCAGCAGGCATGGACAGTGACGTTACCTGTCTTTTACAGCCCATTGGGCGACTCTGCTGGCAGCTGGGAAGGACGCAGGGCAAGGTACAGTAGTTTTGGAGGTTGTTCCGCCACCACGCCTCCAAAACACTACTACTGCTTGTGACACACCTCTCTCCTCCACCCCTTCCTCTTCGTCTTCCTCTGTGGCCTCTTCCTGTGCTGATGTTTCCTCAGAACCAGCCATGCTCCGTAGGCGTACAAGAGGCTACGCAGGAATGCAGGCCAAGAGATGCCATGCGGTGCTAGAGCTGGTGTGCTTGGGAGACAGGAGCCACACTGGGGAAGAGAATCTTTCAGCTCTGCAGGGGCAGGTTCAGAGGTGGTTGACGCCATGCCAGCTGAAGCCTGGAATGGTGGTCAGCGATAATGGCACACACCTTCTCTCTGTCCTGTGACAGGGAAAACTCACCCATGTGCCCTGTTTTGCGCATGTCCTGAATTTGGTGGTGCAGTGTTTCTTGGGCAGGTACCCGGGCTTACAGGATGTCCTGAAGCAGGCCAGGAAAGGCTGTGTGCATTTCTGGAGGTCATATAATGCCACAGCTCGGCTGACAGAACTCCAAAGGGAATACAACCTGCCCAAGAACCGCCTAATTTGTGACATGCCCACCAGATGATACTCTACGTTGGCCATGCTGCAGCGGCTGCACACGCAGCAGCGGGCCATCAATGAGTACCTGTGCCAATATGGCAGCAGAACTGGGTCAGGGGAGCTTGGTTTTTTTCACCATGCCAGTGGGCCTTGTTCAGGGATGCATGCACTGTCCTATCACCATTTGAGGAGGCCACGAGGATGGTAAACAGTGACAGTGCATGCATCAGTGAGACTGTCCCTCTTATTCACATGTTGGAGCACACGCTACGTGGAATAATGAACAGGGCCCTTGAGGCAGAACAGAGGGAGGAAGAGGAGGACTTCCTTACCTCTCAAGGCCCCCTTCACCCAGACAGTGGGCCTGTTTGCCCACCTAGCACACAGGAAGAGGAGGAGGAGGAGGATGATTGTATCAGCAGCATGGAGGTGGAGCCTAGCACTCAGCATCAGCAGCAGCAGTCTTCAAGGGATCATTTACAGTCCCAAGGAACACGTGGACTTTTACGTGGCTGGGATGAGGTGCCTGTGGATCCTGTCGTCCTCAGTGACCTAGAGGACTGTGCCCCGAATGCCTCTGCAAACCTACGCTGCATGGCCTCCCTGATCCTGCAAAGCCTGCGTAAGGATCCTCGTGTACGTGCTATCAAGGAGACGGATCATTACTGGCTGGCAACTCTCCTTGATCCACGTTACAAGAGTAAGGTTGCGGACCTTATGTTGCCATTGCAGAGGGAGCAGAAAATGAAACTTCTGCGGGAGGCCTTGCAGAAGGGTCTGTGCAATGCGTTCCCAGAACCGGGGGGATTACCAAAACCTGGCTCTGGACGACGTCTTGCTGAGGCTTCGGTGAGTCACAGAAGGAGCGGTGGAGAAGGTGGCCATCTGACCGATGCCTTCAGACAGTTTTTTAGTCCGCAGCCCCAAGGTCTGACCGGTTCCAGCAACCATCGCCAGCGTCTGATTTACATGGTCCGGGAATACTTAGAGGCAAGATCCGACTTGGACTCCTTCCCCACCGACAATCCTCTGGTTTACTGGGTCTTGAGGATGGGTCCAGAGCTTGCACAGTATGCAATTGAGCTACTGGCTTGCCCTGCATCCAGTGTTCTTTCAGAATGCACATTCAGTGCTGCTGGAGGCTTTGTTACCGATCACAGGGTGCGCCTCTCCACCGACTGTTGATCGACTGACCTTCATCAAAATGAATCAGGCTTGGATCAACACCCAGCTACCAAGCACCTGATGCTGATGTTACTGAATAATATTTTTTTGTTGTAATGTCGGATCCCTTTTAGGCCTCATACACACGATCGGACATATCCGATGAAAACGGTCCGTGGACCATTTCCATCGGATATGTCCGATCAGGAGTTTGATCCGATAGCGTGTACACACCATCGGATCAAATTCCCCGCCGCCGGACGGCGCGGTGACGCGGCGGTGACGTTGACGCCGCCGCGTCATCGCCACGTCACCGCACCAGGAAGTAAAACACTTCCGCGCATGCGCCGAATCCATTCGGCGGCGGCGCGGCGGCGGTGGGGCACGACATGTCTGCTGGTAAGTGTACTAACCAGCAGACATGTCGGGCGGACAGATTCCACCGGATTTTCCGGGTGGAGAAATCTGTCCGCTAGCCCATACACACGAGCGGAGATGTCTGCTGAAACGGTCCATCGGACCGTTTTCAGCGGACATATCCCCTCGTG
Organism: Rana kukunoris; assembly: GCA_029574335.1. NCBI lineage: Eukaryota > Metazoa > Chordata > Amphibia > Anura > Ranidae > Rana > Rana kukunoris. Next base: position 361,499,447 of record CM056052.1, read on the forward strand.
TGTACGAGGCCTCAGACTGCGTATGCTGATGCTGAGTGACTGTCCTCTTATGCTGCTGATGGAATATCCTTCTCCTCCTCACTTTTCTTGCTGATAGCTAGTAAGAAATGTTGTGTTTCTGGGCTCCGCCACCAGTGCCTAAGGCACAATTTTTCAGCCCCTGTTTAACAGGGGCGCCTAATAACAATTTTTGATGCAATACATTGCACGTGGCTCCTTGTTGCACTCCAATTGGAGTTATTGGGAGGGGTTGTAGTGTTGTGTTGTGCCCAAGGCACAATTTTTCTGCCCCTGTTTAACAGGGGCGCCTAATCACAATTTTTGATGCTATACTTTGCACGTGGCTCCTTGTTGCACTCCAATTGAAGTTATTGGGAGGGTTTGCAGTGTTGTGTTGTGCCCAAGGCACAATTTTTCTGCCCCTGTTTAACAGGGGCGCCTAATAACAATTTTTGATGCAATACTTTGCATGTGGCTCCTTGTTGCGCTCCAATTGGAGTTATTGGGAGGGGTTGCAGTGTTGTGTTGTGCCCAAGGCACAATTTTTCTGCCCCTGTTTAACAGGGGCGCCTAATAACAATTTTTGATGCAATACTTTGCACGTGGCTCCTTGTTGCGCTCCAATTACAGTATCTTTGAGGGGTGTCCTTTTTTCTAAAAATTTTCTTTCACAAAACAAGAATGGCCCTCGACATATTGTTGGCACACAGCACGTGCGCAAGCAGTATTATTTACATTTTTTTTATAGTCCTCTTATGTTGTGCAGGGACATTTCTAAACACGTGCCACTACTATAGACACCCAGCAGGTGTGATATTTAAAGGAATTTTTTTTTTCACTTTAAGCATCATTAAAATGTCTGCTCCGGAAAAAACGGCCGTTTTCAAAAAAACGAACCGAACACGGGTATGTTCGGCTCATCCCTACCAGCCAGCTTATGATCATGAAGCATCTTTAAAGTCAGTGGTCTAGCCTCCAGTGGGACAAACATTTTTCCTTGGGACCAGAGCAAGTCATCTCGTTTTTCCAAGAAGGATACCTCTGGATCGGTACAATGGCTGGACGCCAACTTGATGGTGGTCATAAGATCAGTGTGTGTAAGCAGAAGGAAGTTTTGTGGAGATAAGATGGTGCTGGGTTCCGTTGACTGGGGAGATTCAGGGAACATCCGGGAAAGTGCGTCTGCTTTCCCATTCTTGGAGCCGGGTCTGTACGAAATATGGAAGTTGAACCTAGAAAAGAATAGGGCCCAACGGGCTTGTCTGGGTCTTAAGCGCTTGGCTGTCCTGAGGTATTCTAGGTTTTTATGATCGGTGAAGACCATAATGGAATGGGACGTACCCTCCAACAGATATCTCCACTCCTCCAGGGCGAACTTGATGGCCAACAGTTCCCTGTCTCCCACATCATAATTCCTTTCCGGGGGACTTAGTTTCAGGGATGCGAAAGCTACAGGATGGAGGAGGTCCTTGGGGCCCTGTCTCTGGGAGAGTATGGCTCCAGTGGCGGTTTCCGAGGTGTCTACCTCCAACACAAATGGCAGGGCTGGATCCGGAAGTTGCAGGATCGGTGTAGAGGTGAACAGGGTTTTGAGTTTGGTAAAAGCTTCCTGGGTCTCTTGGGACCAACAAAAACGACTGTTTTGGCGGGTTAGTTGGGTGATGGGTGCAACAATGGATGAGAAACCAATGATAAACCTTCGGTAAAAATTATCGAATCCAATAAACCTCTGTACTCCCTTTTTGTCTACTGGAGCCGGCCATTTCTGAATTGCCTTGACCTTCTGGGGATCCATTGCGACCCCGTTGGTAGAAATGATGAAGCACAACAGATTTTTCGAATTCACATTTCTCTGCTTTAAGGTACAACTTGTGTCTCCTGAGAATTGCAAGGAATGTCTTTACGTGAACCCGGTGAAGCTCAGTGGTGGCAGAGAAAATAAGAATATCGTCCAGGTAAACAACTAGGAAATTGTCTAGGTATTCTCGAAAAATTTCGTTTACCAGGTGCTGGAACGTGGCCGGAGCATTACACAGCCCAAAAGGCATTACCAAATATTCATAATGTCCAAACCTGGACCTGAAGGCAGTCTTCCACTCGTCTCCAGGCCTGATTCGGATGAGGTTATAGGCACCTCGCAGATCTAACTTAGAGAAGATTCGGGCAGACCGGAAACGCTGAAACAACTCTGGGATGAGTGGGAGTGGATAGCGATTTTTAATCGTTATTTTGTTCAGTTCTCTATAATCTATGCACGGTCTTAGGAAGCCATCTTTTTTCTCCACAAAGAAGATGCCGGCTCCGGGGGGGGGCAAAGAGGAAGGACGAATGAACCCCTTATCCAGGTTCTCATCAATGTAAGTCTTAAGAGCCCTCAGTTCAGTCTCTGATAGTGGAAAGATGCGGCCAAAGGGTATTTCCGAACCTGGTAGTAGATCAATGGGGCAGTCATAAGACCGATGAGGTGGTAGGCAGTCAGCTTTTTGTTTATTGAAGACGTCCCTAAATTCGAGGTATACTGGAGGGACGTGCTAGATATTGTCAGGTGCAGGTGCATTTGCTACAGTTAGACAGGAGACCGGAGCTGGAGGAAGGCAATGCTGGGAACGGTATGGAGAGGAGAAGGAGACTTACTTCTTGTTCCAATTGATGCAAGTTTCATGTGCCTGTAGCCAGGGGAGCCCCAAGATGATAGGAAACATGGGGGAGAAGATGATGTTGAAGCTTAGAAGCTCCTGGTGGCCGGAGTCCGTGGTGACAAGGATGGGCCTTGTTTGTTGTGTGACAAGTCCAGAACGAGGAAGAGACCCATCAGCCAGGTAGACTTGGAGGCTTTGTTCTTTGATCTGCAGGGGAATGTTTAGTTCCTGGGCCAGTGAAGTGTCTAGGAAACAGCTGCAGGCTCCCGAATCAATAATTGCTGGTAGATTAATTACCTTTCCCGTTAGCTGTAAGGAGACAGAGAGGGTGACATAAGCCTGAGACAGACCAGTGTTTTGAAAGTTCAAAATAAACTGTGAGCGTGACTTACGGGGTCTCACAGGGCAGGTACGAAGAACATGTCCGCTTCCGCCACAGTACAGATAGAGGTTGGCCTGTCGCCGTCGTTGCTTCACTTCAGGGGTGAGAGGAGCACGGACCAATCCAAGCTGCATGGTCTCAGCCTCTGGAGCAGGGGTGGCAGGAGTCACCATAAAGGATGGATGGACGGAAGGAGGTTTAGGGAGCATCCAGCTAGGTCGGGGAGCCTGGAAGCGCTTAGTGCGCCGCTCGCACATGCACCTGTCCAACTTAGTAGCGGATTGGATTAGATCCTCCAAAGTGGCAGGAGTTTCAATCCTGGCTAACTCATCTTTCAAAGCTTCTGACAGCCCCTGGCGGTACTGGTGTTCAAGAGTGGGTTCATTCCATGCTGTATCAGCCGACCATTTTCGAAATTCAGCGGTGTAGTCCTCCACCGGCCTCCTCCCTTGAGACAGGGTGTGTAGTATGGCTTCAGCCGTAGTGGTGCATTGAGGGTCATCGTAGAGCTGAGACATACTCTCAAAGAAAGTTTCCAAAGAATTCAGAAGAGGGCTTCTTTGTTCCATCAGACTGTGGGCCCAAGCCTGTGGCTCTTCGGACAACAGGGAGATGACAAATCCCACTTTAACTACTTCAGACAAAAAAGTCCTGGGTTGAAGGGCTAAGTACAAGGAACAGGCATTTTTGAAGGCTCTGAACTTTTTGCGGTCGCCTAGGCTCAGGGGAAGCCATAATCACTGTGGGGCTTGATGCAGGTTGAGAAGAGGCGGCCCCACTGGTGGGTGCAGGAGCTGCGATTGTTGGTGCAGGTGACCCTGAAAGTTGCAGGAGACAACCGTCAATCTGGGCATAGCCTTCCTGCAGTTTCTGGACCACATCGGTGAGGGCTGTGACCTGCTGGCACAGGATCTCAAGAGGAGAACGCGCTCTGTCGGCCTCTGACATGGCTGGTTTGTACTGTCAGAATAGTGTACTTACCAAGGCCGAGATGCCGAGAGCCGTTCGCTGTTGCGACTTAGCACAGTCCACCCCCTGGAGATGGTACAGAGGGTGGACGGCATCGAGAGGCACAAGCCACCAGCAGGCAGGGTAGAGCTTGTGTGGAAGTCCTGTAGGACTGGAGCAAGGACTGATGGCTATCAGGGTCCAGCAGAAGAAGACTGGTAGAAAGTCCAGAACAGGCCGAGGGTCAAACACAGGAGGTAGGAACAAAGTCCATAAAACAAGCCAAGATCCGGGTCCAGGAGAAGATCAGAGTAGGTCAGGGTCAATCCGGGTCACAACAGGTAATCAGACAATCAATCAGGAAACAGGAACTCAGGTACAGGAAGCTGAAGACAAACCAGCAATTTCCTTTGAGCATCTGCTCAGCTTTATAGGAAACCAGGAAGTCATGTGGAAGTCATGTGGTGCATGTCATGTGACAGCCAGTGCAGCTGAAGATTTCTTTAACAGCTCCCACTGACAACTTTTCTGCCATCTAGTGTTCAGAATCCAATATGTTTCTCTGACACATCTACTGTTCAGAATCCAATATGTTTCTCTGACAGTTGAGAAGAACATACGTTCGAATCGAACGTGGAGCTCATCCCTAGCCACGACTAAGCACTGATATAGTGTCAAACGCGTCGGCTGTCCTTTCCTGTGGCTGTATTTTGTTCTGCATGCCCATTTTTACCAATAAAGACAACTTATTTGAAGTTTCCTTGGAGTGCGGCTATCCATCCCTTTTCCATTTTCTACATTTTACGAATAAAAGAAGCAGCCAACAAAAAAGGTTGTTCACACACTAATAACAAATGAAAAAGGGGGAGAGAATGTGGCGCTTACTATATCTCCAAATGATCTAAATAAAGGTCACTATAAATAATATTAATAGATAACATGCCAAATATGCAATAATGGTGCAATAAATAGTGATAAAATCAATCTGTGCCCAATTCTTCCTGTGCACAAATGCAAAAATAAACGAATGTGCAACTAGACAAAAATATGCAAACATCAATTGTGCAAACAAGCAATAAAAAAGCAAAAACCATAAAATGTGCATACAGTCCAAAGTGCAAATGCAGAATCCAATTTACAATGGAATATCATCAGATGCAAAGTGCATGTGCCTCCATCCAGTGCGGGTGCCCACTTTTCCCCCAGCCTCTCCCCTCCTCTGGCTCCAGGATGTTTGCTTGTCGCTATTGACATTGAGGCCATGTATTCGTCTATTCCACACAAGTAGGGATGAGCTTCGCATTTGACTCAAACCCATGTTCGAATCAAACATTGGCTGTTTTATTGTTCGTCGAAATTCAAACAAAACAGGTTGTTCGCGCCAAATTTGAGTGACGCGTCACGGCCCATAATTCACTGCAGCATTGCGCGCTGATGATTGGCACTATGACCCGCATGCTTGACCAACCACAGCGCGCAAAAAACGGGGAGCAATAATTGGCCAAAAACAGGGTGGATTTGGCCAATTATGGCTCAGGCCTTTAGCACACGCCCCACACTATAAAAAGCCGCCTGCTGGGCAGCCTCGTGTAGTATGTTGCGCTGGTGTTAACGAAAAGATCAGTCCTAGAGAGAGAGAGAGAGACAGTTTCTTTTTTACTAGATAGATAGGTAGAGCAGGCAAGCTAGTCAGTTTAGTTAAATTTACAGTGTGTAGAGGATATATATACATCCCAGGAGTTGTACTTATATTTACACACTGTGTAGTTTAGCTAGATCAGCTATTCCTATTTGTCAGGCAGTTGATTGTGCTAGCTGCAGTCTTCTAACGTGTTGTATTGCCCGTGTGCTGTATAGTTTGCACCTAAACGTACTTGGTGTTGACTGCACTTGTGCTGTACAGTTTACACCTAAACATACCAGGTGTTTACTGCACTTGTGCTGTATAGTTTGCACCTAAACGTACCAGGTGTTTACTGCACTTGGGCCATATAGTTTGCACCTAAACCTACCAGGTGTTTACTGCACATGTGCTGTATAGTTTGCACCTAAACCTACTTGGTGTATACTGCAAGTGTGCTCATTAATTTGCACATAAAGCTACTTGGTGTGTACTCCACGTGTCCTCTGCAGTTTGCACCTAAAGCTATGAGGTATGTGTACTACTTTTGTCCTCTGCAGGCCATTATAATGTCTGGAACGACAACAAAGAGAGGCAGAGAGTCACAAGGGCAAGCAGGCTCTGCAACTAGAGGCAACAGTGCTGGTGGTGGACACGGTGAATCCTCTTCAGCACGTGACCGCTGCACACGCTCGTCCTTCTTTTCGTGAGCTGGCCTTGTTGAGCCTCAACATGCAGACAAATTGGTAGAGTGGATGACCAAGCCATCCTTATCCTCCTCATCATATCTCACCCAGGCTCAGGGTACTTTGTTTGGCAAATTAGCTGCCAAGGATTTCTCTTCCCTCTGCTCAATGGCATCACTTACTCCTTCCCTAGTCCCACCGTGTCCTCCTGAGGAGTCCCCTGAACTGTTTCAACACAACATGGGTACATCCTGCCTGATGATGCGCAGCGTTTTGAAGGCTCCGATGATGGAACACAGATAGAGGAAGGCAGTAATGTGAGCCCAGAGAGAGGGAGTGCCTGAGAGGGACAGCAATCTGGCAGTCATGTTCCCCCAGCTGCAGCATACTGCCAGGTTTTCGACAGTGATGAGGAGAGAGGGGATGATAAGGTCACTGACTCTACATGGGTGCCTGATAGGAGAGAGGAGGAGAAGGAGAAGGAGGCACAGGCAGATCTCCAAAGAGGCAGGATGCCCTCCAGGGCACAGCTTAAGGGCAGCACACCAACTGCATTACATTGCAGAGCTACGCCTGTGCAGGGCACTGCTGTGTCTCAGCCTTACTGCAAAAGTTCTTTGGTGTGGGCCTTTTTTGAAACATGTGCATCAGATCGCACCATTGCTATTTGCAACATATGTCTCAAGCGTATCTCGCGTGGCCAAAACATCACCCACTTGGGCACCACATGCTTGACCAGACATATGTCGACCTGCCATGCATTTTGTTGGCAAGCATACCTGAATGACCCACACCAAAAAACAAAGCGGACCTCCCCTTGCCCCTCCTCAGCTGGGATCTCCAACCCCACTATACCCTCAGTCCTCTCTGAAGCCTGCACTGATAGGACTGAAGGTGTAGAATTAGGTGTGTCACAACCTAGTAGTACATGCGGGCAATCTACTATCGGTACGCCGATGTCAGATTGTACCCTGCCCTAGCTGCTGCATCGCCGAAAGAAGTACTCTCCCAGCCATCCACATGCCCAGCGGTTGAATGCTAGCTTAGCGAAATTGCTAGCACTTCAACTGCTGCCTTTTCAGTTGGTAGTTTCTGCCCCCTTCTGTAAGTTTCTGGAATGTGCGGTACCTCAGTGACAAGTTCCCAAACGCCACTTTATCTCACGGAAGGCGATTCCGGCTCTCTACCGCCATGTGGAAGGCAATGTCCATGCCTCGCTGGACAGGGCGGTCAGTGGTAAGGTGCATATTACCGCTGACTCATGGTCCAGCAGGCATGGACAGGGACGTTACCTCTCTTTCACGGCGCATTGGGTGACTGCTGGCAGCTGGATAGGACGCAGGGCAAGGTACAGTAGTTTTGGAGGTTGTTCCGCCCCCACACCTCAAAAACACCACTACTGGTTGTGACACATCTCTCTCCTCCACTCCTCCTCTTCTTCTTCCTCTGTGGCCTCTTCCTGTGCTGATGTGTTCTCGGAACCATCCGTGTTCCGTAGGCGTACGAGGGGCTACGCAGGAATGCAGGCAAAGAGATGCCATGCGGTGCTAGAGCTGGTGTGCTTGGGAGACAGGAGCCACACTGGGGCCGAGGTTCTGTCAGCTCTGCAGGGGCAGGATCAGAGGTGGTTGACGCCATGCTAGCTTAAGCCTGGAATGGTGGTTAGCGACAATGGCACCAACCTCCTCTCTGCCCTGCGACAGGGAAAACTGACCCATGTGCCCTGTTTGCTCATGTCCTGAATTTGGTGGTGCAGTGTTCTTGGGCAGGTACCCGGGCTCACAGGATGTCCTGAAGCAGGCCAGGAAAGTCTGTGTGCATTTCCGAAGGTCATATAATGCCAGTGCTCGGCTGACAGACCTCCAAAGGGAATACAACCTGCCCAAGAACTACCTAATCTGTGACATGCCCACCAGATGGAACTCTACATTGGCCATGCTGCAGCGGCTGCACATGCAACAGAGGGCCATCAATGAGTACCTGTGCCAATATGGCAGCAGAACTGGGTCAGGGGAGCTTGTTTTTTTTGCCCACGCCAGTGGGCCTTGATCAGGGATGCATGCACTGTCCTGTCACCATTTGAGCAGGCCACGAGGATGGTGAGCATTGACAGTGCATGCATCAGTGAGACTGTCCCTTTTTTTTTCACATGTTGGAGCATGGAATAATGGACAGGCCCTAGAGGCAGAACAGAGGGAGGAAGAGGAGGACTTCCTAACTTCTCAAAGCCCCCTTTATCCAGACAGTGGTCCTACTTGCCTGCCTAGCACTCAATGCTGATGATTGTATCATCAGCATGGAGGTGGAGCCTAGCACTCAGCATCAGCACCAGCAGTCTTCAAGTGATCATTTACAGTCCCAAAAAAATCCATGGACTTTTACGTGGCTGGGATGAGGTGGCTGTGGATCCTGTCGTCCTCAGTGACCCAGAGGACTGTTCCCCGAATGCCTCAGCAAACCTGGGTAAGGATCCTCGTATTCGTGGTATCAAGGAGAGGGATCATTACTGGTTGGCAACTCTCCTTGATCCACGTTACAATGGTAAGGTTGCGGACCTTATCTTGCCATCACAGAGAGAGCAGAAGATGAAAAATCTTCGGGAGGCCTTGCAGAAAGGTCTGTGCAACGCGTTCCCAGAACCTAGGAGATTACAAAATCCTGGTGCTGGACAACATGTTGCTGAGGCTTTGGTGAGTCACAGAAGGAGCGGTGGAGAAGGTGGCCGTCTGACCGATGCATTCAGACAATTTTTTAGTCCGTAGCCCCAAGGTATGGCCGGTTCCAGCAACAATCGCCAGCGTCTGGTTTACATGGTGCGGGAATACCTAGGGGCAAGATCAGACTTGGACACCTTCTCCACAGAAAATCCTCTGGCTTACTGGGTCTTGAGGATGGATCACTGGCCAGAGCTTGCAAAGTACGCAATTGAGCTACTGGCTTGTCCTGCATCCAGCGTTCTTTCAGAACGCACATTCAGTGCTGCTGGAGGCTTTGTGACCGATCACCGGGTGCGCCTCTCCACCGACTCCATCGATCGACTGACCTTCAAAAAAATGAATCAGCTACCAAGCACCTGATGCTGATGTAACTCAATAATTTTTTGTAAGTGTCAGATCCCTTGGAGACTGCTTATGCTAATGCCGAGTGACTATCCTGTTATGCTGACTGAATATCCTTTTCCTCCTCAATGATCTTGCTGATTGATCAATCAGTTGTGTTCAAGCAAACCACCCACGCAAAAACACAATACAAGAGCTCATGATCTTGCCGATTGCTAGTATGAACATTGTTGCTTCTGGGCATCGCCAACAGTGCCTAAGGCCCAATTTTTCTGCCCCTGTTTAACAGGGGCGTGTAATAACAAATTTTATGCAATACTTTGCATGTGGCTCTTTGCTGCGCTCCAATTACAGTATTTGTGAGGGGTTGCAGTGTTGTGGCACCAGCACCAGTGCCTAAGGCCCAATTTTTCTACAGGGGGGGGATTACAATTCTTGATCTAATATTTCACAGCAGGGCGTTCCAGCGCCCGCCAAGACTAACTGTGAGGGCTTACAGTGTTGTGGCAACACCAACACCTAGGGCCCAAATTTCTGCAGAGTATATACGTCAGGCCCCTACTTTCAAACATCCAACTTACAAACGACTCATACTTGCAAACGGAAGGAGACAACAGGAAGTAAGAGGAAATCTACCCCTAGGAAGGGAAATTATCTTCTGTAAAAGGTGTCTCTCCACTAATGCTTTATCACCAATCCTTGTTTCACCAAAAAAAAATATAAAAAACAAAAAATCATTTGTCATTGGGAGGTGCAATCTTTTGAACAGATGCACACAGACAGCAAAACAAATGTTACAGGGGTGATAATAACCCTTCTCTATGTTTTCAGAAAAGCTTAAAAAAAAGATTTTGTGGCTAAAGCTACACTTTAAAGAAGTACCAGTTGAAAATTACAAACAGATTCTACTTAACAACAAACCTACAGTCCCTGTCTTGTTTGCACTGCCTGTATACTGCTGTGCAAAGTATATAGGGCCAGAGGGGCTTGTAATGACCTGGGGGGAGTGGTGGCGGGGAAACCTGTGCTATTTTTTTCAGTGATTTTTATCCATATTGCAGGGGCCAAACATTACATTAAAGGCGCAAGCAGTCTTAAATTACTTTTTTCTTATAGTAGTCTCATCTTGTGCAGGAACAGTTCTAAACATGTGCCACTACTATAGACACCCAGCAGGTATGATATTTTAAGGAATTTTTTATTTATTTTTTCACTTTAACCTCTTGCCGACCAGCCGCCGCAGTTATACGGCGGCAGGTCAGCTCTCCTGGGCGAAAGCCCGTAGCTCTACGTCTGCACTTTTGACGACCACTAGGGGGCACGTGTGCGCCGCTGGCGGCCCGCGCATGCATCCCCCGCTTGCCCCCGAGTCCTGTGAGCGTGCCCGGCGGGCACGATCGCCGCCGGGCACACGCGATCGCTCGTTACAGAGCGGGGAACGGGAGCTATGTGTGTAAACATCGGCCTAAACTGAGGAAAAAAATTTTTTTTTATATATTTTTGGGGGATATTTATTACAGAAAAAAGTAAAAAATATTGCATTTTTTTCAAAATAGTCGCTCTATTTTTGTTTATAGCGCAAAAAATAAAAACCGCAGAGATGATCAAATACCACCAAAAAGAAAGCTCTATTTGTGGGGAAAAAAAAGGCGCCAATTTTGTTTGAGAGCCACGTCGCACGACCGCACAATTGTCAGTTAAATCGACGCAGTGCCGAATCGCAAAAAGTGCTCTGGTCGTTGGGCAGCAATATGGTCCAGGGTTGAAGTGGTTAAGCATCATTAAAATCGCTACTCCAGAAAAAACGCCCATTTTTAAAACTTTTTTTCAAATTATTCCCTTTGGCCAGCATTTGTGTCTAACAAAAAATTATTTTTATAGACCTACTATGAATTACTGATTTGGCTCTATATACAGTATACTCCTATGGTGGGATGGAGCTTAGCCGACTGACTCAGTGCACTACCCTGAAATATACTTCTAGATTTTCCTAGTTCCTTCTCAAAGGGCTGGTTGTCGTTTCTCTGTACTTACTTATCTTACTTACTTATCTCGGTCTGTAGCTTCATCTCGGATATATTTGCATCCTTCACCTAGGAACCATTACGTATGTGTGTTTTTATTGTTGGTCATAACCCCTTTTTATGTATGGTACCAGCCAACAAGACATTGTGTGAACTTGTTATTATTTTTTATCAATTATAGCTGGTTCCCTTTACTTTGCTTTGCCAGCATTGCGCTCTCTCTGCATGAGTCAATCTCTTTCCTATATTGGATATCTTCATTAGCTATCTGCTGATCAAGACTTGAGTGATTTGCAAGGTACCTTAATGTCATTCTGTTCACCATACGTATACATGTCTCTGGGTATCTGGCTGGATTGAATAATGCTTTCAAAAGAATGGATGTGTTATGATCTTAATTATATATTTGTGTTTTTTGCTTTTAGATAGTGAGACCCTTTCTTTGCTCTTGCAATCACTGTATCCTGAATTGTGTCCTGAAGAAGCCTTACGGTAAAACGCATTGATGCACTCAGGCTCCAATCATATTATATGCATTTCATATGTATGATTTTAAATAACTGTTATGTCCCTTTTTATACCGTGTATGTGTCTTTTTTCTATTAAAATGATGTCTACATATCTCTATTGTTTACTGTGTCGTTAAAGTCCGAATTAGGTTCACCTCTGGGTTCCCTTCCCCCCTTTCTTTTATATCATTACTATTTAGGGATGAGGCAATGTGAGTGCTGTTTCTTCAATAAATAAGCCTCTTTGGAAAATCCACACTGGCCGAGCGATCACTGGCAGATTGATTCCCTGCTCATCCAAACACAGTCAGATTCCCCAAATAATCATGCTTGCACTGTGATTAGTTGATGGGTTTACTTTACGCTGTGTATCATTGGTCTTTGAAACTCCTTATAAAATAATCCCAGCATCAAGGTCTCCTCATCAGTGATAGCAGATTTGTTGATTTGCTATCAGTGATGAGAAGACCTTGATACTGGATGGAAGCCTCCATACTCTGACTTGAGCCTGCTGGGATTATTCCATAAGGAGGTTCAAAGACCAATGATACACAACTTACAGTAAACCCATCAACCAATTACAGTGCAAGTATGAATATTCAGGGAATCTGACTGTTTGGACAAGCAGGGAATCGATTTGCCGGTGATCGTTCGGCCAGTGTTGATTTACCAAAGAGGCTTATTTATGAGCCAGATGAGGTGAGAGGTTGGGGGAAACGTGGGCACCCGCACTGGATGGGGGCACATGCCCTTTGCATCTGATGAATAGGAAGAATTGGGCACGGATTTATTCTATCACTATTTATTGCACCATTATTGCTTATTTGACACGTTACCTATTTATATTATTTAAAGTGACCTTTATTTCGATAATTTGGGGAAATAGTAGGCGCCAAATTCTCTCCCCCTTTTCCTAAATAATGTCCCCGAGTCACTTTATTTGTTTTGTTGCCCATCTCTGTACTCGCTCCATTTCCAGCACATCCTTCCTGAGGACTGGTGCCCAGAACTGGACAGCATACCCAGGTGTGGCCGAACTAGATTCCTGTAGAGTGGGAGAATTATCGCTTTATCTCTTGAGTTAATCCCCTTTTTAATGCATGCCAATATTATTTTTGTTTGTTTGCAGCAGCTTGGCATTGCATGCCAATGCTGAGCCTATCATCTACTCCATCTTTGATTCTCCCAGAGGTTCTTACCCCAGTGAGTAGATTGCATTCATATTTTTGCCACCCAAATGCATTATTAAAACATTTTCCACATTCAACCATGTAGTTGCCAACCCCATTAATTTGTTCAGATCTTCTTGCAAGGGTTCCACATCCTGCAGAGAAGTTATTTTATCCCAATCAATATCTACTAGCAAGGTTTGTGTTTAGGGAAGTGTTCTTTTGAAATTCAGAATACACATCTGTGAGACTGGATATTGACCTATACTGACATACAGCTGAACTCCAAAAATGTACGTTTCCTTAATTTTTCATAAAGCCTATAGTAATACCTAAAAGGTGTTTACATTATTGTGGAGAAAAATACAACTCAGAGAAACACCAAACATACATATACTGTATCTGTCATATTTGGTATCTAACAAACCATAATTTCATTCTACTAAATAATATGCTTTCTTATTGATTTGCAAAATCTTGTCACAGGGAAATGTAGAAGTAACCAGCAGGGCCGGACTGGCCTACCGGGATAGCGGGAAAATTCCCGGTAGGCCGCCTGCTGTCTGTCAAAAACCAACCAGTTTAGCTGCCTGTGTGGCCGGGCCACGGCGGCGGCCGCCATGACATCGCGGCCGCACTTTTCAATTAGCCCTCTCCAGTGACTGGTTGGTAATGTCCTCTCTCACCTCACTCAGATGATCAGTGTATGTTTTTAAAAGCAGCGGCGGCCGGCCGCCGGCGATTTGCGGCCGCCATGCTCGCCGCTGCTCTTTCGCGGCTGTGTGGACTGTCTTTGCCCTTGGAGTTGGAGCGATCGTATCACGTGGTCTGAGGAAGGGGAGGAGCCGAGCAGGAGAAGAAACAAAGGTCAGAAGTTCTTCCTTCTTCCCGCGCGGCGCCATCACCGCCCAGTGCAGAGTCACGTGACTCACGTGTCTGTCTTCAGCCGCAGAGGAGAAGAAGATAACGCGCGGGCCGGCCACCCTTGGAGCACAAGGTGAGGAAAAAAAGATTAGAAATCCTGCTGTATCTCTCTCGACGCTCTCACCATATAACGGTGCACCCCCCGGGCCCCCCCTTCTTTGTCACCCATCCCTCTGTCACCCAGTCCTCTGTCACCCAGCCCTCTGTCACCCAGTCCCCTGTCACCCAGTCCCCTGTCACCCAGCCCTCTGTCACCCAGTCCCCTGCTGTCACCCAGTACCCTGCTGTCACCCAGCCCTCTGTCACCCAGTCCTCTGTCACCCAGCCCTCTGTCACCCAGTCCTCTGTCACCCAGCCCTCTGTCACCCAGCCCTCTGTCACCCAGTCCCCTGTCACCCAGCCCTCTGTCACCCAGCCCTCTGTCACCCAGTCCCCTGTCACCCAGCCCTCTGTCACCCAGCCCTCTGTCACCCAGCCCTCTGTCACCCAGTCCCCTGTCACCCAGCCCTCTGTCACCCAGCCCTCTGTCACCCAGCCCTCTGTCACCCAGTCCCCTGTCACCCAGCCCTCTGTCACCCAGTCCCCTGTCACCCAGCCCTCTGTCACCCAGCCCTCTGTCACCCAGCCCTCTGTCACCCAGTCCCCTGTCACCCAGCCCTCTGTCACCCAGTCCCCTGTCACCCAGCCCTCTGTCACCCAGCTCTCTGTCACCCAGCCCTCTGTCACCCAGTCCCCTGTCACCCAGTCCCCTGTCACCCAGCCCTCTGTCACCCAGCCCTCTGTCACCCAGCCCTCTGTCACCCAGCCCTCTGTCACCCAGTCCCCTGTCACCCAGTCCCCTGTCACCCAGCCCTCTGTCACCCAGCCCTCTGTCACCCAGTCCCCTGTCACCCAGCCCTCACCCAGCCCTGTCACCCAGTCCCCTGTCACCCAGTCCCCTGTCACCCAGCCCTCTGTCACCCAGCCCTCTGTCACCCAGCCCTCTGTCACCCAGTCCCCTGTCACCCAGTCCCCTGTCACCCAGCCCTCTGTCACCCAGCCCTCTGTCACCCAGTCCCCTGTCACCCAGTCCCCTGTCACCCAGCCCTCTGTCACCCAGCCCTCTGTCACCCAGTCCTCTGTCACCCAGTCCCCTGTCACCCAGCCCTCTGTCACCCAGCCCTCTGTCACCCAGCCCTCTGTCACCCAGTCCCCTGTCACCCAGTCCCCTGTCACCCAGCCCTCTGTCACCCAGCCCTCTGTCACCCAGCCCTCTGTCACCCAGCCCCCTGTCACCCAGTCCCCTGTCACCCAGCCCTCTGTCACCCAGCCCTCTGTCACCCAGCCCTCTGTCACCCAGTCCTCTGTCACCCAGCCCTCTGTCACCCAGCCCTCTGTCACCCAGCCCTCTGTCACCCAGCCCTCTGTCCCTGTCACCCAGTCCCCTGTCACCCAGCCCTCTGTCACCCACCCCTGCTGTCACCCAGCCCTCTGTCACCCAGTCCCCTCTGTCACCCAGTCCCCTGTCACCCAGTCCCCTGCTGTCACCCAGTCCCCTGCTGTCACCCAGTCCTCTGTCACCCAGCCCTCTGTCACCCAGTCCCCTGTTACCTAGTCCCCTGCTGTCACCCAGCCCTCTGTCACCCAGCCCTCTGTCACCCAGTCCCCTGCTGTTACCCAGTCCTCTGTCACCCAGCCCTCTGTCACTCAGTCCCTTGTCACCCAGCCCTCTGTCACCCAGCCCTCTGTCACCCAGTCCTCTGTCACCCAGTCCCCTGCTGTTACCCAGTCCTCTGTCACCCAGCCCTCTGTCACCCAGTCCCCTGCTGTCACCCAGTCCCCTGCTGTCACCCAGTCCCCTGCTGTCACCCAGTCCCCTGTCACCCAGTCCTCTGTCACCCAGTCCCCTGTCACCCAGTCCCCTGTCACCCAGTCCCCTGTTACCCAGTCCCCTGCTGTCACCCAGTCCTCTGTCACCCAGCCCTCTGTCACCCAGTCCCCTGTTACCTAGTCCCCTGCTGTCACCCAGCCCTCCGTCACCCAGCCCTCCGTCACCCAGCCCTCCGTCACCCAGCCCTCTGTCACCCAGCCCTCTGTCACCCAGTCCCCTGCTGTCACCCAGCCTGCTTTCACCCAGTCCTCTGTCACCCAGTCCTCTGTCACCCAGTCCCCTGTTACCCAGTCCCCTGCTGTCACCCAGTCCTCTGTCACCCAGTTCCCTGTCACCGAGTCCTCTGTCACCCAGTCCCCTGTTAGCCAGTACCCTGCTGTCACCCAGTCCTCTGTCACCCAGTCCCCTTCTGTCACCCAGCCCTCTGTTACCCAGTCCCCTGCTGTCACCCAGTCCTCTGTTACCCAGTCCTCTGTCACCCAGTCCTTTGTCAACTAGTCGCCCAGTCCTCTGTCACCCAGTCCCCTGCTGTCACCCAGTCCCCTGCTGTCACCCAGTCCCCTGCTGTCACCCAGTACCCTGCTGTCACCCAGCCCTCTGTCACCCAGCCCTCTGTCACCCAGCCCTCTGTCACCCAGCCCTCTGTCACCCAGTCCTCTGTCACCCAGCCCTCTGTCACCCAGCCCCCTGTCACTCAGTCCTCTGTCACCCAGTCCCCTGTTACCCAGTCCCCTGCTGTCACCCAGTCCCCTGCTGTCACCCAGTCCCCTGCTGTCACCCAGTACCCTGCTGTCACCCAGCCCTCTGTCACCCAGTCCTCTGTCACCCAGCCCTCTGTCACCCAGTCCCCTGTCACCCAGTCCCCTGTCACCCAGCCCTCTGTCACCCAGTCCTCTGTCACCCAGTCCCCTGCTGTTACCCAGCCCTCTGTCACCCAGCCCTCTGTCACCCAGCCCTCTGTCACCCAGCCCTCTGTCACCCAGTCCCCTGCTGTTACCCAGCCCTCTGTCACCCAGCCCTCTGTCACCCAGCCCTCTGTCACCCAGCCCTCTGTCACCCAGTCCCCTGTCACTCAGTCCTCTGTCACCCAGTCCCCTGCTGTTACCCAGTCCTCTGTCACCCAGTCCTCTGTCACCCAGCCCTCTGTCACCCAGCCCTCTGTCACCCAGTCCCCTGTTACCCAGTCCCCTGCTGTCACCCAGCCCCCTGCTGTCACCCAGCCCCCTGCTGTCACCCAGTCCCCTGCTGTCACCCAGCCCTCTGTCACCCAGCCCTCTGTCACCCAGCCCTCTGTCACCCAGTCCCCTGTCACCCAGTCCCCTGTCACCCAGTCCCCTGCTGTCACCCAGTCCCCTGCTGTCACCCAGCCCTCTGTCACCCAGCCCTCTGTCACCCAGTCCCCTGCTGTTACCCAGTCCTCTGTCACCCAGCCCCCTGTCACCCAGCCCTCTGTCACCCAGCCCTCTGTCACCCAGCCCTCTGTCACCCAGTCCTCTGTCACCCAGTCCTCTGTCACTCAGTCCTCTGTCACTCAGTCCTCTGTCACCCAGCCCCCTGCTGTTACCCAGTCCTCTGTCACTCAGTCCTCTGTCACCCAGTCCCCTGCTGTCACCCAGTCCCCTGCTGTCACCCAGCCCGCTGTCACCCAGCCCGCTGTCACCCAGTGCCCTGCTGTCACCCAGTGCCCTGCTGTCACCCAGTGCCCTGCTGTCACCCAGTCCCCTGCTGTCACCCAGCCTGCTTTCACCCAGTCCTCTGTCACCCAGTCCCCTGTTACCCAGTCCCCTGCTGTCACCCAGTCCTCTGTCACCCAGTTCCCTGTCACCGAGTCCTCTGTCACCCAGTCCCCTGTTAGCCAGTCCCCTGCTGTCACCCAGTCCTCTGTCACCCAGTCCTCTGTCACCCAGTCCCCTTCTGTCACCCAGTCCCCTTCTGTCACCCAGCCCTCTGTTACCCAGTCCCCTGCTGTCACCCAGTCCTCTGTTACCCAGTCCTCTGTCACCCAGTCCTTTGTCAACTAGTCGCCCAGTCCTCTGTAACCCAGTCCCCTGCTGTCGCCAAGTCCTCTGTCACCCAGTCCCCTTTCTGTCGCCCAGTCCTCTGCTGTCAGCCAGTCCCCCTGCTGTCTCCCAGTCCAAGTGACAAGTGACACGCTGAGTCTGGTGACGGGATGGGTGGCAAGTGACACACTAAATCTGGTGGCAAGTGACATGCTGAATCTGGTGACAAGTGGCAAGTGACATTTCCGAGTGTCTCCGATGCTCTCCGGCGCCCCCCACCTCTGGCAACATGCGGTATTGCATGCAATTGAAGTCAATGCGGAACAAATTATTTTCGTTTCCATTAACTTCAATGGGGAAACTCACTTTGATATGTGAGCACTTTGGATTACGAGCATTCTCCTGGAACGGATTATGCTTGTAATCCGAGGTTCCACTGTGTAACATATATATATATATATGTATATCTCCCTAGCCCTACGTGCTTTCATATCGCTCTTATCTTTATACAATACGCTCTTTAAATTTTTATTTAAAATGTATGGTTTTCTCTTTTATGAACAAAAAAATAATGACGTTATGATGTTGGGCTGGTATAATAATGCTATGGGGCTGGTATGAAATGTTTTCCAGGGCTGGTTTTTACTCCCAGTCCGGCCCTGGTAACCAGGCTGGTTGGCAATTAAAAAAGTATTACCAGAAGTTGAATATTCTTGTAATCCCTGACTTTTCCCAGTCACTTGGCCCTATTCAAATCTGTGCAGTGGTTGTTGAGCTAGCATTGTTAACAGCTTCCTGCACCGCTGTCCAAACATGCCATTCTCAAGAAGGCAAGTACTTAATTAATTCTTACTGATATTGCATGTAGAGGAGAGGGGGAATGATGGACAGTGCACACAGAGCCTGCACAACTCCAGCCTCCTCTGAAAACGGCAAAGAACATCAATAGCCCTCTATTTAATTTAGAAGCCCTGTGTCTCTGCTGTTCTCCTCTGCCACCTTCACTCATTGGAAGATGATTTTCTGGTTGGAAGCTGAAGAGTGGGAACTTTAAGTGAGGAGTGAAAATCAGTTTTGCTTTTGACTGCTGGTGATTGCTTTTTGCATTTTTATGTTCTTTTTGGGGTATTTCATTGCAGCTTTTTAACACCTTTTCTATAACACCTTTTTTCTTCCTTCAGACTACTAATTAAGGGGAGTGTTTAATTGGTCAAAGGTGCTTAAGGTCCTATATAAGTGTAGAACTATTTTCTGAGCCTGCTCATCCTTGAGCTTGCCAACTTTTTGCTTGCTGGAACTTAGATCAAGTGGAACTGGACTAAGGGCCAGATTCAGGAAAGGTTACGCTGGCGGATCGAGTGATCCGCCAGCCTAACTGTGGCTTTGAGCCGGCGTTTCTGTTTTCTGTAACCAGAAAACAAGAAACGCCGGGTTGAAGTTCCGATGCGAGCAGCGTAACTGAGTTTCGCCATCGCATCGTTACTTCAACTTAAAAATGGCGCCGGGGGCGTTCCCGCCGATTTACGCTCAAAAAATATGTTAATGAGCGAAAATCGGCAATTCACGATCGAAATCCGGCGCGACGCAATGACGATACGACGTTTCCGGACGGGATACGCGGCGCATAGATATACCTACATGGGGTTGGAGTATCCTATGTTAGGTATAGGCGTCGTCATCGCGTCGGGAAAAAAAAAAAAAACGTCGCTTGCGTAAAACGGTCATGAATGGGAATGTGACGTCATTGACGTTCATTCACAGATTTTGGAGCATGCGCACGGGGATGTTTTGACACTCGACGCATGCGCAGTACGTTGGCGGCGGGATCGCGCGTAGTTAGCATACTACACGCCCCGTACCCGCTACATTTGAATTCCGCCGGCTCATTTGCGATGCGCTGCCGCAACTTTAGGAGCAAGTGCTTCGTGAATGACAGCACTTGCTCCTAAAATTTCGGCAGCGCAACGCAAATCAGAAGCGTTACTCCAGAGCAAAGATGCTCTGGAATACGTGAATCTGGCCCTAAGTGGTGAGTTAAAAAAACAGAGGCCCAGATTCAGGTACATCTGTGCATTATTGGACCGGCGTAGCGCACCGCCTTTACGTTAGACTTGCGCAATTTTGTTGCGTAATCACCCTATTCTCGTAGCTTTTGCGCAGAAAATTGCGCATGCGCAACGTTTTTCAGAGGCGTAAGGCGGAGTAATACAAATTGGGAAGGACATGGGCGTGTTACATTGAAATGAGCCGTGACCCCATGCAAATGAAGGGCCGGCCGGCTCGCGCATGCGCGCTTGAAGGAGACCATGGTCAGCTCCGCTGTACGCATGCTCACAACTCGGGAGCGGCGCAATCAGTGAAATTGGAAATGGACTAGGGCAACGTTGTGAACTACGCAAACAGCATAAATAGACACACACAAACGCACTTGCATTGCAAAAGTACATCCCTTTGTCCCTTCTCATTTAACCAAGTGCTTTTGTCCTGTTGTTCGTTGCGGTGTGTTTTGTAGTTGTCAGATTAGTGTTCTGTGTGATCAAGTGTTTGTTAGTAGATCTTTGAAAGTGTTTTTTGATACGTGTTTGAGAGACTGTTTGTTTGATTGATATATTTCTGTTCGTTTGTTTTCTTGCAGTTTTTTTGCTGTTTGTTTTTGTGACTGTTTCTTGCTGAGTGCTAGTGTGATTTTTGGGTGTTAGTTTTGTCTTTGTGTGTGTTCTTGCTTGATTGGTTGTGCTTGTTTTTGTGAGTGATTTTTGTTGACTGGGAGTGAGTTTTTTTGGAAGTATGACAGAGAGAAAACGAAAGCTCAATTTTTCTGTGAGGGAAAAAAGAATTCTTGCCCGGGCCATTAGCGATTATGGGCGTTACCTCCACGGCCCAGAGAGTGCCAACACCACCCCGGCCAGGAGGAGGGAGATTTTGGATATGATCACTGAGCAGGTCAATTCAGAGGGGGAGGGGGAGACACGGACCCGGTCTGGGATTGACAAAAAAATCAATTACCTCCGGCGTCTGGTCAAACAGAAGCTGGCCAGAATGCATGCCCATGCCAGGGGCACAGGAGGGGGCCCACCATGCCGTATTAGGCTGACAGCGGAGGAGCGTGCGGTGGCCCTGACCTTTCATCGGCATGAAGTTGAGGGCCTGCCCGGCTTTGACTCAAGTCCGGAGCCCGTGGTGCCAGGTAAGTATTTTTTTTAATATCAGGTGTGTAGCATGTGTGGGGGAGGGGGTGAAAGGGAATATGTGGCAAGTGTGTGGATCCTCCAACCTGTGAATGTTTTGTGTCATCCACAGATGTGCAGGAGGGTGCAGGACCATCTGGCCTGACCGCACCATCCCCAGGACAGCAGCCTAATGAGGCCCAACCAACAAGGCCGGAGTCCGCGGAGGAGGTTCAAGAGGAGGAGGAGAATCATGAGGAGGAGGAGTCCATGTCAGGCACTGGACGTTTGGTTTTTGAGGACTCTTCCCCTCTGGCTGGCAGCAGGCAGCCCTCCCTAAGGGGGAGCCCCCCCCTCCTCCCCCAACATGGCTCCCCTCCCAAGGGCCTCCCCTTCTCCCCGGCCACAAGCATCAGCTGGAGGCAGGATTTCATCCCAGAACACCAGGGGGTTGGCCGATCTCCTGCCCGCCACTCTGAGAAGGGACCAGTTCCTCCAGACTCGCCATCTGGGACAGGTCAGCCAGACATTGGTGCGGATGGAGGAGAGCCTGTCCTCCATCAAGGATACGCTGGGGAACCTGGACTCCCACTCCCGGGCTTTCACAACCTGCCTAAACGAACTGCAGACGACATCAGCAGGCGTTGGACAGGATGTGAGGGCCCTTACCCAGGCTATCCAGGCCAACACGGCAACACCTGGTGCTGCCCTGGACAGAATAGCCGTGGCCTTGGAGGGCAGGCCGCCAGGTGGGCAGAGATCATGGGCTCCTCCTCCTTCCCCGGTTTTCCCCCTCCCCATGAGTCTCCCCTGAAGAGCCGGGGGCCGTGGCCGGGGGCGCCCCAGGCGTGGCTCACGTCAAGGGCAATAATTTTTTTTTCCCTTTTTTTTTTTTTTTTTGCTGGAAAATGTTTGATTTTGCTGGCAATTTTTTTTTTTTTGGGTTGTGAATGCTGTTTGAATGTGGGGGTGACATTCCTGCCGGAAAAGGGGTGTCACCCTCAATTTTGGTGGAGAAGGGATCCCCAGGACCAGGGAGAAGTGATCCCCAGGTCCGTGTGAATGGTGTATGAATGTACAGTGACATAATTGGAGCCTTGGCGTGGCGTTGCTGCTCACAAGTCCAGCATGGTGGACTGGTGCCAATCCAATTTGATGAGGATGTGGGGTGTGTGTGCTAGGGACCACAGTAGTGTGCATGCATGCATTCTCATTGTGCCATGATTAATGTGTGTGTTTAACGTGCAAAGATGCCCAATGTGAGCTGTCTCCTGGCTGCTCTTCCCTCAGAAGATGGGGTAGCCTCGGTTAGGGGGGGATTGTCTGGTTCAGGGGTCAGGTCATCACGTAGGTCAATCTGCAGGCCCTTTCTTTCTGCGAAGTTGTGCAGCATGCAACATGCACCGATGATCTGGCACACAAAGTTTGGGGAATACAAGAGGGTACCCCCAGACTTATCCAGGCATCGGAAACGTGACTTCAGGAGGCCAAAGGTGCGCTCCACCACTGCTCGTGTTTGGGCATGTGCTTGATTGTATCTTTCCTCTCCTGGGGTTTGGGGGTTCCGGATAGGAGTCATGAGATGGGGTCCCAGTGGATATGCAGAGTCACCTGTAAGGGAAAAGACAGGAGGATGTTAGTCATGCATGTGCCCCTTGTGATGTGTGCATCATGGGAGGGGATAGTCATGCCTGCCACCCATGTCACTCACCAACCAGCCAGGTGTCCCCATACACGTTCTGATCGAATTCCATTCGGATGTGGCATTGATTGTATATGTGGCTGTCATGGCTGGACCCTGGGTGTTTGGCACGGACGTGCCATATGAGGCCTTGGGCATCGACTATCACCTGTACGTTGATGGAATGCCAATGCTTCCGATTGCGGTACATGTGCTCTGTCTCATGGGGGGTCTGGAGTGCCACATGTGTGCAATCAATGGCCCCCACAGTGCGTGGGAATCTGGCAATTCTGTAGAAATCTGTCATTGCCTTCAGCCGCAGGTGCTCAGTGGTGGGTTTGATGATTTGGTTGGCCATGCGTCTGAGAATTGCAGGGACAACCTGGTGCACACATCTGCTCATGGAGGACTGTGACATCCCAGCCACCACTCCACTTGTTCTTTGAAAAGAGCCACTGGCAAGGACATGGAGTGTTGCCAGGACCTTGACCAATGGCTGCACTGCATGTGAGCGGTGTGTTGGGCTGGTGATGTCCTCCTGCAGGGTTGTGGTTAATTCCAGGATGACATGAGGGGTGAATCTGAAGATGCGATACACCTCAGAATCACTCATGCCAAACAGGTCTATGCGGGTGCGGTATATCCTCTCCCGTGCCATCCTCCGTGCCATCCTCCGTGCCCTCATCCTTCTTTGTTCATCTAAAGCTATGTGCGACGATGCCCCTGGCATGTTGGCATACAGATTGTTGTGCAACAGGAGCTGAGCTCCTCACTAACAGTGTTGCTTTATATAAGAAGCTGAGCTCCTCACTAACAGTGTTGCTTTATATAAGAAGTAGACTTTTTTTCTCTTTTTAGACCAGCTTTTATATGCTCTAATTTTAGACAGGACATTTTGCTCTTGCGCACACTGCGTCGCCTGCGCTGCCCCAACGTTCTTTTGTGGATCCCCGTAAGTCCCTCATTAGCATATTTGACTAGCAAATCAATGGTCTGTCTAGCGCACTTTTGCGCGGACGGATGCGCCAGTCTAACGAAATTACGCGGGACATAAAAAAGTAGATTTTTTGCGTATCTCGTTCTGGGGATGCCGTGCATTGAAACGCACGCGCACATTTCGACTTACGCACGCGCATCTCCTGTTGCGCAGGCGTAATCGCTCTGTGAATCTAGGCCAGAGTCATTAAACCTGTAAGTAACATCTGACATTTCCTGTTAGTAATATTATATTGCAAGTAGGCCTAGACAGTTGGTGGTAATAGGGCATTCTATAATCAGAAGGACTGATAGAATAATTTGTAGCCAGGAGCGCCTCAACCAAATGTTTTTTTTTTTTTTTTTAACATAAATGTTTTTATTTGCCTCCAACAGGAGAAACATGGTGTACTGTACAACAGTAAATTGTACATACATTTTATATCACACTTATGCCACATACACATGATCGGACATTCCGACATCAAAACCGTGGATTTTTTTTTAGACAGATTGTTTGCTCAAACAGTCACATAAATGTTGTCGAAAATTCCGAAGTTCAAGAAGTACAACACCACGACGAGCTGAGAAAAATTAAGTTCAATGATTCCGAGAATAGCATTTATAGCATTCGTGTATCCCTGCCCTCCCAGGCTTCATATGCCTCGGCACCCTCCACATTCCTCAGCTTTTCTCCCAGCTACCCCAGATTTTGTCAAACGTTTTTGGGGCATTTTCGGCTCATGTAGGCAAGTTTGTATAAAGGTAGGACAGAATCAACCAGGGCTCTCCACTGTGAGAATGTACGGGGATCTGGCTGCTTTCAGTTAAGGAGGATAGTCTTTCTGGTGTAGAATGTTGCATAGAAAACGAACAGCTGTTTATCTGTATTCAATGCCACTCTGTCACAGATACCCAGGAGAAGGACCAGTCGGTCCAAACCCATTGAGAGATTTCCAACTGAATTAATTATCTAAACTACTTCCTCACAGAATTTTTGCATAGTAGGGGAGGACCAGACTACATGGAGAAAAGTACCCAGTTGGGTGGTGCATTTTGGGCATCTATCAGATTGTGTAGGATAAATTCTCGAGAGTCTCTGGGGGGAGAACTACGCCCTGTGTATGAATTTAAGCTGGATATACCTATCCCTAGCTGAGATCATTAGGGTTATATACTGCTGGATCCCTTCCTCCCAATCGTCATCGTCCAAGATAGGCATGTCCTCCTTCCATGTTTAACCACTTAAGGACCGCCGCATGTACATTTACGTCGGCAGAATGGCACCGACAGGCACATCAACGTATATATACGTTGGTGCCTTGGGGGGGATCGGGGGTCCGATCGGACCCCCCCCGTACATGCGGCGGTCCGCGCGGCTGCAGGAGCGATTCGACAAGTGGGGGCGGCTATCCGTTTTCATCCGCCCCCTCCGGATCGCTCCCAGGCAATGCGCGCGCCCGACTGACCTGTCACTTCCTCCTCCTGTGTAAACACAGGAAGGAGGAAGCGACGTGATCTCTCCCTCGGCGTTTGTTTCAAGCGCCGCTGAGGAGAGATCACAACACAACAAGTAAGTCCTGCACCAACACTACACTACACACACACAAAATCCCATTTAACCCCCGCGATCGCCCCCCCCCCCTCCCCCCTGTCACAGTGTCACTGAATGCAGTAATCATACATGTATGATTACTGTATTTAGTGTCAGTGTGACAGACAGTGTGACAGTCAGTCAGTGTTAGTGTCAGGGTAGCCCCCCCACCCCCCCCCCAATAAAGTTTTAACCCCTTGATCACTGCCCTAGTTAACCCTTTCACTCCCTATTGCCAGCATCACTAAGCGATCATTTTTCTGATCGCTGTATTAGTGTCGCTGTTCCCGCTAGGTAGCTAATTTTTTTTTAATGCGATTTTTTTTTTTACTAAAGACATGCGGCTAAATAAATTTTGGCCTAAATGTTTGACTAAAATTTAGTTTATTGGTTTTTTATTATAACAAAAAGTAAAAAATATTGATTTTTTTCCAAAAATGTCGCTCTATTTTTGTATATAGCGCAAAAAATAAAAATCGCAGAGGCGATCAAATACCACCAAAAGAAAGCTCTATTTGTGGGAAAAAAAGGACGCGAATTTTGTTTGGGAGCCACGTCGCACGACCGCGCAATTGTCTGTTAAAGCGACGCAGTGCCGAATCGCAAAAACCCCTTGGGTCATTTGCCAGCGTATTGGTCCGGGTCTTAAGTGGTTAAACAGTTTGGTCCCATTGCTAGAATCCTCGCAGGATATCCACAAATATAAGAAGGATAGGACATGGTCTTCATTGTTGGAGATTAAGAATCCCTCTACACCATTTGATTTGAGGGAAACACCGGTAGGGAATTGTGCCTGAACCGCGTGGCGTAACTGGAGGTACCGGAATAACATTCTAGACGGATGCTGAAAGGTATCCTGAAGGGAGTTAAACAAGGCTGGGTAAGCAGGTAATCAGGAAGTTACTCTTGGTGAGTGCAAGAGTAGTCAGATTCAGGCACAGGGTCTGGTAATGGTGGGCAGGAGAGCAGAGCGGAGTCAGATCAAGCCAGGGGTCGGGTTGGAGAGGTTCGGATGGCAGACAGTGCCGGGTCGGTAGGGATAACAGGTACAACAGGTCACAGGTTTACAGATACAACGCTGCAGATCAAACAGCGAAGTGTCACTGCAGCTGCTGGCTTTTTAAAGGCAGAGTGGCGGCAATCGTGCCTTAACAAACACGCGCGCGTTCCCGCCGCGCGTGCGACTGCCGTGCACGTGTAGTGGGCGCATGAGTGCGCACGTTTGGCGAAAAGGCGCGCACATTTGAGGCACGCCTGCGCACAGGAACAGATGACTGATGCCGATTCTGGCCATTAGTATGTGTGCGCATGCGTGCTCGCCGGAGCCTACTGGCAGGTCCCTGACACCAGTACTGCCGCCCAGGAAGCAGGGCAGTGCGAGCCCCCCAGGAGAGAGGGGCAGCTAAAGGGAAGTCTTTGTGACTCTTCGGGTGGCTCTGGCCCATATAAAAGCGGTCACTGTCTGATCTATTTTCCGGAAAAAGGAGTTGGGAATAGGAACAGTTGTGTTACGGAAGACATAAAGAAATTTGGCAAGTAATTTTGAGTAAGGGGCAGGGACTTCCAGGTTTGGCATTTAGTGATGAGACTCTGGAGCACTAGGTAGACATTGTCTGCGAGATGCAGGATGGGATCCCTCTGAATCTATTTTCCCAAATATCAAAATCTGGTCACACATTTTAGGGGTGTATGAATCTGTAGGAGGGGGCTGGTATAGGGGAAAGAGAATAGACTTATCCCAGTTAACTCGAATAGTAGAAAAGGAGTTGATAAGTTCAAGGGCCCCCTCAAGGGAAGCGGAAGCGTCAGGGAGATACATGAGGGTATCGTCAGCGTAGAGAGAGAATTTTTCAATCAGTGGACCCACCCGTATCCCTTCGACCTCAGTGAAATTACATAAAAGGATAGCCAGGGGTTCTATAGCCAGAGCAAATAGACCCGGGGAGAGGGGACATTCCTACCTAGTACCTCTACCCAGGGAAAACTGTAAGAGAGGAGACCATTGGTCCTCACTCTAACTGTGGGTCGTTGGTAGAGTAATTTGATCCAGAGGATGTATCAGGGGCCAAAATAAATCGATCAAGGACTGCCATAGGAATTCCCATTCATAAGAGTCAAAATCTATTTCCACATCTAATGCGGCTACAACTCCCTCGGACCCCTATACATGCGTATAGAGGCAGCGTATGTTTATATTGTGCCCTTGCCTGGCATAAAGCCTGGTTGGTCACTGTGAACTAAGGATAGGATAACTGAGCCTATTTGCAAGAATCTTGGTAACTATTTTGGCATCTACACTAAGTAGCGAAATTGGGCGGTACGAGGAACACAGGTCGGGATCCTTGTTGGGTTTAGAAATCACTGTCTCAGACATAGAGGGCGGAAGACCCCCCTCTGACAGCATGGACAGCAACAAGGTATGGAACCGAGGAATAACTATCTCCGCATTGGTTTTGTAAAACTCTGTGGGTAGTCCATCATGGCTGTGGGTTTTTGGCTGTTTAGAGTGAGGCCACAGCAGTTTGAACTTCTTTAAGGGTTATGGGGCTGTCCAGGGTGGTGCGGTCTGAGTCAGAGAGCGCCAGAAAGTCTATTTGGTCTAAAAATCCTTTCAATGCATCAGGGGTAAAATCAGCTCTAGAGGTGTATAGGGTCTCATAATAATTCACAAATCGGGCATTAATTTGCTGGGGGTCAGTGAGCAGGTTGCCCTTTTCATCCTTGATATTAGCTATGTGGAAGACAGAGATACGCTCCTTGGCCAGCCACAGCAATAACCTACCTGTTCTTTCACCCTGCTCAAATATCTTCTGCATTTGACACAGGAGAATTTTCCTGCTAGCAGAAGTTCACAGCAGAGATATTTCCCTATGTACAGCTTGCAAGGCATTGTACATTTCTACATTTCTACTGAGCATATGGGCAGATTCTAGCTTTAGAGCCATCATCTCCGTAGCCAACCGGGAATCCTTCCTGACCTTGCCAATAGTATCCTGATACTGAACTCGGGAATACTCCTTGTAGGCATCCCAGAGTATTGGTGGGTCCGCCATACCAAGGTTGTGTCCCCAGAAAGCTCCAAGCTCGTCTGCCACACTGGGGGCCACACGCTCATCTACCACCCAATACCCAGATAGCCTCCACAGGGCAGGATCAGAGGTTGAGCCTTTGTCAAACTTCAGAAGCAGTGGCGCATGGTCCGAGATGCCCCGGGGCAAAGTCTCCACCCCCAGAGCAACGAGCCTTCCACTAAGAGTAAGACAATCCTGGAAAAAGAGGCATATGTGGCAGAGTGGCATGTATACTGTTTGTCGTTTGGGTGTTTCCAGCGCCAAACATCGTGCAACCCGTACATGTCTATCCACCGTGATAAGGGAGAATCCTGAGCTGTGCCAGCATTAAATCTGTCCATACTGAGATCAGGGGTCATGTTAAAGTCTCCAGCTAGTATTACCCCAGCCCCAGGATAAAGTGCCAGCAGTGGGATTCATTTGTGCAGGAGTGTCATTGTAGCTGGGGGGGTATATAAAGCCCCACAATGAGCAGTTCCATCCTATCACACGTAGATACCACATACCTCCCCTTTGGGTTTAAGTGAAAGTCTAGGAGGAAAAACTGGAGGGACTTGTGGACCAGGACGCTGACCCCCCTACAGAAGGCGGAGTATGTGGAATGATAATAGGAACCCACCCATGGCTTACCGAGGGCCAGCGCCCTGCTCCCTATCAACTGTGTCTCCTGCAATATACATATCTGCGGTGAGTACTTTTTAATATAGGTGAACACCAATGGTCATTTAATCTTGGAGTTAAAACCCCAAACGTTCCAAGACAAAATGGTGAGTGGAGCCATCATGAGTGTCCAGAACAAAACCAGGGGTATCGGATCAGCAATACACAAAGATATAAGACATCCATATAAAACAATTTATTGGTAAGTACTAATAGGTAGCAAGGTAGGGCTCTCCCGCCACCTAGTGGAAGGAAATCAGAATAAGAATCACAGAGTTGGAATCGACATAACCAGACTGAAAGACTGAAGACTGAAAAAAAAACTGGAGGAAAAAATAAGCCTAAAGAAATGTAATATACAGGGCTTTTTTTCAGGGGGAACTTGGGGGAACTCAGTTCCACCACCTTTGGCTCAGACCCTTTGGTGCCTGCTCACCACAATCACTTGTAAACACAGAAGTCTGGTTTCTGTGTTTATAAGTGACAGCTCTGCACTCTGTGTGTAACCCACCTGAACTCTACACCCTGTGTGTAATGCAATCCTGGTATTTAATGCCCCTTTAAGACTGTTTGTCAAATCTGAATGGGGTCGAGGTTGAGTTCCTGCACCTATTTTCTGAGGAAAAAAAGCTCCCCCTCCCCCCACCCAGCATCACTCCCCAAGTCTTGACGTGCCTGTAACGGTCACCATCGTTTACAATCTTTCATCAAGCCAAGACAGCTTATACGACAGTCCGACAATCCATGTAGACACGATCCATTTCATTCCCCAGAATAACGAGACTCAGCTCTGTTCTCTAGTTTCAAAATGTATGAATGTTTTAATGGTAAACTCAGCTGATTCTTATACAGTTACAAACATGTCACAGTTAATCACAGGGACAATAAAACTTTCCACCCCCCTACTATCACACAATGAACTTCAATACACACTCTCTTAGATAATGACATTCAGGTGATTTAATTATCAGGCCCCGTACACACGAGCAAATAGATCTGTTCAAATCAGTCGGACAGATCGATTTGAACAGATCTGTCTGCTGGGATGTATTGGTTTGATCGTGTACACACGATCAAACCAAAATCCCCGCCGGCAGACAGCACGCTGACGTGGCGCTGAAGTGACGGTGACGTGGCGGTGACTTTGACGCCGCCACGTCACCGCACCAGGAAGTAAAACACTTCCTCGCATGCGTCAAATCCATTCGACGCATGTGCGAGCAGATATGTCTGCTGGTTAGCGTACTAACCAGCAGACATGTCGGGCAGATGGATTCCCAGCAGACAGATTTTAAAGCATGCTTTAAAATCTGTCGGCTGGCCAAATCCGTCTGCTCACCCGTACACATGATCGAATCTGTCTGCTGAGACGGTCTGGCAGACCGTTTTAAGCAGACAGATTTGATCGTGTGTACGCGGCCTTAGTCCTTCCCTAGACGTCCCGTCTCCGACAATAAGCTATTCCCACCGGATACACAATGCACAGACGTCTGACCTTTAGAGTCACAACACATCACCCCAGTACAGACTCAATTAGCATCTCAACAGCCTGTTACACAGAGTAATAAGTCACTATTGACCGGCAGGGTCAGAATAAACCAACAACTTGTAATATCTCAAGATATCCTGCAATACATGACTTATCAGTAATTTCTGTTCCAGAGAATGAGCTTAACATGATCGAATGATCTTCGAAGCTTCTGGGTATCGACTGAATAGTCTGGAAAAATCAAAAAATCCTAAGTTGTGCTCCCTCATGGTTCAGATTGAGAATTTTCCTGGAGAACCTGATCCCGGTCTTCGAAATTCAGGAGGCGGAGGATGAACTTGCATGGAGGAGCTCCCAGGATCCCCCAGGCAGCAGGCATCCTGTGTACCCTCTCCACTACAAAAAAATGGTGAGAACTGTGCACGTGGCAGGAGGGCACGCAGAAGGCGTTCTGTAAAGGCCAGGGGGTCCGAGCCCTCCACTTCTTCGGGAAACCCCACTGTGTGCAGAGATTGTTTATCCTATTACGGTTCTCCATGTTCTATGCTGTTTTCCAGTATTTTCATTCTGGTCTGTAGCGTGCGGAGAGAAGTTCTCTGAATCCCCCTCTCAGCCTCCTTCAGCCTGGTGCGGAAAGAGTAAATTTCCTGCTGAATGAGGATAATATCCAGTTGTACCGACTCAATTTTAGCCGTCAGGGTAGACCGGCAGGTTGTAATCGCCTGCATAAAGGCAGTAAAGTTAGATTGCTTAGATAGAGCGGGTCGGAGTTGTCTGTTTGGGATGCCATGTGGACCGGTGTAGCAGGAGCAGGTCCCGGCTCAGGCAGGGGCTTGGCTTTAGTTGCGGTGGTGGACTTACGGTTGGCCGAAGCACCTTTGCCCATGGTCATCCCAGGCTCGGTCCCTCTCCCCTCAGTTGCGGCAGGTTGGAAAGGCTCGATTTGCAGGGAAACAGCCGTGTAGGTACAGCGATCAGCCGGAGCTCACTCCATGTGTGTCCTCTCAGGTGACCATCTTGGACACGCCCCCTCAACCAAATGGTTTACTGTCTCCCTGGTGCCAGGGTTCAACATGTGGTGGATCAGGTTGATAACTTACTGGGAGGGGCTGAGCATGATCCAACTGTCTTGGTCCATGTTGGAACCAATGACAGAATGACAGACCAATGACAGAATATACAGAAGGTGGAGGCTCCTTAAGAACCAATTGAAAGAACTAGGCTGCAAGTTGAAGGGAAAGACCTCCAAGGTGATATTCTCAGAAATATTGCCTGTACCATGCGCAACACAGGAAAGGCAGGGGGAGATTAGAGAACTGAATGCATGGCTAAAGACCTGGTGTAAGAAGGAGGTATTAAGGTTTTTAGAGCACTGGGCTGACTTCTCATTGGGGTGCAACCTATATGCTAAATGGACTAGGGTCTACTGTGCTGGGGGAGAGGTTTATGGAAAGGCTGGAGGAATATTTAAACTTGAATGGTGTGGGGTGGGTGAATTTGATTATAATGGAGCAGAAAGGTCAGACATGGATCAGCCCCTATTGGAGGGTGGAATGCTGAAATATAGCAGGATGGCTATGGCAGATGATATGAAGGGTCCTATGTTACAATACTATTTGTACTAAAATAAAAAATATGCAACATACGTTTGCAAAATGTGACAATTTATTAACCACTTAAGGACCGCCGCGCGACTATGTACGTCCACACTTGTACAGGCAGATGGGCGTACATGTTCGTCCCTGCCTTTCCGCGGGTCGGGGGTCCGATCGGTAAGTGGTTAGGAGCGACCTGGGATGATGGGGCGGCTATTCGTTTCCAGCCACCCCCTCGCGATTGCTCCCAGCCAATGGGTGTCCTGCTCAGCCTCTTCCTGTGTTAAGTGTAAACACAGGAAGGGGGAAGTGATGTCATCTCTCCTTGTGGCGGTCTTTTCGTCTGGACCCAGAGGAGAGGACATCTGTAAACGTGAGTTGCACCTAACAGTACACTGACACGTTACACATAGGCACACAACCCCCCCCCCCCAGTCACCGCCGATCACCCCCCCAGCCCCCTGTCACACAGTGTCACTATTGCAGTGATCATTTATTTTCTGTTCACTGCATTTAGTGTCATTTGTGACAGAAAAAAGTGTTAGGCCTTGTACAGACGATTAAATCTGTCTGTTCAAATCGGTCGGACCGACCAATTTTAACAGATCTGTCTGCTGGCATTTTGGTTTGCTCGCGTGTACACACGAGCAAACCAAAATCCCCTCCAGCAGACAGCGCGCTGACGTGTCGGTGACGTGACGGTGACGTTGACGCCGCCACGTCATCGCACCAGGAAGCACCAGGAAGTAAAACACTTTCGCGCATGCGTCGAAATCATTCGGTGCGTGTGCGAGAAGACATGTCTGCTGGTTTGCCCGTACACACGATCGAATCTGTCTGCTGAAACGGTCTAGCAGACCGTTTCCAGCAGACAGATTTGATCGTGTGTACGAGGCCTTACGGACATTAGCTTTAGGCTCCCTACCCCCCCTAATAAGGGTTTAACCCCTTGATCACCACCCTAGTTAACCCTTTCACCCCCTATTGCCAGTGTCACTACGCGATCGGTTTTCTGATCGCTGTATTAGTGTCACTGTTGCCGCTAGGTAGTTCGTTTTTTTTAGGTTTGCCGCCAGGTTCTATAGCGTTAGGTACCCCCATAAATAAAGGTTTTAACCCCTGATTGCCCCTAGAGTTAACCCTTTCACCAGTGATCACCAGTGATCACCGTATAAGTGTCACTGGTGACGCAGGTTAGTTATTTCGTTTTTTTGGTTTTTAGAAAGCGTCAGGTACCCCCATATATTACCTAATAAAGGTTTTAACCCCCTGATTGCCCCCTAGTTAACCCTTTCACCAGTGATCACCGTATAAGTGTTATGGTTGGCATTGGTTAGTTAGTTTGCTGTTTATAGCATCAGGGCACCCGCCGTATATAACCCAATAAAGGTTTAACCCCCTGATCACCCGGCGGGTGATATCAATGAAATTTTAGTGCCAGTCAGGGTCTGCGTCACCCGAGGCAGCGTTAGGTTAGTGCCAGTAACGCTTACACCCTTGCGCAAAGCATACACCCCCCTTAGGCCTCGTACACACGATCGGACATATCCGATGAAAACGGTCCGCGGACCATTTCCATCGGATATGTCCAATCTGGAGTTTGATCCGATGGCGTGTACACACCATCGGATCAAATTCCCCGCCGGCGGACAGCGCGGTGACATGTCGGTGACGTGGCGGTGACGTTGACGCCGCCACGTCACCGCCACGTCACCGCACCAGGAAGTAAAACACTTCCGCGCATGCGCCGAATCCATTCGGCGGCGGCGCGGCGGCGGTGCGGGACGACATGTCTGCTGGTAAGTGTACTAACCAGCAGACATGTCGGGCGGACAGATTCCCACCGGATAGATTTCAAAGCATGCTTTGAAATCTGTCGGGTGGACAAATCTGTCCGCTAGCCCATACACACGATCGGAGATGTCTGCTGAAACGGTCCATCGGACCGTTTTCAGTGGACATATCCCCTCGTGTGTACGAGGCCTTAGTGGTATAGTATCTGAATGGATCGATACCTGATCTGATTAGATCTATACTAGCATACCCAGCAGTTTAGGGTACCCAAAAATGCATTGTTAGCGGAATCAGCCCAGATACCCGCTAGCACCTGCGTTTTGCCCCTCCGCCCAGCCCAACCCACCCAAGTGCAGTATGGATCGATCACTGTCACTTCAAAAACACAACACACACAACTGCAGCTTTCGCAGAGACAGGCCTGATCCCCGCGATCGCTAACAGTTTTTTTTTAAAGGTTTTCTACATTTGCTTTTCTATAGTCAGGTGCTTTTTTTACCTGTGAATCATCACCAGTCTACGACTAAATTTAGAGCCCAAAATGGCAAAGCGAATGTACACTGGTGAAGAGGCTTTTAGGATCCTTAGCATGTCAGATAGTGAAGAGGAGGTCACGCATCTGTCAGATTCGGGCTCAGAATACGATCCTATTTATGACAGCGGCTCCATGTCAGATAGCTCTGACGACAAAGTTGTGGTCCCTGCTAAGGCCAGGCATTGTTGTTGAGCAGCAAGAACCGCAGGACCCTTGTATGGAGCAGAGAAGTACTAGCGCCGCTATTCCTTCTGGTGGATTGGCAAGCACCAGTGGCCTAGTACACCCTGGTCGTTCATCCAGCACTGCAGTATCACGTGGTGACGTGGCGAGTCCCATAAGTGCAGTTCAAGCTGGCGAGGTGGCAAGCACAAATAGTGTCCCGCTGCCACCAAGAAAAAGAAGACAAAGACAGGCACGTCGTGCCCATAGTGCCCTTCCTGCAGAATTTGCCTATCCTGATTGGGTCCCCACCACTTATGCAGAACCAGTACTTCCCCCATTCACTGGCCAACCCGGTATTCAGGTGGATACAGTGAATTTTATGCCACTTGATTTTTATTCACTGTATTTCACGGAAGATCTCTATAGATCTATTGTGGACCAAACTAATTTATATGCTGGTCAATACATCGCCACTAATCCCCAGTCCCTCCTTGCCAAAGAATGGAAACCTCTTGAGGTTTCCGAATTTAAGACCTTTCTGGGCCTTACCCTCAACATGGGCATACACCAATTTCCTCAGTTGCGGATGTATTGGTCTCACAGAGCCAATTCACAATATGCCCATATTCTCTGCTCACATGGCCAGGAATCGATACGAGGCGATCCTGCGGTTCCTGGATTTCAGTGACAATGCACTTTGTCGTCCACTTGGAGACCCTGAATTTGACCGGCTCTTCAAAATTCGGCCCCTCCTAAACCATTTCAACGAACGTTATGCAGCCTTGTTTAATCCCCAGCAAGTTGTCTGTGTTGACGAGTCCCTGATTACATTTTCTGGCCGCTTGTCTTTCAAGCAGTTCCTTCCCAGCAAGCGTGCCAGACACGGGGTCAAGCTCTATAAGCTTTGTGACAGGGCAATAGGCTACACATGGAGCTTTAGGGTTTATGAGGGCAAAGATAGTGAGGTAGAGCCGGAAGGATGCCCAGATTACATGGGGAGTGCTGGCAAGATCATTTGGGACTTGATGTCACCCTTATTCAGAAAGGGGTACCACTTGTATGTGGACAATTATTACAGCAGCGTGCCACTTTTTAGTCACTCGTTTGATCGTCAGATTGGAGCATGTGGCACCGTGCGACCTAATCGCCGGGGCTTTCCCCAGCGGCTTGTAGATGCCCGTATTAGGCTGGGGGCGAGAGCCTGCTGCAGATGTAATAATTTGCTCGCTGTGAAGTGGCGGGACAATAAGAATGTTTTCGTACTTACCACCCTTCACGCAGACACGACAGTACAAATTCGTACGGCGACTGGTGTTGTGGAGAAACCCCTCTGTGTTTACGAATATAACCAAAATATGGGAAGGGGTGGACCTCAACGAAAAAATGTCTCTATATTTATTTCAATTGACTGAATGCTTTTTGTCTTATACAAAACTTCAGGACAGAATGGAACCTTCCTTCAATTCCAGGGAGAGATCGTCAGAGAACTCCTGTATACAGGCGGTTCTACACCTCACCATCCCCTACCAAATGCAGTAAGCCGACTGCATGAGAGGCATTTTTCTTATGTCCTCGAAACTACCCCTTCCCAATGAGCCCCCCAAAGAAAATGTTGTAGTCTGTAGAAAGCGCGGATTTAGTCGTGACACCCGTTATTTTTGTCCGCAATGTCCTGCCGATCCTGGTCTTTGTATTGGTGAATGTTTTAAACGCTTCCACACACGAGTTAATTATTAGTGTAGGGTAAAACATTTCACAGGCTAGGCACACTTAAACAGGGTCTCCCAAGATGCCATCGCATTTTGAGAGACCCAAACCTGGAACCGAAAAGTTGAACAGTGAGGCCTCGTACACACGATCGGACATATCCGATGAAAACGGTCCGCGGACCATTTCCATCGGATATGTCCGATCGGGAGTTTGATCCGATGGCGTGTACACACCATCGGATCAAATTCCCCGCCGCCGGACCGCGCGGTGACGCGGCGGTGACGTTGACGCCGCCGCGTCATCGCCACGTCACCGCACCAGGAAGTAAAACACTTCCGTGCATGCGCCGAATCCATTCGGCGGCGGCGCGGCGGCGGTGGGGCACGACATGTCTGCTGGTAAGTGTACTAACCAGCAGACATGTCGGGCGGACAGATTCCACCGGATGGATTTCAAAGCATGCTTTGAAATCTGTCGGGTGGACAAATCTGTCCGCTAGCCCATACACACGAGCGGAGATGTCTGCTGAAACGGTCCATCGGACCGTTTTCAGCGGACATATCCCCTCGTGTGTACGCGGCCTTACAGTTACAAAAAAAAAGTGTTAAAAAAAAAGTAAAAAATAAAAAAAGCACAAGAAAAATATAAAATAAAAAAAACAAAAATAGTTGTCGTTTTATTGTTCTTTCCCTCTCTATTCTCTCTCTATTGTTCTGCTCTTTTTTACTGTATTCTATTCTGCAAAGTTTTAATGTTTTTTCATGCTTGCTTTTTAGGTATGTACTTTACTGTTTTCAGGTACGCCATTCAGCTGTTGCGTGGACTTATTTATCTTGACAGCAACAGCGTTTGCTCCCACGATATATAAAGCCGTGACTCCAGTGCTGTAGGAGGTGATTTCAAAAACACAGTTAAAAAAAGAGCATATATGCCGAAGCATGGGGGCATTAGGGGCGCAGGAGCGATTTTGCTCCTAATGCCACGTACATACGGTTGACATTCATGTGTACCCGGTATAGAAAAGTCAGACTGTGTGTACGCGGCATAACTTTTTTGCGGGAGGATGCCCCCATGCTTCGGCATGTATATATATATACATACATTAGGCACAGGTTGCGTTAAAGAATGTTTTATTTTTTACTATGTTTTCTTTATTGGATTTTGCTTTGCAGGTATGGTATGATCTTACTGTTATACTGTAATGTTACTTTGTTTTAATGTTAACCATCATTGTTAACCATCATTTGCTTAGCAGGTACGCCATTCAGTTGCAGCGTGGATTTATTTAGCGTGACAGCAACAGCGTTTGCTCCCACGATATATATAAAGCCGCGTCTCCAATGCTGTAGGAGGTGATTTCACCACCACAGTTAAAAAAAGAGCATATATACCGAAGCATGGGGGCATTAGGGGTGGAGGAGCGATTTTGCTCCTAATGCCAAGTACATACGGTTGACATTCCTACGAAGGCTTTCCCATGGAAAAGTCTGACCATGTGTGACCATGTGTACACGGCATAGAAAAGTCCGACCGTGTGTACGCGGCATAGAAAAGTCCGACCGTGTGTACGCAGCATAACTTTTTTACAGGAGGATGCCCCCATGCTTCAGCATATATAAATGGTGCATGTATGCCCATCATTAGAAGTGGGTGGATGAAGGGAGGTATTCTAATGGTGGGCATACCCACTGATCAATCCATATGTGGAATTACACCCCAAAATACATTCTGCTGCTTCTCCTGAGTACGGGGATACCACATGTGTGAGACTTTTTGGGAGGCTAGCCACGTACGGGACCCCAAAAACCAATCACCATCTTCAGGCTTTCCAAGGGTGTACATTTTTGATTTCACTCCTCACTACCTATCACAGTTTCGAAGGCCATAAAATGCCAAAATAGCACAAAAGTTTTTTTGTCCAAAGTGATTGAATAACAAAAAAAAAGTGACAAAAAAAGTTGTCACTAAATGATATATTGCTCACACATGCCATGGTTATATGTGGAGTTGCACCCCAAAATACATTCTGCTGCTTCTCCCGAGTACGGGGATACCACATGTTTGGGACTTTTTGGGAGCCTAGCCGCGTATGGGGCCCCAAAAACCAAGCACTGCCTTCAGCATTTCTAAGGGCGGAAATTTTTGATTTCACTCCTTACTGCCTATCACAGTTTCGAAGGCCATTAAATGCCAAAATAGCACAAAACCCCCCCAAATTATGCCATTTTGGAAAGTAGACACCCCAAGCTATTTGCTGAGAGGCATGTCGAGTCCATGGAATATTTTATATTTTGACACAAGTTGCGGGAATATGACAAACTGTTTTTTTTTTTGCACAAAGTTGTCACTAAATGATATATTGCTCATACATGCCATGGTTATATATGGAATTGCTCCCCAAAATACATTCTGCTGCTTCTCCTGAGTATGGGAATACGACATGTGTGGGACTTCTTGGGAGCCTAGCCACGTACGGGACCCCGAAAACCAAGCACCGCCTTTAAGATTTCTAAGGGCATACATTTTTTATTTCACTCCCCCTACCTATCATAGTTTTGAAGCCCATAAAATGGCAAGATGGCACACAACCCCCCCAGTGAAGGGTTGTGGGGATGAGGACCCCAAAGCACCCTCCCAATGTTGAGGGCATGTGGCCTGGTACGGTTCAGGAGAGGGGGGGCCGCACTCTGTCCCCCCCTCTTTTCTGCGACCCGCCAGGTCAACGTGCTCGGATAAGGGTCTGGTGTGGATTTTGGGGGGAACTCCACGCCATTTTTTTTTATTTTGGGTGGAGTTGCCCTTAAATTCCACACCAGACCTGAAGGTCCTGGTATGGATATTTGGGGGGAACCCCATGTCTTTTTTAAAAACAAATTGATGGCGGGGTTCCCCTTAATATCCATATCAGACCTGAAGGGCCTTCTAATGGAATTTGGGGGGACCCCCATGCTTTTTTTTATTTTTTTTTATGAATGAATCTCTCACAATTGCCGGGAGCCGACAATTCATTATTGCCGCGAGTCAGTTTTAAACGGCTTTTTTCCTTCAGAATGTCATTTTGTGCAGGGACATTTCTAACCATGGAAAACGTGCGCTTTTTCACATGCTGACATTACACCCCCCCTAGGTAAGAAATTTAAAAGAATATTTCACTTTTATTGTTGCACTTTTAGCATTATTAAATTCACTGCTCCCGAAAAAATGGCAGTTTTTAAAAATAAAAAAAGCATTGATACATGTCCCCTGGGGCAGGACTGAGGTCCCCAAACACTTTTTAGGACAAAACTTGCATATTAGCCTTTTAAATTAGGACTTTAGATTTCCCCCATAGACTTTAATAGGGAGTTCGGCACGGCTTTACATATCAATTGCATTGCGCCGCTGCTACGCCCGTTCATGCGCCTAATTAGGGATTCATCCAGCGCACTAACTAAGCCATGTACTGGCGCAGCGCATAGACAATAGTAAATCAGCCCCCATGTCTTGTTTTCACCACCTGCATACTGCTGTTCAAAGTATATAGGGCCAAAGGGGCTTGTAATGACCTGGGGGAGGGGGGCGGGGAAACCCATGCTATTTTTCTCAGTGATTTTCATCTATATTGCAGGGACCAGACATGACATTAAAGCTTTTTTCTTATAGTAATCTCATTTTGTGCAGGGACAGTTCTAAACACGTGCCACTACTATAGACACCCAGCAGGTATGATATTTAACCACTTGTTCACCGCCTGCCGTCAAATGACGGCGGGCGGAAGACTCCATTGTTCTGACAGGATGTCATATTTATAGCACTGTTCACTGTATGAATGTGATTGGTCCCAAAAAAGTCCCAAAAAAAAAAATTGCAGATCGCTGCCATTACTAGTAAAAAAAAATAATAATAAAAATGCCATAAAACTATCCCCTATTTTGTAAACGCTATAAATTTTGTGCAAACCAATCGATTAAACGCTTATTGCATTTTTTTTACCAAAAATAAGTAGAAGAATACGTATCAGCCTATTTTGTTTATATACGTATCGGCCTATTTTGTTTATAGCGCAAAAAATTAAAACCGCAGAGGTGATC
Source organism: Rana kukunoris (assembly GCA_029574335.1). NCBI lineage: Eukaryota > Metazoa > Chordata > Amphibia > Anura > Ranidae > Rana > Rana kukunoris. The sequence goes on from CM056052.1 coordinate 361,539,784, forward strand.
AAATACCACCAAAAGAAAGCTATATGTGTGGGAAAAAAGGACTCCAATTTTGTTTGGGGAGCCACGGCGCACGACCGAGCAATTGTCAGTTAAAGCGACGCAGTGCCGGAAGCTGAAATTTCACCTGGGCAAGAAGGGGGTAAATCCTTCTGGGGCTGAAGTGGTTCAATTAATTTTTCATTTTTTTTTTCACTTTAAGCATCATTAAAATCGCTGCTCCAGAAAAAACTACCGTTTTTAAAACTTTTTTTTCCATTGATACATGTTCCCTGGGGCAAGACTCGGGTTCTCAAAGACGTTTTCCGACAATAACTTGAATATTGGGCTTTAAAATTAGCACTTTTGAATTCGAACGCTCGAGTCCCATAGACGTCAATGGGGTTCTAAACGTTAGGTCCGTTCGAAGGTTCTGGTGCAAACCGAACACGGGGGTGTTTGGCTCATCCCTAATCACTGGATTGGCGTAGGGCCCATATTTAAAAAGGGATAAAAGTCTTTATCAAGTAACTATCGACCTGTTAGTTTATTTTCTATAGTTGGGAAGATACTGAAGAGTTTAATAAATGACCACATAGATGAGTTCTTGGAAAAAAATATTTTAAGTAACAGACAGCATGGATTTATGAAAGATAGAAGTTGTCAAACAAACCTTATTTATTTTTACGAGGAGGTAAGTAACACCTTGGTCAGAGGGGTGGCTGTAGACGTGGTATACTTGGATTTTGCAAAAACATTTCACACACACGACTAATATGTAAGGTAAAGTCTACAGGCTTGGAAAGATCAATTTGTAAATGAATAGAAAACTGGCTAAAAATAATTCGGAGAGTAATGATTAATGATTCTTATGCCGCGTACACACGATCAATTTTTGTGATGAAAAAAAACGACGTTTTATGTGATGAAACAAAACAACGTTTTTCAAACTTCATTTTCCAAAACGACGTTGCATACACACCATCGTTTTTCCAAAATGCTCTAGCAAAGCGTGGTGACGTACACCACGTTCGATGGCACTCTGTTCCATTGAAGCTCCGTCTCATAACTTGCTTCTGAGAATGCGCGGGTTTAAAAACGTAATTTTCAACGTCGTTTTGCCCACACACCATCACTTTTTATGACACAAAAAATGACATTTTGAAAAACGACACAAAAAATTCAAGCATGTTCGAATTTTTTTTTTGGTCGTTTTTTTTTAAGACATAAAACAAAGTTTTGCCCACACACGGTCATTTTAAATGACGTTTTTGAAAACGTTGGTTTTTTTTCATCACAAAAAGTGATCGTGTGTACGCGGCATTAGGCCGCGTACACACAATCAAAGTTATCCGATGAAAACGGTCCTGAGTTTTTTGGTAGATCATAAGCTTAATCGTAACATGCAATGCCAAGCTGTGGTTTCTAACGCGAGCAAAGTTCTTTCTTTTATTAACCACTTGAGGCCCCGCATATTCTCAATTGACGGCAGCTTAGGGGATCTGAATATCCAAGCTGCCGTCAATTGACGGCATAGTTTTTTCCGGCCACTGGGGGGCGCGTCCCGGAGATGCCGATGCGCGTGCCTGTCAGTGAGAGCTCCACGTCCTGTCAGTGAGAGGAGACAGATGCTGTTTCTCTTGTACATAGGGAGACAGCATCGGCCACCTCCCCCAGTCACCCCCCTCCCCCCACACAGTTAGAACACACCCAGGACTCACATATATCCCCTTCCTCACCCCCTAGTGTTAACCCCTTCACTGCCAGTCACATTTATACAGTAATTAGTGCGTTTTTATAGCACTGATCGCTGTATAAATGTGAATGGTCCCAAAAATGTGTCAAAAGTGTCCGATGTGTCCGTCGTAATATCGCAGTCCTGACAAAATTCGCAGATCGCCGTATTACTAGTAAAAAAAAAAAAAAAGTCAGAATTCTATCCCTTATTTCCTAGCCACTATAATCTTTGCGCAAACCAATTACTATACGCTTATTGCGATTGTTTTTTTTACCAAAAATATGTAGAATACATATCGGCCTAAACTGAGAAAAAAAATATATTTTTTTTAAAAAATTGGATTTTTATTATAGCAAAAAGTAAAAAATATTCTGTGTTTTTTTTCAAAATTGTCGCTCTTTTTTGTTTATAGCGCAAAAAAAAAAACGCAGAGGCGATCAAATACCACCAAAAGAAAGCTCTATTTGTGGGGGAAAAAAGGACGTCAATTTTGTTTGTAAGGCACGTCGCACGACCGCGCAATTTTAATTTAAAGCGACGCAGTGCTGAAAGCTGAAATTTCGCCTGGGCAGGAAGGGGGTATATGTGCCCAGTAAGCAAGTGGTTAAGAGAGGTATGGACTTCAGAGAGTGAGATATAATTTTGCCCCAGTTTATCATTAGTAATCATTAGTAATATCTCATCTGAAATATGCAATTCAGTTTTGGGCACCAATTCTCAAAAAGGATATCGGGGAACTGGAGAAAGTACAGAGAAGTGCAACCAAACTGATAAGAGGCATGGAGGAGCTCAGCTATGAGGAAAGTTTAGAGGAACTGAATTTATTTTCTATTAAGAAGAGGAGATTGGGGGGGGGGGGGGTATGATCATCTACAAATACATGAGTGGTCCATATAATGAACTTGGTGTTGAGTTATTCACTTTAAGGTCATTACAGAGGACAAGGGGCTCTCTTTACATCTAGAGGAAAAAGATTTTTTGTTTTAAATGTGTTTATTAGAATTTTAAGGTATAAGGTTACAAACAATCTCATTGAAGCAATACATACAATTCATGCGTGTCTAAAAAACAACAGAAATACACTGCTATTTAAGTAAAGTACATAAATTCAAATAATAAGCATTAAATATGCCACAACTTGCGTTGTAATTCTTAACAATAAACAATCATTATGAAGGGGATAGGGTAAGAAGAGGATAGGAAGGGGTATGCGATCGAATGAAATAGGCAATAACTGGCGCTCCAATCCTGGCTTGGATTTGTGCATCAAAAGGTAAGAAACATGCGTATCATTTCAACAAAATAAAAATGTTCCACACATAAAATTCTTTCAGGAATCCAATAACATATGATATTCTGCAGATTTTGTAAAGTGTAACCAACAAGACCACATGCTGAGGTAAACTCTATTTGAGTCTCTTGATTGGTTTATTAATTCTTCCATGTTGGCAATGTGATTAATTCTGCGGAACCAATCTGGAATGGTCGGTGGGATTATTTGTTTCCATTTGATGGGAATACATAATCTCGCTGCATTAATTAAGTGTATAACTATGGTGCTATTATAGGTGTGATGGGAGAGGCTAGAAAGATGCAATAAGTATTGTCCGGGAGTGAAGTCAGGTGCGAAAGTAGTAATTTGTGTAATTAGTCTATGGACTTCCTTCCAGAAAACAGCTACTGCGGGGCATTCCCACCATATATGCAACAGAGTACCTGGTGCACAGTTACATCTCCAACATAAAGGAGACGTATTTGGATCATATTTATGAATAATTGAGGGGGTTCTATACCATCTCGAGTAAATTTTGTAGCCGTTTTCTTGCGTTAATATATTTAACGAACCTTTATGTATACGCCTGAATATGGTTGTCCATTGTTTATGTGTTATAGAAATCTGGAGTTCCTTTTCCCATTTGAGATTAGTACCATCCAATAGAGGGTCAATATTTGAGTTGAGACGGGTGTACATAATAGAGATTAGGTGCTTCTGGGGGGAATCCCTGAGACAAATAGACTCGAACTGCGTTTTGGGCCTAAACCACCCACTCACAGAGAGGAAAAAGATTTAATCCCCAAATACGGAAGTGTTTCTTCACAATAAGAACTGTGAAAATGTGGAATAGATGCCCTCCAAAGGTGGTTCTGGCCAGCTCAGTAGATTGCTTAAAAATAAGCTTGGATTATAATATAACTGGGTACTGACATTTATAGGTAAAGTTAACCCAGGGAAAATCTGATTGGCCCTCGGGGATCAGGAAGGAATCTTTTCGCCTGCTGTAGCAAATTGGAGCATGCTTTGCTGGGGTTTTTTGCTTTCCTCTGGATCAATTGTGAGTAAAGGATTGTGTATATGGGATCGAAGGTTTTTTTTTTTTTTAACTAGATGGACTTGTGTCTTTTTTCAACCTGACTAACTATGTAACTATGAAAATGGTTTGGCTCAACACTCTAACTGCTACAGGAGTGCTTGTTCTGTTAAAAAATAACAGACTTGCTGGCCAAATCACCAGATAAAAATAGAAAATAGAGTTCTCCTAATCTAGGGGCGTGTGAAGGTAATATTGCGGTTATGTTTGAATTAATTAAATTACAACTGATAACTAGCTACTAGTTCCAGTGATACCACTTTAGACATATATACTGGTGAACCAGGAAAATCAAGGGCATCACATCCCATTCTAACTAATACATAATGAAAAAGATGCCTTGGGATTTTTAAGATGCCAGACAACCACAATCCATACAAGTGAAAATATTTTTGATTTATTTATTATACAATGTAAAACATTAAAAATTCATAGGATTAAAAGTCAGTCAAGAAACATTCAATATAGTTCATGCATGTAGTTACTTCCACTCAACATGTTTCACCAATCACTGGCTTCTTCAGGAGACAATAAACAAAAAAAACATTCACATAGTGTAAAACCGTAAAGACCTTTTTTTAAGTAAAGGGATTAACCACTTCCATACAGGGCACTTATATACCTTCCCGCCCAGACCAATTTTTAGCTTTCAGTGCTGTTTGAATGACAATTGCGTGGTCATGCTACACTTTACCCAAACAAATTTTTTATCATTTTGTACCCACAAATAGAGCTTTCTTTTGGTGGTATTTGATCACCTCTAAAAAAATAATTTTCTGCAAAAAATAAATAAAAACATTACCGAAAATTTAGAAAAAAATAAATTTTTTGTTTTTGTTATAAAGCATTGTAAATAAGTACATGTTCTCCTTCACTGATGGGCACTGATGGTAATGCACTGATGGGCACTGATAGGCACCAATGAGGTGGCACTGATGTGGTGGCATTGATGGGCACTAATATGCGGCACTGATGGGCGACACAGATGGGCACTGATAGGCGGCACGGATGGGCACAGATAGGCGGCACAGATTGGCACGGATAGGCAGCATGGATGGGCACTGATAGGTGCCACGGATGGGCACTGATAGGTGACACGGCTGGGCATAGATGGGCACTGATAGGTGGCACTAACGTATGTGTTGTACTAATGGATGCCAATCAGTGTCAAACAATGCCTGCCAATCAGTGATGTCCATTGTGGGCACTGATTGGCATCCATTGCGGGCACTGATTGGCATCCATTATTTGTGTCATCCCTGGTGGTCTAGGGTGGCATACCTTTGTTTTACATCCCTGGTGGTCTAGTGGCATCCCTGGTGGTCCAGTGGGCATCCCTGGTTGTCCAGTGGGCATCCTTGGGGGCTGTGCTGATAATCGATCAGCACAAACCCCCCCCCTGTCAGCGGAGCAGCCGATCGTCTCACCTCTACTTGCGTCTGACAGACGCGAGTGAGGAAAAGCAGATTACCGGCTTTTCCTGTTTACATCGTGATCAGCCGTGATTGGACATGGCTGATCACGTGGGAAAGAGTCTCCGTGACAGACTCTTTACCTAGATCTGTGTTGCGGGGTGTCAGACTGACACCCTGCAACAACGATCGCCGCGATGCGCGCCCCCATATGACGTCCACTCAGGATATTGAAACCACTTTGCCGACATCAATCTGTCATTGGTGGGTGGCAAGTGGTTAAAAATACTCACATATGCTAACCAACGAAGCCCAAAATAAATTTGTCAGAGGGATGGATTATTGTCAGCAGCAGCGGTATGCACTGGCCCTAGTTCCAGTAATACTAAACTGCAATCATAATAATTTGATAGTGTTAACTGTTTGTATCTTTTGTACAGTATGTTTCATCCGGTGATATTTCTATCTGTGTAAATAATTATAGAATCAGAATTTACTAGGCTTATGGGGCTGAGACCCATAATAATTGCATGGTATGCTATCGTTATAAAAAAATCTTCACTACTAAACTACTGCTAAGCCTTCTCTTCTTCCATGCACCCGGGAACTGGAATGTCAATGATATTGGTGTCTCTTGTCAGAAACATTTATTTTTAAAACATATTTGCTTGATTACACAGACAGAATACAAAATCAAACCTTCCAGTATGACCCTGTCTACTAGATAGGAAGTGCTCTGCTCTTGTTTATCTCTTTCGCCTCTGATTGTAGCTTCCTGTTCCAAGTGAACACACTGCATAAATGAAACTCACAAATTACTGTTGCTAGCAATGTTGTCATCTTTACTTTCAGGGTCCATTTACATGTGTATGACAGGGTAATATGTACAATACTGCAATGCTTTACTGCGTTGTGGATCTATTTATTTTTTAATTGGAACACAGAATACTAAGGCAACACATCTGTGTTGTAGCTAGCCACAGCTCATATTAATGCACTAGTGTGCACATTTTTGGCATGTTTTAGTGAACTGGCAGCAAATTCACTTCAGGGGGTGCCCTAACGGGATATAACATTCATTGATGCCCATGCCTTAACAAACTGCAAAGACGCAAATAGCCTTTAATGTGTGGGCATTTACCAACACCACCTAGGGTTGCCACCTTATCCCTTTAAACCAAAACACATATTCATTACACAGGTTCTGAGGCAAATTTAGTGCAGATAAGGCACCAAGTGAGTTTAATTACTACCTTAATCAGCCACAGAACCTGCGTATTTAACCCAGCATGCGTTCAGTTTTAAAGGGAAGAGGTGCCAACTCTAAAGCCTTGTACACATGATCGGATTTTCCAACAACAAAAGTGTGATGGAAGGGTTTTGTCGGATAATTCGACCGTTTGTACGCTCCTTCAGACAATTGTCGAAATTTCCTATGCCAAGTTAAAAATCTTAGCTTTTTCTGAGAGTGCTGGCCTACCATGCAGTTCACAGCTTCAATGCAGAAAATGGGGGTCATATGACATCCTGGTATTGAGGTGGGGATATCTGAATGATGCATGCAACTACAAGTGCAAACTACAAGTGCAAAGTGGTATTACTGTAACTAGTAGCTAGGTTATCAGTTGTAATTTAATTCAAATGTAGCACTGACCCCCGAAGGAGCTGCTGGTTTGATTTGGGCCTGCACTCTACCAACAAACCCCACTAACTTGGCTCAATCCCCTTTGGCACAGCTGTGATGCAATGCAATACAATACAATGTAAGACAGTACAAAATACCTGTATTGTAACCCCAGGATCCACTGACTGCACCTGGTGGGAGAAAACAATACTCCACAGAGATATATTTTACTGTAGAATATGCAAAAGAGTGATTACAGTAATTGTGCTGTCATCCCAACATAAGACAGCAGCACAATAGATTTCAATATAAACAATTTGAACAAACAGTATACATATATGTCTATACCTGGGAGCTCCCCCTACTTTATAAGCTATGCGTGAGATCTCACTTATTTTATTTTTTTTCCACATCAGCCATTAATAGACCCTAGAGACCAGCTCATGGATACATGCTTTTTTGTCTCCTATTAAACAGTTTTGCATCATCTGTGGTACTTTTGCTTATGTTATATATTACTCCCTTGTTTTGTTTTTTTAAAACAGATTATTTGTTTATTTATTCATTTTCCACAAAAAGAAAAACCAAGGAGGAAAAGAACATGCAACGGATGTTACGCATGTCACTGATTACACATGACGAGACATCGCCAGCATCTATTAGGTCATACGATATTTATTTCCAACTTCTGGATTTTCGGGCAGGTCCACCACAAATGCGCCATAGTACCTCTGTCCGTGCACCCTCGCCAACACTCCGCGGACAGGCCAGATTTATAATGGCAAGTTTTATCAGGTGTGATGTACCAGCCCGAAATGCATTTATAGTTAGTCTCAGCCGTACGCGTATCAATAGCAGAGGAATGGGTCAGTTTCATTAATCTTGCAAACGTGTTTTCCCCTCTAAGTGTTCCTAATTCCTGTTCCCATTTCTGTACAAAAATGGGTTCCCCCTGTGAATCTAACCTTACCAGCATCCTATATAGTTTTGAAACCGTGCCCTTTAAATTCTCCCGTTGACATAGTTTCTCTAATGGAGTCAGCTCCTCCATCGACCATAATGGTCCATGTAGATGCTGAACAAAATGCAGAAGTTGAGTGTAACGCCATTTATTTAGATCCTATATATCTGTTCTAGATTTCAACTCATCATATGTCCTAATTTCCCCATCCTTTATTATATCACCCAGGTGAACTGTTCCTTTCCTAATCCAATTCCCCCCAATTTTTCTTACCCCCGGTGCAAAATATGGGTTTTCTTTTTAAATTTATTAGTGGAGAATTATATTTCTTATCCTTTTGTGTCCTATCCCATAATCTCAAAGTGTCTCGTGTCAGTTCAAGGGTATTACAATCAAGTGCTCTAAATTGTGTAGGGTTCCAAATAATATTTCCCAGGTTTACATTAGCTTGTGTCATTTCTATTTGCACCCATCTTTTCCATGTTCTATTCCGGGCCCATTCCACCACCCGTGACAGGACAGCTGCTTGGTGATATTTTCTAATATCGGGTACAGCAAGGTCCCCATATTGTTTATCTTGTCATGAGAATTGAGTTGAGTATTCGGAGAAATTGAGGGGGGAGAGCTATAGGAATCAGCTGAAATGTATATAATATTTTTGGAATTATTTTTTCAACAAATTTATGCGACCCATCCATGAGATGGGTTTATTTATTGTTTTTTTTACCTCGCTTTTAACCTCATTTAGGAGAGGGATATAGTTTATTTTATACATCTGCCTGGGCGAATTGGCCAGTTTAATACCTAAATATTTTAGTTTCTTTTCTCCAGGGAAAAGTGCAGATCTCTTTCACCTGTCTTATTTCTGTTTTATTAAGATTTATATTCAATATTTCTGATTTAGCTATATTGATCTTAAAATTTGATATGGCCCCGTATTTTTGTAGTATCTTCAGTAGTATCTTCAGTAGCCTGGGGATTGTACTAAGCCATAAAGTCCGAGGCCAATTTTAGCTCATCCAATGCTTTAATGACCTCTTCAATGTCTATGCCTGCCCTAAGGGCCGTTTCGATGTTATCCACCCAAACCCTGGAGGCTCTGGAAACGGAAGATAGGGCTACCGCCGGCTTGCAAGCCCCCGCCTTGGAGGGGGGCTCAGGATCCTCTTCCCATTAGATGGCCTCTTTGACCGCCATTACAAAGGGTTCCACTAGGTCAAAATTAAAGACTGAAAACTCTTCCTCAACCGTGGCCGCGTCATCGTCCGAGTTGCTTCCCTCAGGCAGCGTGGAAGGTGCCTCTGCAGCCTCCCCGCCAGCAGCGGGGGAGAAGGCTTGTGATGCGGCCATTTCCCTGATGGATTCCTTAATCAGGTCTTTAATAGAACTTGCCGACTCTTGTCTTTCCACTGTAGCCTCCAAAAGGCATTGACCACAGGCTAGCTTCCCAGGTAGGGCCTTCCTGCCACATACCCAACAATCATATTTTCCTGGCTTAGAGGAGGTGTGACGGGAAGAGCTCTGACGGCTACTAGATTTATGGCCTGATGCATGAGAGTGGCTAGAACTTCTGTGGTTGTATGAGCCTCTGTCACGGGAGGATCTGCGTGATGACTCTAGTTGCGGGCTGTGAAGACACAAACCATAAAGGCTGCCAGCCCCTTGACGTGCTCTTTATTTCCTCCACTTACCTATTAGTAGCAGCCCTTACCTAATGGGATGATGAGGATCTTTTTGGAGCGGCATGGCTATGTCCGGGGCAGCTAAGGGTAAACTTAAAAATGAAATCTATCGGGTGGGAACCCGTCCGCCCGACATATCTGCTGGTTAGTACACTTACCAGCAGACATGTCATCTCGCACTGGCGCCGAATGGATTCGGCGCATGCGCGGAGGTGTTTTACTTCCTGGTGCGGTGACGTGGCGGCGTCAATGTCACCGCCACGTCACCGACACGTCAGTGCGCGCCGTCTGCTGGCGGGGATTTTGGTTTTCTCATGTGTACACGCGAGCAAACCAAAATCCAAAGAGACAGATTTGTTCAAATCGGTCGGTCTGACCGATTTGAACAAATGAATTGCCTCGTGTGTACGAGGCCTTAGACGGCCGATTTGGTCGCCCGCTCTTTCTGGTGGCCAGAGTTACTGCAGGACTGCAGGAAATATGTCAAATCCTGTACTACATGCCTCCGAAACAAAACGGACAGAGCCAAGACTTGGGGTCTTCTGGAGCCCCTTCCTGTGCCTAAGAAACCATGGAGTATGATCTCCATGGATTTTATTGTAGAACTTCCCCCATCTGAGGACTTCAATACCATTTTTTTTGTGGTGGATCGTCTCACTAAGATGGCCCACTTTGTACCCCTGCAAGGTACTCCTTCGGCTACAGAAACATCCACGGCCTTCATCAAGGAGATCGTCAGATTGCATGGTATTCCCGACAGCATCATTTCCGACCGAGGGGTACAATTCACCTCCAGATTTTGGAGGGCTTTATGTGAAGCTCTAAATATTAAACTCCGCCTCTCTTCTGCATACCACCCACAAACCAATGGTCAGACGTAGAGGACAAATTCAAACCCTCGAACAGTACCTGCGGTGTTTCTCTTCTTTTGCACAGGACGATTGGCTCTCTCTCCTTCCGCTGGCAGAGTTCTCGTATAATAACACAATACACTCAGCAACCAATCAGTCTCCGTTCTTCGCTAATCTTGGCTATCATCCGTCCTTTTTACCAGAACTACCTGTTGAGAGTCCCGTACCTGCTGTTCAAGACCGTCTAAACTTCTTTTCCAGCAACAATCAGGTGCTACAGGATGCAATTTCCAAAGCCCAGGCAAGCAACAAAAAGTTCTTCGACAAAAAGAGACGAGGCAACCTGAACCTGGAGCCTGGGGATAAAGTCTAGCTGTCTACGACTAATCTGAAATTGAGTTGCCCCTCAAAGAAACTTGGTCCCAAATTTTTGGGCCCTTTCCCTGTGAAACGGAAGATCAATACAGTGGCCTTCGAATAGGTGTTACCCAAGAACCTAAAGATGCACCCGGTATTTCACGCCTCCCTATTGAAAACAACCATGCCAAACCCCTTTCCTAACCGGGTCTCTGAAATTCCCCCTTCCGTTCTAATCGAAGGGAATGAGGAATTTGAAGTGGAGTCTATATTGGACTGTAGACGCAGGAATAACCTTACTCAATTCCTTGTCAAATGGAAGGGTTACGGCCTGGAAGAAAATTCTTGGGAACCAGCTTCTAACATACATGCCCCGAGATTGGTACAAGCCTTTTTTCAACGCCACCCGGAAAAGATAGCCCTGAGGGGCATCCAGAGGCTGCCCGTAAGGGGGGGGCAATGTAAGGAAAGGACAGAGACGCCGTTGGCACGCACACACGCGCATACCTGGAACGCAGAATACGTTTTTGACCAATGGCGCGCACATGCGCGCATCCACCAACCGCAACGGTGGACTTCCGCGCATGCGCGGGTGCGGCGGACGGCGCGCACACGCACGGGCGTTCCTGACCCTTCATTCCTATTTAAAGGGTGCTCTGATGACCGGGCGGTGCTGACCGGTCTTCAGCGGTTCCTGAATTCCTGACGCCCGTATCTATCACCAAGATTCCTGTTTGACCACCTGGCTTGTGACCTTGACCTTGCTCCTGCTTAACCCTTGTGTACTCCGCTGCCTGCCTGCTAACGACCCGGCCTGTGACCTTTGACCTTGCCTCTGCTCAATCCCTTGTACTTCGCTGCCTGCTTGCTGCCAACCCAGCCATCCTAGACCTCTGCATCCTAGGCTCCTGCCACGGGTCACCCGGACTTGCTAAGGGTTGGAGTTCCCCTTTATTCAGGCTCTTCGCTCCACACCACCTAGCCCTGTGCCTGCTGATCATCTAGGGTCTGCTGCCCTCCCTGCATCCTGCGGTACTGCAAGCAAACATCATCTGGCACCCGTGTTCCTCCTACCTGAACGCCATCTGTTTCACCCTCAGAGGGGTTCTGGGTTGGACATTCAAGGGAGGCCGACCTCTTCACATCAGACTCCTACCAGGTACGTGACAGTCAGGGATGCCAAATGCAGGGGTCAGAAGGACAGTCTGTTTAATTAAAATTAATACTAACTAAAACAGTCTAGAGAAAGAAAATGTGTGTGATTGATTGTGCAAAATATTACAACATGTCCCTTTTTTATACACAGGAAGAAGAGACCAGCCAGGAGGTGGCAGCTCCTGAGGCCCATGTCAGCCAGGCGGAAGGGGGGAGTGTCAGCCAGGAGGAGGCCGGGCCAAGTGAGGTGCAGCAGGTCCCCAGGCCCAGGCTGAGCACCATCAGCCAAGTTCCTCCCCTCCAGATGAGGCCACCAGCTGCAAGGAGGCGCAGGAGGGTGGTGCAGGATGAGAGCCTGGAGGTCATCCGGGAGGCTGCTGAAATCATGAGGGCCCCCCTCAACCCCACAGAACGCTACAGTGCGTTTGTGGCCAATGAGCTAAACCAAGGGGGGGAGGAGCAAAAAAGCCTGGCCAGGGACCTCATTAATCAGGTTCTGGCCTGGATGAAAAGGGACGAGCTGAGCAGGGACACTGTGCTGTGTGACCCGGCTCGGCCTGCTCCCCATCATCATCATCCTCCTCCTGCTGCCACATCAGCCCCACCTGCAAGGGTCCGTGGACGGACCCGTGGAAGTTTCGCTGGAAGGAAGTCTGGAAAGAAGTCGAGATGATGATTCCCTGCCATCCAGTTGATTGTCCAAAAAACTGAGCTCGTTGGAGTAGCACAGCTTGGGTTCCTTTGTTCATGTGCTGCTGATTCTGATTTTTGTTATTGACTCCTGAGGTTACTAAATTTATCCTTAATCATGTTGTAATTCCCAAGTCTGCATGTATGTTGCAATCTCATCAAGTGCTGTCGTTCTGGTGATTTATAATTTCTTTTTTGGCCAGAAATAAATGGCTTTTGTAGTTACTTTCAAACCTTGTCTATTGTGTTTTATACTGTGGTGAGTAAGCATCAGACATTTGTAAAATAAAATGTGGCATTTGCAAAGGACACAAACTCCTTGGGGGGGGGGGGACCTTTTGTGGTAGAACTTGGTAAACCCAAAAGAAGCTTACATTTTTTTTAAAATGAACCCCCCCCAAAAAAAAGGAAAAAATAAAGAATGAAACAACAAAATGACATAAGTTGGGAAAAAGAAAAAAAAAAGAGGGAAAAAAATATATTTAAAAAAAACATGATGAAACCACAAAAATAACATAAGTTGGAAAAATTCAAAAACCGTAAAATACAACAAAAAATAAAAAGCAAAAAAAAATAAAAATATGATACGCTCAACATTAAGTCAAAATAGACATACTAATGTGGGGACATCTGGCTAGCAAACAGTGTCAAATAGAAAAAACACAAACGAAAATGCAAGCTTTCAGTATGGGACATCGGGACAAAACTGCATCAGCAAGAGAACGGGTTTCTTCTAGCAAGAGAACAAAGAACAAAAAAACGCTAGAAACGGGACACTATATAGAGAGTTTAGGTGACGAATGTGCCATGTCCCAAACAAACGCGAGTTTTACCTGAACGAGTGCTCCCGTCCCATCGTTTTGACTGAGCATGCGCAGGTTTTTGGTCCGATGCTTTCGTGTACTAACGAGCGGACATATCCGACGGACATGTGTCCGGCGGAAAAATTTCAAAGCATGCTTTGAAATTTTTCCGCAGGAGAAATCCGGCCAAAACTGTCCGTTTGCCCATACAGACGAGCGGATTTTTCGGATGAAATGGTCCGTCGGACCAGTTTCAGCGGATTTATTCCCTCGTGTGTACAAGGCCTGCCACTACACAATTGCCTCCTTTTTTCCCCAATTACGGGCCTATCCACATCTCACATGAGATTGATTCACACTATATGTGTTGCTATACACTGGCTAATAGCTTTCCACTGGAAATCTCCATTGTCACCATTAGCACCACTCAAATCGAGAATCAACAGCATAAGTTTGATGGAAAAAATCTTTCATACCTTACAGAATACCAATTATATATATAACAATAAATGGTCTCCTTGGTTTGAGCACTCCTCCATGTACTTTAACCCCATCTAATCCCCCTATGACAGCAATAGGCTAGTTGTTATTGTTGGATTTCTACCTAAGACATCATTACCCCCGTCTTCATTTTCCCTGTTAAACCATATATACAACTGTGGCCTGTAAAAGCTGTATTTATATATGTTCACAGACTGACCTCTCATTTGTTTTACCCATCTTTTTTGTATATGTATTCATTATATTGATTTGTACCACCATTTATTCTCAATAAAAAAGTTTGTAAACAAAAAAAAAAAAAAAAATAACATCCAGCACTGGTGCCAATAGACACGATAATAAGATGTTGTACTAGTCCAGTGGATGCAATAATAACCCCCTTTATTGGTGTCAGTGGACACAATAATAACCCCACAGGATTGATGTGAGTGAGAGGAAAAAACAACCCCAGGTTTAGTGGCAGTGGACACAATAGTTATTTTCAGCGTCAATGAACTCAATAAAAACCTAAGCATTGGTTGTCAAGAGGAAAACATAAAGCTTGATTCATTGGTTGTCAGTGCTGCAATGTTAACCACTCACACCCTGCCTGGTGGTTAGTGGCAGTATTATATAACCCCTTTCATTGGTGACCAGTAGCAGATAAATAGATCACATCTCCATTGGTTGTCAGTGCTGCAATGTTAACCACTCACACCCTGCCTGGTGTTTAGTAGCAGTATTATATAACCCCCTTCATTGGTGACCAGTAGCAGATAAATAGATCACATCTCCATTGGTGGTCAGTGGTGGCTAAATAAATCCACTTTTCCTTGTGGTCAGTAAAAGCGAAATAGATCCAATCTTCATTGGTGATCATCGGTGGCAAAATATATCCCATTTTTATTGGTAGTCGGTGGTAGCTAAATAAACCCCCTCTTCATTGATTGTCAGTTGTGGCTAAATAAATCCCCTAATGGTCAGTGATCTCTAAATAGATCCCAACTTCATTGGTGGTCAGTGGTGGCTAACTAGATCCCATCCTCATTGGTGGTATGTGGTACCTAAATAAATCCCTGCTTCATTGGTTGGTAATTGGTAGCTAAATAAATCCCCTCTTTTTTTTTGTCAGTGGTAGGGCAGTGGCAGTGGACAGTATCAGTACAACAGTGGAAGGTATCAGTAAGGCAGTGGACGGTGTCAGTAGAGCAGTGGAAGGTGTCTGTAGAGCAGTGGAAGGTGTGTGGACAGTGTGAGTCGGGCAGAGGTTGGTGTCAATAGGGCAGTGGATGGTATAATTAGGGAAGTGGACAGTATATGTAGAGAAGTGGATGGTTTCAGTAGGGCAGTGGATGGTGCCAGTCAGTAGAGCAGTGAACAGTGTCAGTAGGGAAAAGATTGGTGCTAGTAGGGCAGCGGATGGTTTCAGTAATTTGTTTTTAATGTATTTTTTATTATTATTTACAATTTTTTAAAGGCCCTGTTGGGGGGGGGGGGGGGTTGATGAACTTTTGAGACTGAGAAAAGGACTGAGGACAGAGATTCCCCAGCCCCTTTCTCTGCAGCCTTAGCACTGGACAGTGAATGAATGGTAAGTGGTCTGTGCTGAGTGGCTTCCTGTTCATTCACAAACTAAAGTATAGTAAAATCAGTTTAGTATGCTTCAGTTATGAATGAACACAGAGAGTAATCAGTACCAATCACTTGCTGTGTTCATTTAGAAAAGGGAAGGGACCAGTAAATTGCATTGACCATCCCCTCCCCCCACTCTCCATCCTGAAGATCCCTCTGTATGTCTGCAGCAGCCAGAGGGAGGGGAAAGGAGGAAAGCTGGCAATTAAGAGGGGGTTCTGGGGTACAAACAGGATCCGGGCATCGGAGGGGAATCTGAGTGGACAGGAGGGGGTGATCAGTGTGGTGGGTGGGGGAAATGAAAGGAACTGATCTTTTGTGGCTCTCCCTGCAGCAATTGAAAGCCAGTGGGAGGATGTAGGACATGTGGGTTTTAAGTTGCTGCAAAGAGAGTTACAATAGGGCTCTGTGGAGGAAGAATATGGACACTGGGGCTCTGTAGAGAGAGGGGGCACTGGCGCTCTGTACAGGGATAAAGAGGCACTGGAGCTCTTTGGATGAAGAAGAGGGTACAAGTGCTCTGAGGAGGGAGAAGGGGGAGCACTGGCACTCTTTGAGGGAGAAGAGGGGCACTGATGCTATGTGGAGTGAAAGGGGGTACTAGTGCTTTATGGAGAGAGAAGGGGGCTCTGTGGAGAGAGAAGGGGGGCACTGGCACTCTGCAGAACGAGGTGGGCACTGGCGGTCTAAGAAGGGAGAAGGGCAGCACTGGTGCTCTGCAAAGGGAGGTGGGAACTGGCAGTCTAAGAAGGGAGAAGGGCAGCACCGGTGCTTCACCGGGGGGGGGGGGGGCACTGGCCCTCTGAACAAGGAGAAAGGGTACTGGTGCTCTGGAGAAGAAGGGGGCACTGGCACTTTGTGGAGGGAGGAGAGAGGCACTGGCAGTCTGTGGAGGGAGAAACGTGGGCACTGGCACTCTGCAGTGGAAGGGAAGAACTGGCACTCTGTGGAGAGTGAAATGGGGCACTTGCACTCGGCAGAGTAAGGGGGTACTGGTGCTCTGTGGAAGGAGAAGGGGCACTGTCACTCTGCAGAGGGAGGGGGAGCACTAGCCCTCTTTGGAGGGAGAAGGAGGGCACTGTCGCTCAGTGGTATGAAAGAGGGTACTAGTGCTTTTTAGAGAGAGAAAGGGGCACTGCCGCTCTGTGGAGAGAGAGAAGGGGGCACTGGCTCTCTTCAGAGGGAGGTGGGCACTGGTGGTCTGTGGAGGGCAAAAGGGGGTACTGGCACTCTGCAAAGGGAGGAGGGGCACTAGTGTTCTGCAGAGGGAGGGGGCACGGCACTCTGTGGAGGGAGGATGGGGCATTGGGGGTCTGTGGTGGGAGAAGGGGGGCACTGGCACTCTGCAGAGGAAGGGGAGTACTGGTGCTCTTTTTTTTATTGGTTGAACTGGATGGACTTGTAACACACTCCCACATCACTAATTCTCTCCCCAAACACATCTGGCCAGTACTCTACTTGTACTATTAAGAAGAGGCCACTTTACCTGACAGTAGCAGGTGTGGCATAGTCCACAAGACACAAACACTGCAGGTCAGTGTGCAAAAATCCTGCGACTTTCCTGCAGGATCTGGGACACTTGGCAAATATGCTGTCAATGAAACAGGTTTTACTATTCTTTTAAATGGAAGAACTGTTTGAAAAGCATGCACAATCCTGATTTGGCCTTGCCTCAGGGACTGGACCCCTGCTGCAGAAAGTGAATTGCTATACAGAACTGGTACAATGTTGCAGTGACAGATGAGTTTACCAGAACGCTTCACAGATGAGTCACAGCTGACTGGAGTTCTGTCTCAGTAATGTTGTATCAATTCTCTAGAACAGTGCACTCTCTGCAATATCTGATTCATTAGACTGTTGGTAGTGAGCACAGGAATCTCCATACACGTAGCAAAAATCTCACTTGTATTATTTCCTCTTCTAGTTGATGCTCTGGGGCTATGTTAGGTTATTTTATTTTCTGAGCTTTTTCCCCTTAGGATCAAATGTTAGGAAGTATTAAAACCCTGTGAAAGGCAACAAATATAACTGACATTTTACACATATTGTAAATATGTTGGGTATTATTTGTGACATTAGTACAACTGCTGAGAATTGAAATAGTGATTATTTTATAAATTAGTGTATTATCTTCATTAGTACTGTTAGTAGAGCTGCATGCTCACAGTGATTTACTGAAACTGGAGAGTGCGAAATCTGGTGCAGCTCTGCATAGAAACCAATCAGCTTTGAGGTTTTATTGTCAAAGCTTAAATGATAAGTTCACCTTTAGAAACATGCTCCAGTTTCCACCAGTTTTTAGAGTGGAACATATAACATGTTCCCAATGCTGCCACCACTCAACCTCTCCTTTTCTGCCTCTCTTCTGGATGTTTGGAATAAGCAGTACATTAGTTGTGGGCATGTGCACTGCTCTGTACACACTACACATACCATAGTCCATCTCAGGAGTGAGCAAGAGTTCCTACATACACATGGAGAATAAATGTAGCCACCCTACTGTATACATTAGAGTGCACATCTTTACTCATTATTCAATTTGATTATGATTATCCTGTCCATGATTTGATTCGTTTCCGCGATGCATCATGATTACTGTGCATTGTTTTATACAAAAATTCAAGCAGTCAGAAGAACTATTTTTTTTTTATTTCCATTTGATCTCAGAGCAATATACTATTTGGGGAAGGTAATTCTCATAACCATCCCAAAAGAGGGCTACAAGTTATTCACTTTCACTTCAATACAGAGAACAAAGTGGCATTTTTTACATCTAGAGAAAAAACAGAAAGGCTTCTTTGCTGTAAAAGCGGTAAAAATGTGGAACAGAGTGACTCTCTCACAAACTAGTTCTGGGCTGCTCAGTAGATTGTTTTACCAAAGACCTGAAATGCATTCCTATACCAAATGCACAAAATATAAGTGATAGTGACAAAGCGATGGTGATGGGGGATGAGATCAGGCACAGGCATGGTGGTGGGATGGATAGGATCAGGCAGAGGCATGGTGGAGGGATAGATGGGATCAGGCAGAGGCATGGTGGTGGGATGGATGGGATCAGGCAGAGGCATAGTGGTGGGATGGATGGGATCAGGCAGAGGCATGGTGGTGGATGGATGGGATCAGGCAAAGGCATGGTGGTGGGATGGATGGGATCAGGCAGAGGCATGGTGGTGGATGGATGGGATCAGGCAGAGGCATGGTGGTGGGGGGGATATGAGCAGTGACACTGGCACTCACTTTCTCTCAGTGTCAGCAGATTCCCTCTCCTCCATGCTTTATGTGTCTCTGCTTCTCGTTTCCCTTCCGGTGCCTTCAGTGATGGCTCTCCAGACTTGGGTGCTCTTCGAGCTCCTCCCCCTTAAGTTTACTGCCTGTCATCATCTGACTTTCATATAATGCAAAAGTTTCCCCTCAATGGCAGGACTTTTTAGGCATACATTGTATAACCACAAAGGGTAAAATGTATTAAATATTTATTGTACACAATTAGACAAAAAAAGGTAATTAATTAACAAAAGGACAAAAATTCATAAAATGAAAATTGGTTGTCATAGAAACCATAGAGAGATACATAAATAGCATGGATAAACAATGCATATGTATACTGATGATGTAAACATAGGTTGGAAAAGATGCATATATAAGATCCTACACGTTACGGAGAGAAACTCCTTCATCAGGGAAAATCCAATATATGGTCTAAGTTGTAATATAGACAACCATGCATCAAGGCTCAAATCAGAATGAAAAGTGGGAAAAAACAACTGCGCTAATTATCAAAGAAAAAAAAACAAAAAACAATGTAGCAGCAAGCACACAGACAAACAAAGTCAAAGTGAACGCGGAGAAAGAAAGTGCAGCGCTATACTAATTCGTTTTGTGAAAATGTTGCCAAATTCACATGACATAACAATGTGAAATCAAACAAAAATTGTATGTAAAAGCATAGTAAAAGACAATTGTACTCAACATGTGTGGAATACTGATATAGTCCATACATATGTTGGCAAACTGATGAGTGAAAAAACCAACCAAACAAAATAAACAAAAATGAATAGTTCATAGGTGTGTCCCAAATGGATGAATGAAATCTTCACATATGATGCCAGTTCAAGGAAATTAAGACAACAATGATGGCTTGTCTGTAGCAACCTTCAGACTATCAAAATCAATGGAAATGGATACTCTTACCAGCTGTGGTGGACTCACATGTTAGTACTAACAGCAAGTCAGATCAGGCATGGTGGTCACAGCGGACCCTGGGCTCTGTGCGTGAAAGGTTTTGCAGCGATGGTCACTCCAGCTGAGATGATGGATTCAATCTTGGTCGGATACCTCACTTCAGGGACAGGAACCCGGATAACAAAAGGCCAATAGAGGGATGGCCAGGCTCATGTATCAACACAACATGTGTGGCATGGGAAAAAGAAAAAAAGAAATGCTCCCAATGGTGCAGATCAAAAAACCAATGAAGGCTTTATTTAAAATAAATGAATAAAATCACGTGAAAAATATATCTAAAAGCAGTATGGGGTACTATGGATGTTACCAGACTAGTTTCGGCTCAAAGCCATCAACAGTCTGAAGGTTGCTACAGACAAGCCATCATTGTTGTCTTAATTTCCTTGAACTGGCATCATATGTGAAGATTTCATTCATCCATTTGGGACACACCTATGAACTATTCATTTTTGTTTATTTTGTTTGGTTGGTTTTTTCACTCATCAGTTTGCCAACATATGTATGGACTATATCAGTATTCCACACATGTTGAGTACAATTGTCTTTTACTATGCTTTTACATACAATTTTTGTTTGATTTCACATTGTTATGTCATGTGAATTTGGCAACATTTTCACAAAACTAATTAGTATAGCGCTGCACTTTCTTTCTCCGCGTTCAAATCAGAATGACACAACAACACCAACCGGTCATGTAAAAGAAGACTGCTGGTCCAAAAAGGGGTTGAAAAGCAGAACCCATGAGAGGGTGCATGGAGAGTCAGTGCAGCGGTAGCCAAGGAGCAAACCAGGACTGCGTACAACTCTAGAGCAGTACTGTGTAGCTTAAGAGGAGACAGATCAATGGGCAATGGTGGATTAGTGCATGGAATTATTCCAATTACGTTAGCCAAGCAGAAGATTGTTTCTACACAAGGGCACCAAACTGACAGCTAAGCCGCAGGGCATGCATAGGACTCTGTTACTTTTAATATTCTATATTTAAGATTTAATATCTCGCATAACAAGTGAAGGTTTCCCAGGGGTGCAGGGAGCTGTGGTGGCTCAACGTGATTGGCACTGCGCTGACAAGCCATTCACCTCTGCAGCCAAGGGTTCGGATCCCGATCTCGGCTACATGTGAATTGAGTTTGGTGGTCTCAGCCCGGCTCCCGGTGGGTGTGCTATGCAAGGTACGCCTGTGCTTAGTACGCCCACCCCCCCCCCACAAAAAACCACCACACTTGCACGCACACAAAATTGGTTTAAAACACATGCACTTTGGCCATGCGGTCTACTAAAATAAAGAGAGGCGAAGGACCTACGGGGCTGGCTGGGTGGGCTAGGCCCCCTCACTCCCTCATAGGGGGAGTCCCTCTGCCCCATTGGGGTCCCGTTGGGCCCCAGTTGGGCTCCCAAGAGGAGCAGGTAGGGCGGGGTGAGTGGGAGGCCCCCCTTCACACCCGCCATTGCCACCAGGGGCATGGAGAAGGATGGCGATTGCCTCCGGGGGGAGGGTCTGCCTACTCCCAACTCCTGCAGTCCGGCTCCTCTCTCTCGAGTTCACGCACAAAAATACACTTTAAAAAAAAAAAAAAAGGTTTCCCAGGGGTGGAGCCTCTTGTCCAGCAGTTAGGTTAAAAGGACAGCCTAGGAGTCTTGATCTGGAGAAATCTCCTATGCTCTCTCCTCACCAACCACAGCACTTCAGTGGAGGGGGCTTTATCCACCAGGCAGGCCCTGCCTCTGTGTCTCCAGGAGAGGCAGAGCACCACACCGCACCGCACAGAGGGACGGGTGACATCATCGGAGATTGATTCGGCTAACTCTCAGTATCAATGCAGAAACACAAATGTAGCAAGGAATGCCCCAGCTGCATAGATTGGCCTAGTACAGCGACAGGTTTCTGGTGGGCTTGCTCATGTAGGTTTGAACTTGTTTTCAAACATGCCTGAGCTCAAAGCATAAAGAGAGAGGTTTGGGAGCTCACAGAAAACATTACAAAGAGGCAGACGACATAGTGAGATGAGATATAATGAAAAATAGATTACAGGGACATTAATCTGGTTCTAAACTCAAAAAGTTTTTTTTTTTTTTTTTTTTACGATAAAGGGGTTGTAAAGGTTTGTTTAAAAAAATAAAACATGTTATACTTTCCTCCTTTGTGCAAGAGTTTTGCACAAAGGAGCACATTCCTCCTCTTCTATGGTCCCCCAGCGGCGCTCCTGGCTCGTCCTCTTCTAGAGTGCCCCCACAGAAACCTGCTGCTGCGACCATTAACCACTTCAGCCCCGGACCATATTGCTGTCCAAAGACCAGAGCACTTTTTGAGATTCGGCACTGCGTCGCTTTAACTGACAATTGCGCGGTCGTGCGACGTGGCTCCCAAACAAAATTGGCGTCCTTTTTTTCCCACAAATAGAGCTTTCTTTTGGTGGTATTTGATCATCTCTGCGGTTTTTATTTTTTGCGCTATAAACAAAAACAGAGCGACTATTTTGAAAAAAATGCAATATTTTTTACTTTTTTCTATAATAAATATCCCCAAAAATATATAAAAAAAAAATATTTTTTCCTCAGTTTAGACCGATACGTATTCTTCTACATATTTTTCGTAAAAAAAATCGCAATTAGCGTTTATTGATTGGTTTGCGCAAAAGTTATAGCGTTTACAAAATAGGGGGTAGTTTTATGGCATTTTTATTATTATTTTTTTTTTTACTAGTAATGGCGGCGAACAGCGTTTTTTTTCGGTACTGCGATATTATGGCGGACACTTCGGACACTTTTGACACATTTTTGGGACCATTGGCATTTTTTTAGCGATCAATGCTATAAAAATGCATTGGATTACTATAAAAATGCCATTGGCAGTGAAGGGGTTAACACTAGGGGGCGGGGAAGGGGTTAAGTGTGTTCCTATTTGTGTTCTAACTGTATGGGGGGGTGGACTTACTAGGGGGAATCACTGATCTTCTGTTCATACATTGTATGAACAGAAAATCAGCGTTTCCCCCGCTGACAGGAACGAGCGCTGTGTGTTTTCACACACAGCTCCCGTTCCCCGCTCTGTAACGAGCGATCGCGTGTGCCCGGTGGCGATCGCGCCCGCCGGGCACACGCACGGGACTCGGGGGCGAGCGGGGGGCGCGCGCGCGGGCCGCCGGCGGCGCGCACGCGCCCCTTAGTGGCCGCGAAAGGCGCGACGTAGAGCTACGGGCTCTCGCGCACCCGTGCCGACCTGCCGCCGTATAACTGCGGCGGCTGGTCGGCAAGTGGTTAAAGGATCACTAAAGGAATTTTGTTTGGGAGCCATGGCGCACGACCGCGCAATTGTCAGTTAAAGTGACGCAGTGCCGAATCGCAAAAAAGTGGCCTGGTCTTTGACCAGCAATATGGTCCGGGGGTTAAGTGGTTAAAGAGTAATTTCACTTTTGTTAAAAAAAAAAAAAAACATCCCCCCACCCGCCGGGTGATCTACTATATGTACATTGCAGGGATTTTAACAAACTTTGTTGCAGATTTCTATCTTTAGTTACCGTATTTATCGCCCTATAGCGCGCACCGGCATATAGCGCGCACCCCACCGAGAAGGGAATCCTAAGGGGAAAAAAAACGCTCGGCTTCTCTCGCATAAAGGCTAGGAGGCGGCACAGGGCGTGACCGCGAGGGGAGCCGAGCCTGGCCGAGTGCACGTGAGTGTACTGCGCTCGGTATATGTCGGCGGCGGGTTTAAACACAGCGCGGGAAGCGGGGATCGATTTTAAGGGGAAAAAAGTGCGCGGTATACACCGATAAATACGGGTATTCTAAAGAAATCCCTGTGTATTTGCGTCTATGTGGGAAAGGGAATCTAATTATCAATCAGCTGTGGCACCTGCAGGGCATTAATGAAGAAAACTGCTAGGCCTGCATCCCTTTAGAGATGATTTCCTATTGCGAGTATCTCACCAATAATGACATTGTTGTTGCAGGGGATACTTGATATCTGACTTTGTTTCTTAGATTCTTAGGCCGCGTACACACGATCAAATCAGTCTGCTGGAAACGGTCTGCTAGACCGTCCCAGCAGACAGATTCGATCGTGTGTACGGGCGAGCCGACGGATTTGGCCACCCGACAGATTTCAAAGCATGCTTTGAAATCTATCGGGTGGGAACCCGTCCGCCCGACATGTCTGCTGGTTAGTACACTTACCAGCAGACATGTCGTCTCGCACCGGCACCGAATGGATTCGGCGCATGCGCGGAAGTGTTTTACTTCCTGGTGCAGTGACGTGGCGGCGTCAACGTCACCGACACGTCAGTGCGCCGTCTGCTGGTGGGGATTTTGGTTTGCTCGTGTGTACACGCGAGCCAACCAAAATCCAAAGAGACAGATTTGTTCAAATCGGTCGGTCCGACCGAATTGAACAAATGAATTGCCTCGTGTGTACGAGGCCTAAGTGTTGACTTCTGGGAAAATTGATGAGCCAATCACACAAGCAGGAAATTATATATCTGGGGGGTGTTCTGTACCACCAGGTAGCCATATTGCATTTTCAATAAATAACAGAGCTGCGGATTGAAAGGGAAAGGCGATTTTTAAAAACATGTAATTACAACACGACTTGTGTCGCAATTGTAAACGCTATATTATTATTTTTTTATCTGCTATTTTTTTTCTTTCCAATGAAAGTGGAGTTACCCTTTAAGCCTGGATTCACATATATGTGGTACAAGTTTTATACCAGTTTTCAGTGTGATTGTCAAAGGTAGTTGTTCAGCAGATCGGGTGCAATTTAGATACGATTCAAAGATGCTACTTTGAATACCCTTTCATTCAATGCAAATTTAGTACTGCTGTGATTTTCAATCTGCCTTCATATGCTAGAAATGCTGAAATTTAGGAATAACGGGGCTCAAGGGTGCTTTAACATGGGTGGTCTTTGGTTTACCCACACCGCAGGTGCAGCGCAGTGCATCTGTGATTTACCTGAGGGTTAGCTGCACTTTGCCATAGAATTCTATTATATCCTGCAGGTGTAATGCACTTTTCTGAAAGTGTCCCAACCCGCAGGTAAAACCAGAAGTCTATGGCTCCGTGCAAGTAACCCACAGGTGCACCTGTGGATCAGTTTGAAAGCAGCCCAGTAACCAGGTTATAAGAAGATGCCAATATCCTGAGCTGCAGCACGGTGGCCAAGACCATAGAGTGGTTTGACAGGACAGGTTCCTCTCAGAACAGGCTTCGCCATGGTCGACCAAAGAAGTAATGAGAAAAAAAAAACGAGACAAAGATAAATAATTTCAGAACTTTTTCCACCTTTAATGTGACCTATAAACTGTACAACTCAATTGGACAACAAACTGAAATCTTTTAGGTGGAGGGAAGTAAAAATAAAAAATAAATATAATACGGGTGCATAAGTGTGCATACCCTTACATTAATACTTTGTTGAAGCCCCTTTTGATTTCATTACAACATTCTTTTTTTGGGGGGTATGAGCCTATCAGCATGGCACATCTAACTTGCGAGGGGCATCTCTTGTGCACAGCCCTCTTCAGATCATCCCACAGATTTTCAATTGGATTCAGGTATGGGCTCTGACTGGGCCATTCCAAAACTTTAATCTCCTTCTGGTGAAGCCATTCCTTTGTTGCTTTGGAAGTATGCATTGGGTAGTTGTCATGCTGAAAGATGAAGTTCCTATTCATGTTCAGCTTTCTAGCAGAAGCCTGAAGGTTTTGTACCAATTTTGACTGCTATTTGGAATAGTTCATAATTCCCTCTACCTTGACAAATGCCCCTGTTCCAGCTGAAGAAAAACACCCCCAAAGCATGATGCTGCCACCACCATTCACTGTAGGTATGGTGTTCTTTTGGTGATGTGCAGTGTTGTTTTTGTGCCAAACATATCTTTTGGAATCATAGGCAAAAAGTTCAAGCTCGGTTTCATCAGACCATAACACATTTTCCCACATGCTTTTGGGAGACTTCAGATGTGTTTTTGCAAAATTTAGCCAGGCTTGGATCTTTTTCTTAGTAAGAAAAGGCTTCCGTCTTGCCACTCTACACCATAGCCTAGACATATGAAGAATACGGGAGATTTTGTCACATGTACCACACAGCCAATACTTGACAGATATTCCTGCAGCTCCTTTAATGTTGCTGTATGCTTCTTGGTTGCTTCCCTGACCAGTTTTCTTCTAGTCGTTTAATCAATTTTGGAGGGATGTCCAGTTCTTGGTAATGTCACTGTTGTGCCATGTTTTCTCCACTTTGTGATGACTGTCTTCACTGTGTTCCATGGTATATCTAATGCCTTGGAAATTCTCTGCACCCTTCTCCTGACTGATGCCTTTTAACAATGAGATCCCTCTGATGCTTTGGAAGCTCTCTGTGGACTATGGCTTTTGCTGTAGGATATGACTAAGAAAATGTCAGGAAAGACCTACTAGAACAGCTGAACTTTTTGGGGTTAATCAGAGGCACTTTAAATGATGGCAGGTGTGTACTGACTCCTATTTAACATGAGTTTGAATGTGATTGCTAAATCCTGAATACAGCTACATCCCCAGTTATAAGAGGGTGTGCACACTTATGCAACCACATTACTTTAAAAAAAAATGTACTCCCCTCTAAAAGATTTCAGTTTGTTTTGCAGCTTAGTTGTACAGTTTATAGGTCACATTAAAGGTGGAAAAAGTTCTGAAATGATTTATCATTGTCTATTCTGTTTTACATCACAGAAACCTGACATTTTAACAGGGGTATGTAGACTTGTTATATCCACTGTGTTTGTTAGCACAAATCACTGTATTAGTGTCACTGGCTCCCAAAAAGTGTCAAAAGTGTCAGTTAGTGTCCATTATAATATCACAGTCCCACTATAAGTTGCTGATCGTCGCCATTACTAGTAAAAAATTAAAAAATAAAACAAAATTCCATAAATATATCCCATAGTTTGTAGGTGACATAACTTCTGCGCAAACCAATCAATATACACTTAGAGATTTTTTTTTTACCAACAACATGTAGCAAAATACATATTGGCCTAAATTTTTCAAATGATTTATTGGTTATGTTCCACCAGTGGGTGGTAAACGTCACTAGCCACCAGACTTTTCACTGTGCATCATCTCATCATTGTCAACATTTGTTTGGGATCATGCTTAACCACTTGCTTACTGGGCACATAAACCCCCTTCGTGCCCAGGCGAAATTTCAGCTTCCGGCACTGCGTCGCTTTAACTGACAATTGCGCGGTCGTGCGACGTGGCACCCAAACAAAATTGGCGTCCCTTTTTTCCCCACAAATAGAGCTTTCTTTTGGTGGTATTTGATCGCCCGTGCGGTTTTTATTTTTTGCGTTATAATGAAAAAAAGAGCGACAATTTAAAAATATATATATATATTTTTTACTTGTTGCTATAATAAATATCCCATTTTTTTTTTTTTTTATATTTTTTTTTCTCAGTTAAGGCCGATACGTATTCTTCTACGTATTTTTGTAAAAAAAAAAAAAAAAAAATCACAATAAGTGACTGCTTTGCGCAAAAGTTATAGCACCTACAAAATAGGGGACATAATTATGATTTTTTTTTTTTATATTTTTTTTTTACTAGTAATGGCGGCGATCTGCGATTTTTATTGGGACTGCGATATTGCGACGGACACATCGGACACTTTTGACACATTTTTGGCGCCATTCACATTTATACAGCGACCAGTGCTATAAAAATGCACTAATTACTGTATAAATGTGACTGGCATTGAAGGGGTTAACACTAGGGGGTGAGGAAGGGGTTAAATGTATTGCCTGGGTGTGTTCTAACTGTATGGGGGGAGGGGGGGGTGACTGGGGGAGGTGACCGATGCTGTCTCCCTATGTACAAGAGAAACAGCATCTGTCACCTCACTGACAGGACGTGAAGCTCTGTGTTTACACTCAGAGCTCCACGTCCCTGCTGTCTCACCGACGATCGCGTGTACCTGACGGACATCGCGGCCGCCGGGTACACGCATCGGATCCTCGGTGATGCGTCGGGACTGTTTTTCCCCGCCGCGCGCCACGGGGAATTACAAGCAAATCACGTCCAAAGACGTCAACCCGGCGCCTCAGGTTTGCGCTGTTCACGTCTTTGGACGTGAAATGGTATTGAAGTGGTTAAAGGGTCACTAAAGGATTTTTTTTTTAGCTAAATAGCTTATTTTACCCTAATGCAGTCCTGGTTTCATGTCCTCATTGTTTGTTTTTGCTGTAATCCTTCTCTGTTCAGCACACTTCCTGGTTGTCTGTTTCCTTATAAAAAAAAAAGTTCTGGGAGCTTCTCTCTGTGGTCTCTAATCAAGGAGGTGTGATTACTGTGTGTCTAAGGCCGCGTACACACGATCAAATCTATCTGCTGGAAACGGTCGGCCCGACCGTCCCAGCAGACAGATTCGATCGTGTGCACGGGCGAGCCGATGGATTTGGCCAGCCGACAGATTTTAAAGCATGCTTTAAAATCTGTTGGCTGGGAATCCGTCCACCCGATATGTCTGCTGGTTAGTACGCTAACCAGCAGACATATCTTCTCGCACATGCGTCGAATGGATTTGACGCATGCGCGGAAGTAGTTTACTTCCTGGTGCGATGACGTGGCGGCGTCAACGTCACCGCCATGTCACCGCCCTGTCTGCTGGCGGGGATTTTGGTTTGATCGTGTGTACAACGATCAAACCAAAACGGCCAGCAGACAGATTTGTTCAAATCGGTCGGTCCGACCGATTTGAACAAATCTATTTGCTCGTGTGTACGGGGCCTAAAACCCCTCAGAACCAATCAGTTTCATTTTAAAAACAAACACTGCTCTGTATTGGCTCTGTGTCTCTGTATTTCCCACAAGCATGAAACTGGATGAAAAATGAAACTGAAACTGCAGGCACATTATATGATTGATTTTTATCTATTTTTAATCATTTTTAAAAGGAATCAGTTAACTAGTATGTCTCTATACCCGTAAACAGTCATTTCAGCAAAAAAAAAAAATGTTTCCTTTACAACTCCTTTAACCTTAAGTATTCAGCAAACACTATTCGGGCCCTAAGGAACACCGCCATAACATTACCAGACACCATTCAAAAAATATTACAGAGAGAACAACTATCAAGAAACCATCAACGACTGACTGGCAAAAACAGGAAAGCCCCATCGCATGTACAGCATCTATCATGCGCCCTGATCAACGCAAGATCTGCAGTCAAGCATAGACAGGAAATCTACGACCTCATCACCCAGAACAACTTAGACTGCCTCTTCATTACGGAAAGTTGGCTAACATTAGATTGTAACACCATTCTTGGAGAACGTGTCCCAGAGAATTATGGTATTATAACCGAAAATAGACAAAGAGGAGGAGGCCTGGCAGTCATATACAAGTCTCACCTCGCGCTCATCAAACCTGACCTACAGAGTTCATTGCCATTCATGGAAACGCCTACTCTGCAATTACAAACAACACCCCAGGACACCGTTCACATCTTGCTGTGCTACAGACCACCAGGACCAAAGACGCATCTCCTCGCATCACTAACGGAATTTATCTCGACATATACATTGAACACCAAACACCTCCTGCTACTCGGAGACTCACAGGACCCCATTGCTAAAGCCTGCATTGACCAATTAAAAGGACTAGGTCTGCAGCAACTGATAGGTGCACCCACGCATCTATCAGGTCACACCCTAGATCAGGGGTGCCCAACTAGTGGCTCTGGGATAGAATAAAATAGAATACTGTTATTAAAGGTAAGTTTATTACTAATATAGCGTATATATGGGCATATCTGTTCTGCAGTGGTTACTGGGCTGCTTTCAAACGGATCCACCGGTGCAGAGAAGTGCACCTGTGGGTTACCTGCACTGAGCCATAGACTTCTGTTACCTGCTAGTTTGGTATGCTAAGAGTAGACTGGGCTCTATAGGGCTTAGTGAGCTGTCATCCACCTGCTCTTCTCATTGTGGCCCACGACCGGTTACCGAGTTGCTTAAGTGGTTGGGTTGGGTTGGGCACCCCTGCTCTAGACCGTTATCCTGGACTGATCACCATGCAATCAACTTCAAAATAATAAACAATACCGTTCTTACAAAAACGACAAACCCGTCAACATCACACTGGACAAGATCCCAGAAGAAACTCCACTCAGAACTCTTCAAAACCACATTAGTAAAAAAAATAACAACAATAAACTAAAATCAATCGACAGTGGAAATACTCAATTGCATTAACAAAGCTTTACTACAGACTGCAGACGAAATCGCTATGAAACGCAGAACGCTCATCCGAAAAAACAACTCCGGCTGGTTCAATGATGCTCTCACACAATTGAAGCAAGAACGCAGAAGGTGCACCCTCCACCAGATAAGTAAGCAGCTTACCAGAGGGCAAACAATATGGACAGTTGACTATAGCCCAGCCACGGCCTTTGGTTTCCTTGCGGTTCCTTAGATGCTCCAAATAAGCCAGTTGGTTCAGGGACGTGGTAACTTTAGGCTCCAAATGGTTCAATAAAATGGAAGAAAGAGGCGCACATAGCGTAACTCCATAAACAGTAGACTTAATAAAATTTAAAAGTTGTACTTACAAACAAACGATAAAACACAGCATAAAACAAGGTATTGCCGGCCGGCATGTAGGAGCCCTCCTCCTCAGCGTGGTGACGTCACTGCGTAGCCTCCCAAACGCGTTTCGTCACTATAGGACTTTATCAATGGGGGTCTATATGGACTTTCTAATGAACTTTATTGATTTTGAACTTTGGTCATCACAAGTTTCAACATTTGTCTAATTTAACTTTAAATTTTGGTGCGGCGTTTTTCTTCTTTCTATTTCTCACATTGTGTATCGCACGCCAGCTGCTGCCTGTAGTTTTTTAAAGGTGGGGGGGTCAATAGCACAGTTTTTTGTTTCTTTTTAAGAATGCAGAAGAGTGGAAGGCGCCTGGAGAAGAAACGCAACTACTGAAACCCACAAAATCTACAAATCAATCACAAAAAAATATCATAAAGAAATCTTCAAAGCTAAAAAAGAACACTTCTCAATTATCCTCGCAAAAGCCCTCAACAGTCCCCGTGAGCTCTTCAATTTTGTCACCCAAAACATGAATCCAGCCTGCCCAGAGGCTCTGAATCATGATACTCAAGATTTTTGCAATGTATTAATGGATTTTTTCATTAACAAAATCAAAAATATCCATGAAAAAATTCAGCAAAATAAAACCACCAACCCCGTCCCTACAAAACAAAAAGGGGACAACATTACAAATATACCTCAATCTATAAAATTTAAACTCCAGCCCATTTCCATCGACACCACCAAAAATATAATCGGTAGCCTGCGGGACAGCACAGCGCCGAATGACATCATTCCCACAAAACTGCTCGCACCTCATAAATCAATCATTTAAGGAAGGCATGGTGCCGACCCCCTTAAAACAAGGCATAATAAAACCCATCTTAAAAAAAAATAATCTCGACACAAAGAACCCAAGCCACTGTCGACCTATAACAGGTCTCAGGCCGCATACAGACGATCGAATTTATCCAATGGAAACGGTCCGACGGACCATTTCCATCGGATAGGTTCACCGGGCTGTTTTGGTCTGATGGCTGTACACACCACCAAACCAAAATCCCCGCTGGCAGACAGCGCGGTGACGTGGCGGTGACGTTGACGCCGCCACGTCACCAAACCCGGAAGTAAAATGCTTCCGCGCATGCGTCGAATCCATTCCACGCATGTGCGGGAAGATATGTCCGCTGGTTAGTGTACGGATCCGATGCTTTGAAATTTGTCCGCTACTAACCTAGTAGCGGACAAATTTCAAAGCATGCTTTGAAATTTGTCCGATGGACAAACCTGTCCTCTAGCCCATACACACGATCGGATTTGTCTGCTGAAATGGTCCGTCAGACCATTTCCAGCGGACAAATTCGATCGCGTGTATGCTGCCTCAGTGTTTTCTCCAAGATCATGGAGAAAGTTGTAGTGCAACAGCTACAAAAGCATTTAGACACCCATAAACTACTGGACCTACTACAATCGGGTTTCCGGCTAGGTCATGGCACAGAAACAGCACTTCTCAAAATATGGGATGACGCTCTCGAAGCAGCAGACGAAGGAGAATCTTGTCTTCTGATACTGCTAGACCTTAGTGCGGCGTTTGACACAGTAGATCACAAAATCTTGCTGACTCGGCTCACAGAAGTGGCCAGAGTCGCAGACTCAGATCTACCATGGTTCTCATCATTTCTGGAAAATCTATCCCATATAGTGAAACTAGGACCTTTCACTTCAGAAGCGAGTACTCTGAGGCCCCATACACACGATCGGACATATCCGATGAAAACGGTCCGCGGACCATTTCCATCGGATATGTCCGATCGGGAGTTTGATCCGATGGCGTGTACACACCATCGGATCAAATTCCCCGCCGCCGGACAGCGCGGTGACGCGGCGGTGACGTTGAGGCCGCCGCGTCACCGCACCAGGAAGTAAAACACTTCCGCGCATGCGCCGAATCCATTCGGCGGCGGCGCGGCGGCGGACGACATGTCTGCTGGTAAGTGTACTAACCAGCAGACATGTCGGGCGGACAGATTCCACCGGATGGATTTCAAAGCATGCTTTGAAATCTGTCGGGTGGAGAAATCTGTCCGCTAGCCCATACACACGAGCGGAGATGTCTGCTGAAACGGTCTTTCAGCGGACATATCCCCTCGTGTGTACGAGGCCTGACATGTGGAGTCCCTCAAGGGTCCCCCCTGTCGTCCGTGTTACTCAATATTTACCTTCGCCCACTCCTCAAAACTATCAGTAACCAGTAGCCGATGATACTCTGCTTTACTTTCGTATAAACAACAAAAAGGACCAACACCTCGGACTAGAAAAATCACTCCCTCTGATAGACAACTGGATGACGGAGAGTCAACTCAAACTCAATGGATCAAAAACAGAACTTCTTCTGGTCTATGCAAACACAAAGAGATCGGCCAGGATGACATGGTCGCCCCTGCTGATACTTTGACAGACTATTACCCCCAGCACCAAAGTCAAAAGTCTAGGAGTCATTTTTGACTCCGACATGACAATGGATGCTCAAATTGGGTCAGTAATCAGCGGGTCTCACCATCTCTTGTGTCTACTAAGAAGACTCGTGCCCTTCACTTCGAAAAGACACTGCAGTAGTAGTAGGGACATTAATAAACTCCAAGCTCGATTATGCTAACTCCCTGTACCTAGGTCTCCCAAAATACCAGATTGCGCTTCTGCAAGTTGTCCAGAACCTGGCAGCGCGACTGGTAACAGCCAAAAAACCCTGGGAATCAATTTGCCCCTCCCTGAGGACCCTCCACTGGCTGCCCGTCGAGGACTGAATCACATTCAAGGCCCTCTGCCTGACGTACAAGAGTGTTCAAGGCATCACCCCCTAATATCTATGTGGGAAAATAAAATTCCACAGCCCCAATCGAGTTCTCCGATCAGCCAACCAAAATCGACTACAAATCCCCAAGGCTTGTTAGAAGAGGAAAGGAGAACGAAGATTTGCAGTCCAAGGACCTCGACTGTGGAACTTATTACCATCTCATTTACGGAAGAGAATCACCAGGCCTTCAGGAAAAAACTCAAGACCTACCTTTTCTGAAGGCTAAACAGAAGGAAAATGGATGCCAAGCGCCTTGAGGCGATTCAGTTCGCATTCGTAGCGCTATATAAGTTATTCACTCACTCACTATAGCATAAAGTAAAAAATAGATATTGTTTTTTTGTTTTATTTTAATTGTTAGTCTTTTTTTAGTTTATAATGCAAAAAATAAAAAATGCAATGGTGATCAAATACCACCAAAAGAAAGCTCTATTTTTGGGAAAAAGGGACATAAATTGTATATGGGTACAGCATTGCATGCCTGTGCAATTGTCAGTTAAAGTAACGCAGTGCCGTATTGCAAAAAATAAATAAAAAAAATGGCCTGGTCACTAAGGGTTTTTTTTATTTTTTTTGCGCTAGAAACAAAAAAAAAAGACAATTTAAAAAAAAATCATATTTTTACTTTATGCTATAAAAAATATCCAATACATAAAAAAAATAATCTAATTTCTTCATCAATTTAGGCCAATCTGTTTTCTGCTACATATTTTTGGTAAAAAAAATCCCAATAAGCGTATAATGATTGGTTTGCGCAAAAGTTATATCGTCTACAAAATATGGGATAGATTTATAGAATCATTTTTTTTTTTTACTATTGATGGAAGTGATCAGTGATTTTTTAGCAGGACAAATCTGACACCAAGTGACACTTTTTGGGGACCAGTGACACTAATGCAGTAATCAGCGCTAAAGCAAAATGCACTCTCTGTGTACTTTCAGGGAAGGGAAGGGGTTAACACCAGGGGCAATCAAAGGGTTAAATGTGCTCTTAGGGAGTGCTTTCAAACTATGGGTGAAATGCTGTGACCGGGGGGGGGGGGGGGGGGGGGAGACAGAGATTCACGTTTCTACTTAGCAGAAACACAAGATCTTCATCTTCCCCTCTCACAGAACGGCGGTCTGCCTTGTTTACATAGGCAGACTGCCATTCTGCCTCTCCTAAGAACGAGTACAGGGTGCCAGCAGACCCGCTAATTGGCTCCCGCTGTGTCCAATTGGAGCCAGTTGCCAGTACACAAAATCATATAGGTATGTGATTTCATGCAGGAGAGCTGCCCTTCCGTGGTATATCTGCGTGGGCTGGTCATTAACAGGTTAACCACTTGCCTACAAGACCAATTCTGACATTTCTCTCCTACATGTAAAAATCATCTTTTTGTTGCTAGAAAATTACATAAAACCCACAAAAATGATATATATGTTTTTTTTTTTTTAGCAGAGACCCTAGACAATAAAATGGCAGTCGTTTTTCACACTTTTCATGCTAAAAAAAAAAAAAACAGTAAAGTTAACCCAATTTGTTTGCATAATGTGAAAGATGATGTTACGCGAGTAAATACCGTAGATACTCATGTCACGCTTCAAAATTGCACACGCTCGTGGAATGGCGCCAACCTTCGGTACTTAAAAAGGTTTCATTAGCAGTAATCAACATGGATTCATGAAGAATCATATTCGCCAAACCAATCTATTAACCTTCTATGAGGAGGTGAGTTGTCATCTAGATAAAGGAAGACCCGTAGACATGGTGTATCTGGATTTTTCAAAAGCATTTGACACAGTTTCCTATAAACGTTTACTGTACAAAGGTCGATTGGCATGGACCATAGGGTGAGTACATGGATTGAAAACTGGCTACAAGGTCGAGTGCAGAGGGTAGTGATAAATGGGAGGTACTCGGAATGGTCAGGGGTGGGAAGTGGGGTCCCCCAGGGTTCTGTCCAGGGACCAATCCTGTTTAATTTGTTCATAAATGACCTGGAGGATGGAGTGAACAGCTCAATCTTTGTATTTGCAGGTGACATTAAGCTAAGCTGGGCAATAACTTCTCCACAGGATGTGGAAACCATGCAAGAACATCTGAACAAATTAATGGGGTGGGCAACTACATGGCAAATGAGGTTTAATGTAGAAAAATGTAAAAAAAATGCATTTGGGCGGCAAAAATAGGAATGCAATCTATTCACTAGGGGGTGAACTTCTGGGTGAATCAAGGATGGAAAAGGACCTGGGGGTCCTAGTAGATAATAGGCTCATGCAATGCCAAGCTGCTGCTAACAAAGCAAACAGAATATTGGCATGCATTAAAAAGGGGATTAACGTCAGGAATAAAGTGATAATTCTCCCGCTCTACAAGACTCTGGTCCGGCCACACCTGGAGTATGCTGTCCAGTTCTAGGCACCAGTCCTCAGGAAGGATGTACTGGAAAGTAGCGAGTACAAAAAAGGGCAACAAAGCTAATGCAGGGTCTGGAGGATGTTAGTTATGAGGCAAGGTTATGAACTTATTCTCTCTGGAGAAGAGACACTTGAGAGGGGATATGATTTTAATTTACAAATACCATACAGGTGGTGGTTTCAGCGGGGAGCATCGATAATTTAAAAAAAACTATTAGATAAGCACCTGAACGACCACAACATACAGGGATATACAATGTAATACTGACATATCATCACACACATAGGTTGGATTTGATAATTATGTACTGTAGTTATGTGCAAAGGACACGCCCAGGGCCGGCCTTTGCGTTGTGCGGGTTGTGCGCCCGCACAAGGCGCCATGGGAACAGGGGCGCCGTGCATAGGGTTGTCACTTGCCACCTATTTTGCCCAGGTACACATTCCACCGTCCTGTGGCTTGTAGCAGCTGGATTTCTGTCTCAGGAGGCGCGCATGATCCCGTACTCTGCGCCGCGCTGCTGCCCTGTGATTGGCCGAACGGGCCATGTGCGATGTGCTAGGCAGGCCGGGAAGCAGATAAGGAGGTCTGTGAATGGCTGTGCTGGTCATGTGTGGAGGCATGGGCGGGGCTGCACTGTGGATACGAGGATCATCGTGCCTGCTTTCTCCCGGAGTCCTGCCTCACGATGTGAGTCCTGCTCATCTGCTCTGTCAGCTTACCTCCCTCCTCTGTGTCACCCCCCCATCTCCTCCTCTGTGTCACCCCCCCATCTCCTCCTCTGTGTCACCCCCCCATCTCCTCCTCTGTGTCACCCCCCCATCTCCTCTGTTGTGTCACCCCCCCCATCTCCCCTGTTGTGTCACACCCCCATCTCCCCTGTTGTGTCACCCCCCCATCTCCTCTGTTGTGTCACCCCCCCATCTCCTCTGTTGTGTCACCCCCCCATCTCCTCTGTTGTGTCACCCCCCATCTCCTCTGTTGTGTCACCCCCCCCCATCTCCTCTGTTGTGTCACCCCCCCCCATGTCCTCTGTTGTGTCACCCCCCCCATGTCCTCTGTTGTGTCACCCCCCCATGTCCTCTGTTGTGTCACCCCCCCATGTCCTCTGTTGTGTCACCCCCCATCTCCTCTGTTGTGTCACCCCCCCCATCTCCTCTGTTGTGTCACCCCCCCCCACATCTCCTCTGTTGTGTCACCCCCCCCCACATCTCCTCTGTTGTGTCACCCCCCCATCTCCTCCTCTGTGTCACCCCCCCATCTCCTCTGTTGTGTCACCCCCCCCATCTCCTCTGTTGTGTCACCCCCCCCATCTCCTCTGTTGTGTCACCCCCCCCCCCCCCATCTCCTCTGTTGTGTCACTCCCCCCCCCCCATCTCCTCTGTTGTGTCACTCCCCCCCCCATCTCCTCTGTTGTGTCACTCCCCCCCCATCTCCTCTGTTGTGTCACTCCCCCCCCATCTCCTCTGTTGTGTCACCCCCCCCAAATCTCCTCTGTTGTGTCACCTCTCCTCTGTTGTGTCACCCCCCCACATCTCCTCTGTTGTGTCACCCCCCCCATCTCCTCCTCTGTGTCACCCCCCCATCTCCTCTGTTGTGTCACCCCCCCCCCATCTCCTCTGTTGTGTCACCCCCCCCATCTCCTCTGTTGTGTCACTCCCCCCCCCCATCTCCTCTGTTGTGTCACTCCCCCCCCCCATCTCCTCTGTTGTGTCACTCCCCCCCCCATCTCCTCTGTTGTGTCACTCCCCCCCCATCTCCTCTGTTGTGTCACTCCCCCCCCATCTCCTCTGTTGTGTCACCCCCCCCAAATCTCCTCTGTTGTGTCACCTCTCCTCTGTTGTGTCACCCCCCCCACATCTCCTCTGTTGTGTCACCCCCCCCATCTCCTCTGTTGTGTCACCCCCCCCATCTCCTCTGTTGTGTCACCCCCCCCATCTCCTCTGTTGTGTCACCCCCCCATCTCCTCTGTTGTGTCACCCCCCCATCTCCTCTGTTGT
This sequence comes from Rana kukunoris, assembly GCA_029574335.1. NCBI lineage: Eukaryota > Metazoa > Chordata > Amphibia > Anura > Ranidae > Rana > Rana kukunoris. The sequence continues at coordinate 361,577,588 of CM056052.1, forward strand.
GTCACCCCCCCATCTCCTCTGTTGTGTCACCCCCCCATCTCCTCTGTTGTGTCAACTTCCCATCTCCTCTGTTGTGTCACCTCCCCATCTCTTCTGTTGTGTCACCTCCCCATCTCTTCTGTTGTGTCACCCCCCCATCTCTTCTGTTGTGTCACCCCCCCCATCTCTTCTGTTGTGTCACCCCCCCCATCTCTTCTGTTGTGTCACCCCCCATCTCTTCTGTTGTGTCACCCCCCCATCTCTTCTGTTGTGTCACCCCCCCCCATCTCTTCTGTTGTGTCACCCCCCCCATCTCTTCTGTTGTGTCACCCCCCCCATCTCTTCTGTTGTGTCACCCCCCCCATCTCTTCTGTTGTGTCACCCCCCCCATCTCTTCTGTTGTGTCACCCCCCCCATCTCTTCTGTTGTGTCACCCCCCCATCTCTTCTGTTGTGTCACCCCCCCCATCTCTTCTGTTGTGTCACCCCCCCCATCTCTTCTGTTGTGTCACCCCCCCCATCTCTTCTGTTGTGTCACCCCCCCCATCTCTTCTGTTGTGTCACCCCCCATATCTCCTCTGTTGTGTCACCCCCCATATCTCCTCTGTTGTGTCACCCCCCCATCTCTCCTCTTGTGTCACCCCCCCATCTCTCCTCTTGTGTCACCCCCCATATCTCCTCTGTTGTGTCACCCCCCATATCTCCTCTGTTGTGTCACCCCCCATCTCTCCTCTTGTGTCACCCCCCCCATCTCCTCTGTTGTGTCACCCCCCATATCTCCTCTGTTGTGTCACCCCCCATATCTCCTCTGTTGTGTCACCCCCCATATCTCCTCTGTTGTGTCACCCCCCATATCTCCTCTGTTGTGTCACCCCCCATATCTTCTGTTGTGTCACCCCCCATATCTCCTCTGTTGTGTCACCCCCCATATCTCCTCTGTTGTGTCACCCCCCATATCTCCTCCTCTCTCCCACCCACCACTCTTTAATCCCCCCTCTCTCTCTCTCTCTCATCCTCACCCCCACCAACTCTCTCTCTCTCTCTCTCTCCCCACACAATTAAAGGAAGGAAAACGACACTACAGTAGAGGAGCTCCACCCACAAACTCTGGCTCAAAGCGTCTCGCGGTATGGGGGTCTTTCTTGGGGAAGGGGACACTGATGGGTGGGTTCCCTGATCTAATTAAGGGGGGACCGATATAAGGTAAACGGGAGTCGTGGTGGATTACAAGGCCCAGCATTTTACTATAGGAGGCATTGGTGGACTACAAGGCCCAGCATTTTACTATATGAGGCATTGGTGGGACTAAAATGCTGGGCCTTGTAGTCCACCAATGGATCTATAGTAAAATGCACCAATGCTCTAGTGTCAGTGTGTAGCGGTCAGTGTGTATTGTGTAGTGGTCTGTGGGTAGTGTATTGTGTAACGGTCAGTGTGTATTGTGTAGCGGTCAGTGTGTATTGTGTAGTGGTCAGTGTGTAGCGGTCTGGCGGGGGAGGGGGGGGGCTCCACAGGATTAGCTCGCACAGGGCGCCTGAACACCTAAGGCCGGCCCTGGACACGCCCCATCCCCATGCTGTGCGCCCAGAGGCACGCACGAGCGGCGATCGTGAGCACAACACATGTGACCAGCTGTGATTGGAGCCCGCAGGATCGGCATACCACATCCACCTGAAGGGGGGGAGATGTTCCTACTGGAGTCATTTACAATAGCCGGTATAGAAGTGGTTAATGGAGATACATTTCTGACCATTTGCAATGCATAAAGCACTTCTAAACGCTTTTTAACCTTCGGCTGTTAGCTGTCAAGTTCTATCGTTCAGGAGAGGTTGTAAAACGTCCCGTGTACATGGAGCCTAAGAGTCCCCTTTCTCAGGGAACACATTTTCCATTGTTTTTTTTCCTTCTTCTTTCAGGAAGAGTCACCTTAACCTGGCACCATGCAGCGAAAAGGAAAGCCCAGAGCTGAGAGTCAGTGAGCACAGTCTGTCCATCGCCCTCATAGTTCTCCACCTCCACAAGAAGCCCCCAGGGGTCGCTGGTGTGGAAATAAAGAGAAGTCATAAGGAGAAGAAGAAGAAGAAGAGGGAGGAGGAGGGGGAGGGGAGAGGAAAGGAGAGACTGAGGGGAAAGCGACAAATGAAAACAACTTTCTTCTACTTACACACATTGGAAGAAAAAAAAAAAAGAAAAAACTTGCCATATGATATGAAGAGAGTGGTAATCTGATGCCGCACTTCACCCTGAGGAGACAGAGCGGGGCGCACCGGACACGGCGGAGCTCCTGGGTGCCCTGCAGCTGTGAGGAGGAGGAGGAGGGGCGGAGAGCACCCAGGACCGGAGCACAGGCGGAGGAGAGCGGATAGAAGGCACTCAGTGTCCGGGGACTACCCCATACAGTCCGGGGACTCCCCCCGTACATTCCGGGGACTCCCCTCATACAGCCCCGGGACCCCCTCACTTCACACACGGTGTCCATGTGGCACATGGAGGAGACACTGTGCTGACTTCAGGGGGGCTCCCGCCAACTCTGCTCCAACTTGTCCAATGACACAGAGAGCGGCTCTGGTGATGGCTGAGCTCTTCCTGCCCTATGATGATGAAGAAGACCAATAACCACAAAGCCAGCAATCATGTTCCCAGGGAAGGCTGCCTGTCTGCACTGTCCCCTCGCTTCTCCCTCAGAGACTATGGTTTCTGCATGGCCACCCTTCTGCTCTTCTGCCTGGGCTCCCTCTTCTACCAGCTCAATGGGGGACCTCCTCAGATCCTGCTGGACCTGCGCCTCTACCTGGGTAAGCTGCAAACTTGCTGGGAGTGAGTGACCTGATCTGCACAGTAGGGGGGAGGGGGGACCTGACCTGTTGAGGGTGCCTATGAATACAGCAGGTTTGGTGTACAGAATGTAGCTGCAGGTGTTTTGACAGGACACACAACATCTGCAGGACAGGAATGTATGATAGCTCTGATCTCCAATCACAGCTCATTTTATACCCAGAGTATACTTTCATACCGGCGACATCCCATCCAACAAACAAATCGCCTTCTTAATCCAAGCATGTCCCTTGTGTTCAGCGCCATTCAAAAACCAGAGCTTTCACAACCTGTATGGGTGGTCAACGTGGACGGACTTGTGCCCATTTACATCAGGCTACCTCCGATCCATCGTGTTTAGGTGCAGAAAAACAAAAAAAGAGCGCAGACTCAAGGGTGAGCGGATGTAAAAAGACGCAAGTTCATTCATGTGCACCAACCATGGAGCATCTGATCAGTTCCCCTAAAAAAAAAACGAAAATACAATCGGTTAGCCTGTGTAAAAGGGCCAATGAACATAAAGCGATTGTGGTTTGAACAAAAATGTAATTCAAGTGTTTATTCTTAACTTTTAGCGGAAATAAAATGCAGAAAATACTTGCCTCCACCAGCCAATTAAATGATTGCCAGCTGCTTTTATCGTCTTTCTAGGCACCAGGTTTTAACCCTCTTGATTGGCCTGTGGTGGATGACATCATCCCTGGCATACACGCATGCGCACAGGGGTCAGCTATTCTGGCACAGCCAGAAATGCACAATAAATTGTGGGCCACTAATGTAAGAGGGCGCTTTTCAATGGGCCACTTATGTAAGAAGACACCTTTCAATGGGATACTAATGTAAGAGGGCACTTTTCCATAGGCCACTAATGTAAAAGGGAGCTATTTAATGTGACACTAATGTAAGAGGCAACTTTTCAATGGGCCACTAGTGTAATAGGGAACTTGTCAAAGTGATAATAATGTAAAAGGGCACTTTTTTTTTTTAAATGGACCACTTTTCAATGGGACACTAATGTAAGTGGGTTCTTTTCATTGGGCCACTAATATAAGAGGTTGCTTTTCAATGAGACACTAATCTAAGAAGGTGCTGCTTTTTATTGGGCCACTAATATAAGGGGGTGCTTTTCAATATGAGACAATAATGTAAGAGGGCACTTTTCATTGGGCCACTAATGTAAGAGGGATCTTTTCATTTGGACACTAATGTAAAAGGGAGCTTTTCAATGGTCCACTAATGTAAGAGGGAGCTTTTCAACGTGACACTAAATAAGTGGGATCGTTTCATTTTTACACTTATGTAAGAGGGAGCTTTTCAATGGGACACTAATGTAAGAAGGTGCTTTTTAATGGGCCACTAATATAAGAGGGCTCCTTTTCAATGGGAAACTAATGTAAAAGGTTTTTTTTTTATGGGACACTAATGTAGGATGGTGCTGTTCAATGGGATACTAATGTAGGGGGCGCTGTCCAATGGGACACTAATGTAAGAAGGCGCTTTTTAATGGGCCACTAATATAAGAGGGCTCCTTTTCAATGGGAAACTAATGTAAAAGGTTTTTTTTTTATGGGACACTAATGTAGGATGGTGCTGTTCAATGGGATACTAATGTAGGGGGCGCTGTCCAATGGGACACTAATGTAAGAAGGCGCTTTTTAATGGGCCACTAATATAAGAGGGCTCCTTTTCAATGGGAAACTAATGTAAAAGTTTTTTTTTTTATGGGACACTAATGTAGAATGGTGCTGTTCAATGGGATACTAATGTAGGGGCGCTGTTCAATGGGACACTAATGTAAGAAGGCGCTTTTTAATGGGCCACTAATATAAGAGGGCTCCTTTTCAATGGGAAACTAATGTAAAAGTTTTTTTTTTTTTTTATGGGACACTAATGTAGGATGGTGCTGTTCAATGGGATACTAATGTAGGGGGCGCTGTTCAATGGGACACTATTGTAAGAAGGCGCTTTTTATTGGGCCACTAATATAAGAGGGCTCCTTTTCAATGAGCAACTAATGTAAAAGGGGGGTTTTCTATGGGACACTAATGTAGGAGGGCGCTGTTCAATGGGACACTAATGTAAGGGGCTCCAGTGACCTCCAGTGTAAGGGGACAATCTAATGTGCACAAACTATTTGTGATGATAAACTTTTGTTTAAATAACATTATTGTGATTATAATTACTAGGGTTGTCCCGATACCACTTTTTTAGGACCGAGTACAAGTACCGATACTTTTTTTTTCAAGTAGTCGCCAATACCGATACTTTTTTTAAATGTCCCCCACAAATGCAGCCATGTCCCCCACAAATGCAGCCATGTCCCCCCTACCTAGCCACCGCCGTCCGGGGAACATCACAGCATTCATTTGAATAGCTGTAGTGTTCCCGCCCGTATAGACACTCCCCCTTGCTCGGGATTGGACAGATCACGATCACCCATCCAATCCTGAGCAAGGGGGAGTGTCTATACGGGCGGGAACACTACAGCTATTCAAATGAAAGCTGTGATGTTCCCGCACAATGTTTAACCCATGCGGCGGTGGGTTTCGATGCGGGGGGGGGGTTAGTATTCTCTTCTGGTATCGGGGGTATTTGCGGGAGTACAAGTACTCCCGCAAATACTCGGTATCGGTACCGATACTGGTATCGGTATCGGGACAACCCTAATAATTACTATTCTTTATTGCCACTTTACAGAGCAGAGCATATGTATTATTGTTATAATAAAATAGAACCGCAAAAGAGCATTAACAAAGCATTTTACCATACTCGTGTGTGTGTGTGGTCAGATATATGAGAGATGATGTGCAATTCGTTGTTCTGGGTTATTGCACATCATTGCTACATGTATTATGTTATTAACCTCCCTGGCGGTATGATTCTGTCTGGAATTACGTACCAAAAGCGGTACAATTATTTGCATGGGAATTTTTATACTGTAGGCCTGCAATTCTTAGGAATAACTTGCTTAAATCTGTCCAAACAAGACATCCCGGGTATGATAAAGTTTGAAAAACAAAATCATAATTTTTTATATAATAAAAAACTATAAATAATTATAACAAATTATAATGTAATTATAATAAAAAATATTCAATAATGTAATCAACTCAAAAACACTGAAATTTGCTCAGTTGCAGAATTGTCGCTGTCATTATTTTATTTTTTTATGACGAATTTCGCCACAAATCGCTATCGCTCAATTCTGCAAGTGATTAAAATTTATTATCGCTGTTTTCTAGCTGATCTAAAACCATTTTTGACATAAAGGGACACTTTTGGTTGCTATGGGCAATCTACAGTTTCCAGGCAGAAAGAACACTTTTTATTTTATAAAAGAACATGTAGGGCACTGGACAGACCACTAGGGACAAGGGGGGTGTGTATTTTTTACATACAGTACTGTAATCTATAAGATTACAGTATACTGTATGTAAAGTGTTTGTTTACTTTTTTGAATTTGGCGCCGTTCTCCGCTTCCGTGCGTCGTAACGTCGCAGGGAACGGAGCTCGGCGGCACACGGGGACGCTGTGTGAATCGAGCGAGCACCCGCTCGCTCACACAGCGGGGATGCATCGCTGGATCCAGGAACAAGGTAAGCCAGCGCGCGCTGCAGGCTCTGCATGGCTACCCCGAGCGTGACTCGGGGATACCGTTCTTAGCAGAAAAAACCCACCCCGAGTCACGCTCGGGGATACCGCCAGGGAGGTTAAACATGCATTTTACGCTTGTTCTGCAGATTTGTTTTACCATTGGAACAGACAACTTACTGTATATCAGTTGGTCAGTGGAGTCCTTAGCTTGTTGTCATAGTTAGGTGTACTAATCATTAACATATTAAATATGTGGCATACATTTTAACTGAGTATTATGTGCATAATAATTTAAATATGTTGTATAAAGATTTTTGGGAGCAACATGTGTTCCTAATGCAGAGAATGTTTATTTTTTACATGCTTTGACTACTTCCACAGTAGCAGCGGTGTAGGGAAAAGTAAAGTGTGTCTGACTATATATAATGATAAACTTAATGGCTGTAGATTAATTTTAAAATGCCACTGTCATTTTAGCTGCTAACATTTTTCATACAGGAGATAGTTGCAAGCGTTTTCTGGTTTGTAAAATAGCATATTTACTTAAACTTGGCATTTGAATGGACTATCAGGAATGAATCAGAAAATAAATAACACAGTGGCTAAGTGGTTAGAACTTCTGGCTAGCAGCACTAGTCTTTTGATTCAAATCCCAACCATGGTACTACCTGTATAAAGTTTGCATGTTCTTCCTGTGCATGTGTGGGTTTCCTCCGGGTACTCTGGTTTCTTCCCACACTCCACTCCAAAGACTAGGAGTGTGGGAGGAAGGTAGGTAGGTTAAAGGGACACTAAAGTCAGGGCTTTTAAAAAAACAAACAAAAAAAAAAAAAAACATGTTATACTTTCCTCCACTGTGCAGTTTGTTTTGCACAGAGTGGCTCGGAAAGCTGTCTTCTGGGGTCCCTCGGCGGCTGTCTGGGCTCCTCCTCGCAAAAGCTTTCCATCTTCATGCGAGGGCGCTCGCACGGTGGAAAGCTTTTGCGAGCACGCTCCCGTGATACAGCGGCGGCCATAGCCGCCGACTGTATCACTCGGCTCCGCCCCCCGGCGCGCCGCGAACATCTGTTGACAGCAGCGCCAGCCAATGGCTGCGCTGCTATCAATCCACCCAGCCTAGCCAATCAACGGCCAGGCTGGGAACCGGCGCTGTAAGATGTTTTACCTTAATGCATAGGATGCATTAAAGTAAAAAAACTTTTACCTTTACAACCCCTTTAATTTGCTCCTGTCTAAATTGGCCCTAGCATGTGTATAAAAGTTAACATTCAGGACCATAGAGAAAATAAAGATGGCAAAAAACAGGACTGCCATTTGCACAAAATAATGTAAAAGCTATATACACCCATGTTACCATGTTAGTATTTTTACCATATTCCCTACTTCCTATATACACCCCCTCCTTCCTAACACTTGAACTGAAACCGAAAGACTATTATGGAAATATCAAATATTTTCTATTGGTTTTCAGTGTATTCAGTAGACACTCTTTCCTGATACTGATTGAATTTGTACAGCACTGTTAGAAAGTGATTTTTGACATTCATCATGGGTAAAAAGAAAATAAGAAATACAGGGGACCAAATTTTGTCCTGCAAATCATGTAGGAAGATGCAGATGTCTAGTCATGCTTGACTCTTTTTAATAGGTTACAGCAAGATCTTGTTCTGTGAAAGACGGGGAAGTGACCTGTATTCATTCTGTAAATGTATTGCATTTGGCATAAAGTAATATTAATCTGTTAAACTGAAAAGCTGGTTGGGTTTTCTTAGGTAATTAAATATTTAGGTTGACCATCTGAACAAAGCATGGAAAGTGAATCTTTCCATATACTTTGCATAAATAGTTCTCTGTGCTGCTAGGAACTATATTAAACTATTACAGACGTTTACATGAAACCTCGTATGTAGCTAGCTTTTTTTTTTTTGGAATCCTGGACTAAAACACTGATCTTATGTTCTTCTTATATGGATCTATATATTCCCTAAGAATTTGGGGGCTTGGTCAGTATATTAAAAATATACTGACTAGGGTAGTCCCGATACCGATAGTAGTATCGGTACCGGGACCGATACTGAGTATTTGCGGGAGTACTTGTACTCCCGCAAATACCCCCGATACCCAAATAGAATACTCCCCCCCCCCCCCCACCCCCGTCGCCAACGCCGCATAAGCGAATCCGACCCCGCCGCCGTATATACAATGCCGCCGCGAACATTATAGGCAAGTTGAATAGCTTTTTTCCCCGCTGCGCGTGTATAGACACTCCCCCTTGCTCGGATCTGTCCAATCCCGAGTAAGAGGGAGTGTCCTTAACATGACGCGCGGCCTGGAAAATAGCCATTGAAAGGCACGGTGGCGGCTTTGTATATACGGCGGTGGCTTTGTATATATACGGCGGCGGCATCATCATCATCAGGTAGGGGGGGCATGGCTGCAATATGGGGGGGCATGGCTGCAATATGTGGGGGACATGACATGGCTGCAATATGTGGGGGACATGACATGGCTGCAATATGTGGGACATGACATGGCTGCAATATGTGGGACATGACATGGCTGCACTATGGGGGACATACATGGCTGCACTATGTGGGGGACATACATGGCTGCAATATGTGGGGGACATACATGGCTGCAATATGTGGGGGACATGGCTGCATTTGGGGACACATTTAAAAAAAGTATCGGTATTCGGTATCGGCGACTACTTGAAAAAAAGTATCGGTACTTGTACTCGGTCCTAAAAAAGTGGTATCGGGACAACCCTAATACTGACAATTTTTGAAAGGAACCTCATGACGCATCCAATAGTCCTTCAGAGAATTCCAAAAGAACAGGAAGAAGGTCCTGGAGGATTTGGGGATGGTCCACATTTGGAAAATAGACATTGGCAAAGATGATCTGAACACCCTGAACCTTCCCCTTTAGCAAGAGTAAGTGACCCTGGGCATCCAACCGCTTCTCACAAAGAGACCACGGTACTGACTTAACAACCAGTATACTGACCCCTTTAGATTTAGAAAATGGGCAAAGGACTGTGATACGCCAATGAAATGTCTTTATTGGTCAATTTGGGAACTCTGTCACTTCTAATGCCCTGTACACACGATTGGTTCATCCGATGAATACGGTCTAATGGATTTTTTCATCAGATATCCGATAAAGCTGACTTTCATCAGTCTTGCCTACACACCATCATTTAAAAAAAACGATTGTGTCAGAACGCGGTGACGTAAAACACAACGATGTGCTGAGAAAAATTAAGTTCAATGCTTCCGAGCATGCGTCGACTTGATTCTGAGTTTTTAACCAATGGATTTCCGTTTTTTTTTTTCTTTTATATCGTTTTTTTTAACCATCAGATAATTTTAAAACAGGTTCTAAGTTTTTTCACTGATGGGGGGGGGGGGGGGGAATGATGGGGCCCACACACGATTGTCCCATCTGATGAAAACGGTCCATCAGACTGTTTTTATCAGACAAACTGATCATGTGTGTACGTGGCATAAGGTGCATTTTTTGCAGAATTTCAATTTGGGTTTTACCCTTCCGGAGATTGGCTACTAGACATGAGCATTTTTTTGACCCCATACATTGAGGGTGGAGATCTGAAGGAAGCCCATGGCAGGCCGAGAAAAGGCACACTAACGGGAAAGTTAAGGGAAGAAAAGCCACAAAGCAGCCCTGGATGAGCGAGAACAGAACCCAAGAGAGGGAAGTCCAGAGGAGAAAGAAGAGATGAGAGGTAAAAGTGGCAAAGAGGAGGGGGAAGAGAAGGGAAGGGTAAGAATGTAGAGGTCAGAAAAAGAGATAAGGGAAGATAAATGGCCAAGGGGTAGAAGGTATAACCCTTGTCGTCTCCCTTCCAGCTGACAGAAAGGGTAGGGAAAAAGAGAAACAAGGGGAGGGGTAGGAGAAGTCTACAAAAATGTATCACTCGGGTCCCTGATGGAGCACACAGGCACTTAAGCAGGGAGCCACCCTATCTGACATGCACAAGAATAAAAAGTATAAAAATAGAGGAGGTGCCCGAACTGGGTGTCCAAGAAAATCCTAGTGAGGAACTGATAGGACCGCACTCTACACTTGCTGAAAGGTCCAGAAAGCAGTGGATAAAATAAGAGAACAGGTGGATTCGCTGTCACATAAAGCTGGGAGACACAGGAGCGAAGCCAAGCCCTGTCCTCTGACCTGATGGCACGAGACAGAAGATATCTAAAGCCCTGTCCAATATCAAATAATATTATGCGAACATACATCAGACAGTAACATATATAATTGAAATGTTAACAAAATACTCCGCTGTGGGATGGACCCCATAGCCCCATGAGAATAGCCATTGCCCACGTTATGATGGAAAAGGTGAAAAAAAAACAGCAGAACACTCTCTCCAGAAGCGGCGCTGGTACTTGTAGGCGTAATGGGAGGTTAAATGCACCCTGCTATCGGCCAAAATGCACCGCAAATCCCCCCCCCCCATAATGTGGGCGGTAAAAATAGCAGCGTTTTACCTCTGACGCTATGGGCGGCTCCATTTATAGGTGGAACTCCGCTCTAAAAAAATAAAAAGTGTTTATATGCTTATTTTTTTATATCAATACACATGTATTACCTTTCACTTCTATTTTAGGATTTATAGGGCATTGCAATAAAGCTTTTGTTGAGAGAAAAAAACATTCCCCTCTGGTTGATCAATGTACATTGCAGGGATTTTAACAAACTTTGGTGTACGTTTATCAAACATTGATAGTTTATCTAATTTCAGTTCTCAGAGAAAAATCTTCTCATCTGATGGCCTCTACACACGATCCAAATATCAGAAGAAAAGTGTAGTCCGAGGAAGAATCGTACAATTTTCAGATCGCGTGTACACGACAGTTCATCTGATATTATTTGATCGGATAAGCACGAAAAGGACTGCCTGTGGTCTCCTGATACACCTGTGTGATTACAGAGCAGCTGAGTTTTAAAAGTGAAACCAAAATAAAAATAAAATCACATGATGACATGAAAATAAAGGCATTTTGACCACTGGAGCTTTTTTTAACTTTTTACACACATTTTGGCACATTCTTTTAACGCGCATATGGCAGTGTTTTTTTTTTATTGTGCATTTTGGTGCTTTTTAACCACTTAAGACCCGGACCAATACGCTGGTAAATGACCCACAAATAGAGCTTTCTTTTGGTGGTATTTGATCACCTCTGCGATTTTTTTTTTTTTGCGCTATATACAAAAATAGAGCGACATTTTTGAAAAAAAAAAACGCTATTTTTTACTTTTTGTTAAAAAAAAATCAAATAAACTAAATTTTAGTCAAACATTTAGGCCAAAATTTATTTAGCCACATGTCTTTAGTAAAAAAAAAAAATCGCAATAAAAAAAAATAGCTACCTAGCGGGAATAGCGACACTAATACAGCGATCAGAAAAATGATCGCTTAGTGACGCTGGCAATAGGGAGTGAAAGGGTTAACTAGGGCGGTGATCAGGGGGTTAAAACTTTATTGGGGGGGTAGGGGGGCTATCCTGAACCTAACACTAACTGTGTCTGTCACACTGACACTAAATGCAGTGATTAGATCACTGCATTCAGTGACACTGTGACAGGGGGGTGGGGGGGGCGATCACAAGGGGTTAATATGCCTATGTGAGTGTGTGTCAGTGTTGTGTTGGTGCACACTTACTTGTGATGTCTTCTCTCATCAGCAGCGCTGGGAAACAGCGCTGCGATGAGAGATTACATCATTTCCTCCTTCCTGTGTAAACACAGGAGGAGGAAGTGACAGGATGGGAGCGCGCTCCCATTGGCTGGGAGCGATCGCGGGGGGGGCGGGTATTCGCCGACATCCGCCCGCTGATCCCGGATCGCTCCCGGAGCCAGGGGGACCCCCGCATGCCGCGGAGGGGGTCCCGATGGGACCCCCGAACCGCACTTAGGCGGGGACGTAAATTTACGCCCTTGTGCCTGTACGTGCCATTCTGTGGCCGTATATGTGCGTGCGGGGGTCCTTAAGTGGTTAAAACACACATTTTGGCCCAGGTTATTTTAACATGCCTTTTTGTGTGGTTTAACGCACACTTTGGAGCTTCTTTTAGCATGTAGTTTGACACTTTTTAACGCATTTTGATTAGCTTTTTATGCGTATTTTGGCAAACAGCACATTTGCTAGCCACGTTTGGGGTGCCACTAGCAATGGCACCGCAAGCATATCATGCATTTTCCTGACGCCAGACATGGCAGCATACATATGATATAGCCCCGCCCCTATATCCACCCACAGGACACGTTTTAACTCTCTATAAAACTCTGACTGAGAGCTACCTCCCCCATTCTCCTTTTTGTCCTCAAAGATCAACCTACAGACCGTTTCATTCAGAAAAAGCCCTTACCTTCCGACTATGTCGAAGTTTCGGCTGGGTTCAGCCTCTCCCAGTTCGAGGTCCCACATCTTAGGCACGCACGCTAAATGCACCAACAAAGTGGGGAACCCCTTCTGGTGGTCTTCTGGGGTTGAGGTGTTCTCTAATCAGAGACGACAGTCCTTCTTTGGCATTGCCGGCGATGGAGTCTGATTTAAGCAAACTGGGACTGCATGATGCCTTCTTTCCTATGGAAGCCCTTTTTCCAGGTCTGTCAGTTTCTTTCTTGTTCTCATGTCTTTAAAAGGCCCTATACACACTGCAACTTCTGTTGTCTGATTTCCTTTAGAATTGCCGGGACCATGTGGTGCCTTGCCTGATTGCATACAGGTTGAGGCTTTAGGTTTTGGCCTCATATTGTATGGTTTTGATAAATCTGAGGGGGAGAAAAATCTGCAGAAGATTGTATGGTGTGTAGCCAGCTTAAAAGTGTCCTTTTGTGTGGATGGGTGTTGGCCCTCCCAATTGTATTAGAGTAGAGATGAGAGAGCTGAGTCTCAGGTGATCAAATTGCAGGGAGCAGATGGACAGGTAATGAATGTCTTTTCTATTCAAGCATCCAGAGAGGCAGCATCTCCTTCTGAGGTAAGTCTTATCTATCCTAGTAATGGGGATATATGGGGGGGAAGGAGTAAGGACCAATGTATTACTAGGGGGATGGGGGTTTTGCCAGATTTATTTTGTTTAAATTATTAGTATTTGTAAAAAAAAAAAACCTGAGATATATGTATATATTTTTCACTTTCACTTCCCTTATTTCTGTGGTCATGCAGTCCCCCTTGCACCTTTTCAGTAACTCCCATCAGCATGAGCCTACCGCAACATAACAAAGACCACCCCCACTATCAGGTAAAGGGCCAAATTTTGGTAAGTAAGAAGACGCGGGAGAAAAGAGTGCATTGAGCCCTGACGAGCATGCCTTCTTATCTGTTGCAACCCCGGCCGCTCACACCCGCTCAAGGAGGTTCAGAGGCCCTCTCTGGATCATCAGGATTTTTCAGGGTGGAAGGTGTCTCCTCCAGTCCTGGCAGACCCCAGTACAAAGGGTGCAAACGTACGCTTGGAGAACGCACACAGCTTCTCCTCTGAGGGCTCAGCGCCCAAAAGGCGAATGTTGGTCATGTGGAGATGAACCTATGCCTGGAAAGTTACTTTGCAGAGACTGCTTCTGGCCTCTGGCAAGCTGCCCGGAGTTTGGGAGTCAGCAGGTGTCAATCTTGCTTAGCAAAAATAGTCCCCAACCCCCTGGCTGAATTTTCCAGTCATCTCGGGCAGCCAGGGACAGAAGTGGACGGACAGTATGGGCACTACACCAGGTCTAAACCAAGTCATTCAACCCTCTCTAACTGGAGGGGTACCAGGCACTTCGGGGGTGACTCCAGCCCAGCAGATTAGGCAGGTAGTTCCCCAAACCCAGTATTATAGCCAACCTTTCAGGCAGAGGGAGATGATATTGCCTCCTCCTCAACAGAAAATCCTGAAGGTTGAGGCTTTGTTTTAATCCGGAACCTCCTCCAAAGAAGGAGAAAACCTGTTATTAAACACCATACAATCTGATTTTAAAATTGTTTGACAATCGCTGTACAATATGCATTAGGTACCGTTATTCTTTCAGGACACCCCAAATGCCATGCGATTTCTGCTGTGATAGGTCAAGTTGGAGAACGCACCTTTCATAACATTGTGCAAAGCTGGTCGCCCTCAAATAGGAGCAGGGGCTTCTATTTGCGAACATAGGGCAACCAAGTGAATGGGCCGCACCCAGGCGAGTTGCAACGTTGAGTACAAATCGCTCTTCGAAAATCGCATTGCATATACATTGGTCTACTCTAAGTGACAATATCAAATACCTCTGAAAGGTGTTCTAAGCACAGATTGCTTTTCAGTGTAATAGCAGATCCTGCTGCAGGTGTGAACAAGCCTTTGGGTTCCATAGGAGGAATCTAAAGAAGCAGGTAAGTTACCCTTTTCTCTTATGACAGAAATAGGAAGCCTGTTTCAGGTGGAATTAGAAAAGGGAGAGAGAAAATCCTCCAACCATAGGTTGCAGAAGTTGTATCCACTAATGGGGGAAGGATGCGACTCCTTTATCTACCCACCAACGGTGGATGCGGCAGTTACCAGATGCATTGCTTTAACATCCGTAGCAAGTACTATGTGAGTGTGTGGGCGCAGAACTTGGAGTATGCGATTAAAACCAGCTGCCAAAGAGAGGAGTCAAGGCTCTTGATGAGATAACTTTCAGCGGACTTTACAGACGAGGCAGCTATAAACATCATTCGATGGTCATCCAGAGCCATGCCTGGCTCAATCACAGCCAAAAGTGCACTGGGGCAAAAATCCTGGACGGCTGGCCCATTCTCAAAACAGAATTGCTGTAAACTGCCTTTTGATGGGAAGGCGCTGTTTTGCCAAAATACTGGAAACTATCTTCTCCAGGGTTACAGGAGGAAAATCAGATCTTCTGGCCCAAGATCAAAGAGCCAGAGGGGGCAACTATTCAGAGGAGCGCCAAACAGGTACTGCTATTTTAGAGGCCTTCGCCCATCCAAGGGCGTCAGAAGGCGTTGGAGGGGTACACATTCAACCTTCGTAAAATCACAGGAGGCCAAGACCCATGCGGCTCCCCAAGATACTGAGAAGCCCTTTTAACGCCGGGCCTGCCCAGGAGGCAGTTGGAGCCAAGTGGCTCAAAGTGACCCATTTCTGGTAAGACCACTGCCAAAGAATAGTGGTTTCAGCCCTCAGTGGCGCAAGGCCATGTAAGAAAAGAAATGGCTGTGCATCCAGGATTTTTTTATTTATTTTTTTCCTTTTATTGTTCAAAGTGATGACACCAAAGATACCAACACGAGGTCACAGACTCATTTCACACATTCATTTTGTGCTTAATCGTTTCCAATGGCAAGGCCGTTATTGGTTGTTCAATCGGCAGCCTCCAGAACTACCTCAAGAGGCTGAATCAATTTATACGGATTGACTCAAGATGGAGTCTCTCAATACCATAAATCCAGGTCATTCAACAAGGTTACTGGAGGATTTCAGTGGACCTGCAGTATACCTATCAGCATGTCCCGATCCTTCAGTCATACCAACCATTTTGAGTTGAGGGGCAAGCATTGCCAAAACTAGCTGGTGCCTATGCAGAATATGCTCTACCTAGGGGCCCGATTTAATACTCGGGCAGCTTCAGTTTCCTGCCACCTCAAACTCCCTAAAGTCAGGGAGATGTTCCAACAGGCGTTGGCTGCACCAGTGATGTCAGCATCCCAGTGCATGAGTCCTCTCAGGACAATGGCTTCTTGTATTCCGATGATTCTCTGGGCTCGCTGGAAACTCAGTTTTCCAACAAGACTTCCTGATGCAATGGAAGCGTTTGTCTAGCCGGAGGCACCAGATTTCTGGTGTTTTAAAAAAAAAAAAAAAACTGCTAAATGGCTTAGTCTATTAGGGCTGCAGCCATGGATCATTGTTGCTGCAGATACCAGCACAGCAGGGTGGGGCTCCACCTGCGAGCATCTCAGGATCCAGGGCAGGTGGGAATTTCCCACAGAGTGCCTAGTTTCCAATATTCTGGAACTCCTACCAGCATTGAACACTTTACTGCCAAACATATTGGGTCTGCCAGTCCTACTCCGTCTGGACCACGTGGCAGCAGTCCTATATACAGCGACAAGGTGACATGCACAGCCAATCCCTCCTGAGAGAGGTGGAACCAATCATGACTTTGGCCCAGCAATATCTCCCAGATTTGAGGGCCATATATCTTCCAGCCTATCAGAATTTGGAAGCTGATGTCTATCTGGGCAATTCAAGGATCCCAATAAATGGCCCCTTCACACCGAAGTGTTCCAAGGGATCATCCACGAGTGGTGGTTACCACAACTGGATCTGTTTCGCCTCATCGGCCTACTACAAGGGGAACCGGTTCCTCTCGTGTTACCCTCATCCATTAGTGGAGGGGACAGATGCCTTTACCATTCCTTGGGTTGGGCAACTGGCCTATATCTTCCCTCAAGGAATTTTAGGATTAAATAAATTAATGAGATTTGACAGTCATCACAGGTTTTCCTTCTGGCCTTTACAGACCATGGGTCTCTCTGGCAATGGGTATCAGCGTGTGCACACCGATCACTCTGCCAGTGACTCCTCATCTCTTCTTATCTGAGGGAGATGCACTACATCGGCAACCATCACAACTAACTTTAGCAGCCTGGAAATTGTAAGGCAGAGATTACAAGAGTTTTCCAGATGTTTTCCAGAGGGGATTAGAACTTTGCAGAGTTCTTCGAAAGGGTCAATCAATGCCATCTACTCCAGAAAATGGATTGGGTTCACAAGCTTTGCAGCTGGGCATCAGTTTGACCCTCGTGACCCAAATTTATTCTTTAGTCTTTTTCTACAATCTGAATTGGATTTGGAGCTCAGTTTGCTTAAGGTGAAGATTTCTGTCATCTTGGCTTTTACCCAAAAGAAATGGGCAGCAAGCCTGCTGATGGATCACTTCATAGGAGGTACTTGGACTACGCCCTCCCAAGAGAAATGGGTTCCCTTAATGGGACCTGGCAGTAGTCCTCAATTTTCTAGCATACCCTCATTGTACTCTTGACAGAACACTGTTCTTTATGGGAGATCTCCTTAAAATCGGCTTTTCTATGAGCCGTGATTTCGGGGGAAGGTGCGTCGACTCCAAAATTTGGGGCAGCAGAGCCTTATTCCCTGTTCTTCCCAGACAGGGTTGGGCTAAGATCATTTTGTTCCAAAGCGTGACATCCATGTTTTGTCTTTCCAGGGAATGGGTGCTTCCAGACTTCCCAGCGCAACCAGATGCCGATCTGCACAAGTTGGACATTACAAAGTCCTTAAAGCCTATCTCGGGCTACTTCTACATTCAGAATGTTTTAAGATTTAAAGAGTAAGGGGCTTCGGCCAGAACCAGCTCGGCCTGAATCATGAAAATATTCACTCGGCATGAGGAGCCAGTAAGGATCCTCCAGGGACGGTTAGAGCTCATCGCCTCAACCAGGGTAATGTCATCTTCTTGGATAGCACAGGCAGGGTTGTCTCTGTAGACAGTCTGCAAAGAGGCTAGCTGGTCATCACATTATATGTTCTTAATCCACCACAGGGTGGATATAGCAGCTCTTACTACAGTAGAGTTTGGGAGGAAGTTTATCCAAGCTTCTTTGTCTTCAGTTTACAGCATTAAACCCTCCCTCTAGAAAGCTCTTCATGTATCATATGTATGCTGCCATGTCTGGCGTCAGGAAAATGGAAAATTGTATCAAATACTTACCGTAATTTTCCTTTCCTGATGCCAAGACATGGCAGCATACAAACCCTCCCTCTGATCTTTGTACTTTATACGGAGAATGGGGGAGGTAGCTCTCAGTCAGAGTTTTATAGAGAGTTAAAACCTGTCCTGTGGGTGGATAAAGGGGCGGGGCTATATCATGGGCATGCTGCCATTTCTTGGCTTTAGGAAAGGAAGATTATGGTAAGTATTTGATACAATTTTCCATTTTGCATGTGTTTCCAGAATGCACACAAAAATACTGGTAAAAAATGAGCCAAAATACATGTTAAAAAAAAAAAAATGAAAAAAGCAGCAAAAAGTACATCAAAAACTGCCAAAATACGCCCAAAAAAGGCCCAAAAAGCAAAATAGAAATTTTTGTTGCGCACAGTGTTTGACAAATTTGCTTGGAATCTAGGAGCCAGCTAAAAAAGTTAGGAGCCAGAAGACGCGCCCCGTCCCGCCAAGCTCGCACGCAGAAGCGAACACATTCGTAAGTAGCGCCTGCATATGTAAACAGTATGTGAGGTATCTCCGCAATCGATAGAGCAAGAGCAATAATTCTAGTCCCAGACCTCCTCTAACTCAAAACATGCAACCTTTAGAATTTTTTTAAACGTCGCCTATGGAGATTTTAAAGGGTAAAAGTTTGTCGCCATTCCACAAGTGGACGCAATTACCGGCTGGCGTGGACCCGCCGCAATCGCGTGGCGGGGGAGGTGGGGGCGCACGGAGATGCATGATCTTGTGTCTCCATGCGCCCCCACCTCCCCCGCCGGCCGGTAATTGAGGCCGCGGCTTTGCAGCCTTCTAAAGGCCTAAGCTTCCCTGGGTGGCAGGTCACTATTTCTTGTCCAAATTGCCACTGTCCGCCCGGATTTTGTTGAGCTCTGGTTCATGTCATTATTACCAGTTTCAATGTTTACACTATTTAATATGCACTTATTTTGCATTATTATATGTTTCATAGTTACAGTTGCATTTATGCATAATCAATTGTTTTTGTTGCTGGTATTGCACTAGCAACACGGTTTATTTTCAGTGCTGCACTTTTTAAATGTCCTTACTAGGGGTGCAACGGATCAAAAAACTCACGGTTCGGATCGTTCCTCGGATCAGGAGTCTCGGATCGAATAATTTTTCGGATCAGCAAAAAAAATAAAAAAATCTCCCCCACTGTAATATCCACATCTCCCCCACACTGCAGTGGCGTCACTCGGTGCAAAAAAATAAAAATGGTGTCACCCCCCCCTCAGTACAGACATCCCACAGTAGTGCAGACCTCAGACAGTAACCCCCACAACAATAGTGCAGACCTCTGACAGTGGCGTGTGTTTCCCTCGAGCGTGGGCTCCTCCTCTGTGGGTGTGAACAGAGAGGAGGGCTGCCGCCGGGTGTACCAAGATGGTCGCCGCTCCGGAGCTAGGCCGAAGCCGGGGACTTTCCTAGGCCGAGGCTCCGGAGCGCTCCGCAGATCGCGGGGTGTGCCGATCCGAATGGGGTGACCCGTTCGGATCACGGATCGGTGACGATCCGTTGCACCCCTAGTCATTACCTATACAATTTGTGTGATTGTTGAGCCAGCAGCACTTATTTAGATATTAGCATAGTAATTTTTTAACTTATTTATGTTTTCATAATAATCGGCTGTGGCAGCTGCAGTGCACTAATGAGGAAAGCTGCTGGACCCGTGTACCTAATGTGTCACATGACTGTGTATATGACTATATGTAACTATATACGCCGATCAGCCACAACATTATATCCTCCATAGCAAGACCTCCCACATTATACTGGATAGGTACACTTTTTGCCGCCAAAACAGCCCATACCCATTAAGACATGCACTCCACTAGATATCTGAAGGTATTCTGTGATATCTGGCACCTAGTCACCAGCGGCAGATCCTGTAAGTTGTGAGACGGGGCCTCCATGGATCGGACTTATTTTTCTAGCACATCCCACAGATGCTCCAATAGAGATCTGGCCAATTTGGAGGCCAATTCAACACCTCAAAGACATATTCTTCCATTGCTGTTAGTCCAACAACTCATATGCTGCCAGACAGAGGCACTATTTTAACATTTAAAATAATTTTCGGCCTGAAGATTACAACCTTTATGCCGCGTACACACGATCACTTTTTGTGATGGAAAAAAAAAACGAAGTTTTATGTGACGAAACAAAACGACGTTTTTCAAACTTCATTTTCCAAAACGACGTTTCATACACTATCGTTTTTCCAAAATGCTCTAGCAAAGCGCGGTGACGTACACCACGTTCGACGGCACTCTGTTCCATTAAAGCTCCGTCTCATAACTTGCTTATGAGCATGCACGGGTTTAAAAACGTTGTTTTAAACATTGTTTTGCCCACACACGATCACTTTTTATGACACAAAAAATGACATTTTGAAAAACGACACAAAAAATTCAAGCATGTTCGAATTTTTTTTTGGTCGTTTTTTTGAAGACCTAAAACGACGTATTGCCCACACACGATCATTTTAAATGACGTTTTTGAAAACGTCTTTTTTTTTCATCACAAAAAGTGATCGTGTGTACCGGCATCAGAATAAATTAGTGATAATTTTAATTCTGATATCAAGTTATATTAATACAATGGTTTCTGAAATGCAAAATGTCAGTAAAAACTACACTAAAGTTAATTTCAAGGCACACAAATCCAATATTCCAATTTTTTTTTTTGAACACATCTAAAAGATGAGGTTTCACAGAGTAAGTAAATGCCCAACGTGTCAAGCCTTAGAATTGCATGTACCTGTGAAATAGCAACACACTTCAGTCCCCGATATATTCCATATAAATAAACTATACCTGTGCTCAAATCTAAATATCTTATACATGTACTGTATATACCCAGTGTGACCACATGTTAAGACTAAAAATTTTGAATAATGGTGGGTAATAGTGTCGCGCTAAGCCAACAATTATGATGCATATAATATCACATAAATGCAAACATGATAGGCAAACGTAAATATAGTACAAATGGGTAATTGATACAATAAATATTATATAATAGTGCACCCAGTGTAACTGTCCAAATGGTATTAGAGTGACAAAAGGATGTCCACTTTAAGTGGCCGAAGAAGAAATAATAGTTCGAATGTTGAAATGACAGCACAGGATCTAATAAAATGTGACTTCTTGTATATGAATAAAACCCTCCACTGGTGATGATGTAGGCTTACCAGAAGGTGTAGACTCAAAAAAACATTGTGCAGCGCAAACTAATATAATATATAAATAAATCAGTAAAGTTCAAAGTTATCTATAACTCCAGTAATCCAATGTTTAGGATTCTCCACCGAGTGAAACCAATAAAAATAAATATGAATAAATCAGTAAAGTCCAAAATGATTTGGAAATCCAATAATACAATATATAGGGTTCTCCACCGAGTGAAAAATCAGCACACCACACTAATTGCGTGATCCCTCCACCAGTATAGATGGGTACTATTACCTCGGCACTAGACCACTGTGTTACCAAATGGTCAAATGAGCAGTTAAATCAACCAAGGAAACCAGGGAGCAAGATGATGTGTTCAATTCCTCATGATGTCAGCCATGCACATGGACCGGAACAGATAAGAAAAAACAAGAATCTAAGAGCTTTCCGCTGGACTTGGATGTTTTAATAGATAAAAAAACACACACAGGCTACTCACATTTAAGCCAGTATGTAAGACATAGAGGACATACAGCAGGGCATCGAAAAACGTTGGGTTCTCAGGATGGCAGCGAGCGATGCAAAATCAGGCTCCTAATCCCCTGTTAGCAGCATCTTTGGAGCGGTGAGAGGAGCGACATGTATATACCGCTCCTTCCCATTGAAAAGAATGGGAAACCGCAGCAATACCGCCCGCAATGCACCTCTATAGAGGCGCATTGCGGGCATTATTAACCTTTTCACGGCCACTAGCGGGGGTTAATACAGCACCGCTAGTGGCCGCAACTCACGGCAATTCCAGCGGTATAGCGCCGCTATTTTTATCGGCGCTATACCGCCAGCGTGGCTCCAGCCCCAATGTGAAGGGGGCCTTACTGTAATGGAATAGGCGTTTGTTGAGCAGTTTTAATGCTCGTCAGTCAAATGCTTCAAAACTGCCCAAACCTGTCTATTTCCCATGCTAAAGCTCATTGATGCCTGTCTATCGCCCATACTAACGTCATACAAACGCTATAGGAGCGTTTGTTAAGCGTTAGAAATATTGTCAAGTGTGAACAAGCCCTTATGCTGGCCTTATACAATACGAAAAATCAACCGAAATTTTTTGACCAGTTAATGGGCACAACATTGGTAATCATTGGTGCATTTTTGAGCTGAAAAACGAAGGACAAGTTTCGAAATGTTCTGCCGAATGAACGATAAATTGAAAGGTTAATGTGTTTCCCGTCCGAACTGTTTGCACTAGGCATACAGGTGAAACTCAAAAAATTTGAAAATCGTGCAAAAGTCCATTTATTTCACTAATGCAACTTAAAAGGTGAAACTAATATATGAGAGAGACTCATTACATGCAAAGTGAGATAGTTCAAGCCATGATTTGTCATAATTGTGACTATTGTGGCTTACAGCTCATGAAAACCCCAAATCCATAATCTCACAAGATTAGAATATTACATGCAATCAATAAAACAAGAATTGTACATAGAACAATATCGGACCTCTGAAAAGTAGAAGCATGCATATGTACTCAGTACTTGGTTTGGGCCTCTTTTGCAGCAATTACTGCCTCAATGGAAGCTACCAATCTGTGGCACTGCTGAGGTGTTGTGGAAGACCAGGGTGCTTCAATAGCGGCCTTCAGCTCTTTTGCATTGTTCGGTCTCATGTCTCTCATCTTTCTCTTGGCAATGCCCCATAGATTCTCTATGGGGATCAGGTCAGGCGAGTTTGCTGGCCAATCAAGCACCGTAATGCCACGGTCATTGAACGAGGTTTTGGTGCTTTTGGCAGTGTGGGTAAGTGCCAAGTCCTGCTGGAAATTGAAGTCAGCATCCCCATAGAGCTTGTCTGTAGAAGGAAGCATGAAGTGCTCCAAAATCTCCTGGTAGACGGCTGCGTTGACCCTGGACCTAATGAAGCACAGTGGACTAACACCATCAGATGACATGGCTCCCCAAATCAACACAGACTGTGGAAACTTCAAACTGGACTTCAAGAATCTTGCGGTGTGTGCCTCTTCATTCTTTCTCCATACTCTGGGTCTTTGGTTTCCAGAAAATAGAACTTTGGACCACTGAGCAACAGACCAGGTCTGTCTTTCTTTAGCCCACATAAGACGCTTCTGACGTTTGTTCAGGAGTGGCTTGAAAAGAGGAATACGACATTTAAAACCCATGTTCAAGATCTGTGTGTGTGTGGTGGCTCTTGATGCACTGACTCCAGCCTCAGTCCACTCCTTGTGAAAGTCCCCAACACTTTTGAATGGCCTTTTTCTGACAATCCTCTTCAGGCTGCGGTCATCCCTCATGCTTGTGCACCTTTTTTCTTCCACATTTTTTCACTTCCACATAACTTTCTATTAATGTGCTTTGATACAACACTTTGGGAACATCCAACTTCTTTTGCAATTACCTTTTTGAGGCTTTCCCTCCTTATGGAGGGTGTCAATGATGGTTTTCTGCACAACTGTTAGGTCTTTCCCATGATTGTGATTCCTACTGAACCAGACTGAGAGACCGTTTAAAGGCTCAGGAACCTTTTGCAGGTGTTATGGCTTAATTAGCTGATTAGAGTGGGACACTTTGAGCCTAGAACAGCCCTCAAGATTTCCACTCGCCTACTAGCATTTGGCGAGTGGATTTAAGCTGGGGGCGAGTGATGACAGGGATGCATGACCAATCTCCCTCCAATCAGTGACTACACTTAGAGCCCCGATGAGATTGGTGGCCGAAGAGGAAAGGTGCATGCTCGGGAAAAGAAGTCTGATGAGCCGCGCACAGGCAGAGCAGTACACAGGTGCTCTCCTTACAATCCTCATTAAGCCATTGGACCTAACAGTATGACCTCTCTGAGCCTGCCCCCCTCTCCCGACCAATGTAGCTCGAGAGCAGGGAGCAGGAAGTAACGAGTGAGGTGGAGGATTGCGAAAATTACCACTCCGGTGCAGCGCTCACTGAAAGTTGCCCTGACATGAGAGCGGCAGCCTTCCAGTTTGTGCAGTTTTCTTCTCCTTGTGCTCTATGTAAGTGTCCAACAGTTCAGCCTGAGCACTGTGAACAGACTGGTCTCAATGTGTGCTGTGCGGTGTCAGTGTGCGCTGTGCTATGGTGTCAATGGCTGTGCAGTTGTGTGGATCTCAGCGCTGGATTGTACTCCCTCCCGCTGTGCTGCAGCTCCTCTCCTCGCTGCCAGCCTGAATAAAAGGGGCAAGTGGGGACATGCAAGTGTGGAGCCGCACACACAGGCTCCTGATAATGAGATGAATAGGAGAGGGAGAGAGAGCGAGAGAGAGGATGGATGGGAGTTGCAGAGGAGACAGCAAGAGAATGGGGAAGGGACCGAGTTCTAGTGCCCTGTCCCTCTGGTCTGCCCCCAGTGCCCTGTTCCATTTTGTTAAAGTTGTTGTTGGTAATATTTAATTGTGTAAATTGATTCTGCCTAAAACATTTAACAGTGTCATTCTAATAGATAATCTATGAGGGTGTGTTTACGGGTGCAATTAGGCGCAGGGCAGTGTATGAATTAGGTGGGGCAACTGGTGGCGAGTAACTCTTGAGGTCTGGCTAGTAGCTCAGGACTTGAAATTTTGAGCCCTGGCCTAGAATATTGCACCTTTTCACAATATTCTAATTTTCTGAGATTATGGATTTGGGGTTTTCATGAGCTGTAAGCCATAATTATCACAATTATGCCAAGTCACAGCTGGAACTATCTTGCTTTGCATGTAATGAGTATCTCGTATATTAGTTTAACCTTTAACCACTTAAGGATGCTGCCAAATGATCCAAGGGGTTTTTGCGATTCGGCACTGCGTCGCTTTAACAGACAATTGTGCGACGTGGCTCCTTTTCTTCCCACAAATAGAGCTTTCTTTTGGTGGTATTTGATCGCCTCTGCGATTTATTTTTTGTGCTATATACAAAAATACAGCCACATTTTTGAAAAAAAATCAATATTTTTTTACTTTTAGTTATAAGAAAAATCAATAAACTAAATTTTAGTCAAACATTTAGGCCAAAATGTATTTAGTGACTTGTCTTTAGTAAAAAAAAATCGCAATAAAAAAAAAATAGCTACCTAGCGGGAACTGCGACACTAATACAGCGATTAGAAAAATGATTGCTTAGTGATGCTGGCAATAGGGAGTGAAAGGGTTAACTAGGGTGGTGATCAAGGGGTTAAAACTTAGGGGGGGTACGGGGGCTACCCAGGACCTAACACTAACTGACTGTCACACTGCCTATCACACTGACACTAAATACAGTAATCATACATGTATGATCGACCCCTGACCCACCTCAAGGCACCAACGTATATATACGTTGATGTGCCTGTCGGTGCCATTGTGCCGACATAAATGTACATGCGGCGGTCCTTAAGTGGTTAAGTTGCATTAGTGAAATAAATGAACTTTTACACTATATTCAAATTTTTCTTGTTTCACCTGTACTGTATACACATTGGTGAGAATACTTTGTATGTGCAATTGTGACAAAAGTTAGGGTCTCCATTAGTTTGCTTATTTTACAGAAATGTCTTGAAAATGTTGGTGTTAAAAAGGTGGCATTGATTGGTTAACACTAGGGTTGTACCGATACCGATACCAGTACCATACCATACGGATGTTGCCCGGGGCGGTTGCTAGGTATGGGGGACATGGCTGCGGGGACATGGCTGGAGGGACATGGCTGCATATGTGGGGGACATGGCTGGAGGGACATGGCTGCATATGTGGGGGACATGGCTGGAGGGACATGTCTACATATGTGGGGGCTACATATGTGGGGGTAAAATGGCTGGAGGGACATGGCTGGGGGGACATGGCTGCATATGTGGGGGACATGGCTGCATATGTGGGGGACATGGCTGGAGGGACATGGCTGCATATGTGGGGGACATGGCTGCATTTGGGGACACATTTAAAAAAAAGTATCGGGACAACCCTATTTAACACTATAGATAGCAATATCTTTCTGAACAGTTGCATAGTCCTGACTACATATTCAGTCTGAGGGTAAGGGATCCCCACTAATTTTTCATAGACTTGTGTCATTGTAGAGGTAAGTCTTTTGAAATTTGTCTGCATCTTTAACAACTGGGCACTTAAACCCCCTTAAAGCGAAGTTCCACCCAACAATGGAACTTCCGCTTATCCCACTCCTCACCCCCTTACATGCCACATTTGGCATGTCATTGTTTTTGGGGGGGAAGTGGGGGCTTCAGGAGGAGTGGGACTTCCTGTCTCACTTCCTCCTTCCGCCGAGGGGCTGGTTAGGCGATTAAGCTTAATCGCCTACAGCAGCCCCTCTCTGTAGGCGATAGCCTGGGACACATGACAGGTCCCATGCGATCGCCTGTCCAATCAGTGGCGAGCCACACCGCATGCGCAGTGCCGCTCGCGCATGCGCAGTGGGTGCCCGGCCGTGAAGCCGAAGGCCCACAGTTACGATGAGGACGCCGGTTGGTGAGGGGGAAAGGGGAGCGGAGCCCCGGCCCGCACGTCGCTGGAATGCTGCAGCAGGTAAGTGATTGTTTGTTTATTAAAAGCCAGCAGCTACACTTTTTGTAGCTGCTGACTTTTAATAAACATAAAACAAGGCTGGAACACCCCTTTATAACCAGACCAATTTTCAGCTTTCGGTGCTTTCACATTTTGAATGACAATTACTTAGTCATACAACACTGTACCCAAATAAAAATGTTGTCATTTTTTTTCCCCACAAATGGAGCTTTCTTTTGATGGTATTTAATCACCGTTGGGTTTTTCATTTTTTGCGCTATAAAAGAAAAAAGACTGACAATTCTGTAAAATGAATTTTTCTTTGTTTCTGTTATACAAATTTGCTAAATTTTAAGTTTTCTTCATACATTTTTGCCAAAATTTATACTGCTACATATCTTTGATAAAAATCAGTACAAATTGGTGGATATTATTTGGTCTTTGTGAAAGTTATAGCGTCCACAAGCTATGGTGCCAATATCTGAAAATTGATCACACCTGAAGTACTGAGGGCCTATCTCATTTCTTGGGACCCTAAGGGCCCTTTCACACTAGCGGACGAACGGTCCGCTAATTACAAGTCCATTAACAGACTTGTAATGGGCCTCTATGAGAGCGGATCCGTTAGCGGATGATGCATCCGCTAACGTCCGCCAGATCCGCATCCGTTTTTTCGGACGGAAGAATGTCCTATTTTTCTTCCGTCCGGCCAAACGGATCGGATGCAAACGGACAGACGGTCCGTTTCCATCCGATTCCCCATAGGGGATAGCGGAGGAGTGACAGGGCGGTCCCTGCATAGTTTGCGGGGACCGCCCTGTCCGCCGACGGCTGAGCGGAGACCCCCCGCTGAGCCGACGGACACACGGAGCGGACCGAAAATTGGACCGCTCCGTGTGAAAGAGCCCTAGCATGCCAGAAAAGTACAAATACACCCCAGATGACCCCTTTTTAGAAAGAAGACATTCCAAGGTTTTTAGAAAGAGGCATGGTGAGTTTTTTGAAGTTGTCATATTTTCCCACAATTCTTTGCAAGATTTCTTTGTATATTAATTTTTTCACAAAATTTTCATACTGGCAGGTTATTTCTCACACACAGCATATGCATACCACAAAATACACCCCAAAACACATTCTGCTATTCCTCCCGAGTATGACGATACCACATGTGTGAGACTTTTACACAGCATGGCCACATACAGAGGCCCAACATGCAGGGAGCACCATCAGGCGTTCTGGAGCACCCAGACTAATTCTGACATTCCTCTCCTACATGTAACAATCATCATTTATTTGCTAGAAAGTTACATAGAACCCCAAAACATTATATATGCCTTTTTAGCAAAGACCCTAGAGAATACAATGGCGGTCGTTGCAATTTTTTATCGTGCACGGTATTTGCACACCAATTTTTCAAACGCGTTTTTTTTTTGGAAATAATACAGTTTTGTGCTTTAGAAACATTAACGTTAGCCCAATGTTTTTGCATAATATGAAAGATGAAGTTACGCCAAGTAAATAGATACCCAACATGTCACCCTTTAAAATTGCACATGCTTGTGAAATGGCGCCATACTTAAAAATCCCCATAGGTGACGCTTTAAATATTTTTACTGGTTAGATCTTTTTAGTTGGATAACAAGTCTAGGGCCAAAATTATTGCTCTCGCTCTAATGTTCGCAGCGATACCTCACATGTAAGGTTTGAACACCGTTTTCATGTGTGGGCGGGACTTCGCTTCTGTATACGAGCACACGGGAACAGGGGCGCTTTAAATATATATATATATTTTTTTATTCATTTTACTTTATTTTAGTTTGACACGTTTTTCCCCAAAAATAAATGTTTTGATCACTTTTATTCCTATTACAAGGAATGTAAACATCCCTTGTAATAGGAATATAGCATGACAGGTCCTCTTTACAGTGAGATATGGGGTCAATAAG
Source organism: Rana kukunoris (assembly GCA_029574335.1). Lineage (NCBI taxonomy): Eukaryota > Metazoa > Chordata > Amphibia > Anura > Ranidae > Rana > Rana kukunoris. Next base: position 361,606,335 of record CM056052.1, read on the forward strand.
ACCTCACATCTCACCTCTAGGCTGGGAAGCCTGCAATAATAATATTAAAAAAACAATCCTGGCTTCGATCGTAGCGGTGAGTCGGAAGAAGCACGGGAGGGGGGGACGTCCCCTTTCGCCTCCCGTAAGAACGATCAAGAGGCGCCATGATCATTCTTATGGTGTAGAGAATCGCCGGCTGAAATAGATGATATCTGAATGATGCCTGTAGCTGCAGGCATCATTCAGATATAAAAATAGGGGGGGGAGTCGCGCTAAACGTGAGACAGTGCTTACTGATAGCACAGTGTGATATCAAAAATTATGTTGATATAAAAAAACCACAATTGCTATTTAGTGATGTCCACACAATGTGATGATATATGAACAAAAAAACCTTAATAAGTCAGCCATAAACAAAAGGGATTAGATTCTTGATATTGGTCAAAAGTCCATCAATATAGCCAGTGACGTTGGATCTTGATACACCAAAAAATTGAAAAACAGTGTCCCGTTACATTCATGTAGATCTTGTACTTGTAGAATTTCAATAAGCAGTGACAACACCGGAAAGAGAAGAAAAAACTTTCATAGTGTAATACTGTTGTGAAAAGTATATATACACCCGTGAAAAATAACTATATAGTGGACAGAAAAACGATGACAACCCTTCACCATGGGGCACAGTTCACACTGACCCTTACCAGATCGTAAGACCCTCTCTAGGTCGAGTGCAGCCTTAAGGATGGTCAATATGGGCTTCGTTTTATAACATCATGTTTTCCTCAGGTGAAACAAAAAAGAAAAAGCTTTTCATAGTGTGGATTGCATGGAGATAAATACAATCACCCGTGAAAAAAACAACAAACGAATACTGTGAGGGAAAGGAGTGCTGGTACCACCACCGGACGCACACACTGACCCTTACCAGATAATGAGATCCACTCTAGGATCAATGTAGGCAGCAAGATGTGTAAGATGTATCAGAAACCAGTCCTCGATATGTCACAGCATAAAGACAGAAGGAAACCAAAAATAGTGTGAAATCCTTAAAAAAATTTATTCTAAAAAAAGCCAAAAATGCGCACTTACAAACAGATGCAAATTCAAGGCGATATATAAAAGATGCCGGCCGGCTTGTGGAACGCGGATGTCCCCTCGTGTTGTTGCGATGACGTGGGAACGTCTCCTCCCAACGTTTCGTCTTACAAAAGACTTGGTCACGGGATAAGGACGACGCCCCACGTCATCGCATAAGAACCCTCTATGGGCGGAGCTGGCTTCACATGGACATAGCCCCGCCATATTGGATGAGGGATAAAGTAAGGGAAAAAGAGATTCATACCAGTATTTCCCATCTACACATAGGGTGAGAAAACTGATGTAGAAAAACACGGTAAGCTAATCACATAAGCAGCCCCTGTCAATCGTGTCATAGCGTGGGAGCGGAAAAAACAAAAATTACTTTTGAATGAGGAACTCGCTCAACCCAGGCACTTATTAGAATGACACTGGAGCTCGGCGCGATACTAAAAAAACAGATAAACAAAAAAGGTCATGTTACCATGTGAAACCAGTTCGAAGCCGCTGGTATATTATGTGACTCACGGACTCAGTCATGCAACATATCTGACAACCAATGTTAGGCAATACACTTATACTGCAACAGGTAGACATGCATAATAGATCGCAAAGCGCTAAGTTACATATCACATATCACCCGTGCAATCTACCTGGCAAGCGAGGATAGGCAATGCACATATAATAAAACAGGTAGATATGCATTGTAAATTACAATATACTGCTAGATATCAGAAAAAGAAAAACAAATAAACCAAAAAAAATTATTTTTTATATTACATTATGGAACCAATGCAAGGCCGCTAATATAACGGACTATGTTAAGTAATATATCTAACAAACAATGTTAGACCATGCATTAATGCTGTACATTATAGATGTCTAACAGACAATGTTAGGCGATGCACCCATAATGTGCAATACAGATCATACTGCACTACATCGCATAACATTTATCACCCATGCAATATACCTGACCAGCAAGGTCAGGCAAAGCACTGGAAGTAATACAGGTAGAAATGCATTACGTATCACCATATGGTATGTCACATATCGCTTAAAACACATGAGGTAACAGGATGAGGACATATTTGGCCAAGTGGGAGGAGGATGTGGTCGATGTGCCCTCCAGACCCCAGGTGCTCCTTTGGGCCAGGTACATCGATGACATCCTCCTCCTATGGGAGGGTAGCGAAAGTGACCTCACCCAGTTCATGCAATTCCTCAATACTAATGACATCGGGATTATTCTCAAGTATGAGGCAAACATGAAAACTATCAATTTTCTGGATTTAGTTATCACAAGAGAGGGAGACCAGCTGTCTACATCTACTTATTTTAAATCCACTGACCGAAATTCCTTTATCCCTCATGATAGTTGCCACCATGCCAGTTGGCTGAAGGCCGTCCCCAAGGGTCAATTTCTCCGATTGAGGAGAAATTGTAGTGATCAGGAGACTTTTTCAAAACAGGCTGAAATCTTGAATAAACAGTTCTTGGAGAAGGGCTATAGTCCCTCCTTCTTGACTGAGACCTTGGCATCAGTAACCAACACTAATAGAGAGGCCATTTTGAAAAACAAACCTAAGTCCACCATGACAGACAAATATAGATACCCTTTTGTGACAGACTATTCATGTCAGCATGCTACTATAAAGCACATTCTAAACAAACACTGGCATGTTCTTAAGAGCGACAGAATTCTGAATAATATCTTGCCTGATAAACCTCAGGTAGTGTTTAGGGGTGCTACATCGCTAAGGAACAAGTTGGCCCCCAATGTTTTGGATCCACCCAAGACTCTGTCTATGTTTTCATCCGATCTGAAGGGTTTCTTCAAATGTGGACGCTGTAAAGTGTGTATGGCTAGTAACCACACTCCTAGGAGGTCCACCAGCTTTTGTTCCAGGTATTCAACTAAGGTTTACCAGATCAAATCCTTCATAACGTGCTCTACAGTGGGAGTCATATACATGATCCAGTGCCCGTGCGGGCTACAATATGTGGGTAGGACAAAACGTCCACTACACATACGCCTAAACGAGCATTTGACCAATATATGCAGTGGCTTCCCGGACCACTCGGTCTCTAAGCATTTCCTCATTGCACACAATAAAGACCCAAGGGGCACCATTTTTATGGGGATCGAAAAATATCAGGCCCATTGGAGAGGAAGTGATCTCGTCAGGAGTATTTCCCGCTCTGAAATGACATGGATCCATACTCTTAGATGTTTCGAACCACATGGCCTTAACATAGAAGTGGATGTGAATTGCTTCATAGACAACTCCTGAGGTATCAACAGCCAAATATGTCCTCATCCTGTTACCTCATGTGTTTTAAGCGATATGTGACATACCATATGGTGATACGTAATGCATTTCTACCTGTATTACTTCCAGTGCTTTGCCTGACCTTGCTGGTCAGGTATATTGCATGGGTGATAAATGTTATGCGATGTAGTGCAGTATGATCTGTATTGCACATTATGGGTGCATCGCCTAACATTGTCTGTTAGACATCTATAATGTACAGCATTAATGCATGGTCTAACATTGTTTGTTAGATATATTACTTAACATAGTCCGTTATATTAGCGGCCTTGCATTGGTTCCATAATGTAATATAAAAAATAATTTTTTTTGGTTTATTTGTTTTTCTTTTTCTGATATCTAGCAGTATATTGTAATTTACAATGCATATCTACCTGTTTTATTATATGTGCATTGCCTATCCTCGCTTGCCAGGTAGATTGCACGGGTGATATGTGATATGTAACTTAGCGCTTTGCGATCTATTATGCATGTCTACCTGTTGCAGTATAAGTGTATTGCCTAACATTGGTTGTCAGATATGTTGCATGACTGAGTCCGTGAGTCACATAATATACCAGCGGCTTCGAACTGGTTTCACATGGTAACATGACCTTTTTTGTTTATCTGTTTTTTTAGTATCGCGCCGAGCTCCAGTGTCATTCTAATAAGTGCCTGGGTTGAGCGAGTTCCTCATTCAAAAGTAATTTTTGTTTTTTCCGCTCCCACGCTATGACACGATTGACAGGGGCTGCTTATGTGATTAGCTTACCGTGTTTTTCTACATCAGTTTTCTCACCCTATGTGTAGATGGGAAATACTGGTATGAATCTCTTTTTCCCTTACTTTATCCCTCATCCAATATGGCGGGGCTATGTCCATGTGAAGCCAGCTCCGCCCATAGAGGGTTCTTATGCGATGACGTGGGGCGTCGTCCTTATCCCGTGACCAAGTCTTTTGTAAGACGAAACGTTGGGAGGAGACGTTCCCACGTCATCGCAACAACACGAGGGGACATCCGCGTTCCACAAGCCGGCCGGCATCTTTTATATATCGCCTTGAATTTGCATCTGTTTGTAAGTGCGCATTTTTGGCTTTTTTTAGAATAAATTTTTTTAAGGATTTCACACTATTTTTGGTTTCCTTCTGTCTTTATGCTGTGACATATCGAGGACTGGTTTCTGATACATCTTACACATCTTGCTGCCTACATTGATCCTAGAGTGGATCTCATTATCTGGTAAGGGTCAGTGTGTGCGTCCGGTGGTGGTACCAGCACTCCTTTCCCTCACAGTATTCGTTTGTTGTTTTTTTCACGGGTGATTGTATTTATCTCCATGCAATCCACACTATGAAAAGCTTTTTCTTTTTTGTTTCACCTGAGGAAAACATGATGTTATAAAACGAAGCCCATATTGACCATCCTTAAGGCTGCACTCGACCTAGAGAGGGTCTTACGATCTGGTAAGGGTCAGTGTGAACTGTGCCCCATGGTGAAGGGTTGTCATCGTTTTTCTGTCCACTATATAGTTATTTTTCACGGGTGTATATATACTTTTCACAACAGTATTACACTATGAAAGTTTTTTCTTCTCTTTCCGGTGTTGTCACTGCTTATTGAAATTCTACAAGTACAAGATCTACATGAATGTAACGGGACACTGTTTTTCAATTTTTTGGTGTATCAAGATCCAACGTCACTGGCTATATTGATGGACTTTTGACCAATATCAAGAATCTAATCCCTTTTGTTTATGGCTGACTTATTAAGGTTTTTTTGTTCATATATCATCACATTGTGTGGACATCACTAAATAGCAATTGTGGTTTTTTTATATCAACATAATTTTTGATATCACACTGTGCTATCAGTAAGCACTGTCTCACGTTTAGCGCGACTCCCCCCCCTATTTTTAGTTCATTTTATGTTGTATAACATTTTTGAGTCGCAGCTTTTTATTTTTATTTGTTTATGTGGTATGCGCAATTTTCTTTCCTTTTACCATACTTTGTTCTTATACTACATATTGCAGCTACCTTTTTGTGCTCCGTTATAGAGTAAGATTTTCTCTGGTGAAATCATTTTATTATGGATATTTTTGAGTTTAGGGCCACACGTGTTGTTAACTCCGAGGGAGTTTTTGAAACATTTAAGGATGGAGAGAATGACATAGGAGGTTTATTCATGAGACTTAAAAATCTCACCATCTCCGAACTGCATACCCAGTGGGATGTGGTTTTCTTAGAAACATACCTCAAACACCAGATGGTGCCGCGGAGTCTTAGATGGGAGATCGCTCCCCAAAAAGGGGATTTGGACCTAGAGGGGTGGTTTAAATACTTTAATGACATGGGGCTTAATCTTTTGAGGTTTTTAAGTGACCGTAAAGCCATAAAACTTAAAAAACTGGATGATGAGGTCAAGCTCATCAAAGAAAAACTCTCCCCCTTTATGTCTAGTGCAGATTACGCTGATAGATCTAAAAATCTTCTTAAGATACTAGAGAAAGAGGAAAGAGAACAGAAAATAAAAAAGAAGAAAAAATTCAATAGGGATTTTGGTGATTACCACTCCAAGATCGTGTTTGAGTGGCAAAAGAAACTGGCGACAGACACTAATAATCCAAACTCTTCTGGGATGGATATTACCCCAGTCAATCCACAAATAGCCAATGCGGTGGCTAGCCTGCTTCCAGCGCCGGTGGTTAGGAATAAGCACAATCGTGCGGTGACGGGTGGCACACCTAAAAACCAGTCTAAACAGAAAAAGGGCTCTTTTCAAAAAAACTCTGCCTCACAACCCCAACATCTGGGATCGTTTGGAGGGCAACGTAATTATTCTGGTCCACCCCCAGGCTATCGGCCTCAATATTGGGGACCAGAGATCGTAGGGGGTCAAGCCCCCCCCCCTCTCAGGGTCGTGGTAATTATGGTGGCCCCCCCCCCCCCTTTTTTCCGCCGGGATATGGCAATAGCCAGACTAGTTCTCTTGGCCCAATGAGAGGCAATGTATATAATCAGGGCCTAACCCCAATACTACACAGACATTAAGAAATAATGATGTGGTCCATTATACTGGTAATTTTGAACCGGAATATAATGTTTTGACTCAAAATAGTTTTTTACCTTTAGGCGATATTGATAACATGGGGAATGAGAATTCGTTCCCTAATTCCCATCATATCATGTCGTCCGCACCATATGAACTCGGTTATGGCGACCATTCTATGAACTTTGTCCAGCCTAATTGGGGTTTTCCCCGAGCTGGACAAGGGCTAAAAAGGTTGGCAGAGCTAAAAGAGGGGTCCGAGGGGGGAGGCACGCTAAGTCCCAAAAGACCAAAAATGTAACCAACTTTGGGATTTTTAATTTAAGTTCTCACGTTTTAACTGAACCCGAACTCCTCGTATTGGATAAAGGGTTGAAATATGCCCCCCCTAAAAATATGAGTAAATTTAAAACTTATATGGATATCCATAGGTATGTTCGGAAATTAAATATCCAAAGGTACATATCATCCAACCCCTTTAGTCCTTCTACAGTGTCTGTCCACAATTATGTCCATTCTGGTTTGGCTAATGCTTCCACATACAATCCACCAGGACAATTACCGGCCTCTCTGAAGGTCTTTAGAGATCTATCCCTCAGGGATTTAGACAATATGCATGTTAAAAAAGTTCGGTGTAAATTGGATATAGAAATGGGTATAAAAACTCTTTGTGATAATAAGAATCTTGTGATCCGCCCCGCCGACAAAGGGGGGGGCATTGTAGTCCTAAACAAACAAGACTATTTACAGGAGATGTCCAACATCTTGAGCGATAGGGACACATATACCCCTCTCCCTCTAAATCCAGGAGAGAAGTACAGAAGGGCCTTAGTTGAGATTGTAAATAAGGGTTTTCGGTCTAATATACTTAACCTTAAGGAGAAATCCTTTTTAGTCCCCAAGGCTCCTCGTGTACCGATTATGTATTACCTGCCCAAGGTGCATAAGGACCCAATTTGCCCCCCGGGTCGCCCCATAGTCAGTGGCATTGACTCTGTGACGTCCCGGGTGGGCAAATATATTGACTTTTACCTCCAGCCTTTGGTGAGGGCTATGCCTTCGTTTGTCAAGGATACCAGCCATATCATTGGTTTATTGGCTGGATTATCACTCCCCCCAAATGTATGGCTTGTGACCGCTGATGTTACATCACTATACACTATAATCCCCCATGAGGTGGGTTTAGAGGCAGTCTCATACTTTCTAAAGAGGGATTCAGGCCTTGTTGATGGGCAAATTTCGTTTATCATGGAATTGCTTCATTATGCAGCATCCCACAACTTTTTTTGGCACGATGGACGGTTCTATCGCCAGGATAGGGGAGTTGCTATGGGGGCTAAATATGCCCCTAGCCTGGCCAATTTATTTATGGCCAAGTGGGAGGAGGATGTGGTCGATGTGCCCTCCAGACCCCAGGTGCTCCTTTGGGCCAGGTACATCGATGACATCCTCCTCCTATGGGAGGGTAGCGAAAGTGACCTCACCCAGTTCATGCAATTCCTCAATACTAATGACATCGGGATTATTCTCAAGTATGAGGCAAACATGAAAACTATCAATTTTCTGGATTTAGTTATCACAAGAGAGGGAGACCAGCTGTCTACATCTACTTATTTTAAATCCACTGACCGAAATTCCTTTATCCCTCATGATAGTTGCCACCATGCCAGTTGGCTGAAGGCCGTCCCCAAGGGTCAATTTCTCCGATTGAGGAGAAATTGTAGTGATCAGGAGACTTTTTCAAAACAGGCTGAAATCTTGAATAAACAGTTCTTGGAGAAGGGCTATAGTCCCTCCTTCTTGACTGAGACCTTGGCATCAGTAACCAACACTAATAGAGAGGCCATTTTGAAAAACAAACCTAAGTCCACCATGACAGACAAATATAGATACCCTTTTGTGACAGACTATTCATGTCAGCATGCTACTATAAAGCACATTCTAAACAAACACTGGCATGTTCTTAAGAGCGACAGAATTCTGAATAATATCTTGCCTGATAAACCTCAGGTAGTGTTTAGGGGTGCTACATCGCTAAGGAACAAGTTGGCCCCCAATGTTTTGGATCCACCCAAGACTCTGTCTATGTTTTCATCCGATCTGAAGGGTTTCTTCAAATGTGGACGCTGTAAAGTGTGTATGGCTAGTAACCACACTCCTAGGAGGTCCACCAGCTTTTGTTCCAGGTATTCAACTAAGGTTTACCAGATCAAATCCTTCATAACGTGCTCTACAGTGGGAGTCATATACATGATCCAGTGCCCGTGCGGGCTACAATATGTGGGTAGGACAAAACGTCCACTACACATACGCCTAAACGAGCATTTGACCAATATATGCAGTGGCTTCCCGGACCACTCGGTCTCTAAGCATTTCCTCATTGCACACAATAAAGACCCAAGGGGCACCATTTTTATGGGGATCGAAAAATATCAGGCCCATTGGAGAGGAAGTGATCTCGTCAGGAGTATTTCCCGCTCTGAAATGACATGGATCCATACTCTTAGATGTTTCGAACCACATGGCCTTAACATAGAAGTGGATGTGAATTGCTTCATAGACAACTCCTGAGGTATCAACAGCCAAATATGTCCTCATCCTGTTACCTCATGTGTTTTAAGCGATATGTGACATACCATATGGTGATACGTAATGCATTTCTACCTGTATTACTTCCAGTGCTTTGCCTGACCTTGCTGGTCAGGTATATTGCATGGGTGATAAATGTTATGCGATGTAGTGCAGTATGATCTGTATTGCACATTATGGGTGCATCGCCTAACATTGTCTGTTAGACATCTATAATGTACAGCATTAATGCATGGTCTAACATTGTTTGTTAGATATATTACTTAACATAGTCCGTTATATTAGCGGCCTTGCATTGGTTCCATAATGTAATATAAAAAATAATTTTTTTTGGTTTATTTGTTTTTCTTTTTCTGATATCTAGCAGTATATTGTAATTTACAATGCATATCTACCTGTTTTATTATATGTGCATTGCCTATCCTCGCTTGCCAGGTAGATTGCACGGGTGATATGTGATATGTAACTTAGCGCTTTGCGATCTATTATGCATGTCTACCTGTTGCAGTATAAGTGTATTGCCTAACATTGGTTGTCAGATATGTTGCATGACTGAGTCCGTGAGTCACATAATATACCAGCGGCTTCGAACTGGTTTCACATGGTAACATGACCTTTTTTGTTTATCTGTTTTTTTAGTATCGCGCCGAGCTCCAGTGTCATTCTAATAAGTGCCTGGGTTGAGCGAGTTCCTCATTCAAAAGTAATTTTTGTTTTTTCCGCTCCCACGCTATGACACGATTGACAGGGGCTGCTTATGTGATTAGCTTACCGTGTTTTTCTACATCAGTTTTCTCACCCTATGTGTAGATGGGAAATACTGGTATGAATCTCTTTTTCCCTTACTTTATCCCTCATCCAATATGGCGGGGCTATGTCCATGTGAAGCCAGCTCCGCCCATAGAGGGTTCTTATGCGATGACGTGGGGCGTCGTCCTTATCCCGTGACCAAGTCTTTTGTAAGACGAAACGTTGGGAGGAGACGTTCCCACGTCATCGCAACAACACGAGGGGACATCCGCGTTCCACAAGCCGGCCGGCATCTTTTATATATCGCCTTGAATTTGCATCTGTTTGTAAGTGCGCATTTTTGGCTTTTTTTAGAATAAATTTTTTTAAGGATTTCACACTATTTTTGGTTTCCTTCTGTCTTTATGCTGTGACATATCGAGGACTGGTTTCTGATACATCTTACACATCTTGCTGCCTACATTGATCCTAGAGTGGATCTCATTATCTGGTAAGGGTCAGTGTGTGCGTCCGGTGGTGGTACCAGCACTCCTTTCCCTCACAGTATTCGTTTGTTGTTTTTTTCACGGGTGATTGTATTTATCTCCATGCAATCCACACTATGAAAAGCTTTTTCTTTTTTGTTTCACCTGAGGAAAACATGATGTTATAAAACGAAGCCCATATTGACCATCCTTAAGGCTGCACTCGACCTAGAGAGGGTCTTACGATCTGGTAAGGGTCAGTGTGAACTGTGCCCCATGGTGAAGGGTTGTCATCGTTTTTCTGTCCACTATATAGTTATTTTTCACGGGTGTATATATACTTTTCACAACAGTATTACACTATGAAAGTTTTTTCTTCTCTTTCCGGTGTTGTCACTGCTTATTGAAATTCTACAAGTACAAGATCTACATGAATGTAACGGGACACTGTTTTTCAATTTTTTGGTGTATCAAGATCCAACGTCACTGGCTATATTGATGGACTTTTGACCAATATCAAGAATCTAATCCCTTTTGTTTATGGCTGACTTATTAAGGTTTTTTTGTTCATATATCATCACATTGTGTGGACATCACTAAATAGCAATTGTGGTTTTTTTATATCAACATAATTTTTGATATCACACTGTGCTATCAGTAAGCACTGTCTCACGTTTAGCGCGACTCCCCCCCCTATTTTTAGTTCATTTTATGTTGTATAACATTTTTGAGTCGCAGCTTTTTATTTTTATTTGTTTATGTGGTATGCGCAATTTTCTTTCCTTTTACCATACTTTGTTCTTATACTACATATTGCAGCTACCTTTTTGTGCTCCGTTATAGAGTAAGATTTTCTCTGGTGAAATCATTTTATTATGGATATTTTTGAGTTTAGGGCCACACGTGTTGTTAACTCCGAGGGAGTTTTTGAAACATTTAAGGATGGAGAGAATGACATAGGAGGTTTATTCATGAGACTTAAAAATCTCACCATCTCCGAACTGCATACCCAGTGGGATGTGGTTTTCTTAGAAACATACCTCAAACACCAGATGGTGCCGCGGAGTCTTAGATGGGAGATCGCTCCCCAAAAAGGGGATTTGGACCTAGAGGGGTGGTTTAAATACTTTAATGACATGGGGCTTAATCTTTTGAGGTTTTTAAGTGACCGTAAAGCCATAAAACTTAAAAAACTGGATGATGAGGTCAAGCTCATCAAAGAAAAACTCTCCCCCTTTATGTCTAGTGCAGATTACGCTGATAGATCTAAAAATCTTCTTAAGATACTAGAGAAAGAGGAAAGAGAACAGAAAATAAAAAAGAAGAAAAAATTCAATAGGGATTTTGGTGATTACCACTCCAAGATCGTGTTTGAGTGGCAAAAGAAACTGGCGACAGACACTAATAATCCAAACTCTTCTGGGATGGATATTACCCCAGTCAATCCACAAATAGCCAATGCGGTGGCTAGCCTGCTTCCAGCGCCGGTGGTTAGGAATAAGCACAATCGTGCGGTGACGGGTGGCACACCTAAAAACCAGTCTAAACAGAAAAAGGGCTCTTTTCAAAAAAACTCTGCCTCACAACCCCAACATCTGGGATCGTTTGGAGGGCAACGTAATTATTCTGGTCCACCCCCAGGCTATCGGCCTCAATATTGGGGACCAGAGATCGTAGGGGGTCAAGCCCCCCCCCCCCTCTCAGGGTCGTGGTAATTATGGTGGCCCCCCCCCCCCCTTTTTTCCGCCGGGATATGGCAATAGCCAGACTAGTTCTCTTGGCCCAATGAGAGGCAATGTATATAATCAGGGGCCTAACCCCAATACTACACAGACATTAAGAAATAATGATGTGGTCCATTATACTGGTAATTTTGAACCGGAATATAATGTTTTGACTCAAAATAGTTTTTTACCTTTAGGCGATATTGATAACATGGGGAATGAGAATTCGTTCCCTAATTCCCATCATATCATGTCGTCCGCACCATATGAACTCGGTTATGGCGACCATTCTATGAACTTTGTCCAGCCTAATTGGGGTTTTCCCCGAGCTGGACAAGGGCTAAAAAGGTTGGCAGAGCTAAAAGAGGGGTCCGAGGGGGGAGGCACGCTAAGTCCCAAAAGACCAAAAATGTAACCAACTTTGGGATTTTTAATTTAAGTTCTCACGTTTTAACTGAACCCGAACTCCTCGTATTGGATAAAGGGTTGAAATATGCCCCCCCTAAAAATATGAGTAAATTTAAAACTTATATGGATATCCATAGGTATGTTCGGAAATTAAATATCCAAAGGTACATATCATCCAACCCCTTTAGTCCTTCTACAGTGTCTGTCCACAATTATGTCCATTCTGGTTTGGCTAATGCTTCCACATACAATCCACCAGGACAATTACCGGCCTCTCTGAAGGTCTTTAGAGATCTATCCCTCAGGGATTTAGACAATATGCATGTTAAAAAAGTTCGGTGTAAATTGGATATAGAAATGGGTATAAAAACTCTTTGTGATAATAAGAATCTTGTGATCCGCCCCGCCGACAAAGGGGGGGGCATTGTAGTCCTAAACAAACAAGACTATTTACAGGAGATGTCCAACATCTTGAGCGATAGGGACACATATACCCCTCTCCCTCTAAATCCAGGAGAGAAGTACAGAAGGGCCTTAGTTGAGATTGTAAATAAGGGTTTTCGGTCTAATATACTTAACCTTAAGGAGAAATCCTTTTTAGTCCCCAAGGCTCCTCGTGTACCGATTATGTATTACCTGCCCAAGGTGCATAAGGACCCAATTTGCCCCCCGGGTCGCCCCATAGTCAGTGGCATTGACTCTGTGACGTCCCGGGTGGGCAAATATATTGACTTTTACCTCCAGCCTTTGGTGAGGGCTATGCCTTCGTTTGTCAAGGATACCAGCCATATCATTGGTTTATTGGCTGGATTATCACTCCCCCCAAATGTATGGCTTGTGACCGCTGATGTTACATCACTATACACTATAATCCCCCATGAGGTGGGTTTAGAGGCAGTCTCATACTTTCTAAAGAGGGATTCAGGCCTTGTTGATGGGCAAATTTCGTTTATCATGGAATTGCTTCATTATGCAGCATCCCACAACTTTTTTTGGCACGATGGACGGTTCTATCGCCAGGATAGGGGAGTTGCTATGGGGGCTAAATATGCCCCTAGCCTGGCCAATTTATTTATGGCCAAGTGGGAGGAGGATGTGGTCGATGTGCCCTCCAGACCCCAGGTGCTCCTTTGGGCCAGGTACATCGATGACATCCTCCTCCTATGGGAGGGTAGCGAAAGTGACCTCACCCAGTTCATGCAATTCCTCAATACTAATGACATCGGGATTATTCTCAAGTATGAGGCAAACATGAAAACTATCAATTTTCTGGATTTAGTTATCACAAGAGAGGGAGACCAGCTGTCTACATCTACTTATTTTAAATCCACTGACCGAAATTCCTTTATCCCTCATGATAGTTGCCACCATGCCAGTTGGCTGAAGGCCGTCCCCAAGGGTCAATTTCTCCGATTGAGGAGAAATTGTAGTGATCAGGAGACTTTTTCAAAACAGGCTGAAATCTTGAATAAACAGTTCTTGGAGAAGGGCTATAGTCCCTCCTTCTTGACTGAGACCTTGGCATCAGTAACCAACACTAATAGAGAGGCCATTTTGAAAAACAAACCTAAGTCCACCATGACAGACAAATATAGATACCCTTTTGTGACAGACTATTCATGTCAGCATGCTACTATAAAGCACATTCTAAACAAACACTGGCATGTTCTTAAGAGCGACAGAATTCTGAATAATATCTTGCCTGATAAACCTCAGGTAGTGTTTAGGGGTGCTACATCGCTAAGGAACAAGTTGGCCCCCAATGTTTTGGATCCACCCAAGACTCTGTCTATGTTTTCATCCGATCTGAAGGGTTTCTTCAAATGTGGACGCTGTAAAGTGTGTATGGCTAGTAACCACACTCCTAGGAGGTCCACCAGCTTTTGTTCCAGGTATTCAACTAAGGTTTACCAGATCAAATCCTTCATAACGTGCTCTACAGTGGGAGTCATATACATGATCCAGTGCCCGTGCGGGCTACAATATGTGGGTAGGACAAAACGTCCACTACACATACGCCTAAACGAGCATTTGACCAATATATGCAGTGGCTTCCCGGACCACTCGGTCTCTAAGCATTTCCTCATTGCACACAATAAAGACCCAAGGGGCACCATTTTTATGGGGATCGAAAAATATCAGGCCCATTGGAGAGGAAGTGATCTCGTCAGGAGTATTTCCCGCTCTGAAATGACATGGATCCATACTCTTAGATGTTTCGAACCACATGGCCTTAACATAGAAGTGGATGTGAATTGCTTCATAGACAACTCCTGAGGTATCAACAGCCAAATATGTCCTCATCCTGTTACCTCATGTGTTTTAAGCGATATGTGACATACCATATGGTGATACGTAATGCATTTCTACCTGTATTACTTCCAGTGCTTTGCCTGACCTTGCTGGTCAGGTATATTGCATGGGTGATAAATGTTATGCGATGTAGTGCAGTATGATCTGTATTGCACATTATGGGTGCATCGCCTAACATTGTCTGTTAGACATCTATAATGTACAGCATTAATGCATGGTCTAACATTGTTTGTTAGATATATTACTTAACATAGTCCGTTATATTAGCGGCCTTGCATTGGTTCCATAATGTAATATAAAAAATAATTTTTTTTGGTTTATTTGTTTTTCTTTTTCTGATATCTAGCAGTATATTGTAATTTACAATGCATATCTACCTGTTTTATTATATGTGCATTGCCTATCCTCGCTTGCCAGGTAGATTGCACGGGTGATATGTGATATGTAACTTAGCGCTTTGCGATCTATTATGCATGTCTACCTGTTGCAGTATAAGTGTATTGCCTAACATTGGTTGTCAGATATGTTGCATGACTGAGTCCGTGAGTCACATAATATACCAGCGGCTTCGAACTGGTTTCACATGGTAACATGACCTTTTTTGTTTATCTGTTTTTTTAGTATCGCGCCGAGCTCCAGTGTCATTCTAATAAGTGCCTGGGTTGAGCGAGTTCCTCATTCAAAAGTAATTTTTGTTTTTTCCGCTCCCACGCTATGACACGATTGACAGGGGCTGCTTATGTGATTAGCTTACCGTGTTTTTCTACATCAGTTTTCTCACCCTATGTGTAGATGGGAAATACTGGTATGAATCTCTTTTTCCCTTACTTTATCCCTCATCCAATATGGCGGGGCTATGTCCATGTGAAGCCAGCTCCGCCCATAGAGGGTTCTTATGCGATGACGTGGGGCGTCGTCCTTATCCCGTGACCAAGTCTTTTGTAAGACGAAACGTTGGGAGGAGACGTTCCCACGTCATCGCAACAACACGAGGGGACATCCGCGTTCCACAAGCCGGCCGGCATCTTTTATATATCGCCTTGAATTTGCATCTGTTTGTAAGTGCGCATTTTTGGCTTTTTTTAGAATAAATTTTTTTAAGGATTTCACACTATTTTTGGTTTCCTTCTGTCTTTATGCTGTGACATATCGAGGACTGGTTTCTGATACATCTTACACATCTTGCTGCCTACATTGATCCTAGAGTGGATCTCATTATCTGGTAAGGGTCAGTGTGTGCGTCCGGTGGTGGTACCAGCACTCCTTTCCCTCACAGTATTCGTTTGTTGTTTTTTTCACGGGTGATTGTATTTATCTCCATGCAATCCACACTATGAAAAGCTTTTTCTTTTTTGTTTCACCTGAGGAAAACATGATGTTATAAAACGAAGCCCATATTGACCATCCTTAAGGCTGCACTCGACCTAGAGAGGGTCTTACGATCTGGTAAGGGTCAGTGTGAACTGTGCCCCATGGTGAAGGGTTGTCATCGTTTTTCTGTCCACTATATAGTTATTTTTCACGGGTGTATATATACTTTTCACAACAGTATTACACTATGAAAGTTTTTTCTTCTCTTTCCGGTGTTGTCACTGCTTATTGAAATTCTACAAGTACAAGATCTACATGAATGTAACGGGACACTGTTTTTCAATTTTTTGGTGTATCAAGATCCAACGTCACTGGCTATATTGATGGACTTTTGACCAATATCAAGAATCTAATCCCTTTTGTTTATGGCTGACTTATTAAGGTTTTTTTGTTCATATATCATCACATTGTGTGGACATCACTAAATAGCAATTGTGGTTTTTTTATATCAACATAATTTTTGATATCACACTGTGCTATCAGTAAGCACTGTCTCACGTTTAGCGCGACTCCCCCCCCTATTTTTAGTTCATTTTATGTTGTATAACATTTTTGAGTCGCAGCTTTTTATTTTTATTTGTTTATGTGGTATGCGCAATTTTCTTTCCTTTTACCATCATTCAGATATCCCTGCACAAAGTCAAGGACGTCATATGACGGCCGGCCGGCAGGAAGTGGTTAAAACGCATTTTTTCCAGAGTATTTTCCGGGTATTGCAGGGTGTTGTGCGGGGGTATTGCGCAGGGGGTATTGCAGAGTATTGCGTGGGGGTATAGCAGGGATGGCTGAGCAGGGATGGCTGGATTTGTGACTGCAATAGTCACAGATCCAGCCCACAGCGCTGCTGATACCCGCGAGGTACCCGCGAGGGAGGAACCGGCGTCATCAAATGACACTGGTTTGTTTACATGTGATCGCTCTGTCATTGGACAGAGCGATCGCGTAGTAAACGCCTGCTATCAGCGGGAATTTACCGCGATCCGTGATGTGTCGGGTCCTCTGAACCCGTCGGTCACGGACATTCGCGTGTGCGCGCCATTCTGGGAGGACATCAATGTACGCCCTTCCAGAGTTAACAAACCGCCCTGTAGACGTATTTGGTCTATGGGCGGGTCGTTAAGTGGTTAAAGTTGTATATAATACAGGAGAAGCCCAGCCTGAGCTACCAGTAGTGTTGTCCCGATACCACTTTTTTAGGACCGAATACAAGTACCAATACTTTTTTTCAAGTAGTCGCCGATCCCGAATACCGATACTTTTTTTAAATGTGTCCTCAAATGCAGCCATGTCCCCCACATATGCAGCCATGTCCCCCACATATGCAGCCATGTCCCCCACATATGTAGCCATGTCCCCGTAGCCATGTCCCTCCAGCCATGTCCCCCACATATGCAGCCATGTCCCTCCAGCCATGTCCCCCACATATGCAGCCTTTTCCCTCCAGCCATGTCCCCGCAGCCATGTCCCTCCAGCCATGTCCCCCCATACCTAGCCGCCGAAAGCCGCCACCGCTGCACGGAAAACATCACAGCATTCATTTGAATAGCTGTTTTGCCCGTGCGTATAGACACTCCCCCTTGCTCGGGATTGGACAGATCACAATCACCCATCCAATCCCGAGCAAGGGGGAGTGTCTATACGCGCAGGAACACTACAGCTATTCAAATGAAAGCTGTGATGTTACTGCACGCTGTTTAACCCATGCAGCGGCGGGTTTTGATGCGGCAGCGGCGGGGGGAAGTATTCTATTTAGGTATCGGGGGTATTTGCGGGAGTACAAGTACTCCCACAAATACTCGGTATCGGTCCCGGTACTGATATCGATATCGGGACAACCCGAGCTACCAGTGCCACCACCCAGTGCCAATTAGTGCCACCTGCCAATACCAGTGCCAATTAGTGCCACCTGCCAGTGTGATCCAGTGCTACCTACCAGTGCCAACTAAAGCCATCAATGCCACCTGCCAATGCCAACCAGTGCTAACTATTGCCACCCAGCGCCACCTGCCAGTGCCAATTAGTGCCACATGCCAGTCAGTGCCAACCAGTGCCAGTGTCACCTGTTGGGGCCACCTGCCAGTGCCACGTGCCATCTGCCAATCAGTGCCACCTGCCAGTGTCAATTAGTGCCACCTGCCAATCAGTGCCATCTGCTAGTACCATCTTTCAGTGCCATGCAGTGCAACCTGCCAGTTCCAATAAGTGCCTTCTGCGCACTTAATAAATAAAATAAGAAATATGTTTTTTGCCTTAAAGTGGATGTAAACCCCCCAAAAAAATATATATTTTTTTTTATGTCACAATGTAGAGTACAAGATTTCCTATCATCTGTGCCCAGTCTTGCCACACAGAGTTAATCCAGCGCTGAGTAATCCTCTTGTAATGTTCAGTGCAAATTAACAGAATTCCAGATAAAAACCTGCCAAATTATAAAGTCCGTTTCTCTGTTTTTGCTTTCAGTGACAGGTTATTTACAAATCTAGCTTGGACATGTTTATAATAACATGAGGTGATCCAAAGTTCATTGTATATTACCAGGATGTGTTATGTGGGGGAGGGGTGGATTTCTCACTTTTTATACCTCATGTTATGATTAACATAACATAACATAACATAAGATAAACATGTCCAAGATATATTTGTAAATAACCTGTCACTCAAAGCAAGAAGAGAGAAAACAGACTTTTTATTTAGGCAGGTTTTTATCTGGAATTCTGTTCATTTTACTGAACATTAAAAGAGGATTAATCGGTGCTGGATTAACTCTGTGTGGCAAGACTGGGCACAGATGATAGGAAATCTTATACTATACATTGTGAAATAAAAAAATTAAAAAAAAAAATTTTTTTTTGGGTTTACATCCACTTTAATATCTACCTAAAATCAAATTTCTAATTGCATATTGTACTTATTTGTAGCTCATATACTAAAATTGCGACTTAAAACTTGTAACTTTTGGAAATGCCAGTAAAAACTTGGCTGTGCCAGTACATTTTGGGAGTCGTGTCAGTAAATTTCAATCTGGTAGGTTGGCAACACTCGTCTGGATTTCACGGACAGGATCAGATTAGATACCGGACATGTCACAGCTGACATCTGCCGCTCCTTAGACGTGCATGGAGCGTCCAATCGGGTCCGCCTGAAAAACTGACAGGCAGACCTGATCTGCGTGCCTGTTTCTGCCTGTGAACGCCCCCTAATCGCCTGTAAAAGTGGCATTTTTCAAGCCGATTGTACATAAGGCCTTAAAGTAAAACGTTAATCCAACACTGTGATATTCAATACACTAGTAAATGTATTTTTTAGATACATGCAGTTTAGTTAGTGAATTGGGCCTTATTCCCCTTTCACAGTCCAGTCGCAGGGTGGATGTGGGGTGAGCCCCTGTGAAAGCTGGCCATAGATGAGTCCGTCTTTTTTTCCTTTTTATCCAGTGATTTGATTGTAAAAACATGACCAAATTCCCCCACCCATGCATATGAGGTCAATGCCGGAAGTCTTTGCTGTGTCATTGTATTTGGACAGCGGAGAGGCTTCCCTGATGTCAGAATACACTTGTAGCAACACAGCATCTGTTTTACAATATGCCAGCCCTTTTATATACATTTACCTGTCAGCTAGAAATCTGGTTGATGGGTGAATCAGCTCTCAATACAGACTCCAGTGCAGTCATGTTTATTGTCCAACTGAACTGTGGGACACTCACTCACACAGCTGCACCAGGACCATGGAATAGAATACAGCAGGAGTGTAGAAAATATGTGAGCTGATATGACTTGATATTACTTAGGATGAGCTGGTAAATGCAGTTATGGGGAGTAGCAGATTTACTAGCCTCTATGCTTAGCTTATATTTGCCCCAATTTTACACCAGCTTGCCTAGTGGCAAACATATGTTGGTCTCATTGACCCTGCAACTGAAAATTCATTTAGGTTTGATATGTTTACTGACGAGGCAAAACAAGAGCTGTCATAATACTGACTCTAGTTTTATTAGAGGCAAATTTTTAAGGTTAGATTCTTGGCTAAATAAAACAAATTTTTCTTAGTAGGATCTTTCTCTTTCTCTTTGCTTTTAATGGCAGTGGCATGAGTTCAGAGCAGTACATTGCAGCTTGAGTCTCGAGGCATTTTGTACTTTCGTGTCTAATGAACAGCTTTAGTTGCCAGTTGCCACAATCATTTCTTCTCAGCTGGTGACAGTATTTTATGAATTCTTAAAACTACTATATTTTAGGTGTATCAAAGGCAGCTCAGGCTGATTTACTTTTAAACACAAGCCCAACTCCCAAAAAGTGGTGATGTGTAATATCGCCATAAAAACAGAATACAATGATTTTGTCTGGAAAAAAAAATGATAAAAATGTCATATTGGTACAGTGTTGCATGACCGCGCAATTTTCATTCAAATCATGACAGTGCTGAAAGCTGAAAATTGGCCTGGGCAGGAGAGGGGGTGAAAGTGCCCAGGAGGCAAGTGGTTAAGACAGGTTGACCCTAGTTGTCATCATGTAATTGTCTAAGGCTGCATACCTATACTCTATTGTATAAGTTCTCCTGTAGAGCTGGCTGGTATCTTCTCTTTTGTTGAAATTGCCAATAGAAGTGTCTTTGTTGGCCATTATATCCAATCAGTATCTTTTTAATGATCTAATCTGCACTAAATATTGAAAAGATGGATGAGGTAGTTCATATACATGGATACATGAAACAAGTTAGAACTACTTCAGCCTAGTTGACTTAAACACAACAGTTGATATTTCTAGTTCAGTATTTAGGACATTGCTGATTAGTGAAAGTTTATTTGGCTTAAGTTAATTTGTTTTCTTAAATGCTATTTAGAGACCACCAGTGCAATATTTACATAAACTAAGCCAAGAGTGGATATTTGTTGAACAAACCATCAGCATATTTTGTGTAATATTATTGTGCTATAATACAGTCATTTTAAATCTAATATTTTTACCAATTTTTAACTTACTTTGCTAGTGTTTGGCTGAAGCTATTTATTATCAATCAATTGTTTTTACTCTTTTTAAATCATAATGGCAACAGAAACTAATCAAATGACCCTGATCGAAAGTTTACATGCCCTGGTGATAAAATGCACACAAGTTAACACAAAGGGGTTTGAATGGCTGATCTGATTTTCTTGTAATTGGGGTGTGTGTGTGTGTATGTGTATATATATATATATATATATATATATATATATATATATATATATATAATATATATATATAAAAGGTCATTGAATTTCTGGACTCCTGACAGACCCTTGTATCTTTCATCCAGTGCTGCACTGACCTTTCTGGATTCTGAGTCATGGGGGAAGCAAAAAATTGTCAAAAGGATCTGCAGGAAAGGGTAGTCAAACTGTATAAAACAGAAAAGGTATATAACAAAAATCCAAGGAATTGAGAATGCCAATTAGCAGTGTTCAAACTCTAATTAAGAAGTTGAAAATGAGGGGTTCTGTTGAAACCAAACCACGGTCAGGTAGACCAACTAAGATTTCAGCCACGACTACCAGGAAAACTGCTCGGAATGCAAAGAAAAACCCACAAATAACTTCAGGTGAGTTACAGCAGTGTTTTTCAACTCCAGTCGTCAAAGCACACCAACGGGTCAAGTTTTCAGGATTTCCCTCAGATGAAATGGCTGTGGTGATTACTAAGGCAGTGAAACTGATAAAATCACCTGTGCAAAATAATGGAAAGCCAGAAAAAATGACCTGTTGGTGTGCCTTGAGGACTGGAGTTGAAAAACACTGAGTAACAGGACTCTCTGAAAACATGTGGTGTGGCTGTTTCAAGATGCACAATAAGGAAGAACTTGAATAAAGATGGGCTGCATGGTCGAGTCGCCAGAAGAAAGCCAATACTACGCAAATGCCACAAAGTATCCCACTTATAATACGCCAAAAAGCACAGAGACAAGCCTCAAACCTTATGGCACAAAGTAATTTGGAGTGATGGTTAAATGCACTTAAAGTAAAAAGTCTAGCATGAAAAAGAAAAAAAATGTTCTGCGGGTATACAACCGCTTTTAATATGACATATTTAAGAAACAAATATATTTATTACATTTCTTCATTTTCCAGAGAATTGTGGGGAAAAAATTACAACTTCAAAAATCTCACCATGCCTCTTACTAAATACCTTGCAACTGTCTACTGTCCAAAAAGGGGTTATTTGGGGAGTGGGGGGGCGGGGGGTTGTCCTGTCGTGGCATGTTGGGGCCTCAATAAATTAGATCAGTATTTCAGGTGTGATCAATTTTCAGTGATTGGCACCATAAATTGTAGACTCTATAACGTTCACTCAGACCAAATAATATACACTGATTTTTTTTTGGTTCTTTTTACTAAAGAAATGTAGCAGTACAAATTTATGTAAAAAAAAAAAAAAAAAAAGTACTTTATTTGCAACATTTTATAACAAAACTAAGACAAAATTCTTTTTTTTCATAATTGTCTGTCTTTTTTTTTGTGCTGCAAATGAAAAAAAAAAAAACAGTGGTGATTAAATACACCAAATGAAAGCTCTATTTGTGTGAAAAAAACTATAAAAATGTCATATGGGTACAATGTTGCAAGGCTGAGTAATTATCATTGAAAGCTGAAAATTGGCATGGGCAGGAAGGGGGTGAAAGTTACCAGTATTGAGGTGGATAAACCAAAAAAAAAACAAGATTTTAATATCACTTTAACCTCTTCTATATAACATTTTCTGCATGTTAGTGAAGCATTTATAAAGTGTTAGCTGAGTGCTGGTGTATCGTCATATTCCGCTCCCCATAACAGACTGCTCCGGAAGTGCTGGGCGGCCAACTGCGCATGCGCGATGCGTTTTAAACGCATCTGCGATGCGTTCCAATGCATTTACGGCAGTGCACACCAGCGAAACCTCGTTTGGCATCCAGGCTCTTTCCTTAACATCCCCGTGGATTGGAGGATGTTAAAAAAAGATCTAGGAGGCCGAGCGAGCGGAGCAAAAAATTCTCTGGGGGGGGGGGGGGGGGTGGTGAAGTGTTTGCAGGTGAGAGAAAGTTACAAATGTGCAACCCACCAAGAAGTCGCGCAGCTTTGTCAACCCGCCGTCCACCCAAACTTTAAAAGAATCAGGATGTTCAAAGGCTGAGGGAAACCTAGGGTCCCCCAAAAACGAGGCACCTTGGGGTGTCCATGTTATCAACTGAAATGTATCCTTATAATCCTCCCATAGCTTCAGGCCCGCTGCAACAATGGTGTTCTTCGTTCCCAAATCCGGCCAAGATCGGTTAGAGGACTAAAGAAGACCAGGGAGATGAAAGGGGACTAATGGAATCATGCTCAAATCTTACCCAAGGAACTCTGGAATTACCAATATTCCATTGAACCTGTTGGGTAAATCTACTGGCTAGATAGTAGAGACAGATTTGGGGTACCCCCAGACCACCATCAGCCGTGGGACGGTATAGCACATTTCGGGCAAACCTTGGGGGCCTATTACGCCAAACAAACCTATTAAGGTGGGATTAAAAGTCCATTAAATACTGTTTGGAAAGTCTAATTGGGAGGGAACGGAATAGGAACAAAAGCTTAGGGAGGACTGTCATTTTAAGAGCCGTGATCCGTCCTAGAAAGGAGATATGAAGAGTGGACCAAAGTTTCAAGAGCTGTTTAAATTTGGTCGTCATTCTGGGATAATTAGCATGAAAGAGTTTGCAAGCATCTCCAGTCAGTTCAATTCCGAGATAAGGTAGGGATTCAACCACCCAAGAAAAAAAGTTTTCTTTCAAATGGCTCACCTCTCTGGGGGAAAAACCCCCCCCTGGGAGGGCCACTGATTTCGAAACATTAATCGAAAGACCGGAGACCCTCTCAAAATCAGTTTGCTACAGTACTGGTAAGGTAATCAAGGGGTTAGTAACAAACATTAACACGTCATCCGCATACATACAGAACTTATATACAGAAGATCCCTTTGTATAACCACCAATGTCAGGGTTCCCCAAAATAGCTATAGCCAGGGGTTCCAAGGCTAACGCAAAGACCAGAGGGGAAAGAGGACATCCTTGCCTCGTCCCCCTACCCAGACTAAAAAAGTCCGAGCAGCAGCCCGGGATCTTAATGTGGGTGGTGGGGTTCCTATAAAGGGCCTGGAAGGCATGGTAAAACTCACCCTGAAAACCCATGCGGTGTAAAAGGACCGACAGGTAGTTCCAAGACACACTGTCAAAGGCCTTGTGTATGTCCAGTCCTAGCAGAAATAGGAAAATCATACATTTCTAAAGAATACCAGGTCTTTAGGGCACAAGAGAAAAAAGATAACACAGAATCTAACTATGCAGACTAGATTTTATCATATTTGCCTGGGTGACGTCTACTCGTATACAGTATAGCCCTGTACACCCGATCGGATATCTGATGGAATCTAATCCGATGGATTTTTTTGTCGGATATCCGATGAAGCTGACTTTCATCAGTCTTGCCTACACACCGTCAGTCAAAAATCCGACCGTGTCCAAACGCGGTGACGTAAAACACTACGACGTGCTGAGAAAAATGAAGTTCAATGCTTCTGAGCATGCGTCGACTTTATTCTGAGCATGCATCAATTTTTGTGGACTTCCACACAGATGATTGTTTTTTTTATCCATAGGAAAATTTTAAAACGTGTTCTATTTTTTTTTCACCGATAGAAAACAAACCGATGGGGCCCACACACGATCGGTTTGTCCAATGAAAACAGTCCATTTAGTTTTCATCAGACAAACGATCATGTGTACAGGGCTTATGTCACTTGGTGTAAGTGGTGTGAAAGTCTAATAGCTGAACACCAATCATTTTAGGAGGGTGGGGCAGAAGTTTCTGTTTAAGGAGAATTTTCCATCTGGCATAGTAGGACATGTAGAAAATCAGCTTTCACAGAGAGAGATAGAGAGAGAGATTGTAGATGCCTAACAGCAAAGCAATAGAATCCAGGTTCATAGATAACTTCAGTGCTTTAACCAACCTGGTTGTGATTTGTTTCCCATAATCAGAAAACAGAGGGCAGCTCCACACCATATTATATAAGGTGCCAGTGGTATTGTGACATTTGTCACAAAGGGAAGAAAAGAGTGGTTTGATGTGATACAACCTCCTGGGTGGTAAAATATATCCTAAGCAAAAATTTCAGTTGGACAAACTTATGCCTACTGAATATCATCACGTTGGTGTATTGAGCCACCACATTCTTTTTCAGAAAGAGTATAAATATTGTTTTTCCGCTTCTGAAACAGTAGATGGGTCTAAGCACTTATGAGGCATAAACTGAAGAAAGTGTATTTTCTAGGACAGAAGCCTTTAGGAGAGATTCTGAGCTCTGCTGGAAGATAGGTACTTGAGGGAACTGGGCCCCAACAGCATGTTTCAGTTAGAGGTACTGCATCTAAAAGAATACCAATTAGGAAGGCCAAATTGAAAGAGTGGAGTTCACCTGTCTAGAGGATAATATTAAGAGTTTGAATACCTCCGCTTTTCCAAATCAGGGGGTCAGGAACAATGGAAGGATGGGATTGTCCCAAAGGGGGGTATCAGGATAGCGATAGGGCACCATTTAAGAATGGTTGTCTAAGCCTTCACAGTCGTCTTATACAAACATATTTGAAAGACAATATTACCAGCCTTTTTGGTCCTAAACGTTTTATATGTATTGTTTTTTTTTTTTTTTTAAAGTAGGACCAAAGCTCCTTTGGTCCTACTTCTCCTGTGGGTCATAGAAGTGCACTTTGTTCTGCTCTCCTATGACCCATATTCAGCCAACAGTGAGCTAAAGTCCTCAGCCGGTCAAGGCTCTGGAGCGACCCCGACTTTAATGCTGGAATCCACCCAGATGCCTGGACCGGTGTTTGGCTCAGCCTTTTTGGCGAGAGCCTGAACCAGCCACTCCCCGCACAGCCCATCACTCCAGTGAGTGCTGGCGGGGCAGAGCAGAGTCACCTTCTGTCAGCGCACTAAAGACCAAGAACTAAGGGAACAGTGGTCACTGATTGTTTGGTTCTCTGTCTTAGAGGCAGCGGGGGACAGATGCAGCATTGGACCAATGCTGCACCCACCAAAGTGAGTATAAATGTTTATTTTATTTTTTTAATTCTGGAACTTCTCTTTTAAATAATGACAAAGTCCATAGCAGAAATCTACAAATTGCTCTGGTCTACAGGGGATGTACAGGTGTGAGAGCTGAAGTGGTTAAGCAGACGTTTCCCATTTTTATAAGATGCTAGAAATCTGTATTTTCTAAAACAGTCATCAATTTCATGGTACATTAAGACCGACATATTGTACATATATCACTCGTTGTGTATGATTGTTTTTGCTTTTTTTATGGTACTGCAAGCTCCGTTCTTTGCAGGCTTTGCCTGCATTGCTTTAAAGGAAAACTCCACTTTCGGAAATTAAATATATGAGTTTTAAAAGTGATTTTAAATGATCACCTTATAAAACACATTTGGCCAGATCTACGAAGCCCGGCGTAACTCTCTGCCGGGCGTAGCGTATATCATTTACGCTAAGCCGCCGTAAGTTAGAATGGCAAGTGCCGTATTCACAAAGCACTTGCGTCCTAAGTTACAGCGGTGTAGCATAAATGGGCCGGCGTACGCACGTCTAATTCAAATGGGGAAGAGGTGGGCGTGTCTTATTTATTTGTGACCCGACGTAAATGACGTTTTTTTTTTTACTGCGCATGCGTGAAATCACGTCGCAAATAGTCAATGCTTTCGATGTGAACGTAACTTACGCAAAGCCCTATTTGCGAACGTTTTACCCCAACAACGTAAACGACTGAAAATTTGACGCTGTCCCGACGTCCATACTTAACATTGCGTACGCCTCTATAGAGCAGGGGTAACTTTACGCCGGACATACGCTTACACAAACAACGTAAAAAGAATGCGCCGGGCGTGTGTACGTTCGTGGATCGGCATATTTATCTCATTTGCGTATTTTACGCTGAACATCTACGGAAGCGCCCCTTAGCGTCCAGTGTAAATATGCAACTAAGATATGATGGCGTAATAGACTTACGCCAGTCGTATTTTAGCGTAATTCCGGCGTATCTTGTTTTGTGGATACAAAACAAAGATACGCCGGCAAATATTTGAAATTATGGCAGCGTATCTGGAGAAACGCCACCGTAATGCCTTGTGGATCCGGCCCATTAAGTTTAACATTTCTACAAAAGGCAAAAAAGTTGTGAATAGATTTAGGAAAAAAATAACTTGATAAATACCTTTTTTCCCTTTTTTTTATGCGATCACATTCCCTTTGTTCTCAGCTGCATAAGATCTGGGGGGAGGAGAAGCAGTAGCACTCCCCCGGTACTACCTACTTCTCAGTGAATAGCTGTGCAGGGGGGAGAGCGTGTGAGGACACGTCTAATTATTGGAGGAGCATAGCTAGAGAAGTGACCACGCTGTGCTCTCCTGCATAGTGTGGTCATTTATTAATAGGAAATCAGAGGGACTGACGTGAACACCAAGGATTTCACACAAAGGTAACAATACAAAGAGAATGGATACTTTTTCATACAAGTACATGGTACAGCAGGCACATATCAGCTATATGAAATGCTGGGGTAACAAACACTTTAAAATGTACTTTTCCATTTCAATTTAGTCTTGTCCGATTAGCCTCCATGCCTGTGAGGGATAAGAGAGCATCACGCAGGGCTGTAGTCATAGGGAGATGGTGAGCACATTCTGCTTTCCACCATGCAAAACAGCTCGGATGCTGGTGGAAAGCAAGAAGAGGAGAGACAGGAAATGGCATTTTCAAACCTGGACTACTGTATTTTGGCGGTCAAAAGGAAAAACGAAGTAAGTGATATTTAAATGCTCTAGCTTACAGCAATCAATTGACCTAATAAAAAGCGAACCTTAAGTGTTCCTTTAGGTTACTTTGTAAGTTAACCAGTGGATGATTGGTTGCTAGGCGGTTCTAGCAACCAATCATCGGCTTGTCATCGGCTTGTCAACAGGAAAAATTAACTAAAGCAGCTCTTGTTCCTGCCCTCATCCAGCACTGTGCTGCCTCTATCTTCGCTGTGATGTACAGCCACTGTGGGGTAGGAAAGAGCTACTTTCACACTGCTGTGTGTTGTCAGCCCTTTTTTTTTTGGGAGGGGGGGGGTTGTGTGTCAGAGGAAACCGCTATAGAAGGGCATAGGACACTACTATGGGGGGATGGGGCAGAGATCACTACTATGATTCCTTGTGTTGGGATTCGAGATTGATCACAAATGCAAGATTGTGTAGCCACTTTTCCTTTTGGCCCCCCATCTAATGAAGTCGCCATTTACTACACACGTATGTGCTTCCCTAACGGTTAAGTCCAAGACCCCATACACACTATACAACTTTTTTGCCTTTTAGATTTACCAAAATCAAGAAGTGCAAGGGCCTGCCTAATTGCAAAAAATTGCCAACTCTTAGGCCGTCGAATGGATTTGACGCATGCGTGGAAGTATTTTACTTCCTGGTTCGGTAACGTGGCAGCGTCAACGTCACCGCGCTGTCTGCCGGCGGGGATTTTTGGTTTGATCGTGTGTACACGATCAAGCCAATATATCCCAGCAGACAAATCCGATCAAAACGGTCTGTCAGACCGATTTGATTGGATTTATTTAGTGGTGTGTACGCGGCCTTAGGTCCGTCGGCCCATTCTCATCGGATGGACCGATCGTGTGTGTGCGCGGCCTTAAGGTTTGACCTCATATTATATGTTTTTTTGGTAAATCTGAAGAAAATAATCAACAGAAAATTGCATAGTGTGTATCCAGCGTAATGCCCTGTACACATGATCAGAATATCGTAAGAAAAATGGCGTCCAAGGAAGAATCGTACGATAATCGGATCGTTGGTACAGATCTTTGGAGAGCCGATCATGACAGTTCATCCGATTTATTATTTTATTGGACATGCATGAAAATCTTTATCATACTTTACCAGATCGTACGCTTTTTGTTTGTCAGTACAGTGGTCGTCCGAAAATACAACAGAAATACATTACAACACATGACATCACTTCCGATAAAAAAACTTTTTTTGAGAATTTCAGGGTCTTTTGGTAAAACAAAGTTAGAATCTCCAATTAAAATATTTTCAGTTTGCTCTGAGAGGTTTACATTATGATGAAAATGTAATAAAGGTGATAAAAAGTTAATCAATACGAGTTTCTATTATCTGGTGGAGAATAGCAAGTGTAGTTTTTGCCAGTAGGGTTAAGATCAACAAGCAATCAACAAGCAATAAAGAACTTAAAGTGGTAGTAAACTCTGTACTACCACTTTTACCTACAGGTAAGCCTATAATAAGGCTTACCTGTAGGTAAAAAGAATATCTCCTCAACCTGCACGGTTTAGAAGATATTCCCCTCGCAATGAGCCACTGACTGCAGCGGTGCATGCGCAGCAGGGATCCTTGGCTAAAGGCCCTGAAGTTGCCGGACCTTGCCGGAAAGAAGTGAATGCGCTGGAGTGACGACATTGCCGAGCAAGCCAATCACAGCGCTGGAGCGGCGATACCCGGAAGACACGCCAAGGCAAGATGACATCTCCCTTGGCGTGAACCAGGTAAGTTCCCCACGCCTCGTTACAACGTAAGTATTTCATAATGAGCTAGTATGCGGTGCATACTAGCTCATTATACCTTTTTGCCTTTCAGGTATGTAAAAAAAATAAAATAAACTGCTGCGGGTTTACTACTGCTTTAAAAGAGTTTTAGGTTTTTCAAGACCCTGTAGCAGATACATGTCCTTCGATTGGAGGTATCCTGGAGAGTATTAAAATGAATGTTAAAATCTCCTCCCAAAACTGAGTGGATACAAATCAATGATTTTTTTTTTTATAAATCAGATTTTTTTTTGATTTTTATCAAATTTTTTTTTAATAAAATGCTTTTGGAGTAAAAATCTATCTAAATATAGTTTTCTATTAAAGGTACAATAATAATTTAGTTTATTCAGCAAGAAATGGAGCTTAGTTATGTAGCATCAGGCTGTATTCTGCAATATTTACATTTTTGGTAAACTCATTCAATGAATCCAAGCTCTGCAAGCTGAGATAGTGAGATAGCATGCACTGTATTGATGTATTCACACAATTTTACAGTAACCATAAGATAAACCAAAGTTCAGGAATATTCCTTTATCCCATTGTTTTGCAAATCTATGTACACTACAAACTGTATGATTATATAGTTTCTGATATTGCTGTTTTTCTAACCTGACAGCTTATTATTCTAAATAGGAAAACTTCATTTTGTTTGCAATTATTAACAATTAAAACAACCAGCAAGAATAAGTCCTTACATTTAAAGAGCACCTGTCATTTCAGATACATCATGGCAGCGCCTGTAACCTGGCATCCACTCACCTGCTGCCACCACATCCCTCACCTTGTTGTGTCACTGCTGCATCACCAACCGTCCCATTAAAGTAAATGGGAATGTTGGTGAGTCGACAGTGGGTCAGAGGAGAGGCGGGATAGAGATGACAGTTGCTCTTTAAAAATTATGGTTTAAAGCGAGTTGATTTAAATCAAGCCTTTTTACTAGTGATTTAAACCTAGGTTTACATTGGAGCGATTTGTCATGTGATTTGATCAAATCGCATGACAAGTCGCAGCCTATTGGAGGCAATGGCACTATTCCAATCGGTGCGCCACCGATCTGCAAAAGTAGTTCCTGCACTACTTTTGCAGATTTCCGGATGTGACTAAGGGCCCTTTCACACGTCCGTTCAGTTCGTCCGTTTTTTGGACGTCTGTTAACGGACCTCAATGCTTCCCTATGGGTTAGCGTCCGTTAGCGGATGAGCATCCGCTAACGTCCGTTAACATCCGTCTGCGGTAAGCTCCGTTTTTTTGGACGGAAGAAAACCCTATTTTTCTTCCGTCAAAAAAACGGAACGGACGAAAAACGGACGTTAGCGGATGATCCGTTTACCATCCGATCCGCTAACGTCAGTTTTTCATCGAAAGTTCTAAAAAAAAAAAAACGGATGAAAAAAACTGATGAAGAACGGACGGAAAACGGAACGGAAACGGATGTAAACAGACGGAAAACTGACGAAAATGCTGATGAAAAAACGGATCAACTGAAGGCGGAAAAAACTGATCTAAAAAACTGAACGGACGTGTGAAAGAGCCCTAAGAGTGCGTCGGCGGCAAAGCGCTGCTGCTTTTTTTAGCAGCACTTTACCATTGTTTTTGCGGCGCTTTTTGATTTCAATGTGCAGGGGCGCTTTAGGAGTGATATATTCACTGCTCCTAAAGCGATACAAAAAGCTGCTGGCAGGACTTTTGTTTACACCCTGCCAGCGCAGGATGTCTTAAATAGACATCTGTGCATGAATCCACAACGATGTCTATCAAGTAGCACCTGAAATCGTGCTGACCTTGCTACTTTGAAATTTCAAAGTAGTGCGATTTCAAAGTAGCATCAATGTGAACGAGGGCTAAATCATGATTTAAATGGACTTGATTTAAATCAAATCCACACTGTCCCAAAATTAAACATTCAGACGCAAAACCCTTCAGTTAATCTATAAAGCCCCGTGCACACGACCGAGCTTCTCGGCAGAGTTCAGCGAGAAGCTCGCTGGGAGACATATTCTGGCGAGAAGCTTGATCGTGTGTACACTTTCAACGAGCGTCCCGTTGGGAAGCTCGTCGAACCAAAAAAGAGAGCACGCTCTCTTTTTCCTCGTTGTTCAATGAGGACTTTGGCTCGATGAGCTTTTCTGACCGCTCATCGGGAACCTCGTCGGGCGGAACGATGAGTTTAGCCTGACGAGGTTCTCGTACGTGTGTACGCGGCCTAAGATGTTTGCAGAAGGTAATGTGGGCCTTGTTTTGAAAATAAACATTAGCTAAAGGGATAGGTTTGCATGCTCAAGAATCTTTCAAAAACATGTATCTGCCCTCAGGGTTTATCAAATGATCCGTTATTGAAATGTTTGCATCTTCGCTGAGTAGTATGGAGAAACCTTTTGTCTTGGCTAGAGCATTAGTAGATTGGTACATTTTAGTTAAATAATTGTTTGATATGGTAGGGTTTGATGGGTTTCAAAGTGTGTTTCTTGTAAAAATACTACCTATGGTTTGGCTTTTTTGAGTTCTCTAAAGATTTAAGATCTTTGTATCAGGTACAACAGGTCTAACATTATGAAACATAAGAGATCTATTGCATAAGGATGAATAGGCTATAGTTAGACAAAAGAGAACAAGTTCTGAGCAGCCATTGATAGTTAACGTGTTCAAGAAACCAAAGATTCAATATGATGGTAGAAGTACATTTTTAAAATTAGAAATTCAAAAAAGTCGCTTATCTATAGTCTACCAAATGTAGAGTTTGGTGGGAGGTACTGATGAATGTACTATATAATAATAATAATAAGTATGTAAGGTACTAACCATAAAAGGCACAGCTACCGGTATTTGACTATTGTAGAATAAGTTAAAGTTTACTGTACATCTTTAAAGGAGAGCTTTGTGCTCACAGCTAACTACTGTAATTATAAAATAGATATATGTAGAGCAGTAGGCCTTAAATAAAAATCTTGCATTAAACCACACTTCTGAATGTGTTAAGTATAGAAAAAAACATTTGATTATAACATACTTATAAACTTTAATGTAAGATTAATTGTTCTAGACAATGAACCTTCACCTTTTGTAGGCTGGGGCCCTTAACAACCCCCGAAAACGACTGTTGGAACAGATAAATGAACATTCCTCATCAAATGACTCTTGTTGGGATGATGTAAGAAGACGTAAACCAAAATATTGCCTAAATGGGGTGGGTTTAAGACTATACAGTGTATATAGTCTATAGTCTTATGTCAATGAATGTGTCGCAGTGATCCAGGATGATAAACTATAACGCTATCAAATGGCCTGGCTGCTTATATTGTCTGGAAACAAAAAATACCTAATCCCCTTGCCACTTCTATTTTTTGGTTGGTATCTGAAGAAAAAAAAAAAATTTGGATGTTTGTCCTTGGTGGGGGGAAGCTTGTAACAGTGACTGGAGATGTTCACTTCAGAATAGTCATCTTCAGTTCCAAGTAGATTGTGCATCTATGGATTCAGAGGTATAAGGCCTCGTACACACGATTAAATGTGTCTGTTCAAATCTGTCGTACCGACCGATTTGAACAGATCTGTCTGCTGGGATTTTGGTTTGCTCGCGTGTACACACGAGCAAACCAAAATCCCCGCCAGCAGACAGCGCGCTGACGTGTCGGTGACGTGGCGGTGACGTTAACGCCGCCACGTCACCGAACCATTCGGTGCGAGAAGACATGTCTGCTGGTTAGCGTACTAACTACCAGACATGTCGGGCGGACGGCTTCCTAGCCGACAGATTTCAAAGCATGCTTTGAAATCTGTCGGGTGGCCAAATCCGTCTGTTTGCCCGTACACACGATCAAATCTGTCTGCTGAAACGGTCTAGCAGACCGTTTCCAGCAGACAGATTTGATCGTGTGTACGAGGCCTAAGAGTTATGTAAATCTCCTTATGGAAGGCAGAAAGATTTATGATATGATGATCTCGTAAAGAAGAGCCAGGTATCTTCTACAGTCGTGGCCAAAAGTTTGGAGAATTACACAAATATTAATTTTCACAAAGTCTACTGCTTCAGTGTTTATGATGGCAATTTACATATACTCCAGAATATTATGAAGAGTGATCAGATGAATTGCCATTAATTGCAAAGTCCCTCTTTGCCATTAAAATGAACTTAATCCCATAAAAAAACATTTCCACTGCATTTGTGAAGAAGGATTCAGGGCGCCCAAGAAAGTCCAGCAAGTGCCAGGACCATCTCCACTGCGATTCAGCTGCGGGGTCAGGGCACACATGCAGAGCTTGCTCAGGAATGGCAGCAGGCAGGTGTGAGTGCATCTGCTCACACAGTGAGGCAAAGACTTTTGGAGGATGTCCTGGTTTCAAGAAGGGCAGCAAAGAAGCCACTAGTAGAGTTGATGGTGCAAAAGATGATGAGGGTGGAAGTTTGAATTGCTCATACCATTCCAGCGAGGTTATGTATGATAATTGTAAATTATCACAGAAACTTGGTATTTCATTAGGCAGTTTTAGGATGTACTGTTTGCCGTTGTGTGTTGCCTGTTGTTTGGAAGATATCGGGGATATTGCGGGTGGAGGGAGTCCATGAGGAGTGATGCGATCGGCTGTGTGGTGTAGCCTTTGTCAGTTTGCCCATCTTTAGACCCACCAGTGGCGGCCCGCCCATATGGGCGCACGGGCGCCGCCCCCCCCCTCCCGCAGTCAAAAAAACAAACAAAAAAAAAAAAAAACGGGCCCTTTAAGAACTTTTATTCGGCTAAAATGTCATTTTGACATTTTTGCAGAAGTTCTGGCGGCCGTCTATAGAGGGCGCTGCAGCGCCACCCTCTCTCACAAATAACTCGCATTCAATGCAATGCATTGAACGTGTGTTATTGTTGCCAGCTGCCTGGTCTATTCATATAACCGGACATTGGGCGCCGGTTACCCGAATAGTGGCAGCTGGTTGGCTGAGGGGAACTGCCTATCAATGCCAGCGGCTCTGATAGGCTTTTCCAGTACCGCCCTCCGGCTCTCGGAAGTCTATACTCGGAGCGCAGGCAATCTGCGTTCCTTGCAAGAGACTGACGGCCGTTTCAGCCAATCAGGTTCCCGGATTCTGGTTATCAGGAACCTGATTGGCTGAAGCTTCTCCACGGCAGCAGAAGACATCGAGGGAGGACATGGAAGCGTCAGGTAAGTGATTTTTACAGGGAAACGGGCATCATGGGGCACAGTGGTTACAAAGGGCACAGAGGCGACAATGAGCACAAAGTGTCATGGGGCACAGTGGTGACAATTGATGGCACAGTGACTGCATATGATGGCATGGCACAGTGGTGGCGTTTGGCATGGCACAGTGGTGACAATTGATGGCACAGTGGTGAAAATTGATGGCACAGTGACTGCATTTGATGGCATGGCACAGTGGTGACAATTGATGGCACAGTGGTGGCGTTTGATGGCATGGCACAGTGGTGACAATTGATGGGACAGTGGTGGCGTTTGATGGCATGGCACAGTGGTGACAATTGATGGCACAGTTGCTGTGTTGCATGGCACACACAGTGGTGACAATTGATGGCACAGCGGCTGCATTTGATGGCATGGCACAGTGGTGACAATTGATGGCACAGTGGTGGCGTTTGATGGCATGGCACAGTGGTGACAATTGATGGCACAGTGGTGGCGTTTGATGGCATGGCACAGTGGTGACAATTTATGGCACAGTGACTGCATTTGATGGCATGGCACAGTTGCTGTGTTGCATGGCACACACAGTGGTGACAATTGATGGCACAGCGGCTGCATTTGATGGCATGGCACAGTGGTGACAATTGATGGCACAGTGGTGGCATTTGATGGCATGGCACAGTGGTGACAATTGATGGCACAGTGGTGGCATTTGATGGCATGGCACAGTGGTGACAATTGATGGCACAGTGGTGGCGTTTGATGGCATGGCACAGTGGTAACAATTGATGGCACAGTGGTGGCGTTTGATGGCATGGCACAGTGCTGACAATTGATGGCACAGTGGTGGCGTTTGATGGCATGGCACAGTGGTGACAATTGATGGCACAGTGGTGGCGTTTGATGGCATGGCACAGTGGTGACAATTGATGGCACAGTGGTGGCGTTTGATGGCATGGCACAGTGGTGACAATTGATGGCACAGTGACTGCATTTGATGGCATGGCACAGTGGTGACAATTGATGGCACAGTTGCTGTGTTGCATGGCACACACAGTGGTGACAATTGATGGCACAGTGGCTGCGTTTGATGGCATGGCACAGTGGTGACAATTGATGGCACAGTGACTGCATTTGATGGCATGGCACAGTGGTGACAATTGATGGCACAGTGGTGACGTTTGATGGCATTGCACAGTGGTGACAATTGATGGCACAGTGACTGCATTTGTTGGCATGGCACAGTGGTGACAATTGATGGCACATTGGTGGCGTTTGATGGCATGGCACAGTGGTGACAATTGATGGCACAGTGGTGGAGTTTGATGGCATGGCACAGTGGTGACAATTGATGGCACAGTGACTGCATTTGATGGCATGGCACAGTGGTGACAATTGATGGCACAGTTGCTGTGTTGCATGGCACACACAGTGGTGACAATTGATGGCACAGTGGCTGCATTTGATGGCATGGCACAGTGGTGACAATTGATGGCACAGTTTCTGTGTTTGATGGCATGGCACAGTGGCTGCATTTGGTGGCATAGCACAGTGCTGACAATTGATGGCACAGTGGTGGCGTTTGATGGCACAGTGGTGGCGTTTGATGGCACAGTGGTGGCAATTGATGGCACAGTGGTGGCGTTTGATGGCATGGCACAGTGTTGGCGTTTGATGGCATGCCACAGTGGTGACAATTGATGGCACAGTGACTGCATTTGATGGCATGGCACAGTGGTGACAATTGATGGCACAGTTGCTGTGTTGCATGGCACACACAGTGGTGACAATTGATGGCACAGCGGCTGCATTTGATGGCATGGCACAGTGGTGACAATTGATGGCACAGTGGTGACGTTTGATGGCATGGCACAGAGGTGACAATTGATGGCACAGTGGCTGCATTTGATGGCATGGCACAATGGTGACAATTGATGGCACAGTTTCTGTGTTTGATGGCATGGCACAGTGGTGACAATTGATGGCACAGTGGCTGCATGTGATGGGCACAGTGAGGCTGCAATATTTTTTTTTCCGTTTGCGCCCCCCCCAAAAATTTTGAGCACCAGCCGCCACTGAGACCCACTGCTGGTTCGCTGTGTAGCTGTGAATCGGCTAGCTCTCCGGAACTTCTCCACTTTGCCTCCATGCTGCTCGCATGCCAGGCCACGCACCAACAACAAATTTAAAATTACAGCACAATCGCAATAATGACAATGCAGTCATTGAATTACTGCTTAGCTCACTTTACACTTTTTTTTTTTTTTAATTACACTTGGGAATATCATTTTTTATTCATATAGAGTAGCAAATATGTAATACCAACATATCACTTTTACCGATAATTTACCTAATTTTACTGATTTTACAAAACGTATTAAGGTGTTTGTAATGATTTAGTGATCTCTTTAAATATACTGTATTATGGATTCCAAAAGTTTCTTGTAGTATATGCAAGCAGTCTCTAATACCCTCTTGTAATGGTCATGGTAACATAGAAACATCTGTCACAAGCACAAGACATCATGCTATAGCTTGAAGCTGTAATTGTATTGCACATAGCAGCAGGTTGAGCCTTTACATTTGTCTTCCAGATTAAATTTCTTGGAAGAAAGTTCTCCTTTGCAGGAAATTTTCAGAATAATATGAATTATTTGCACATGTTCACTAGGAAGTATAGCTCTGAAATTGTATCTCCTGTTCATTAACTAACTAGTTTCTGAAGTACGGTGCATTATATGCAAACAAGTTATAAACGATTCCCAGCAGACTACATTTTTATAAGTTTCTCTCATATATAACGCACGTGCGTTATATAACATGTTGTTATACTTTAAAGCCTAGTACACACTAGTAGTATTGCACGCTGCAATAAAACAGCCCATTCAATTTTAAAGGTTGTTGGTGCACAAAGAAAAAAAAATGATCTTTTTTTTTTTTTTTCCCCCACAAAGGTCTAAAAGACCCCAAATTCCTCCTTTGTACTTTAAAGTATTCAGATCGGCAAAAACGACAATTTTTAAATTGGCGACATTGGCAGCCGAGTAAACCCTCAGTGACATTGTGACGTCGCTTCCGTGTTTACATACAGACTGGAACGAAGCCGACACTTTGTTCCAGTCTGTCTCTAGCCACCGGAAGTAGCGGCTCGCGGATCTGGTCTCCCGGTGGGACAGGAGGCCTGGTAAGATTGGCGGAAGGCGGTGGGGGTGTCCCCTCCCGCTCTTCCGGGATAACAACCGAGCTAGTCGCCCGCTCGGTACCAGGATGATGCCTGCTGCTGCGGGCATCATCCCGGTATAACCGCCTAAAGCCGAGGCCACATACACTCTGCGCCAAGTGGTTAGTGGCTGGGAGTTCTCTCCCGGGAGGGGCGAGGCAAGTCTCCCGGAAATAGATTTTTCCAGTCACATACATCGATGCCACATCGGGGACACCCTAATTGCGATGCATCAGTGAAGCGGTGAATTTCGCCATCCCTACAGGTCATTAGACTAAACCTAAAGTAGACTTTACTGTGCATTGGGTTCAGTTGTAGGTGTGAGTGCACATATTTATGGGGTTCCACAAAGGTTAGTGAATGTGGTGAAGCTTCACTTGGTTGGCTCATGGAAATCAGCAGAACTTCACCACATTCAGTAAGTTTTGAGTAGTGTACTCTTTTATTTTTAATGTGGATTCCTCCACATTAGGCTAGCTCAAATGATATGTGTCCCATTTCTGGTTTCTTCAATGTTTTTTTACATATCTTAGTACTTTAACTCAGGCACCATACATCAGCTTTAACCACTCGAGATCCGTGCTGTAGCCGAATAACGGCCACAGCGCGGACCTGAATTGCCGGGAGGCCATCAATAGACGTCTTCCCCTTTGCACTCGGGTGATCACAGATCCGAGTAAGGGGCAGATCCCAGCCCCTTACCACGTGATCTGACAGCTGATCACGTGATGTAACCAAAAGCTCGGTAATCAGGTTTTTTTTTCTCCTCACCCTATCAGCAGATCACCGGCTTATGTGCAGAGGACATCGGTCCTGAGGAGAAAGAGAGGCAATTCTGCCTCATCTGGACCAATCAGTACCCCCTGCCAGTGCTACCTGGCATTGCCACCTTCCAGTGCCACCGATCAATGCCCCTCAGTGGGGCCAATCAGTCCCTCATCAGTGCCACCTAGCAGTGCTGCCTATCAGTGTAAACTACCACTGCCAGCTATCAGTGCCACTTATCAGAGCCACCTATCAATGCCACCCTTTAGTGCCACCTCTCAGTGCACACCAGTGCCGCCTATCAGTGCCCACCAGTGCTGCCTTATCGGTGCCCATTAATGCAACCCATTGGTACCCATCAGTGAAGCCTATCGGTGCCCATTAGTGCAGCCTCATCAGCGTACATCAATGAAGTAGAAAAATTACTTGTTTGCAAAATTTTATAACACAATTATATAAACAATATAAAATTCTGTCTTTAATTTTTTTTAACAAAAAATAAGAACTCCAGAGATGATTAGTACCATCAAAAGAAAGCTCTGTTTGTGGGAAAAAAAATAATACAAATCTAATTTGGGTACAGTGTTGTATGACTGCGCAATTGTCATTCAAAGTGCATCAGCGCTGAAAGCTGAAAATTGGTCTGGGCAGGAGGGGGTTTAAGTGCCCAGTAAGCAAGTTAAGCAAATGGTTAAAAACCTGTATCAAGTTCTTAATGCTGTCTGTGTTCCCTTTGGGGAGATTTTTCTGGCCTGGATTTAGAAAGGGCAGGACATTTTTAAAAACAGGAACGCAGACAACAATACCAATACTTTTGAAAAGCAGAGTGAAGAAAAAGTGTGTGTGTGTTTCACTGTACAATACTAGTAAAGTCTCAAGTTACTCATGGTCATACTTCTTCTAACCCAGTCACATTACCAATATAGCTAAAGATGAGTTTTTTTTACTCCCTTTCCTTGGCAGATAATCTGTAGGTAAAAAGTGTGGTTAATTTAGAGAGCTTCTGTTATTGACCTTGCTCAAAAGGAGCATTTTCAACCAAGCCTATGTCTACTAAAAATACCTATGCGTACAAGTTGGGCAGGAAAAATTCCAAATATTAGAAACATTCAGCAGCTGAATGTGTTTCAAACTTTTGTTTATCAAGAGCATTATCAGGGGACCTAAGATTTTTGTGGCCTTAAGGCTGTTTCCAGTTTATTGCACAGCTTCATACCTTTCTGCGAAGCCCCACTTTTATTTCAGAATGAAAAAAAAAAACATGAATGTTTGTTTCTTTTTTGACTATTCTTGTTTTGTGTTCCTGTGTTGGAATTTATAATCTAATGCCGTTTTCCAGGAAATACTGGTTTGTATTAATAATGAAAATATCTGTTTTGCTAAGAACTATGCTAATAGTCTGAGATATGTTTGCAGCACCTTAACTATTATTTATTTTAGATGTAAAAAATATATCTGGCAATGATGAAGTCTGTTATCTTATGAGGCTAAATACCAAGCATTTAACCCAGCAAAAAATCATATAC
The DNA here is from genome assembly GCA_029574335.1 of Rana kukunoris. Taxonomy (NCBI): domain Eukaryota; kingdom Metazoa; phylum Chordata; class Amphibia; order Anura; family Ranidae; genus Rana; species Rana kukunoris. Next base: position 361,646,673 of record CM056052.1, read on the forward strand.
ATTTTTTTTATTTACTGCAGTAAAAGATAATTTATCTTGTTGCGCTGTACTAGTTACATTAGGTATTCCACATAAATCATTTAAAATCCCAAACATGTTTACACCTTTCTGTTAATGTGAAGCTTTTGAACTTGTCATCGACTCTAAAGATGTTGCAATAATAGTAAATAGTAAATAGTTTAGCGGCCTCTAGTGTAGTTGCTGTTTTGTCCAAATGGTTGAAAATATCAAATGTATGTCAGTAAAAATAAAATATGTATTAGATCAGTTATAATATCCAGTAATATTCACAACAGTTACCATGTTAATGTGGTTGTAAATGCACAAGGTTTTTTACAGTTATGCATTCTATGCATAAAGGTAAGAAACCTTCTATGTACAGCAGCCCCCCCCCCCCCCAACACTTATCTGAACTCCCTCTCAATCCAGCTATGTCCGCGAGAGCCTTGCCTCTCCGAGGACTTGCACTCCTAATTGGCTTTTGGCAGCAGCGGAAGCCATTGGCAAACGCCCAGTGAGCCAATAAGGATATGGAGGTGGCGCCAAGTCTGTGTGTGAATGGACACTGCCGTGGCTCTGGAGCACGCCTGCTTTGGTGCCCCTTGAGCAAGCTACTTACTGTGAGGGCACCCGGCAGAAAGGAGGAGCCTAGAACGACGGCTTTTGTTTTTAAACAAAGTTTTAATATCACTTTAAAGCGGAGCTCCAGCTGCGAAATTTTTTTTTTTTAAAGTCAGCAGCTACTAACAGTGTAGCTGCTGACTTTAAATAAGGACACTTACCTGTCCTAGGCGCCCGCGCTGATGGCCCCCCCGATGCCGGTCCCGCGATCGCTCCGAGTCCCGCGCCGCCATTCACACTATGGGAAACAGGCAGTGAAGCCGTACGGCTTCACTGCCCGTTTCCTACTGTGCCTGCGCGAGTCTCACGCTGGCTTGTGAATGGGCGCGCTGCTCTCTGAGAACACACACAGTTCCTAGAAAGCAGAGCGCCCCATTCACAAGCAGAAGGACAAGAAGAAATCGGACCGCGGTGCATGTGAGACAGATTACGGACTTCCGCATAGCAACAGCTATTTCGGGTGAGTATTTTTTTTTTTCAGGTTTTTTTTATTTTAATTTTTTTAAACAACATGGCAAAATGTTGTTTTCATGGGTGGAGGTCCGCTTTAATATACATTCAGTGGCACTCATTCAGCTACTTTTTTTAGCTGAATTAAATAGAGCCAATGATGAAGTCCGTTTGACAAAAACGCATAAGAAGGGGCTTGCTTTATGTTGCCCGTCCTCTGTTTGACCCTAAAAAATCCCCTCCATCATATGTATCACGGTTTTGTATACATGCCATTCAAGCTAGCACTGGCACAGTGCTTTGTCTGTAAGTGAACTACATCTCTTTTTTAATATTAAATACTTTTATATTACAGAGAGCACTATGGTTCTACTCTTTGTTATTACATGATTTATGTGAAATCTGGGAGCGATCTATCCTGTGTGAATTACCATATCCATTATCCTTGGAGCGACCATTACTCACCTTGTACCATACTTAGATCGTTAGATGTATACACATATGGTTATTCACATAATCCTTAATGTTTTATTATCCTAATGATTCACTTTAATAGCGCCCCCTACTGTCCCATTTCACACCATCCTCGTGTGCCCGAAAGAGAAGGTTTATCTGACCCTTCACAACCAAAGGGTCCACGCTGTGAGGTGAGCGGCCACCTGGTGGTGATATATGTCAAAGCATGGTTTTGAATGAGACTTACTCCCCCTCTTCTTTGTGACTGCTATATGTTCCTCATGATTGGCTGTCAAATGGGGCTGTGGAATTTTCTCAATCACATTGACTAAATTGAGGGAGGGAGGGAAATAAGAAGAGGTGGGTGTGTGATGCTGGGAAGATTCTCATTACGTTCACACCTGTCTAGAGAGGCAAGTCACAAAGACCCTCGTGTATCAATTTAGTAAAGATTTACCAACCCTGCAGATTTTGTGCTTGCAGTGCTTACATAAAATGTATTTTGGAGAAAACGAAAACATGTAGAAAGCCATTTTTTTTAGTTCTTCCCAAAATGCTGGTTATCTGGCTGGTTGTTTAGCTCTTTGACTTGCTGGCTATGAAAAATGCAGAATCTTCAATTGCTGCATTCTTATTTCAGGCAATGACTCAAAGTGCATGGGTCAGTGCTATCGGGGACAGGAGTCTCCTGTATGGATTCTGTTATGTAGTGAGTGTTTTGATTTTTTGAAAGATCACTCAAGGTGGGTGATCAGAACTTTTAGAGTAACAGAGCTTGAAGACCACTTATTTTCTACAAGGCAACAACCCAGCCTCATATGTAAATCCATGTAAGCAGATTATTTACTTAAGTTTTAATTTTAAGAAAACGTTACTGACATTTCCCAAGGGAATATATGGAGAGAATGAACTCACCAAATCTGTCAAACTGTGTGTTGACCTTAAGGATGTGGTAATTGCAAGTTGTATACGTATTCTGCCCATGAATCATTCTGTATAGTTTGCTGAATGTATTAATGTACAGGGCTGTGCTATGATCTCATTTTGGTAATTAGTACCATGCTAAAGTATGGATACCATGTGTCTGAGAGTTTTGTTTTAACAATAAAGAGGTAAATTCCCCTCAGAAGATGAAAAATGTTATATATGTAATTTTCTATTGACTAATGCTATTATGTAAAACAGAAAACAGTAAATATTCAAAACATTTTAATTTCTCCAGCTAGAATCCAAAAAAACAGCTGTGGATGTTTCCCTACTGAGAACCGAAACATAAGTGATTCAATTCACAGCCTCACCAGGCAGTGCAGTGATTTACTCTATGAAGTTTTTGTTACGGTTTCCACTGGAATGGGAAAATCCATAGTAATTCAAAGTAACCACTTCAATAAAGCAGAAGTCCAGTCTGAGCTTGTTTGGCTAGGCTTCACGTATTGGTCACAGGAGTGCAATTCGTTTTGCACTCCTGTGACCCGCGTCATCACGACAATAAAGTCTGGATCTGACAGGCAGCAGCTCTCTGCTCGGGGAGCTGAGCGAACCGAGCCATCGGCGATGTTCGATGGCTCGGTTCTCGGTGCAGAGGCAGTGAGGGACAGGTGCTGCATCCACCTATGTAAGTATGATGGGCAAAAAAAAAATGCCTTTGCTTCTCTTTTAACTGGGCCAATTCTGACATTTCTGCCATACACGTAGAAGCCAGCATTTCATTGACAGAAAATTACATTGAACCCCCAAACATTATATATATTTTTTTAAGCAAGGGGCCCTAGAAAATAAAATGGTGGTTGTACCAATTTTGTATGTCGCACAATATTTTTTTTTAGTTTTTAAATGCAAAGTTTTTCGGAAATACACTTTGATAAATTTTAGTGAACATCATACATTATTAATATTTTTTCATTTGACTTTCTTTTTACGGTTGTCCCGATATCGATACTAGTATCGGTATCAGGACCGATACTGAGCAATTGAGCAAGTACTTGTACTCGCGCAGATGCTTCCAATGCCTTACCCGATACTTGGCAGAGTCAGTGGTCGGTGAGGGCGGGCAGAGTTAATAGCCATGGAGTGTGGGCTGAGTCAGTGGCTGGAGAGTGCGGGCGGAGTCAGTGGCTGGAAAGGGCGGGCAGAGTCGGTGGACAGAGAGAGCAGGCAGAGTGAGTGGACGGAGAGTCCTCAGTCCGCACCTGCAGTGGAACTTGGTCAGTCCAATAGAAAGAGCAGTTGCTCCGAGCGCATAGCCCAATCAGTCTCTTCCTCTCCCCTGTAAATGCTCCCGGAACTAATCACGTGACCCGTGACGTCACATGCGTTCCACCCTGAACCAAGCCGCCTCCTGACGGCCACAGGAAAGGCTCCAGACCGAGCCACAACGTTTTGCAGCTTTGCATCCCTGCACTAAACGGATCCGGGACCGAGGACTTCATGACCAGATGAGCCTTTTAACTTGCTTTATTTTGTAAGTGTGATCGTATACTCTGCTATTAAAAACTATTTTGATACTGCACTTAGGTGGTGCTTCCTTTCTACCCTCTTCGAACTTGGTAAGCTGGCAGGGGTGTAGGGCACAGCCGCACCAGAATCGGTGACCCGTGCTGTCACATTCTTCTTTTTTTTTTTTTTGCATTTACACATCAGACTCAACCGAGGAGTGTGTTAGTAAGAGATGCTCACGGAAGTTCCGCCCTTCGCATTTCTTCTGCGGTCTCGTATCACATGTGGGTTTTCTTTTTCTATTTATTTGTTTGTTCATTTTTTTTTGCTTTTTATTTATTTATATTTTTTTCATATATATATATATTATACCTTAATTATACATTTTTTATATAGTATTTAATTATTTTCCTTTTTTTTTTTTAACAGTGTATTCACATAAAGGTAAAATAAAAAACTCAAGCATGACCCTTCTACCCATGCTCATCCCCTGTCCCCCACTTCCTCTTTTTTATACCCCCCCAGTCTCTTGGTTCATTCTACCTTTCGGTCCTGTCCTCCGCTTTTGCGTATTATTGCTCTATTATTTCCATGGTCTTGCCTATCTATTTCTGATATTGCCTGTGCAAATTTTCCTGAGGTTTTAAATAATCTCCATTGTTCCCATGCTATTCTATTTCTACTTCCAACTTCTTCTCCCAGGTCCATCCTTCTCAGATATTCCATCTCCGAAACGTAGTCAACTCGGTGTATCCAATCTTTTATGGTTGGCCTCTGTGGGTGTAGCCAATTTTTGGGGATAAGGCCCTTTGCTGCATTTAGCAACACCGGGACCAATGTCATTCCGTACCTTTTTTTTGGCCCTTCGGTTCCATGGAACAGACAGGTCAAGGGGTTTTGTGGGACCTTTTCGCCTATAATTTTCTCTATGTATTCTAGAACCTCTTTCCAGTACTCCTGTATTCTCGGGCAGTCCCACCATACATGCATGCATTGTGGTCCCTACTTGGTTGCATTTCCTCCAGCACAGAGCAGAATTGGTTAGGTGTATTTTATTCATTTTGTCCCATGTCAGGTGCCAACGCATCATGCATTTATAGTTAACTTCAATTGTGTTGCTATCAGTTGCATAATTAAACACAGTGCCTATCATGAGTGAATCCTCTATACTTTCCCCTATGTCTTGTCCCCACTTTTCTACGCATGTCAATGTTCCCTTTGTCTCTAGGTCTGTCAGTATCCCATATAGGGCCGCAATTCCATGTTGTAATGGTTTTCCCGTAGAACATAATTTTTCTATTGAATTCAGTGCTTTAACGTCTCTTATCGGTGATGCTATTGTGCTCACAAAGTGCTTTAATTGAAAATATTCCCAGTCGCTTAACTGTTGGACCCCTTCCTGTGCTTGAATATCATTTTTAGACCTTATTTTCCCTGATGTGACTATTTCCCCTAGTCTTTTACTACCTAAATTCTTACCCATTCTTGTCTTATTCCCGGGTGGGAAAAATTTTGTGCCAGCTAGTGGGATTAACGGGGAGTTATATTCCCATTTTTCCCGTTTAAATAATATGTCCCATATTTTGAAAACATTCTTCGTTATACTGTGTGAATCTCTGCCTATTTTTCAAAATTTAGGTGGAATCCAAACATTTGAGTTTAATTGTGTTGAACTTATATCACCTTCCATCTGTGCCCATTTCTGTGAGTGTTTATATTTGTCCATTCCACTAACCTTGCTAGGATTACGGCTTGGTAATATCTTTTTATATCGGGGAGTGCAAGTCCCCCTCTTTTTTTTTTTTTTTTTTTTTTTTTCGGGTAAGGGTTGAATAGTTCACTCTGGATTTTTTGCCCTGCCAGATATATTTTAAGATTATAGTTTTTGTTATCTTAAAAAAGCTTTGTGGGATTTTAATTGGGAGCATTTGGAACTTGTAAATTATCTTTGGTAAAACTATCATTTTAAATGCATTAATCCTCCCTACCCAAGAGATCAGTCTCTTTGCTAGGTTTTTTAAATCTTGTTTTATTTCGTTAACTAGTGGGATATAGTTGGCCTCATATAGTCTATCTACTCTCGGTGTAATCCTTATTCCTAAGTATGTTAATGACTTTTTTTCCCACATGAATGGAAATGCTCTCTGTAGGTCTGTTTCTTCTGATGTCTCTATTCCCAAGTACAGAATTACAGTTTTTATGGGATTTATTTTAAAGTTAGAAAGTTCCCCGTATTTTCTTATTTCCTCCATTACAATGGGCAGGGAGAGTCTGGGCTTAGTCACATATAGGAGTATATCGTCTGCAGCCACCTTTATCCTCCTCCTCACCCACTCTCACTCCCCCTATATCCGAGTTGTTTCTTATTTTGGCCAGTAGTGGTTCCAGAGATAATACATACAGGAGGGGCGAGAGTGGGCAACCCTGTCTTGTTCCATTCATCATTTCTAGCACAGTCGACACACTCCCGTGCTGTCATATTCGATCGCCGTCAGCTGCTGAACATCCCTACGCCCATCTTGGTACACCCTGCACTTGTCTGCAGTAAGTAAGCCAGCAGCGGACATTTTGTTACACCCAGCCCATATAGTTTAGGCTGGGTTTAACCAGATGTACGCTGCTGGTTACTGCAGCTGAGGGTGTACCAAGATGGGGGCGTTGAGGCATAGTTTTTTTTTTTTTTTTAAAGAAGTCCTTTCCTTGTGTAATTTTTAGCAGCATTTCAGTGCCCACAAGTGCCACCTATCCGTTGCCAGCCATCTAACTGTGTCACCTATTGGTGCCCATCACTACCAGCCACCAGTCAGTGCCCATACGTGCCACCTATCAGTGCCAGCCACCAGTCAGTGCCCATAAGTGCCACTTATCCGTGCCAGCCACCTGTCAGTGCCACCTATCGGTCCCCATCTGTCAAACTGTCACATGACATTGAAAAAAAAAAGTATCGGTATCGACGAGTACTTGGGTGAAAAACGTATCGGTACTTGTACTTGGTCTTAAATAAGTGGTATCGGGACAACCCTAATTTTTTGGGTGAATGAATAGGGGTACAATGTTAAAGGTGGCTTCCAGATTCCTATAAGCCCCCTGCCCGCAGACCACCACAACCACCACCCAGGGTTGTGGGGAAGAGGCCCTTGTCCCCATCAACATTGGGACAAGGTGCTTTGGGGTGGGGGAGCAGAACCTCAGGCGGTCAGGCCAGTATGGCCCATCTCTGGATCACATGTTTTTGACCCATACATGGTTCCACATACCTTGCAAGGTTGCTGCTTTCAAAGACAAGCGAGAAATATACCACCGCACCTGGGGACTGTAGACTGAATCACAAGCTGATAACCATAATGAGCTAGTATGATATGCATACTAGCTCATTATACCTTTGTCTTGCAGGTTTTTTTTTTTTGGCTAGGGTTTACAACCACTTTTAAGGTTTGACCTCATATTATATGGTTTTAGTAAATCTGAAGACAGAAATCTTCAGTGTGTATGGGGCTTAAAGGGGTTGTAAACCCTAGTGTTTTTTCACCTTAATGCATCCTATGCTAAGAAAAAACGTCTTCTAGTGACCAGCCCCCCCCCCCCCCGTTTTAATTACCTGAGCCCCATATTTCACACCACGGAGACCACGCTCCTCCTCTGTCTGGGGTTCTCGGCTCTCCATTGAATAGATTGATAGTAGCCCAGCCATTGGTTCCCGCTGCTGTCAATCAAATCCAATGACGCTCATGGCGGGTCCGAGTCCTACATTCGGCATCTATGGAAGCTGAATGCTGGCTTCGGGAGCATGTCCGCAAAGTAACCCCCCAGGAGAATACTTCTCCTAGGGGGTTATACGATGCGGGAAGGAGACGCGAGAGCCACTGGGGACCCCAGAGGTTGAGGATCGGTGTCACTGCAAAACGAACTGAACAGTGGAGGTAATTATGACATGTTTGTTATTTAAAAAAAATAAAAAATGTAGCTTTACCATAACTTTAAAATGGATGAGAGCAATTCTGATCGATCGGCATGGCCCAATATTAAAACAAGCAATCAAATTGACAAATTTGATATAGTGCGACAAAAGATGTGGTTACCTTTTTTTATTAAGTTTTATTTTTCTATATTGCTTGAAATGACCTAAGTGTTTTCCCATAGTCAGATGGAGGACCAAATTGTTCCAGGTTTGTAAACCATTTTCAATCTAGCCCTGCATAAAGCAGCTGAGCTTGGCCATGAATGCTATGCTATTGGTGGATGGGGCCAAGATTTGTGTATTCTGGCTGTCCTAGTTAAAATCTGTCATCATTAACTGACACCATGAGTAAGGGCAATTACATGTTACATACTGTAGGTAGTACTGTTATTGAGACTGTTCATGCACACCCATATAATAAGCTGCAAGGGCTGCTAGAACACGTAGTCCAGGAAACGGCAGGGACATCAGCCTTTTCCCTATTTGTAGCACTCATCCACAGATCAGCGTATTATGAAACTACTGCACTACATCATTTGACCCAATGTTTAGCAAGTAATTAAACTACTAACTATGATTTAAAAAATGTATTACTGCATATAATTCTACCACTAACCAATGCAAGTAAGCTGTACATTTTTAAAGAAAACTCACTGTGCCTTTGAACTCATACAGCTGATGTCCTTTCTTCCAATACATATATGCATGATAAAAAGGGAATCTGTCAGTTTTTCTCTCCTCTATCTTAAAATCCACATTTTTCCTGAATCCAATTGCCACCCCTTTTGCCCCTTTTGCCCCTTTTGTAGGGGTATCACTGTAAAACCAAGTAGGGAATTGCTTTGAGTATAGCCTAATATTACTCTCTAGTGCCAGGTGTGTTTCTTGTAAGAATATTATTTCAGCACCTTTCCTCTCTAGTTCTCGCATTACCATATGTCGCTTTTGAGGGGAATTTAATCCTCTGACATTATATGTTATAAGATTAATTGAACCCATTTCTTGTTAATTGCTTCCTCTTTCGCCAAATAGTTAGAACTATTTTCCCTATGCCCATCCATGTCGGGGCGAGGCGAGCCCGTGCCCTTTTTTGGTGGCAAGGGCGCGCTCCGCCCCCCCAGAGGGTCTGCCACAAAACCACCAAGTGTGTACTATTTTGTTCTCTTTTGAAACAAACCACTCCCCCTCTTCTCCCCGTACGAGCTTGCGTGATGGTCTCCTGACGCGTTTCGTCATGTGACTTTCTCAAAGGTGACGTAACCTTACACCACCTTTGAGAAAGTCACATGACGAAACGCGTCAGCTGACCATCACGCAAGCTCGTACGCACGTTCAGTCCAACAGCTGATCCAAACACCACCGTATGTGACGGCGAGCTGCTCAACACGGAGACGGACGCTCCTGAATCATCACACAGACGGAGCTGGCAGCCTCGCTTTCATACAGGGACAGGTGGACAGCGCACAATACTTGTTTGAACTTTATTTTCATTTTTTACTTTTCAATTTTACTCATTTTATTGTATGCACCAGCCTAGGTGCCTCTGGGCTTTTATGGTGGAGATGTCCACTCTTCTCTTTTTATAATAAAAGCTCTGCGAGTTTTATACATATCACGCTATGTGGATACTCCGTTTTTTTTCTTGAGTGACACCGTGAGCACCGCATCGGAATTCCTCCAGACCCATTTCGTACACCTGGGAGCAACTGCTGGGACGACATAGACAGCAACGCAACAGGAATATCAAAGGTACCACCACCTCCCGCTTATTGCCCTTGGAGGGTGACAACATCTGGTGAGTGGGGTCCTAAGAGGGGGAGCACAAAAGTCACGGAGCGGCACCCTATAAGAGGAAACAGCACTAAAGTCACCAATAGACGTTTTTGCAGCGTTATCCAATAATCTTCTGAAACGCAACATAATTATTGCATATTAGAACTACCTGCATTTATTTTCATTTTTTATCAATATCATATTTTTATTTTTTCTTCTGTAATTTACAGTACACAGCCTCCATAGGGGGGTGCTAACCCAATTGGGGTGACTCACTACTGAAATAAGAGTTTGAATACCTACAGTTTTTGCTTTCTGAGTGGTGTGGGGACATATTAACACCCATACAGTTGCAAGCAGCTTAGAGATTGAATTCCTCACACCTGGCCTGTACAGTATCCTGACGATACTTCTCAGTTTGGCCAATTGGATCAATTTTTTATTTTTCTGCTCACACCATTGTTGGTTCACATTGACACTAAGATTGATGATTGTTTGTTTTTTTTGTTTTTTTTTTGTTTTTTTTTGTTTTTCTTGTGTTTACACACTTTTGTGTTTGCTTTGGTCACACATTTTGGATTGATGCCATAGGATACTAGGCAGGCTGGTCCATAAATTAACCCTTTCTTGATTCATAAGGGTCATAACAGCATTCACCTCTTTCACAAAAGGAGTAGCATTGCTCCGATAGCCTGGGCTCATTTTTAGTGCACAGGGTTCCGACCCAATTTGAATACAGCACTAACATCCAGCCTCGATTTTGGTCACTATCACTCACTCTCAGTGGACACCATCTGATGGTGGAGGTCCACTAATCTTTCACATATATGGTCAATACTAATACATCCCTCATCATTATTGGGGTAACCATACTTGCTCTCACATCACGTGGTTTCAGGGAATCCCCACATATGGATTAACCCCTGTTTATAAGTTACCCAACACTTGTTTATTTTTTCACAAATTATATCACATTAATCACTCACCAGTCACGCACCAGTGACCCATTTAGCAGCGCCATTCCCCTTACCAACACTTATCAGAGGAGGTATAGTGCTTACAATTGTTGCTGGTGCTCTAATGCACGTGGCAATACCTCACATGTGTGGTTTCAATTGCGTTTACATATGTGTTTGCTTCTGAGCACGAGCTACCGGGGATAGGGGCGTTTAAAAAAAATATATATTTTATTTTAATTTTCTTTTATTTTTACACTTTTTTTTTTTTTACTTTTTTTATCACTTTTATTCCTATTACAAGGAATGTAAACATCCCTTGTAATGGGAATGGTTCGTGACAGGTACTCTTTTTATGGAGAGATGCGGGTTCAATAAGACCCCACATCTCTCCTCCAGGCTGGAAAGCATTAGATTGTGAAAAAAAATTCACAGATCTAATGCTTTCAGCCGCGATTGTGGCTGTGTTTACATTCCGGTAACCGGGCGTGACGTCATAACATCGCACCCGGGCCTCCGACGATCATAGAGATGACTGGTGACCATCTGGTCACCAGTCATCTCTATGCCTCCCATCCGGCATCGGCAGATCGTTTCTCCAGGTCTCTGATGGCAAGGGAGAGCCCGGAAAAGCACCGGATGACCGCAGGAGGGCGGGATGTCCCCCCCCCCGCCACCTATGAAAACGATCAAGCGGTGGAACTGCCGCTATGATCATTCTTATGGTGCACAGGATCGCCGGCTGAAGAGATGGATATCTGATGCCTGTAGCTGCAGGCATCTTTCAGATATCCCCACTGAAAGTCCAGGACATCATATGACGTCCTTGGGCGGGAAGTGGTTAATATCCTACAATTATAATGCAGTTTTTGTATATTCAGATAATAGCAGCTTCCTTCAGAAAACTATACAGGTTGATAAAGTTCTGTATACCATTACAGCTTTATGGAACACGGGAAGCATGGGACTGGATCAATTTCCTGTGCAGCTTTACAGGTCAGTAAACATGCTCTCTCTGTTTCTCTCCACATGGTAAGTTCTCTAGGGAAGTCAGTTTCTACATGGCAAGTTCTGTTACAGAAAAGAATAGTAACATCTGAAACTCAGCTTATATGTGTAACTTATCCCATTCATGACAGGCTTAGTATGTTCACAGTGTTCAAGGATGGAGCCCTTCATCATGTGCTCTGTAACTGGTTGTTCATTCTGTATTGGCTACAGAGTACTGAGCACCATGTACGTGTGAAACCTTAGATACTATTTTAAATGTGCACTTATAAGCCACTGGTTCTTTATATCTAAATAAATGATTACATTCACAGTCTGTTCCTATAAACTAGTTTCTGGAGAATTCTTACACAAAATACTTTTCTTGGCAGAGTTCCTTGATAAAATAACCATCGTCTGTGTTTGTTTAGTGCATGGTTTATGACTTTATGGTTGCATTAATTGTTTAAAGCTGAACTCCAGCCAAAATTTTCTGACATTGTGCACTTGGAAAATCCACATGTATGAAGTGTGTGCCACGAGTCTAGGCTGTGTACCTTTTTTTTTTTCCTTTTTTTTTTTTTCAGAAATAAAATAAAAATTGCAATAAATCGCAATACATATCAATATGGACATAACCTAATAAATGTCAGCAGGAACTAAAAAAGACTTACAGAGAGAGGGAGATAGAAAATTTCCCCCCTTCAGATTTGAGAAGGAGGAGAGAAAAAAAATTTAAACATTAAAGATCATACATTGTAATAAAATGTGTGAGTATTAAAAGTTAAACTATTAAAAAATATATATATATATATATTGATGTGAGAAAGGACTCCTTTTATATAAGGTAACTCAATAGAAATAAGGATAATTCTAATCTCCTGGTGCCCCTATCGGGTTCAAACTGCACCAGGAGCAAAATCTTTTCGACATTCTGAATTACAATCTGAACCAAAGCCTATGTTGCTAGATAAATCCCCTTACAAAACATCACTAGGCTCCCCTAAAGAAGGGGAGAAAAATAAAAAGAAATCGGGAAAAAGTCGGAGAAACAAAAAAGGGACAAAGAAGAGAGGGAGGAAAGGGGATAAGACAAGCTATATACCTAATTTACAGTGTTTGCAGAAATCGAAGAGGCATCCTGAGTAAGAGAAATACCTATATATCTGTCCCAAGGTTCCCAGATCATTTCAAATTTCAAAACAGTATCATTCAAAATGCTAGCTAACTTTTCTTCAGTCATTATCCAAGAGATATCTTTTTTTTTGCTTCCGAGAAAGAGGGTTTCTTCCAATTTTCGGCAATTGTAAGCTTAGCTCCTGTAAGAATAAAGTGAATTCATTTTTGAGAATGTTTTGGAATTTGAGATATATGCGCATTCAGGAGAGCTATTGGTAGAGATCTCGAGACCTGGCACCCTGTTACCTTGAAACTTTTTCCTTTTTTTTTTTTTTACATCACCATATGTATCCAGCGCTGAGAGTAAGACCCCATACACAATATTAGATTTTATGAGGTCAAACCTTAAATGGTTTCAATTTGTATGCAGTCAGGCAGGCTCTTGCACTACATGTTTTGGTAAATCTGCAGTAAATCTAATAGTGTGTATGGGGGTCTTCATTTAAAGTACTGGACATTTTTCACCAATTGCAATCTACAGGGGCGAGTGAAGGCCAGCGCTGTGCATAACACTGCATCCTAGGCACTAAACACACAGGACACACTTTGTTAGGATGGATTTCTTTTTATAATGAACATGTCAAAAATTGGATTTTGGCAGACCGGCTATAAACAAATTTATACAAGCACAGTTATTTCTTGGAAGAAACAAAAACGAATTCTGTGTGTTTGGTTACCGTATTTATCGGCTTATAACATGTCCAGGCATATAACAAGTACCCTAATTTTAGGACAGAGGATTCAGAAAAAAAAAAATTAAGTTTTATAACTGGTGCAATAAACCAGTGGCCCCCCAAAACTACAGATTGAAGTGGGTGTTATATAAAAATATGCTTTCATTATAGTGTATTTGGGTACTGCAGTGAATGTAAAAGTATATTACTAAAATGTGTATAATGTGAATTACTAACAATTTAAATAAAGAACTTTGAAGCAAAATAAGGGTCAGTGCTCATCAATGCAGCCTTATTGGTGCCAATCTGTGCCCTCACCATTGCCCATAAATGCAGCCTAATCAGTGCCCATCTGCAGCCTCACCATTGCAGCCTGATCAGTGCCCATCTGCAGCCTTACCTTATTACTTTTACTCAGCGGCCTCTGTCAGCGACAATGGATCAATCAAGCATGGGTATTAACAATCCGAAGATGAACCAAACAATCAGAGGAATCCAGAGGAACTCGAGAAAAACCTTGATGCTATCTGGATGGAAGTTGCCACGAATAGAGCCGATGGACCCAGTTGTTCTCAACCAAAGATCGATCTGGCATAGGTGTCCTAATCTTTATGGATGAACCAAATAACCCAAGGGATCAAGAAGTCCAAAGGTACTCAGTAAGCTCTTAAAGATGATACCCCAACTGGGGTGGCAGTGATCCGATGGAATAACCGAAAAAACTCTCATCCACAGAACATGGAAAGAAAGAACGGGGGCTTCCAATGGTGCAGGTCAAAAAAGGTGGGGTTTTAATTGATAACATACATAAATAAAACTAATCACAGTAAAAGCAAAATGAGGAGTGGTGTACCTGGCCCAATTTTTTTTTTTTTATACGCATTTTGTCCTACTAGGACTTCTACTGGGGCATCTACCCGCTCCCCATATTGCACGTGTATTTGTAGAAAAACATACAAAACCTAAAAACAATGACTGGCTAATCATTTAGAATGTGGATGATGTCACACGATGAACTAAGCTCCAGACCTTGAACCAAGGACCAATGATATTGGACGCCATACAGTCCTTCCAGGTTAGTGATGACTCACAGGCTGCACCCGGAAGTGACTGTTAGTGTACACATGGTGTAAACATGTCAAAGAACCTGCGAAAATTGGGTCAAAAAAATCACATGGTCTTTCCCATCCATTCACTGCCCAGTTTTCAAACAATTTCTGGGTCGGACACCATGGCAATGCAGACATTATGACCAATGATAGATGGGATAGAAAACAGCCGCATTGGACGACTACAGCGTCAGCAGCCCTAGTCGACCGCGCCGCACATGTGCAACTAGATAATGAGTCGCGTCATGGGAATGACGCCACACACACGGCAACACGAAAAAGTGCAGTTAAACTACTCACATCGCCCTGTGACTCTGAATGGTGAACATAGGCTAAAACACAAAAAATTTAACATTGGCAATGCAAAATATTTAAAACAAATCTAAAAATGTATTCATAGCCTTCAAGCCTAAATAGTGTTTCAAGATGGCAAAAAAAACACCGTGCTCCATAGGGACGGCCATAGTGTCAGCCATCTCAGCGCTAGATGAAAGTTCAATCCACAGTGACACCCGGAGGTGTAAAATGGAACAACATGATAGCAGGCAAAGACCAACTAATTATAAAAGGTGCCAGTGCTTATTGAAGATAAACAAGGTCTCTGAGCCCCAAGAATGGTAGCATAATGGGGGTGTGAATAATTAGAAAAAGTCCCAAGTGGTAGGTGAGGGATCGATGCAGACCCCACAAACAGGATACAACAGCACCGCCGTGAAAATGGAAAGCCGCTTACCACAACCATGAGGTTTAAAAGCCTATAAGAAACTCTAGCCACGGACTGGGGCACCGGACCAACAGGGACTTCAAAGGACAGATACTGTATGTAGGGTATAATCACATCCTCATAAATGAACAGGTCAACATGTAGCGTTTTAATCACTTCAATACAGGGCAATTTTTATTTTTTGCAAATGAGAACATTTTGAAAAACTCTTCTTTTTAGTTTCTATCTTAAAATTTTGCAAAGAAATAATTTTTCTTCAGAAATTTGGGCCAAAATGTATACTGCTACAGATCTTTGGTAAAAATAACCCAAATTAGTGGATATTATTTGGTCTCTGTGAACGTTCGAGTCTACAAGCTATGGTGCAAATCATTGAAAAATGATAACATCTGATCACAGCTGATGTACTGACGTCCTATCATTTGAGACCTAACAATCCAGGAAAGTACAAATACCCCCCAAATTACCCCTTTTTTGGAAAGTAGACATTCCAAGGTATTTAGTAAGAGGCATGGTGAATTTTTTGAAGTTGTAATTTTTTCCCACAGTTCTTCGGAAAATTAAGATTTTTTTTTTTCTTTTACACAAAATTGTCATAACAAGTTGGTTCTCTCACACAGCACATGCATACTTACAATGACACCTCAAAATACGTTCTACTGCTCCTCCTGAGTATGGCAATACCACATGTGTGGGACTTTTACACAGCCTGGCCACATACAGAGGCCGAACATTGAAGTAGCACCTTCAGGCGTTCTAGGAGCATAAATTACACATCTAATCTCTCAACTACCCGTTACACTTTTGAAGGCCCTGGAGCACCAGGACAATGGAAACGCCCACAAAACTACCCCATTTTGGAAAGCTAACACCCAACGTATAATCTATGAGGCATAATTAGTCTTTTGAACGGTTCATTTTTTCCAGAAGTTTTCTGAAAATGTGGAAAAAAAATGAAAACGCATTTTTTTTACACAATTGTCAATTTATAAGATATTTCTAACACATAGCATGTACATAGAAAAAATTACACCCCATAATATATTCTGCTACTCCTCCTGAGTATGGCAATACCACATTTGTGAGACTTTTACACAGCCTGGCCACATACAGAAGTCCAACATCCAAGTAGCACCCCCAGGCGTTCTAGGAGCATAAATTAACCCATAGCATGTACTGTACATACCAATTACAAACCAAAATTCATTCTTCTGAGTAAGGATTAAAGAAAAGATTACCTGCTGTCTTAGTAGTGCAGTGGTCCACAGAGGAGTGCATCGGTCCAGGTAGCAGGCAGATGTGGTCAGCAGTAGCCAAAGGATCGCCCATGCAGCAGGCAGGTATACTGTCCATAGTACATGCAGCAGGCAGAGATATGGTTAGTGCAGCCAAAGTATTGGTCCAGGCAGCAGGCAGGACCATCAAGTTTAGGGCCTCTGTCAGGAAAGAATGGGGACGGGGTAGAGGTTTCTCCCACCCAAATCGGTTTGAAGCCTCCGGGCAACCAGACCCTGTTATGGGAATGCAGAAAACCAAAAACTGGTTATCTGAACTCCGAACACTATTCTGGAGCCCCTCACATATGTGAGACCCCTGTGTGGCAGGGTGCAAGATCAGTCCAAGGGGCAGGCAAAAACATGGTCAACAAGCAGAGGTCAGTGCCGGTAAAAGGCAGAAATAGGCGGTAGGCAGAGGCATAGTCGATACAGTCCAGGGTCAGTTCATGTGAAAGGCAGAAACATGGTGGATAAACAATGCAGACGGCAGGCAGAGGCATAGTCGAGAAGCAGTCCAGGGTCAGTTCATGTGAAAGGCAGAAACATGGCGGATAAACAATGCAGAGGCATAGTCGATAAACAGGTTGGTTGGTTGAGGCAGCAGGGAAATCGGCACAGAAATCCAATGACGGCGCGATCACAAATGTAAACAAAGACGGGCGCATGGGTAGCGTCAGACCCGCGCGCCCGAGCGGGCGCGCACACACTGTCACGGGACCCGCAGCGTCAATGATCGCGGTAAGAAGCCAATGGAATCGGCTCCTTACCACGTGATCGAGCCGTCCAATGACGGCGCGATGACATTTAAACAAACCAGCGTCATTTGATGACGCCGGTTCCTCCCTCCTCTCTCTGTACCGATCGGTACAGTGTGAGAGGAGAGCACGGATGGCAGCAGCAGTGTGGGATGGATCTGTGACTATTGCATTCATAGATCCATCCATCCCTGCTCAGCCATCCCTGCATTAACCCCTTCCTTCCCTGTGCATTACTCTGCATACCCCCTGCACAATACTCTTCCTTCCCTGCGCAATACTTTGCAATACCCCCTGCGCAATACTCTGCATACCCCCCTGCGCAATACTCTGCATACCCCCCTGCGCAATACTCTGCATACCCCCCTGCGCAATACTCTGTAATACCCCCCTGCGCAATACTCTGTAATACCCCCCTGCACAATACTCTGTAATACCCCCCTGCGCAATACTCTGTAATACCCCCCTGCGCAATACTCTGTAATACCCCCTGCACAATACTCTGCAGTACCCCCGCACAATACTCTGCAATACCCCCGCGCAATACTCCCTGCACAATACGATCGTTTTTTTTTCAGGCTTCCCAACCTAGAGGTGAGATGTGGGGTCTTATTGACCCCATATCTCACTGTAAAGAGGACCTGTCATGCTATATTCCTATTACAAGGGATGTTTACATTCCTTGTAATAGGAATAAAAGTAATCAAAACATTTACTTTTGGGGAAAAATGTGTCAAACTAAAATAAAGTAAAATGAACAATACATTTTTTTTACAGCGCCTCTGTACCTGTGTGCTCGTATACAGACGTGACTGCACACCTAAGTCCCGCCCACATATGAAAACGGTGTTCAAACCACACATGTAAGGTATTGCTGCGAACGTTAGAGCGAGAGCAATAATTTTGGCCCTAGACCTCCTCTCCAACTAAAAAGATGTAACCAGTAAAAACAGTTAAAGCGTCGCCTATGGGGATTTTTAAGTAGCAAAATTTGGCGCCATTCCACAAGCGTGTGCAGTATTGAAGGGTGACATGTTGGGTATCTATTTACTCGGCATAACTTCATCTTTCATATTATGCAAAAACATTGGGCTAACTTCACTGTTTTTTTTTAAAGCACAAAACTGTTTTATTTCCAAAAAAAACGTGTTCGAAAAATTGCTGTGCAAATACCATGCGCGATAAAAAGTTGCATTGTATTCTCTAGGGTCTTTGCTAAAAAAGCATATATAATGTTTTGGGGTTCTATGTAATTTTCTAGCAAATAAATTATGATTTTTCCATGTAGGAGAGGAATGTCAGAATTGGTCTGATGGTGCTCCCTGCAGGTTGGGCCTCTGTATGTGGCCACGCTGTGTAAAGGTCTACACATGTGGTATCGCCATACTCGGGAGGAATAGCAGAATGTGTTTTGGGGTGTAATTTGTGGTATGCATATTAGAGGTCGACCGATATGGGTTTTTCTCTGGCCGATGCCGATATTCAGAAATTGCGGCGGCCGATAGCCGATTTATGATGCCGATTTTTTTTATTTTTATTTTTTTTGGGCCGATATGTTAAACCGATTTTCCCCCCCCCCCCCCTTTCATCTCATAAAATCTAACAGTTAGATCCCTTTCACACTGGGGCGTTTTCAGGCACTTTTGGGCTAAAAATAACACCTGTAAAGTGCCTGCAAAACTGCTCCCCTGCAGTCTTAGTCTGAAAGCCCGAGTGCTTTCACATTGAGGCGGTGCGCTGGCAGGACATTAAAGAAAAGTCCTGCAAGCAGCATCTTTGGAGCGGCTCCTCCACCACTCCTGCTCATTGAGATGAACACCTGCAAAGCGCTTCTGCAGTGGTGCTACATGGGAGCATTTAACCCCTTAACCTCCCTGGCGGTATCCCCGAGCGTGACTCGGGGTGGGTTTTTTCTGCTAAGAACGGTATCCCCGAGTCACGCTCGGGGTAGCCATGCAGAGCCTGCAGCGCGCGCTGGCTTACCTTCTTCCTGGATCCAGCGATGCATCCCCGCTGTGTGAGCGAGCGAGTGCTCGCTCGATTCACACAGCGTCCCCGTGTGCCGCCGATCTCCGTTTCCTGCGACGTTACGACGCACGGAAGCGGAGAACGGCGCCAAATTCAAAAAAGTAAACAAACACTTTACATACAGTATACTGTAATCTTATAGATTACAGTACTGTATGTAAAAAATACACACCCCCCTTGTCCCTAGTGGTCTGTCCAGTGCCCTACATGTTCTTTTATAAAATAAAAAGTGTTCTTTCTGCCTGGAAACTGTAGATTGTCCATAACAACCAAAAGTGTCCCTTTATGTCAAAAATGGTTTTAGATCAGCTAGAAAACAGCGATAATAAATTTTAATCACTTGCAGAATTGAGTGATAGCGATTTGTGGGGAAATTCGTCATAAAAAAAAAAAATAATGACAGCGACAATTCTGCAACTGAGCAAATTTCAGTGTTTTTGAGTTGATTACATTATTGAATATTTTTTATTATAATTACATTATAATTTGTTATAATTATTTATAGTTTTTTATTATATAAAAAATTATGATTTTGTTTTTCAAACTTTATCATACCCGGGATGTCTTGTTTGGACAGATTTAAGCAAGTTATTCCTAAAAATTGCAGGCCTACAGTATAAAACGCCAAATTTCCATGCAAATAATTGTACCGCTTTTGGTACGTAATTCCAGACAGAATCATACCGCCAGGGAGGTTAATCAGCCGCTAGCTGGGATATAAGCACCCCGCTAGCAGCCAAATAGCGCTGCTAGAATGATGGTCCAGTGTTTAGGCAGCGGAGTTCTGCGGAAAAAATAAATAAGTCAGCAGCTACAAATACTGCAGCTGTTGACTTTTAATATATGGACACTTACCTGTCATGGGTGGCCACAATGCTGGCACCCGAAGCCGATCTCTCCCTCGGGTGCTTCGGCCACCATCTTCCGTAAGGGAATCAGGAAGTGAAGCCTTGCGGCTTGGCTTCCTGGTTCTCTACTGTGCATGCGCAAGACACGCTGCGCAATCCCACTGGTCCCTGCTGTCTTCTGGGACCTGTGCATCTCCCAGAAGAAAGCTGAGGGGCAGATAAAGCACCAGATGTGCTGTAGGTCACCACAGTCACCGCAGTGATCTATGCCTGGAAGAGGGAGCAAATACCTGGGATTACGCAGGGGGGCGATTCGGAAAAGCGGAAGTTCCATTATTGCCCTGCTAAGTAATACAGAAAATTTCTTACATTTAAACACAAGCAGCCTCCAATCAGTGCACTTGTAGGTGTAATTTAGATATAAAAAAAAAATATATATATAAAATCCAATACACAAATACAGGTAATGAAAACTTTTGGACGAAAAAAAATAAGCTAACTTTACTGTTTAGTTTTTTTATTTGTTAAAGCATATTTTTTCCCAAAAAAATGCGTTTGAAAGACCGCTGCGCAAATACCGTGTAACAGTAAATATTGCAGCAATCGCTATTTTATTTCTTAGGGTCTCTGATAAAAAAAAAATATATAATGTTTGGGGGTTCCAAGTGATTTTCCAGCAGAAAATACAGGATTTTTACTTGTAAGCACCAAGTGTCAAAAAAGATTTAGCCTTTAAATGGTTAAACTGAGAACTCTCCTACAAGGAGTTCAGTTAATTGATAAGTAGCAACATTGTAACTTTTCTCAAAACTTGGCAGGCTGCCCAGAGTCTCATCCACGGGAAACTTCAGGCAACTTGCATTGACTTCTATTATAGAAGCTTTTTGCAAGTCGTGCTGCTGAAGTAAAAAAAAAAAAAAAAATCGGCTTTCTTACAGCACAAATCGGCCAATGCCGATTAATTAAAAAACGCAAAATATCGGCCGGCCGATATATCGTTCGACCTCTAATGCATATGCTGTGTGTGAGAAATAACCCGTGAATATGAAAATTTTGTGGAAAAAAAATTTAAATAAATAAAATCGTGATTTTGCAAACAATTGTGGGAAAAAAATGGCAACTTCAAAAAACTCACAATGCCTCTTTCTAAATACCTTGGAATGTCTTCTTTCCCAAAATGAGTCATTTGGGGGGTATTTGTACTTTTCTGGCATGTTAGGGTCTCAAGAAATGAGAGATGCTGTCAGTACATCAGGTGTGATCAAGTTGATACATTTTCAGTAATTGGTACCATAGCTTGTAGACCCTATAACTTTCACCCAGACTAAATAATATCCAATTTTTTTTTTGTTTTGTTACCAAAGATATGTAGCAGTATACATTTTAGGCCAAATTTATGAAGAAAAATTACTTTTTTGCAAAATGTTATAATAGAAATGAAGAAAAATTCTTTTTTCATTTATAGCGAAAAAAATAAAAACTGCAGAGGTGATCAAATACCACTAAAAGAAAGATCTATTTGTGGGGAAAAAAAGGACAGAAATTTAATTTGGTTACAGTGTTGTATGACTGAGTTATTGTCATTCAAACTGTGAGAGCACCGAAAGCTGAAAATTGGTCTGGTTATTAACCTCCCTGGCGGTCTTCCCGTGTGTGGCACGGGGTGAGATTTTCAAGCTACGATCGGTAACCCCGTGCCACACACGGACTTGCCTCGCTGGATGCAGAAAAAAGTTTACTTACCTTTTCTCTGCGATCCAGCGATGAATCCCCGCAGTACACGGCGGGCGGATGTCCGCCTGATGCTGTGTGTTCCGCCGATTCCCTTCCCTGCGAGCGTCGCGACGTAGGGGGGGGAACGGCGCCAAATTTAAAAAAGTAAACAAACACTATACATACAGTACACTGTAATCTTATAGATTACAGTACTGTATGTAAAAAATACACACACCCCATGTCCCTAGTGGTCTGCCCTGTACACTACATGTCCTTTTATATAATAAAAACTGTTCTTTCTCCCTGCAAACTGTAGATTGCCCATAGCAACCAAAAGTGTCCCTTTTTATGGCAAAAATTGTTTTAGAGCAGCTAAAAAACAGAGATAATAAATCGGAATCACTTGCAGAATTTAGCGATAGCGATTTATGGGGAAATTCGTCATAAAAAAAAAAAAAATAATGACAGCAAAAATTCTGCAACTGAGCAAATTTCAGTGATTTTGATTTGATTACATTATTGAATAATTTTTACTATAATTATATTATTATTTGTTATAATTTTTTATAATTATTTATTATATTATAATTTTTAATAAGAAAAAAAAAAAATCATACCCAGGATGCCTATTAGACTCTTGTTTGGATAGATTTCAGTGAGTTATTCCTAAGAATTACAAGCCTACAGTATAAAACGCCAAATTCCCTTGCAAATAATGGTACCGCTTTTAGCACCTAAAATCTGAAAGAATCATACCGCCAGGGAGGTTAAGGGGGTTTAAGTGCCCATTGGTCAAGTGGTTAAACATGTCCCTTTAAGGACAAAAAAAATCCAAAAAAGGTCCTTAGGTGCACTGTGTCCGATCGCCGGGCACAGTGCAGTATGGGTAGCGCCACGTCTGTGCAATCATGGGATTGCAGACGCGGGGCTACATTGGCACCAACAAAAATGCCTTTGTGGCGCTCTCCATCGCGCCACTGCTTCCGGACTGTGAGTGTAGTGTTATGGCTGGGTGGAAAGTGTGCACCCGCCTGTCTCTGTGCTAGTCCCGACGTCACAGGAAAAACAGGAAGTGACGCCCGGACTCTGGAGCTCTGCGCGCCGGGAAAGGTGAGATATGCTGCATCCAAGCAGTTCATGTGTAGGTGGCATCAGCGGCATAACCCCCCATGAACAGATGGAAAAGTGTATAATATTTAACAGTGGGGGAAAATAGCGGCCGAAACGGAGCATCGGCCACCCCCCTAGCTAATTAAAAAATGTTTCTTGTATTTATTTGGCGGAAATAGCGACCAGAACGGAAAGCCCGTGCCCCCCCCCCAATCGTTTGTTAGACTTTTTTTTATACTTAACATTGGCAAAAATAGCGTCCATAATGTTTTTTGGTAATTAATTGATGGAAATAGCCGCAGGAAAGGAATCCCTCCGCCCTGCTTATTCAATGTTTTTTTTTATTAATGGTGGAAATAGCGGCAGGAATGGAATCCCTCCCCCCTGCTTATTCAATTGTTTTTTTTATATTTAATTGGTGGAAATAGCGGCTGGAATGGAACCCCCCCCCCCCACGCTTATTCAGTTTTTTTTATATTTAACTTTGGGCGGAAATAGCGGCCGGACTGTAATCCACCCCTCCGCCTATTCAAAGTTGTTTTTGTTTTACATTTAATGTTCACAGGCATTGCTTCAAGTCGTTGCAAAATCGCAGCAAAAAATCAAAAAATTGTGGTAGAATCTTGCGACTTTTCAGACTAACACAGTCTGAAAGTTTGATGCGACTTAAAGCAATGCCTGTGTATTCTGGAGGTCTATGGACCTCAAGTTGCATCAAAGTGAGACCAAAGTAATGCAGAGACTACTTTGAAGTCGCTGTGACTTGAAGTCGCACAGATATAAACGGTTCTCATTGGAAATCATGGGGTACGACTTGTCATGCAATGTTAAAATCACAGGTCGCAGGACAAGTAATGCAGTATGTCCGCAGTCTCTGCCAATCTTGTGCAGTATGTCCGCAGTCTCTGGTAATCTCGTGCAGTATATCCGCAGTCTCTGGTAATTTCGTTCAGTATGTCCGCAGTATCTGGTAATCTTGTGCAGTATGTCCGCAGTATCTGGTAATCTTGTGCAGTATGTCTGCAGTATCTGGTAATCTTGTGCAGTATGTACGCAGTCTCTGGTAATCTTGTGCAGTATGTGCGCAGTCTCTGGTAATCTTGTGCAGTATGTGCGCAGTCTCTGGTAATCTTGTGCAGTATGTGCGCAGTCTCTGGTAATCTTGTGCAGTATGTGCGCAGTCTCTGGTAATCTTGTGCAGTATGTGCGCAGTCTCTGGTAATCTCATGCCCATTTAGAGTCCTTCATAACTAACAGTGTAATTGTTTAGTTTGTTTGCACCGATCTGTAAGGCTGCGCTATATACCATGATTTGTGATGCTGGCGCTATATACTTTGTGCTGTGATGCTGATCTATATACTCCTGACACTATAAGTGGAAGCAAGTGGAATACAGGGGACGGATTGGGTGTATTCTATAAGGGGTGTGGCTTATTAGAAGTTGGAGGGACCAAATGTGGAGGGGCGGGATCTTGTGCCCCCCCATCCTAAAACTTCACCAGCCGCCACTGGCTAGAAGGCAGCCACAACGGGTTGGCCAAGCCATCCGGTAGATGGGTTTGGGCCCTAGTTCCTTGGCGTGGAATTCCAGAGCGTGTACTGGGCCCTTCCTCCTGGGGTCTAGCATTTGCTGATTGGCAACTGGGGTGTCCGGCGCTGCTTGTAGCTGCTTGGGGTACAGACCGTGGTCTTTTTGGACGGACTACTTCCTCCTCCGATTCGGATGTACTGATTTCGGGGGGCTCGTATTCCGAACCTGAATTGAAAGTGGACTCAGTACTGTAATGGGGCGGTGAGATCTCCCCGCTGCTCTCATCGGTCTGGGTTAGCATTTGGTATGCCTCTTCTGTGGTGTATAATTTTCTGGACATGGTGACTCTGCTGGGGTTTTTTGCCTTCCTTTGGATCAACTGTGGGTATGGATTTGGGGGTATGGGATTGTACTTTGCTTTATTTTGTTTGTTTATTTTTTTTATGGTTGAACTGAATGGACTCTTTTTTTCAACCTGACTAACTATGTGGCTGTATGACAGGGCTGCACGATAGGGACTAATTGGCTGTACATCAGCTAGAAATTGCCTGCTGAGCTCACAGGAGAGGTACTCCTGGTGGAGGTGACAGGTACTCCTGGTGGAGGTGACAGGTACTCCTGGTGGAGGTGACAGGTACTCCTGGTGGAGGTGACAGGTACTCCTGGTGGAGGTGACAGGTACTCCTGGTGGAGGTGACAGGTACTTCTGGTGGAGGTGACAGGTACTCCTGATGGAGGTGACAGGTACTCCTAAAAGAGCTCACAGGACAGGTACTCCTGATGGGGGGGTGACAGATACTCCTGATGGGGGGGTGACAGGTACTAAGGTACTCCTGATGGAGGTGACAATTACCCTTGATGGGGGTGACGGGTACTCCTGATGGGGGCGATGGGTACTCAGGTACTCCTGATGGAGGCAACAGGTACTCAGGTACTCCTGATGGAGGCGACAAGTACTCCTGATGGGGGGTAACAGGTACGCAGGTACTCTTGATGGGGGGTAACGGGTACTCTTGATGGGGGTGACAGGTACTCTTGATGGGGGGGCGACAGATACTCTTGATGGGGGGGCGACAGATACTCTTGATGGGGGTGACAGGTACTATGGTACTTTTGATGGGGGGTGACAGGTACTCTTTATTTAGAGGGGGGCAATCTGGACACTTTACACTGACACTGGAAACTGTAACTCACTGTTTCTGATTTCTCCTTCTCACACAGGATCAGTGTGTGAGGAGGAGATCCTAAAGACAGCGGTTACAGCGCTGTTTGTTTCAATTTGTGATTGGACACAGCCGGTCATGGGGTAAAGAGCCAAATTTCATTGGCTCTTTACCCAGATCGGGACCAGGCTATCGGTCCGCCGCGATGCACGTGCCCGGGGGCCGCGCACGCCGTCTTCATAAGGAAGTGACCGCCTGTGATTGGAAACAGCCGGTCACGTGGTAAAAGAGACAATTTTATTGGCTATTTACCGTAATCGGGGACGGGCTGTCTCCGAGGGACGTCCACCCGGATCGGCGAGAGGTTCCTGCCGCTGTCATTTCGCTATGGCACGGTATGGAAGGCGTTAAAAGAAAGTATACAAATGCCGTCCAACACTACAGGAGCCCTTCCTCCATACACTCAGCGCGGTGACGTCAGTGTACGCCGTCCCAGACGCGTTTCGTCATCAACAGACGTTATCAACCTCCCCATTGATAACGTCTGTTGATGACGAAACGCAAGGTGACAGATGACTGAAACGTGTCACTCTTGGGTCTACCACTGATGTTAGGGAAGCTTACATTGCACCTTCGGCATGGAAAATAACCCTTACATTGTTGAAAGAATTAAACCTTTTTGGGGGGTCTATCGCATTAATTGCAATTTGGCTTTGTATAGACCGAGATCCCCTAAAAATTACACCAGCCCTTTCAGGGAATGCAGGTCCTGTGTGTCTGTCATTTTGGAGAACTTCCCAATGTTTTTTGAGAATCTCTTTGATTTGTCTGGTTTGAACAGAATAGGTAAAAAAGGACCCTCTAAATTTGTGGCCGTTTTGGGGTGTGTTTGCAACAATGAATTTCGATCGATCTGTGAGGTCTGATTGATTTCCAATAGAAATCCATTCTTGTTTAGTGTTTTACGTATTGTAGATTCGCTGATTGATGAACAGCAAGGCTTTTGGAGATACTTTTTTAACTTTCCAGCTGTATGCAAGTCAACAATTCTTAATAGTAGGTCTTCTGAGAGCTCTTTTGTGCGAGGCATCATTCACAACAGGCAATGCTTCTTGTGAAAATCAACCCCAGAACTGGTGTGTGTTTTTTTATAGGGCAGAGCAGCTGTAACCAACATCTCCCATCTCATTGATTTGAGTGAGGTGTCAGCCAACAGGCGTCCAATTAGCTCTTGGAGATGTCATTAGTCTAGGGGATTCATATACTTTTTCCATCTGCACTGTGAATGTTTACACGGTGTGTTCAATAAAAACATGGTAACACTTAAAGGGGTGTTCCAGCCAAATGTTATGTTTATTAAAAGTCAGCAGCTACAAAAAGTGTAGCTGCTGGCTTTTAATAAACATTCACTTACCTTCTCCACGTTCCAGCGACGCTCCGGCCGGGGCTTCGCTCCTCTCCCCCCCTCCCCGGCCGGCGTCTTCATTCTCACTGTGGGCACCCAGCCGTGACAGCCTTCGGCTTCACGGCCGGGCACCCACTGCGCATGCGCGAGCGGCACTGTGCATGCGGCGCGGCCCGCCGCTGATTGGACAGGCGATCGTCTAGGACCTGTCAGTGTCCTAGGCGGTCGCCTACAGGGAGGGGCTG
The DNA here is from genome assembly GCA_029574335.1 of Rana kukunoris. Taxonomy (NCBI): domain Eukaryota; kingdom Metazoa; phylum Chordata; class Amphibia; order Anura; family Ranidae; genus Rana; species Rana kukunoris. Next base: position 361,674,074 of record CM056052.1, read on the forward strand.
CTGTAGGCGATTAAACTTAATTGCCTAACCAGCCCCTCGGCAGAAGGAGGAAGTGGGACAGGAAGTCCCACTCCTCCTGAAGCCCCCACTCCCCCCCCCCAAAAAAAAATTACATGCCAGATGTGGCATGTTAGAGGGTGTGGAGTGGATTAAGCGGAAGTTCCATTTTTGGGTGGAACTCTGCTTTAATTCTTTGTGTGTTTATTAGTTTAAGCAGACTGTGATTGTCTGTTGTTGGGACTTAGATGAAGATCAGATCACATTTTATGACCAATTTGTGCAAAAATCCCTATCATTTCAAAAGGGTTCACATACTTTTTATTGCAACTGTATGTATGATGCCGCGTACACACGATCACTTTTTGTGATGGAAAAAAAACGACGTTTTCAAAAACGTCATTTAAAATGATCGTGTGTGGGCAAAACGTTGTTTCATGTCTTCAAAAAAACGACTAAAAATAATTCGAACATGCTTGAATTTTTTGTGTCGTTTTTCAAAATGTAATTTTTTGTGTCATTAAAAAGTGATCGTGTGTGGGCAAAACGATGTTTAAAACAACGTTTTTAAACCCGCGCATGCTCAGAAGCAAGTTATGAGACGGAGCTTCAATGGAACAGAGTGCCGTCGAACGTGGTGTACGTCACCACGCTTTGCTAGAGCTTTTTTTGAAAAACGATGGTGTGTATGCAACGTCGTTTTGGAAAATGAAGTTTGAAAAACGTCGTTTTGTTTCGTCACATAAAACGTCGTTTTTTTTTCATCACAAAAAGTGATCGTGTGTACGCGGCATTAGAGTCTCCCGGAATCCTGTCCATTTTTTTTATATAGTCTTCTTCTTTATTCAGCACAACAATGGCCCTGCCTTTGTCGACTGGGCGAATAATAGCATTTTTGTGTTCGCAAAGTTGTTTTAATCCTGTTCTAATTTTAGGGTCTGTGTATATTTTTTTCATTGGGTAATTTATCTAGGTCTTGTAGTACAAGACTGCAAAAACACTTATGGATGGTGCCATGGTCCCGGGAGGTTTAAATAAAGAAGGGTTCAATGACCCTGTGTGTACACATGGCCATCATTCGACACAGAGGTGGTATTGGGGGGTGAAGTTAAAAAGTGTCTCTGGATACCAAGTATGAGAATTAATTTCTAAACATCTATGAACGTGGAGAACTTGTTCATTGTTTTAGGAGGGACATATTTTAGACCCTTATCTAATACAAGTTTCTCCTCGTCCATCAAACTGATGGAACTCAAATTGAAAATGCCAGAGCCTATCAGGTTCTTTTTCTTTTTGCTTTGAATCCTCCACCCCCCTTGGGTACCTCTTTTAGTTCTGGGCTTCTCGGGTACTCCTGCATGGACCTTGGACAGGCACACCACTCCCCATATTGCTTTTATTGAACTGTGATCACTTTTTATTTATGTATGTTGTTTTTTTATCAATTAAAAACCCACCTTTTTTGCACCATTGGAAAGCCCCCTGTTCTTACTTTCTTTTCGTGTTTTGTGGATGAGCGTTTTTCCGGTTATTCCATCGGATCACTGCCACTCCAGTTGGGGTATCATCTTTAAGAGCTTACTGAGTACCTTTTGGATTACTTCTTGTTCCCTTGGGTTGTTTGGTCCATCCATAAAGATTGGGACACCTATGCCGGATTGATCTTTGGTTGAGAACAACTGGGTCCATCGGCTCCATTTGTGGCTACTTGCATCCAGATTTCATCAAGGTTTTTCTCAAGTTCCTTTGGATTCCTCCTTTGGTTCATCTGCCGATTAGAAATACCCATGCTTGATTGATTTGATCCGTTGTCGCTGACAGTCGGGTCCAACAGTTCCGGTAAGCGTGTTTAAGTTATACCTTTTTGTTTGAAGGCATGTGATGGTTCATACGGTTCCTATGATATGTTCACCATGAGATTCTTCACTCATCTGACAGACACTGTCACCATACAAGTTTCACTTGTGAAATCATTTATTATTATTTTAGTTTTTCACATTTTTTTTTCACCCCGTTGGGTGCATATTATTAGTGATTTTTATATATATATATATATATATATATATATATATATATATATATATATATATATATATATATATATATATATATATATATATATATATATATATATATAAATTTCACTGTTGTATTGTTTTAGTGCTACATATTCGCTTCCACTTATCTTTGAATTTTGTCACATTCTTGTGTAGCCATTTTTTTTGGGGGGGGGGGGGGATAGCGCAATAATTATCTTTATTTACTATCATATGTAGTCAGATGTCTCTTGTCTCTTGGACAAAGTAGCAGAAACCAAATCTTCGAGTATTTTAGAGAATTCGGATCTGACCAGACAGAACACAGTTAATGCTATAATGGCAAGTTATACAGTGCCTTGAAAAAGTATTCATACCCCTTGAAATTTTCCACATTTGTGTTCAACCTGCTGTGCAAATACGGTGTCCCCCACTGTAATGTTCTCTATTTTTCACCATATAGTATCCTCCGTCCCCTTCACCCCTCCCTCCCCTCAACTGTAGTGTACTCTGTCCACTTCACACCAGTGTGTAGGTAGCACTCTCCTACCTTGCACGGTTGTATAGCAGAGAGGAGAAAAAACTGACCAGAGCATCTTTTACCACATCTTTGCTGTGTCTCCCACATGGTTTCTTGTAAACTACTAATGTAGCATATTATGGCTGTCATTCAACAATGGCTTTCTTCTTGCAACTCTTCCATTAAGGCACAGATTTGTGGAGTGCACGGCAAATAGTTGTCCTGTGGACAGATTCACCCACCTGAACTTTGGATCTTTGCAGCTCCTCCAGAACAGCTGTATTTATATTGAGATTAAATTACACACAGGTGGACTCTCTTTACTAATTAGGTGACTTCTGAAGAGAATTGGTATCACTATATTTTAGTTGGGGGAATCAGAGTAAAGGGGGCTGAATAAAAAAGTGTCACACCTTTTCAGATAAATGTATTTGTAAAAAAAATTTAAACAATTTTTAACATTTTCCTTCTACTTCACATTTATGTGCCACTTTGTGTTGGTATATCACATACAATTGCAATAAAATGCATTTTTGTTTTTTTTGGTTGTAAAGTGTGGAAAAATTCAAGGGGTATGAATACTTTTTCAAGGCACTGTAAATGGGATATAGTAACACGGACAAACATATATATTTCAGACTTCCTTTATTGCAGATATCAAGAGTTAAACCTAGAATGTATTATCTGTAGCAGGTAGATACTGTATATGATTGATATCCATATAAAAAGTGGAAGCATACTGTACATACAAAAAACAATTTCCAGTTTTGACTCAAAATACAGTAAAAAAGGTTAAAGAAAGGATACATATAATAGAATGGATAGGACTGAAAATCATCTGCTTGATAATAAATCAGTTAACGAATATTATAGTTAGAAACACTATGCTTTAGACAGAAATTATTGTGTTTATAGTAAAGTGTATAACTTTTAAGATAATAAAGCAGGCCATACAGTAAACATTTTTTTCCTTCATCCAGCAGTTTGCCAATTCCCTCCATCCACACTCCATTTGTGCTATTGCGTTCTCACGGTGGATGAAGCCTTCCTTTCTGTGAGAACACAATCAGTGTTGTCAGTTATAGCCGGCTGCACTAATCGTTCTGAAAAAACCTGATAGGGTGGTTGTACTTCTGTTGATCGATAAACCAGGGTGCCCATACATGGATGGAAATTTGGCTGGTCCCTGCTGCACTGGCCAAATTTCGATTCATAGATAATTGCACTCTAAGAAAAAGGCAGATACATAGTACACTTGATTAGATTACAATTTTTGAACATACATGCATAGCTAACCCCTGACATCATGGTAAGAGATCATGATAGCTACTGTATCTGTTGTAATTGTTTCCATATTAATTTCAGCTTTAGTTCTTTTATTGTATTTTGATGCAATGTGAGGTCAAGCCTACATTGCCCATTACCAAAACAACTTATGTACAAATTTGTTTACTGGATTTATCTCCTAATAATTGCACAGGATAGAACAGGATTTCACAGAAAGAATACAAATCTGACTTGATATGTCTCAAAGACAAAGAAGTGGTTCTGATAGTACAATGATCTGATGATGTGCAGTGAGCGTGTCTAGAATAGAGAAACAAGAATAGTGAATTTAGAGAACCTAAGAAATAGTTATTTGCTAACATAATATTATTCCTGGAATAATCAGTTGGCTGGCGAGATATAAGCACCAAACTATAACTTCCATATTACTCTTTTCACATTTACACAAGATTAGAAGGCATTTTGAAGTTTATTATGGTCCATAAGGGAGGAAAAAAAAAACAATTTTGGGAAAAATGTTTTTTTTCATTTTTGTCCAGTAATTATAAACAGAAAATATTAAAACCGTTTGACTTGCTCTTCAGTGTTCCCAAGGTAGTAATTAGAGGTAAGCAGCAGCTTGTGTCTGTTAAGATACTTGTATCCCTAGATATTGCAGCACTTTGAATAGGACTGGCACGGACCATGACCTAAATCCAAAATAAGGTAAAAGAGAGAGACTTGAAACAACATTCATGCATTCAGAACAATATATATATATTATTTTTTTATTATTTTTGTGGTATAAAGGTATTGCACTCACCTGTAAGTGGAACCTCTCATAGTAATCTAAGAAGATATTGATGGAAAACCAATAAATATAATTGTTTTTAATACACAAACATCGCTGTGGCTTTGTTCTTTGTTTTTTCCCCCCCGGTAAATTTGAAACCTTGGCCCAGATTCACAGAGCGATTACGCCTGCGCAACTGGTGTTGCGCGTGCGTAAGTCTAAATGTGCGCGTGCGTTTAGATGCGCGCGATTCAGAAAACGATTTACGCCAGAAATCTACTTTTTTTTGTCCGGCGTAATTTCGTTAGACAGACTCATCCGTCCGCGCAAAAATGCGCTAGACACACCATTGATTTGCTAGTCAAATATGCTAATGAGGGAGTTGCGGGGATCCACAAAAAAACGCAGTTGCTGCGCAGGCTACGCGATGTGCGCAACAGCAAAATGTCCTGTCTAAAGTTAGAGCACCTAAAAGCTGGTCTAAATTTTGAAAAAACGTCTACATCTCACAGAAAGCAACACCGTTACTGAGGAGCAGACCACACACACGTGTTGCACTACAATTTGACTGCCAACATGCCAGGGGCATCGTCGCTCATAGCTGCACTAGTGAATTTAGATGACCAAAGAAGGAGGAGGGCACAGAGGATGGCACGGAGGATGGCACGGGAGAGGGTATACCGCACACGCATAGACCTCTTTGGCATGAGTGATTCTGAGGTGTATCGCATCTTCAGATTCCCCCCTCATGCCATCCTGGAATTAACCACAACGCTGCAGGAGGACATCACCAGCCCAACACAACGCTCACAAGCAGTGCAGCCACTGGTGAAGGTCCTGGCAACACTCCATGTCCTTGCCAGTGGCTCTTTTCAGCGTACAAGTGGAGTGGTGGCTGGGATGTCACAATCCTCCATGAGCAGATGTGTGCACCAGGTTGTCCCTGCAATCCTCACACGCTTGGCCAACCAAATCATCAAACCCACTGAGGACCTGCGGCTGAAGGCAATGACAGATTTCTACAGAATTGCCAGATTCCCACGCACCATCGGGGCCATTGATTGCACACATGTGGCACTCCAGCCCCCCCATGAGACAGAGCACATGTACCGCAATCGGAAGAATTGGCACTCCATCAACGTACAGGTGATAGTTGATGCCAAAGGCCTCATATGGCACGTCCGTGCCAAACACCCCGGATCCACCCATGACAGCTACATCTACAATCAATGCCACATCCGAATGGAATTCAATCAGAACGTGTATGGGAACACCTGGCTGGTTGGTGAGTGACATGGGAGTCAGGCATGACTATCCCCTCCCGTGATGCACACCTCACAAGTGGCACATGCATGACTAACATTCTCCTGTCTTTTCCCTTACAGGTGACTCTGCATATGCACTGGGACCCCATCTCATGACTCCTATCCGGAACCCCCAAACCCCAGGGGAGGAAAGATACAATCAAGCACACATCAAAACCCGAGCAGTGGTGGAGCGCACCTTTGGCCTCCTGAAGTCACGTTTCCGATGCCTGGATAAGTCTGGGGGTACACTGTTGTATTCCCCAAACTTCGTGTGCCATATCATCGTTGCATGTTGCATGCTGCACAATCTCGCAGTGAGGAAGGGCCTGCAGGTTGAGCTACGTGATGACCTGACCCCCCAACCAGACAATCAACCCCTAACCGAGGATACCCCGTCTTCTGAGGGAAGAGCAGTCAGGAGGCAGCTCATATTGGGCATCTTTGCACGTTAAACACACACATTAATCATGGCACAATGAGAATGCATGCATGCACACCACTATGGTCCCTAGCACACACACCCCACATCCTCATCAAATTGGATTGGCACCAGTCCACCATGCAGGACTGGTGAGCAGTAACTCCACGTCAAGGCTCCAATTATGTCACTGTACATTCATACACCATTCACACGGACCTGGGAATCACTTCTCCCTGGTCCTGGGGAACCCTTCTCCACCAAAATTGAGGATGACACCCCTTTTCCAGCAGGAATGTCACCCCCACATTCAAACAGCATGCACAACCCAAAATTTAAAAAAAATGTCAGCAAAAAAAAAATGCAAAAAATGTCAGCCAAAAAAAAAAAAAAAAAATGCCAAAAATGTCAGCCAAAAAAAAAAAAGGGGGAAAAAAAAATTATTGCCCTCTGCGTGAGCCACGCCTGGGGCGCCCCCGGCCACGGCCCCGGCCCCTCAGGGGAGACTCATGGGGGAGGGGCAAACCCGGGGAAGGAGGAGCAGCCCCTGATATCTGCCCACCTGGCGGCCTGCCCTCCAAGGCCACGGCAATTCTGTCCAGGGAAGCACCAAGTGTTGCCGTGTTGGCCTGGATAGCCTGGGTAAGGGCCCTCACATCCTGCCCAACGCCTGCTGCTGTAGTCTGCAGTTCATTTAGGCAGGTTGTGAAAGCCCGGGAGTGGGAGTCCAGGTTACCCAGCGTATCCTTCATGGAGGACAGGCTCTCCTCCACCCGCCCAAAAGTCTGGCAGAGCTGTCCCAGATGGCGGGTCTGGAGGGCCTGGTCCCTTCGCAGACTGGCGGGCAGGAGATTGGGCGCCCCCCTGGTGCTCTGGGATGACATCCTGCCTCCAGCTGATGGTTGTGGGCGGGGAGAAGGGGAGGCCCTTGTGAGGGGAGCCATGTTGGGGGAGGAGGGGGGGGCTCCCCCTTAGGGAGGGCAGGCTTCTGCCAGCCAGAGGGGAAGAGTCCGCACAAACCACTCGTCCAGTGCCTGGCTCCTCCTCCTCCTGATCGTCCTCCTCCTCATGATCGTCCTCCTCCTCATGATCGTCCGCCTCCTCTCGAACCTCCTCCGCAGACTCCGGCCTTGTTGGGGGGGCCTCATTAGGCTGCTGTCCTGGTGTTGGAGCGGTCAGGCCAGATGGCCCTGCACCCTCCTGCACATCTGTGGATGACACAAACCATTCACAGGTTGGAGGATCCACACACTTGCCACATATTCCCTTTCACCCCCTCCCCCACACATGCTACACACCTGATAGAAAAAAAAACCTTACCTGGCACCGCGGGGACCGGTCTTGTGTCAAAGCCTGGCAGGCCCTCCACTTCATGCCGGTGAAAGGTCAGGGCCACCACATGCTCCGTCGCTGTAAGCCTAATACGGCATGGTGGGCCCCCTCCTGTGCCCCTGGCATGGGCATGCATTGCGGCCAGTTTTTTTTTCACCAGACGCCGGAGATCATTTATTTTTTTGTCGATCCCAGACCGGGTCCGTGTCTCCCCCTCCCCCGATGAATTCACCTGCTCCGTGATCCTATCCAATATCTCCCTCCTCCTGGCCGGGGTGGTGGTGGCACTCTGCGGGCCGTGGAGAAAACGCCCATACTCGCTAATGGCCCGGGCAAGAATTCTTTTTTCCCCCACAGTAAAATTGAGCTTTCTTTTTCGCTCAGTCATACTTCCAAACAAACTCACTACCAGTCACCAAAAATCAGTCACAAATACAAGCACAACCAATCAGGCAAGAACACACACAAAGAGAAAACGAACACCCAAAAATCACACTAGCACTCAGCAAGAAACAGTCACAAAAAAAAAAAAAAGAAAAAATAAAGCAAGAAAACAAACGAACAAAAATATATCAATCAAACAAACAGTCTCTCAAACACTTATCAAAAAACACTTTCACAAATATACCAACAAGCACTTGATCACACAGAACACTAATCTGACAACTACAAGACACACTGCAACGAACAACAGGAACAAAAGCACTTGGTTAAATGGGAAGGGACACAAAGGGATGTACTTTTGCAATGCAAGTGCGTTTGTGTGTGTCTATTTATGCTGTCTGCGTAGTTCACAACGTTGCCTTAGTCCATTTCCAATTTCACTGATTGCGCCGCTCCCGAGTTGTGAGCATGCGCACAGCGGAGCTGGCATGGTCTCGTTCAAGCGCGCATGCGCGAGCCGGCCGGCCCTTCATTTGCATGGGGTCACGGCTCATTTCAATGTAACACGCCCACGTCCCTCCCAATTTGTATTACTCCTCCTTACGCCTCTGGAAAAAACCTTACGCTTGCGCAATTTCCTGCGCAAAAGCTACGTGAATCGGGGGATTACGCGGCTAGATGGCGCAAGTCTAACGTAATGGCGGTGCGCTACGCCGGACCGATAATGCGCCGATGTACGTGAATCTGGGCCCTTGCATTTAGCTATTTTATATTGTTCCACCCAGGGGGCTTTGGGTTACTTTTTCCAATTTCTCCTTACATTTTTTTACAAAAAAATTTTGTTTACAGAGCTCAGTAGCGCAAGGTTACATTTACACAAGCAAGTGAGTCAGAGGACGCTAACTTTCTTGAGCTGGCTTTTTTTATTTTTCATTTGCTGGCAGCATGTCTAAAGGGGAACAAATTCTGCTTTGCATTACCTTTTAGGAAATCATTTTTGCTTTTCAAATCCTATGTTGATTAACCCAATCAACCCAATTTTTTTTCTTTTCAAAGAGCTTAAAGCAGAGCTCAAGTTGTTTTTTGTGTTAACCACTTAAATACAGGGCACTTTCACCCCCTTTTTGCCCAGATCAATTTTCAGCTTTAACTGCTTGCTGACCGCCCACCGCAGTTATACGGCGGGACGGTGGCACTGCTGGGCGAGAGCACGTAGCTCTACGTCCTACCTTTAGCGTCCGCTAGGGGGCGCACTCGTCCCCCGAGTCCCGGGCATGCGCGCTGTGTAAACACATACCTCTCGTTCCTGTCAGCGGGGGAAACGCTGATCTTCTGTTCATACAATGTATGAACAGAAAATCAGTGATTTCCCCATGTGAGTCCACCCCCCCATACAATAAGAACACCAGCAGGAACACACTTAACCCCTTCCCTGCCCCCTAGTGTTAACCCCTTCACTGCCAATGACATTTTTATAGTAATCCAATGCATTTTTATAGCATTGATCGCTATAAAAATGCCAATGGTCCCAAAAATGTGTCAAAAGTGTCCGATGTGACTGCCATAATATCGCAGTACCGAAAAAAAAACGCTGATAGCCGCCATTACTAGTAAAAAAAAATATTAATAAAAATGCCATAAAACTACCCCCTTTTTTGTAAACGCTATAAATTTTGTGCAAACCAATCAATAAATGCTAATTGCAATTTTTTTATTTTAATTTTTTTTACGAAAAATATGTAGAAGAATACATATCGGCCTAAACTGAGGAAAAAAAATGTTTTTTTTATATCTTTTTGGGGGATATTTATTATAGCAAAATGTAAAAAATATTGCATTTTTTTCAAAATAGTCGCTCTATTTTTGTTTATAGCGCAAAAAATAAAAACAGCAGAGATGATCAAATACCACCAAAAGAAAGCTCTATTTGTGGGGAAAAAAAGAACGCCAATTTTGTTTGGGAGCCACATTGCACGACCGCGCAATTGTCAGTTAAAGCGACGCAACTATAGAGATGTGGATAAATAAGGTGAAAGAAATTAGTAAGTTAGAAGTACTGACAGCACGACATCAACAAGAAAGATACTTAAAAACTTGGTCTTCCTGGGAAACCTTCCTGGTATCTAGGTTGTTGTATATTATATGTTTAGTTGTATTCAGGGCTTTTTTTCAGGGGGAACTTGGGGGAACTCAGTTCCACCACCTTTGGCTCAGACTCATTGGTGCCTGCTCACTACAATCATTTGTAAACACAGAAGTCTGGTTTCTGTGTTTACAAGTGACAGCTCTGCACTCTGTGTGTAACCCCCTGAACTCTACACTCTGTATGTAATGCAATCCTGGTATTTAATGTTCCTTTAAGACCCTTCTACTGTTTTTGAAATCTGAACGGGGTCGTGGGTTGAGTTCCACCACCTATTTTCTGAGAAAAAAAGCTCTGGTTGTATTACCTGTACATGTATTATTATTTTATTTTTAAATAAAAAAAAGACTTAAATCTAAAAAAAATAAAAAAAAAAATAAAATTGATCACACCTGATGAACTGATGGCCTATCTCTTTTCTTGTCAGTACAGTAGAAATATCGGTAAAAGGACCCCTTTTTGGAATGTAGACAGTCCAAGGTATTTAGTAAGAGGCATGATTTTTTGAAGTTGTAATTTTTTTACCACAACTCTTGGTTCTGCAATACCACATGTGTGAGACTTTTTTTCACAACCTAGCCAAATAGAGAGGTCCAACATGCAGGGATCAACCTTGGGTGTTCTAGGAGAATAAATTACACATCTATTCTATAAGGCATTATGTGTCTTTTGAACCTGTCATTTTTTATTTTTTTTTGAAAATATGAAAAGAAAATGTAAAACTTTTTTGTCTTTTTTTTTTTTTACACAAAGTTATCAATTTTTACGATTTTTCTAACACATAGCATGGACATAACAAAAATGACATAGTATGGCAATACCACATGTGTGAGACTTTTACAGAGCCCGGCCACATGCAGGGCCCCTTGCGAAAGTATTCGGCCCCCTTGAACTTTGCCACCTTTTGCCACATTTTAGGCTTCAAACATAAAGATATAAAACGGTAATTTTTGTGAAGAATCAACAACAAGTGGGACACAATCATGAAGTGGAACGAAATTTATTGGATATTTCAAACTTTTTTTTAACAAATAAAAAAACTGAAAAATTGGGCGTGCAAAATTATTCAGCCCCCTTAAGTTAATACTTTGTAGCTCCACCTTTTGCTGCGATTACAGCTGTAAGTCGCTTGGGGTATGTCTCTCTCAGTTTTGCACATCGAGAGACTGACATTTTTGCCCATTCCACCTTGCAAAACAGCTCGAGCTCAGTGAGGTTGGATGGAGAGCGTTTGTGAACAGCAGTTTTGAGTTCTTTCCAAAGATTCTCGATTGGACTCAGGTCTGGACTTTGATTTGGCCATTCTAGCACCTGGATATGTTAATTTGTGAACCATTCCATTGTAGATTTTGCTTTATGTTTTGGATCATTGTCTTGTTGGAAGACAAATCTCCATCCCAGTCTCAGGTCTTTTGCAGACTCCATCAGGTTTTCTGGTCCTGTATTTGGCTCCATCCATCTTCCCATCAATTTTAACATCTTCCCTGTCCCTGCTGAAGAAAAGCAGGCCCAAACCATGATGCTGCCACCACCATGTTTGACAGTGGGGGATGGTGTGTTCAGGGTGATGAGCTGTGTTGCTTTTATGCCAAACATAACGTTTTGCATTGTTGCCAAAAAGTGTGATTTTGGTTTCATCTGACCAGAGCACCTTCTTCCACATGTTTAGTGTGTCTCCCAGGTGGCTTGTGGCAAACTTTGAACGACACTTTTTATGGATATCTTTAAGAAATGGCTTTCTTCTTGCCACTCTTCAATAAAGGCCAGATTTGTGCAGTATACGACTGATTGTTGTCCTATGGACAGAGTCTCCCACCTCAGCTGTAGATCTCTGCAGTTCATCCAGAGTGATCATGGTCCTCTTGGCTGCATCTCTGATCCGTCTTTTCCTTGTATGAGCTAAAATTTAGAGGGACGGCCAGGTCTTCGTAGATTTGCAGTGGTCTGATTCTCCTTCCATTTCAATATTATCTAGGGCTGTTACTGATCAAAATTTTTGTGTTTGATTAATCGTTTTTTTTAAATACAGATCCAACTACTTTTAGCTGATCTCCTTGCAGGCCAATTCCCAGTGCAGCTACCAACCACTGGGAAAATGGATAGCAGGATACAAAAAACACACCAAGGCAGCGCTCGGTGGAAATAGCATTAAAACTTTTATAGCCTTCAAGTAGGTAACAAAATAAATATTGCACTGGGGATAAAATCGATGTAGCTACATAAACTGTAAAAATGGTGCGCGTAATACCAAACAGTAGCAAAAGCAGTCATAAAAACATGTAGGTAAGTATGATACTGGAAAAAAATTGGGAACAACGATACCACTGCTGAATCCAGATGAGGAGAGGTTAACATCAGTCCGTCGGCATGTAATTGTCCCGTGAAGGGAACTATCATAACTCCCAGTGGATGGCTGTAGAATCCCAGGTTGATAGAGGGAAGTGTAACAGCCCTTGCGTGTGGCAGATAGTAAGGTCCCGCCGGCATGCAGATATGAAGGAACAGCAAAGGAGCCCTTTAGATGGACACGGCAAGCCCCGCCGGTGTCCGTGGCGTCACCGGATCTCCAACGGAACTCCCTGAAGGCCCAGAAGTAGGCGGAAAGGTGGGTACCAATCAGATGAATTTTAATCGATCAAAAAGATTTTGATCGATCAAAATAATGTAAAGATTAATCGATTAATTAAAAGTTAATTCGCACAGCCTAATATCGCTTGCACAGTGCTCCTTGGGATGTTTAAAGCTTGGGAAATCTTTTTGTATCCCAATCCGGCTTTAAACTTCTCCACAACAGTATCTCGGACCTGCCTGGTGTGTTCCTTGTTCTTCATGATGCTCTCTGCGCTTTAAACGGACCTCTGAGACTATCACAGTGCAGGTGCATTTATACGGAGACTTGATTATACACAGGTGGATTCTATTTATCATCATTAGTCATTTAGGTCAACATTGGATCATTCAGAGATCCTCACTGAACTTCTGGAGAGAGTTTGCTGCACTGAAAGTAAAGGGGCTGAATAATTTTGCACGCCCAATTTTTCAGTTTTTTTTCTGTTAAAAGAGTTTGAAATATCCAATAAATTTCGTTCCACTTCATGATTGTGTCCCACTTGTTGTTGATTCTTCACAAAAAATTACAGTTTTATATCTTTGTTTGAAGCCTGAAATGTGGCAAAAGGTCGCAAAGTTCAAGGGGGCCGAATACTTTCGCAAGGCACTGTATAATTTCCTGACAACTTATCACACTTATGAAGGCTCTGGAACCACGACAATGGAAACGCCCACAAAATTACTCCCATTTTAATAAGACAACACCATCAGCGTATATTCAATGAGGCATGGGCTGCAGATAGGTACTCAGGTACTTTGATGGGCTGGAGACAGGTACTCGGGTACTCTGATGGGCTGGAGACAGGTACTCGGGTACTCTGATGGGCTGGAGACAGGTACTCGGGTACTCTGATGGGCTGGAGACAGGTACTCGGGTACTCTGATGGGCTGGAGACAGATTCTCGAGTACTCCAATTGGCTGGAGATAGGTACTTGGGTACTTTCAATTGGCTGCAGATTGGTACTCGGGTACTCTGGGCTGGACATAGGTACTTGGGTACTCTGATGGGCTGGTGACAAGTAGTCTTTATTACTGGGGCAATCTGTGAGTTTTACTGTGCACTGTAAGTGGTAACTAGCTGTTACCGCAATCTCCTCCTCACACAGGATCAGTCTGTGAGGAGGAGAACCCAGTAACACTTAGTTACTGCTGTTTGTTAAAATATGTGACTGGCTGTGATTGGACGATTTCATTGGCTATTTACTCTGATCGGGGATGGTCTGTGTTGGACTAAAACGCCTCATCCCTGATGTCCGCATTGCACAAGTGGTGTGAAGGAAGACGGTGCATGTGACAGGCTGTGATTGGACACAGTCAATCATGTGGTAAAGAGACATTTTCATCAGGAATGGGCGGTGTCTCGTCTCTGAACTGCATGCCCTCTGGGGAGTGCGAGAGTGGTGAGAATGGGCAGGCGTCATATGACGCCCGCCCAGAGGGAAAAGATGTCCCTGCCAGCATCATTGCACTATCCGCCTGTAGCAAAGTGGTAAAAAGTATGCAGCTACAAAAAGTGAAGCTGCTGACTTTTAATAAACCAACATTCACCTGTCTCAGGATCCAACAATGTGGCCGCCCGAACCCTTGATTTTCTCCCCCTCCTCTTGTCGGAACTGGCATTACAACTGTGGGCACCTGGCTGTAACAGCTTCACAGCCAGGTGCGCACTGCGCATGCACAAGACATGCTGTACCTTCCAAATTGTTTGGTAATCTTCTGGGACCTGTGACGTGTCCCAGAAGATTGCAGGGGGAGAGGAGAACTCCCCCTAGGTACCGACTCCCCCACCCCAGAAAAAAATACATACCAAATGTGACATATGGGGGGGGAGTGCTTAAAGTAGAACTTCCCTATTTTTGGTGGAGCTACACTTTTAGGTTTAGGGTACACCTATGTGGGTGCTACAGAACTCAAACACATTTTGCATATTTTTGCGCAATGCATTTTAGGGTAGCCTATTTATTTTTAATGAGCTGCACTACGCAGGAAGAAAATACACCAAAAAAAGTGCATTACCCTTTTAAAAAACTTGCGCTGCGCTAAAATGCATGGTACTTTGCTATAATGCATTTTACCCCAAAGTACAGAGGGGTTACCACTTAAACATGTCAACTAAAAAATAAACGATAACTATTTTAATCTTTGAACTATCAAACGGGGAATAATTGTTTACTTTGTAAAATCCTTGGATTAGCAATTTTAAACTGGTGTAAATTGATATGTGTCTAAGGCTGCATTCACACATTAGCGCGGCGTTTTGTCAAGCGATTTGCTGCGACAAATTGCGGCGTTTTGTCCCGCGTCAGCTTTTGTTACCCCACTGTTTGCTGTTTTTGCTGTTTTTTGACTGGAATAAACAGGCACTATTTTTAAGTCTTTTCATCCATTGGAGTGCGGCTGTCCATTTTTCTTTCCTTATATTGCACCACGCATTGCCTGCACCCATTTGGGTTTTTGAACTTTACTCACCACTGAAGAGTGTCGTCTGGAGCGGCGGTTTTCCCTTTATCTTGTCCCGCGATTTGCTTTTCAGGTCAGGTCATTGTCGGCTATGCCAAACGCCGAAGCTGCCTGAAAAAAAGGTTCCGGGACTTGTTTTGAGCTTCAGGCGTACGGCGTTTCGGCGTTCGGCGTGGAGATGTGAACCATCTCCATAGAAAGCAATCAACCCTAAAGCGTATTTTAGGCTGCAATAGCGTCGCGCTTTTGGCGTTAAAAAGCTTAGGTGTGAATGGAGCCTAACTGTTGTAAGTTGTAAATTCAGGCATTTTTTTTTCTTCTGATTATTATATAATGCTAAGAATAATGTTTGTTTAAAGAATCTAAGAATGTCTCCACTGTCAGTTTGGATCTTAAATGCTTTTTTTCCTGAAACATTGACTCAACATGTACATTCATTTATTACTAAACCTGTAATTTCATATAACATCTGACAGCCGACCTTAAAAGACACTAGAAATGCCCCAAGATTAACACTGAGTAATTTTTCTTCCCTCAAAAGCCAGTTATTTGACCTTGTATTACCATTTTACATATTTGGTAGCAATGCTCAGGAATGTCTAGTTTAGGAATTTGTTGACTAGTGCATTTCTTATTTTAATTTCCAAAACTTAGAACTATTAAAACTTCTACAGCTTAGTGTTATACCATTTACAGTTTCTCCCCAAACTTAGAGAAGTTACACATGACAGCAAACGTTCTTATAACAAAGTAAAGCCGCATGAAATGAAGAAAAAGAAAGGGATGGCTGTTTTCTTTTAAGTCTTTGCTTCCCTCAGGCTTTCAAACTTAAATCCCTACTTCTTATTAAAAGGATGAAACTGTCCTCCAAGCCCTTAGGTTCTTGACATATTTGTGGTCGTGTTCTCTTATGTATACTCCGCAGTCAAGAGCTTCCCAGAAAGCCTGAAATAAAAAAATAAAAATGTCTTGGCTTCCAAGCTAGTTATCTACAACTTTGTATCTGAAATATTG
Source organism: Rana kukunoris (assembly GCA_029574335.1). Classification (NCBI taxonomy): domain Eukaryota; kingdom Metazoa; phylum Chordata; class Amphibia; order Anura; family Ranidae; genus Rana; species Rana kukunoris. The sequence goes on from CM056052.1 coordinate 361,690,355, forward strand.
AAAAGTGCGCTTGGTGCACTGCAACAACTAAAAATTTTAGCATTCAGAACTGAAAAAAATATATGTCTAGACGAGCACTTAAAAATTCTCTATCAGTAATTTTACACGTTTTTATATAAATAAATACCTGATGTATTACAGCATGTGCACTAACAATATATTGAACTTAAACCAAGTGACTTTTTGCCTGGGCCTAAGAAAATTATCTTTGAAAAATTAAGTCATCCATCTGCTAGAGATTGGTGTATTTCCGGGTGTTTGTCCTAGTTTTGGGGGCTTACACTCACTTCCTGTTTAGTTAAATTTTGGCACAGAAAGTCAGTGGAATTTTACAACACAGGCAGCGACACAAGAAGGCAGCAACAAAAAAACCTTGTGAAGATTCTGCCCCACTCATCTAAAAAAAGAAACTGTGTTTTTATAGATGCTGTTTTAGTAAAAAACTGAAGGGTTACAGCCTCTGTGAGTTGCTGTTACTGTGTGTGTACCCGTTCAATATATTTCCACTCACTTCTGTCTTAGATACACAGATCACAATGAAAGGTATGATTTGGGACACAGACAACAATAATCTCATTCTTCCTCTCTGTAGAAAACTACAAAAAAATCTGGTTATTTCAGTATGTTCCAAGAAAGCCGTCAAAAATATAGCATACTAATCCAGTCACAATTGGTTATTAGGTACAGTATTTCTGTTTTCATCTGCTGACAGAAAACCGTTCTAGGCTTGAATACACTTGATTGTTCCTTAATGCTTTCCCCCCAGCCTATTGCTGGTAGCACTCATGCAGCCCCAGACCATGACACTTCCGCCACCGTGCTTGACTGTTGGGAAGACACACTTGACTTCATACTCCTCATATGGTTACCGCCACACACACTTGATACCATCTGAACCAAATAAGTTTACTATATATACTCGAGTATAAGCCAAAAAGTGCTGAAAAACTTGACTTATACTCGCGTATATACGGCATCTTGGTCTCATCAGCCCACAGGACATGGTTCCAGTAATCCATGTCCTTAGTCTGCTTGTCTTCAGCAAACTGTTTGCGGGCTTTCTTTAGAAGAGGCTTCCTTTTGGGATGACAGCCATGCAAATCAATTTGATGTAGTGTGGGACGTAATGTTCTGAGCACCAACAGGCTGATGACCGCCCACCTTTTCAACCTCTGCAGCAATGCTGGTAGCACTCATACGTCTATTTCCCAAAGACAAACTCTTGATATGACGATAAGCACGTGCACTAAACTTCTTTGGTGGACCATGGCAAAGGCCTGTTCTGAGTGGGACCTGTCCTGTAATATCTCTGTATGGTCTTGGCCACCGTGCTACAGCTCAGTTTCACGGTCTTTGCAATCTTCTTATAGCCCAGGCCATCTTTATGTAGAGCAACAATTTTTTTCAGATCCTCCTTCTTTGCCATGAGGTGACATGTTAAACTTCCAGTGGCCAGTATGAGAGAGTAAGAGCAATAACACCAAATGTATCCAATTCCCACCTAGCCACTGTACATAAACAGCCGGATGGGCCTGTCGCCATTTTTAGTGGATGTTCAGGAACGTCCTCAGAACAAGTGCTTGCAGGGTGGCTCCGAGACCGCACTGCAGCTCAATCCTGTGATCGTTGTGATCACAGGATCCAGCCAAGCAGAGATCGGGATATGGGTGCTGTGATTGGCCCTCCTGATCACTTGATGGCTGTGTCCAATCTCAGCCGTCACAACGAGGGGGTTATTTACGAAAGTGTGAATTCACTTTGCACTACAAGTGCAAAATGCACTTGAAATTGCACTGAAAGTGCACTTGGAAGTGCAGTCGCTGTAAATCTGAGGGGTAGATCTGAAATGAGGGGAAGCTCTGCTGATTTTATTATCCAATCATGTGCAAGCTAAAATGCACTTCCAAGTGTACTTTTAGTGCAATCTGTGTGTCCCCATCACATCTGTCACATTGCACAAAAACATCTGTCTGTCCCCCAGACACAGACCAAATAATATACCCTGATTTGTATTATTTTTACTAAAGAAATGTAGCAGCAACATTTTCTGTCAAAAATGTATGAAGAGAAATTACTTATTTGCAAAATTAACCAAATAAACCACTTCAATACCAGGCACTTACCCCCCTTTCTGCCCAAGCCAATTTCCAGCTTTCATCACTGTCACTGTTTAAATGACAATTACGTGGTCATGCTACACTGTTCCCACATTTTTTTTTTTTTGCATTTTGTTCCCACAAATATAGTCTTCTTTTGGTGGTATTTGATCACCTCTGCGTTTTTTTCTTTTTTGCTAAACAAAAAAAAAAAAATCGAACATTTAAAAAAAAAAAAAAAAATAGTTTTGTAAAAAGGTAAGTTTTTTCCCTCCTTCACTGATAAGCTGCACTGATAAATCGGCACCGATGAGATGAGGTGGCACTGATGGAAACTGATGATGGGCGCTGATAGGTGGCACTGATAGGCGACACTGATGTGCAGCACTGATGGGCATTGATAGGTGGCACTGATGGGCCCTCATAGGTGGCACTGGTGGGCACTGATATGCGACACTGATGGGCACTGAAAGACTGCACTGATGGGTGCTTATGGGTGGCACTGATAGGCGGCACTGCTGGGCACTAATGGCACTGATGACTCATGGTAGATTGCACTGATGGCACTAGCACTGGTACTGATGGCACTAGCACTGGTAGGCATTATTAATGGGAACTGATTGGCAGCTGTCTGTGCACTGATTGGCATATCCCTGGTGGTCTAGGGTGGCATACCTGTTGGGGTTCCTTTTGTGGGCATTCCTGGTGGTGCTGGCGGCATCCCTCTATTTGTGTGAAAAAAATGATAAAAGTTTCATATAGGTACAGTGTTGTATGAGCACGCGATTGTCTTTCAAAGTGTGACAGCAAAAAAGACACTCCACAGCAATAAAAAAGCAAACAGTGGGTTAACAATGCTGACACGTTTCACATCAATAACTGATGCTTAGTCATAGCTAAGCAAAATAATGAAAACAATCTAATTTATAGGAAAAAAGTCCTGAAACCATCTGATGATCAGTTCACCTTGTGATAGATCCTGGCTGATGTCCATAATCAAGCACACCTGTTGGAGAAAAGTGGTGGAGGGAGAACAACACCCATCCCAGCCAGGTGGAGGCATGATATGTATATCTGCTGGTTGAAAAAACACAGCCAATCTGATTGCAACTAGGATGGTTATAACCCCTAAATATGATTGTTGGTTCAAAACATGTGTACAATGGATAAATACATATATATGAAATGAACATTGTATTAAATGAAAAGAAGCCTCTCAAAGAACAGCAGCAGCATGTCTATAAATAAATAAATAAAGCATAAATGGAACATCGCTATATGTCATGTATCAATAATGATCTAATGTGAAAGCACAAGTAATGTAAAAAAGTGCAGTGTATGTGCTACATTTAGCCTAATAGATATACTATATTTAATGGGATAAATGAATCACCCTTAATAGTACATGAAACAGGGAGAATTGCAAGATAAACGCTGCACTAAACCTAGTGCATGAATTGTGCTTCATGAAATATGTGAATCCCTCTTCATAGAGTGTGTAAAATATAACAGTACCCGTGAAAAACAAAACAAAATCTCAACATATAATGTGCCACTAAAAAAACTTGTCATGTGTTGTACATAGTTGTATATATAGTGTACACAAGTAATGAACTAGTGTGTAGACATGTAAAATAAGAAGCAAGTGCAAAGTGAAAGCTGTGCTTAGCCTAATGCTTGAAGTGCACTTCATAGGGTGTGTGCACTGCCTTTCATGGGGTGTGTAAGCAGTAATGATATCCCTTAAAAGCAATATCTCAGTTTATAGAGAAAAGCACTTCATAGGATGTGTGAATTGCCCTTCATGGGGTGTGTGAACAATGAAGATACCAGTGAAAAGCAATATCTCGGTTGGCAATGAAAAAGTAGTGTTCATAGTCTGTCAGCATGGACATAACTATTAAGACCGATATATGCACACACCGTCCTGTACCATAGCAAATGACGGTGACGTGTAAAGACTCAGGGTGAAAAAGAAAAAAATATTAAAATTATGTGTGTCTAGAGAGGACTGGGGGAGGGGAAAGGTAGAGTCAAAGGTGAGGCACTGAGTTGATGGAAGATGTGTGTCCCTTGAACAAATAGATGTAGCCCCGGTGTGAAAGGGGTTTATAGGTAAGTGATAAACAAAAATCTTAAGACAAGGCATATGATAAAACATATCTAGATAAGTGGGAAACAATTAAGGGAACCGTGAACAGTATGCACGTAAAAGTAAAAATATATATATAAAATGAAATAAAATAAAACAGAAAGACCCTACCACAGAGAACTGCACAGATGGTGCACTGCTGCAAAATTAACCTGTGCATGTCTAAATATACGCATAACCAGCACGCACCTATGTGCAGAGTACCTCTCATAGATGTCTATAGTTATCTATGGTGGACTGAATGTTTAACGGTAAACATAGAACATACCAGATAAAAAGAAAAGCATATCCACCATTTATGTATATAAGAGAGGAAACTGTCCATCTGTGGTAATTCAGGACTTAGAAACTATTTTTAGAGATTTTTTTCAATATATGCTAAAAATAGAACCCATATGAGAACAACTAGTGTTGGCTCCTACCATTCGTATGTAATGCACAGACCACCACCATAGGTGGTGGAAAAGCATCCGTGTGCAATATATGTTGAGTACATGGATATGTACTGCCTGGTAAGGCATGCATGTACATATGCATCTACGTTACCTCAGGGGTATACAGAAAAGATTGGTGAAATTGGTCATAGTTGTGTGTACCTTAAGAAAAAGAGGGGAAAAATTTAATGTGACGATATAGGTAAAAGGGGGAAAAAACACACTCCATTAATCCTAAAAATGGGACACATCCCACTCAAAATTCATCCCATTTGGGATCCTCGTATGGAGGGAGAAAATCCAGAATACCTCCCTCTTACAGAGGATCTTGAACCTATCTCCACCTCTGATGGGGGTAGTGATTTTTTCCACACCCTGAATGGTGAGACTAGACGTGTTCTTAGAGTGTGTGTTATTCCAGTGGTTGGCAACATTGGTGTTATGGCCTTTTTCTATATCATATATCTATATCAAGTGATCGGACAATCGATCTTTTAATCTACGGATGGTCCGTCCTACGTATTGGAGGTGGCAGGTGTCGCAACTGATGGCATATATAAGGTACTTGGTATTGCAATTAATAAATTGTTTAATTTCAAAGCTCTTATCACAGGAATGCGAATGGACATATTGGCCAGTTTTTATATGGCTGCAGTACCTGCAGTCCTTAGTGCCACATTTGTATGTACCCTGGAACTGTAGCCAATTCACATTCGTACGTTGGCTCTGAAACAGGCTGGGTGACAATCTGCCACCCAACGTGGGTGCCCGCCGGGATACCGTTTTGATACCTTTACGTAAAACTTGTTGGTATGTCTCATCATTGTACAGAATAGGCAAATATTTGTGAATTGTGCGTTTAATCCTATCAAACTCCAAGCTGTAAGGAGTAGAGAAAACCGGAGTATCCCTAAGGGTCCTTTCACACTAGCGGACCATTTGTCCGCTCATTACAAGTCCGTTTGCGGACTTGTAATGGGCCCCTTATGGGAGCGGATCCGTTAGCGGATGATGCATCCGCTAACGTCCGCTAGATCCGCATTCGTTTTTGCGGACGGAAGAATGTCCTATTTTTCTTCCGTCCGGCCAAACGGATCGGATGCAAACGGACAGACGGTCCGTTTCCATCTGACTCCCCATAGGGGAGAGCGGAGGAGAGACCCCCCGCTAAGCTGACGGGCACACAGAGCGGACCGAAAAACGGTCCGCTCCGTGTGAAAGGACCCTTAACGTGCTATCCAAGGATTTGTGTATGGAGGTGCCTACGGCACCTAATAGCTTCGTCCTTGGAATTCCACTAGCTTTAGAAAGAGCTCGCTTGATGGTTTTAATGGGATAGCCTCTATCCAAAATCCTATGGGACATGTCCACAGCCTCTCTAGAGAAATCGTCTGGTGAGCTGCAGAGGCGTTTGAGCCTTAGAAATTGGCCGTATGGTACACCCCGAATGGTATGACTTGGAGGTGCGGAATCTGCTCTAAGAAGGGAATTGCCCGCAGTTTCTTTCCTATAGATGCTGGTAGTAATGCTGCCACTATTGGCTGTTAGTTTCACATCTAGATAGTCAATCTCTGTACTCTGTAAATTCCCTGTACATCTAAGATTAAGGCTATTATTGTTGAGGTAAAAAAGCCACGTATCTAGATTGATATCATCCCCAGAGACAATGAACAGTAAATCATCAATAAAACGACAATAAATACAGGTGTCCATACGGCGGGGACTATCACATGCAAAGATGCGGGACCTCTCCCACCAACTGGTATTAAGGCACCATTTTTTACATTTTTGGTATCGTGTTGGAGTGCGGCTGTCCATCTCCTTCTTTTCTTTGTTATTGCCTTGTGCTTTGCCCGCACCCATTGGGTTTTTGGATCGTAACTATCACTGGGGAGCTCCTGTCTTGAGCGGCGTCTCTTTCTTCTTTCAAAGTGTGACAGCGTTGAAAGCTGAAAAATGGTCTGGGAAGGAAGGGGATAAAAGTGCCCTGTTTTGAGGTGATTAACACACACCTGCTCCCCAATCACCCAATTTGGACATTTTCACTTAGGAGTGTACTCCCTTTTGTTGCCAGCGGTTTAGACATTAATGGCTGTGTGTTGAGTTATTTTGAGGGGAGAGCAAATTTACACTGTTATACAAGCTGTACACTCACTACTTTACATTGTAGCAAAGTGTAATGTCTTTAGTGTTGTCACATGAAAATATATAATAAAATATTTTTCAAAAATGTGAGGGGTGTACTCACTTTTGTGATAGATACTGTATATACCAGTGATAAGCATCATGTGAAATGTAGTTCCAAAACATCTGGGATACCAAGGTTTTCCATTACTGGTATATACCATAGTTTGTGGACTCTGTAACTTTCCTGCAGACTAAATAGTATACACTGATTTTGGTTATTTTCACCAAAGAAATGTAGCAGAATAAATTTTGGGCTAAATTTATGAAGAACAATTATTTATTTGCAAGAAAAACCCAGCGGTGATTAAATACCACCAAAAGAAAGCCCTTGTTGTCTGAACAAAATGATAAAAACGCAGTTTGGGTACACTGTTGCATGACCACACAATTGTCATTCAAAGTGCAAACAGCGTTGAAAGCTGAAAAGTGTCCTGAAAATTGTCCTGTGCAGGAAGTGCTCTGTATTGAAGTGGTTAAAGCCATAATAAACTCAAAAGCGTACTTGTGTGTAAATTATGCCAGTAATGCAGGTTCAGGGTATGTTTTTACATCCATGTACACTGCTCTAAAGTGTGAACCTAAATGCCACAATGTTCATGGAAATATTGCTGAAATTCAGAGGCATACAGAAAAATAAAAATATGTCTTTGGGCTGGTTCACACTGCTGCGATGCGTGAACGCGCAAATCGGTTCCCATATTGCAATGCGATCTGCAAACTCAGGACAGGAATCGGATCACATGGGTTGTGAACACCCATGCGATCTGATTCTGCTGCGGACAAAAAAAAGGGTCCTGTGTCTGATGCAAATTCAGCCATACGATTTGTATGGCTAAAATCATAATGCACAGAGATCACATGCGATTTGCACTGCAGTGTGGTGCGCATCACATCCGTACTCTGACATCACACCAGTGTGAACCGCCCCTCTAAGCGGCTATATGGCCATAGACTACAGATTTGCGCTCCATAAGCTTTAGCCACAGCAACCAGGAAAGTACCGTATTTATCTTGCTATAATGCGCCCCAGGCATATAGCGTGCACCCCGAACCTAGAAGGAAAATTCCTGGAAAAAAAAATACTTTGTTTAAATGCCCCTCGTCGGTGTCTTGCCCGCCGTCCATCGGCGGCCTTGTCCGGTCCGGCGTCCTTCTGTGGCCATCGTAGTGTCCTCTCCGCTCGATCCCCGCTTCCCGTGCTGTGTTTGAACCACTCCTCCGACATATATCGAGCGCAGTACACTCGGATATAGTCAGGCAGGCTCGGCATCTCTCGCGTAAAGGACGTATAGGACCGCGAGCGGAGCCGAGCCTGCCCGACTATACTGACTGTACTGCGCTCGGTATATGTCGGCGCAGTGGTTCAAACACAGAGTGGGAAGCAGGTATCGGCATATATCGTGCACCCACAATTTTGCCCTGATTTTCAGGTGATCACCGCCATTACTAGTCAAGAAAAAAACTATAATAAAAATGCCATAACAAAAATATGTAGAATAATTCATATTGGCCTAAACTGATGAAGACATTTTTTTCCAAAAATGTTGGGGATATTTATTATAGCAAAAAGTAAAAAATATCGTTTTTTTTTTTTTTTCAAAATTTACGCAAAGGTAATCAAATAAAGGACGTCAATTTTGCTTGGGTACAATTTCGCATTGTCAGTTAAAGCGACACAGTGTCGCATTGCAAAAAATTGCCTGGTCATTAAGGGGGCAAATCCTTCCGGTCCTTAAAGGAGTTGTAAAGGAAAATGTTTTTTCACCTTAATGCAATCTATGCATTAAGCTGAAAAAACTTCAGTGTATACCGCCCCCCCCCCCCCCCCCCCCCCCCCCGAGTCCCCATTTTACTTACCTGACCCGTCGAAAGTCCCGCACGCGGTCCCGAGATCCTCTTCAGCCTGGCCGCTGATTGGCTAGAGCGGATGGATTGAGAGCAGTGCAGCCATTGGCTGGTGCTGCTGTCAATCACATCCAGTGACGCGGCGCACCGAGGGGCGGGGCCGAGTTATACAGTGAGCAGCTGTATCACGGAAGCGTGCCCGCAATTGCTCACCACCATGCGATCGCTCTCGCATGACTGTGGTCAGTACTTGCGGGGAGGACCAAAAACAGCCGCCAGGGACCCCAGAAGACGTGGATCGGGGCCACTCTGTGCAAAACTAACTGCACAGGGGAGGCAAGTATAACATGTTTGTTATTTTAAATGGGAAACATTATTTTTACCTTTTACTAACACTAAGTGGTTAAAACAGAAAATATTGCATTTGGCTACAAGATAGCGATAGGGAAGCACTACAATACAATACAATTATAGGGCTATCCTACTTAGTGCCCCCTAGTGATCAAATGCAGTATTTTTTCTCTATTAAATCTATGAAACACATTGGGCCAGTACAGAAAGTACCCATGACATTTTTGTTTTACGTTTTTGTTTTTTTGCCCCATAGACAGAGAATGAATGTACATGCACTTTCACTGGGCAAATTGCTATGCATTTTTTTTTTTCTGTGATGACACTTTTAGGACTGATTTTATGTTTGCAAAGCATTGTCAGATTGGATGTGGGGGACAGGTGTAGAGGCAATCTGACAATCTTCACCCTGTCCAATCAGAGAATGCTTTGCAATCATTGCCGTGTTCTCTGAATCGTGCCTCTGCCGAGCGAGTGACCTCCGGTACCTGGAAGCTAGTGGAGATCAATAGTGGTGCCTAATACAGTGATTTTTAGCTTCCAGTGGGAATAGGCCCGATATGGTATATGCATAGTTACATCGGTTCAATGTAACAATAAAAAAAAAAAAATACATACCTGGAATATCAAGTGTCGGATAGCCCGCTGCTCTATCACAGTCCCATTAAAAAAGTAGTTAATTACCGCCATTACTAGTATAAAAAAAAATCCTATGTATGTGTATAAGTATTTATAAGATTTTTTAGATTGTCTGTCTGTCTGTCTTTTTTCGTTTATATAATAAATAATAAAAATCCCAGTGGTGATCAAATATTACCAAAAGAAAAAAAAAATATATAAATGTAATTTGTGTACCATGTTGCATGACCATGCAATTGCCAGTTTATGTAGCGCAGTGCTGAATAGCGAAAAAATGGCCTGGTCATGAAGGGGGTAAAACCTTGGTGGTTAAGCAAGCTCCACAATTCTGCCTGCATTTTTTTGATATAGCAGCTGCAGAAAGTGAGGTAAATGGCGCCTGAAGTTAGTAAATTGATTTATATTTTCTGAACTATAAAGAAACTTCTGACTCCTGCACTCTTTCACCTACAATCCTTTCGTTTCAAATGTTCAGAAGAACAAAACAAAATAAGGACGTGATCACCAATAGTACATTTTTAGACCTTTTCCCCTCTCTGACCTTGCCAAACCTAAGCACTGGCCCACAGGTAGGTACCTCCATGCCAATATAAACAATGATATCAATGTTAGTAGATGCTAATCTTCTTGAAAATATATTGAAAAATGCATGTTTCTAGATTTTTATTTATTTTTCACAGTATAACTGCTAGGAATCCGTTCTAATGGTTCCTCACACCGGCAAGTCAACACAGGAATGTGCTGTGGCCAACAGGTAACTTTAGGAAATTGTCATGACAATCTGGGTTTTCTCTTATCGTCCATGGACGGACACAGCTCCTTAAATCTTGACAAGTGGGTTATGTTCCCTGTTTACAGGAGAGGACTAGGCAGAAACGTGTTAGATAATTAAATACATGTTACATTAACAAAGTTGAACAGCCCCGTCCAGGGGGTGGTCCCTCCAGACATAACCCTCCTCGCTGCAGCATGCAGCCTCAGTTTAGTTCTGCCTAGCAAATGAGATGAACATATGGCTCCCTTTGGGCCCAGCGGCCTGAGGAGAAATTGTATTTTACTTTTTTCTTGAAGAATCTTCTTTCAATGGTTGGCTTAGAGACAGGCTGGATAATATAGATCCTTGTAGTCTACACAGTCTGACCAGTAACACCTTTGCAAAGAGGCTGGGTTTGCCACGCCATACCCTATTACTCCTGGGGTGGCCGGTGAGCTTTGCTCTGAGGTCCGCATATGACTGGGGTGTGGTGTTGTCTCACTCACAGTGGACTGGCATGACAGCTACCTCCATTGCGGTTGTAGTCCTGTCAGCATTGCGTCAGCGGGTCCTCGCTCGGATGGGTAGGTACAGCTTCCGCTTCGGTGGGTTGGTACGGCTGGGCATTCCTGGGGTTCGGGGGTCCTATTCTCCTCCCTTCCCTGCTCCTTTCCCTCTGCTGCATTACTAAAGCTGCTGTCCTGGGGGGGGGGGCTTCCTGAGGGGGCTGTGTTATCTGGTGTTTTTGTCTTTTTTGTACTAGTCTTTTCCTGTTTAAATGCAGCGTTTTGCTGCCATTTGGCTGACTCTGGCGCCATTTTTTGGGAGGTTTTCAATTACATTGAAAACTCCCATTGGTGGCCATTTTGTCGTAGCCGCGCTATGGCGCAGCTTACATTGCGGTAGGCCATTTTCCTGTGGCCGTGTTCTGAATGCTCGTGGCCATCTTTGTTAGCCTGTGGCCCTCCCTGTTGATCTGGCGTTGGCACCATGGGTTTTCAGCTAGAAGCTTGCACTTATCCTAACTCTGTTGGGACAGCGAGGCTTTGCCTCGTTGGCTACTTGAATGACTTTCTTCTGAGAGCAGCTTCTGTCTCAGACCTGGAAGGAAGCCTTTTTTCCATGTGTGTGACCCAGGGTTCAAATCCATCGGGTTTTCCAGGGGAAATACTGTCCAGGTGGTAAAAATCTCTTGTCTCTGAAATCATCAGATTCTGGTGTGCCACCTAGTCAGTCTCTCTGAGTTGGTGACAGAGATCCCTGACTCTTCGGTCCGGGAAGTTGTTTCTTCCTTCCAGTGGACGGATGCCAGCCTCACAGGTTATGGTGGTACATGGGGGGTCCAGTCGGCCCTGAATCGCTGGATCTGCGGCCACACCTCCCTGAATGTGCCCGCTCTCGTCTGGTCTCGGTAGCTACCCAGGGTTGGGCCTGGCTAATGCCTGGGTGGGAGACCGCCTGGAAATTCATTGTCCTACTATTTTAGGCGATCAGGCTATGCTTCTCCTCGTGGTCAAGGAGGTTGCAAGGTTGTCCGATCTGGTTTCAGCCGGACAACACCACGGCCGTGGCTTCGGTCTACCTTCAGGTCCACTAGCAGGCGGACTACTGGAGTCGCCAGATGCTGGATCAGGGCGACTGGTCTTTGTGCTTGGGGTGTTTCGGCTGCCTTGCAGGAGGTAAGCCTCACAGGGCATGGATCTCCTGGCCGCTCGTCTCCACCGCAAGGGTGTCGAATTTAGTGGCCAGTGATCTGGTACAGACGCATCAGTCGCGCTGGTGGCCCTGTCGGGTCTGTATCGGCGACTTTTTGCTGTTTCTTCCTCGGCTGCTCCACAGAGTGGAGGCTGAGGGGATCCGATGATACTAATCGCTCAAGATTGGCCTTGGCGTCCTTGGTACGCCGATATCGGGCGCCTGGTAGCGAAGGCGGTTGCCAGGGCAGGAGGTCTCTCTGTTGTACATACTTCCTCCTGTTGTACAGTCACTGACTTGCTCAACATGGCTATTGGAAGCCAGACTTTAAGAGACCGGGGTCTGTCCGACTCGGTCATTTCAACAATGCTGAGGGCATGGTAGTCTTCTTCCAGAGGATCTACCGTCGCACCTGGCAGGCCTACATCTCTTGGTGCAAAGAGATGGAGTGACATTCACGGACGTACTCGGTGTCCAGGGTCCTGCTTTTTTTATAGCTTGGAGTGGATCTAAACATTGCTTAAAGCACAGTTTGGGGGCAGATTTCAGCCTTGGCTGTGTTCTTTCAGTGGCCTTTTTGCGGACCGTTCCACCCTTTTTTGTGCAGGGGGTCGTCATGTACTTTCCCCTCTTGGCCCATCTCTTCCCCCATGAGTTTTTGGTGCTCTCTGTTCTTCAGGAACCTTCCTTTTGAAAACATCAGAGAGATTTTCTCTTGACACTATCTCAGAAGGTGGCCCCTTTAGTGGCCTTTACCTCTGTTAGAGGGGTTTCTGAGTTGGTGGTCTTGTCTTGCTAGCCGCCATGCTTGATCCTTCATAAGGATTAGGTGGTGGTGCACCCGCGACCTTCCCTTCTTCGCCGGAAAAAGGACATTGTTCCATTCTTCTGTCCTCGGCCGGCGCATTCTACGGAGGTTGCCTTTCATACTTTAGGCATGGTACTCACTTTGCGGGTATACCAGCCTGCTACGGCTCCGTTTTGGAGTTCTGACTGTCTTTTGTGTCGGTGTCTGGTCCACAAAAGAGCCTGGCGGTCTCGTCGACCACCATTTTTTCGGTGGGCAGGCCGTCATTCAGGCCTATGCTCTTAAGATGCGGCCCCCCTTTCCGGTCACAGCACTTTTGACCAGGGCAATTGGTGCTTCCTGTTTTTTTTTCCAACATCATGCGCTGGTCTCACAGGTGTGCGAGGCGGCGACTTGCTCGTCCGTTCACGCTTTTTCCAGAATTTACATGGTTGCTGTATGTGCATCTTTTGATGCTTCTTTCGGCCGTTAGTTTTTGCAGACGGCTGTTTAAAGTTTCACCTCCTCCGTTGAGGAGCTCTGCTTGTTTTGGGGTGAAGTTAAAATTGGTTTTACTCGTATATTTCCCACCCCTCGTTTTTGACACTTGGGGACGTCCCACTTGTCAAGATTTAGGGAGCTGTGTCCGTCCATGGACGATAAGAGAAAAACTGATTTTTTGTACTCACCGTAAGACCCTTTTCTCTGAGTCTATGGATGGACACAGCACCCACCCCTCCTTTTTAGGTTTGTACTGCTTGTTACGAACTGAGGCTGCATGCTGCAGTGAGGAGGGTTATGTCTGGAGCGACCACCCCCTGGACGGGGCTGTTCAACTCAGATAATTAAATACATGTTACATTAACAAACATGTTTCTGCCTAGTCCTCTCCTGTAAACAAGGAACATAACACACTTGTCAAGATTTAAGGAGCTTTGTCCGTCCATGGACTCAGGCCCCGTACACACGGCCGAGGTTCTCGCCAGAAACCAGCGAGAACCTCGCTGGGAGCCGCATTCCAGCGAGAACCTCGGCCGTGTGTACGCTCTCTGCTCGCCCCGCCCGTCAGGAAACCCGTCGAGCAAATAGAGAACAGGTTCTCTATTTGCTCGACGGCCCGTCGGGATGAATGGCTGGTTGCCATTCCCGACGGGCGGGTCGCAGATTCTGACGGCCGGCAGGTTCCCTGTTGTGTGTACGGGGCTTTAGAGAAAGGGATTTTATGGTGAGTACAAAGAATCCTATTTTTTTTTTCTAGGTATTTAGGGCTAGGTTAAAGAGAACAAGGGGAGAGTGGGTGCAAGGGAGTAGTGGCTGAGGTTATCCCTATGTGGTCCCCACTTAAAAGGATTTTCCTGGACTATCTCGGTACTAGTAATAATAATATACAATATGATCTACGAAAATTGAATTTATTATAAAAAAACAAAATATACAATTAACATTTAAATTAAAAAAAAAATAACAAACGCTCAAGGACTGCCGTTAAGGTGTTCAGAACATAATTTGTGTACGTTGGAGAAGTCATTATTGTAGTTATTGCTAAATAATAGAATTATGTGTAGTTTTACTGCTGTTAATTCCAAAACCGCTCAGAACAGAGAGAAAGTGAGTGTAACAAGACTTCTGTATAATTTTGTTTTTATTATTCAATAAGTGCTTCTGTGTCATGATTCTAGAAATACGTTGCCTTTGTAAAAGTTTAGAAGTTCATGTTCACACTAAAGTTTCCAAGGCTTGATGGAAATCGGCACTAGTAAGAAATGGCCTGTGAAGGACACAGACAGAAAATCCTCTCTAAAAGTAATTGGGAGGGTTTGGATAAGTGACTCCAAAAGACATTTGGAAGTGATTAGCTTTTTAGGCATAATCAATCAGGGTTTGCTCCTGAAGGAAAATGATGATTTAAAGCTGCTGTTTGTATTTGGTTGTCATGCATAATAGGTTTAAAAAAAATATGTTTTTTTTTGGAGGTTATTTTCATATTTTGTCACAATTCTGGGGTACATCATTTGCATGTTACATAGTTAGTCTGGTTGAAAAAAGACACAATTACATTTAGTTCAACCAATAAAAGATAAAAAAAAAATCATACAATCCTATACTCAGTTGATCCAGAGGAAGGCAAAAAAACCAGCAAAAACTGGATCCACTTTAAAATTTAACCTTGGAGATAGACGTGGTATCCTTATCCCTGATAAAAAAGAACAGAAAAAAAAAAGACACCAAAGGGTCCTTGCAGGAAAGTGTTGCAATCTTCAACCTCCTGTCTGAAGTAGTTGCTGTCACAAGAACTAGTTTTACCATGAGGTACTTCAATGCAAATGAAACCATTGCAGGCAACGGGTGCTCTCAGATCCAAGCCTAATGCACATACACACGACCATTTTTAATGGTATAGAAAAACAGAGTGATGAATGTGCTATTTCCATTACGAACGCTAGTTTTACCAGAACGAGCGCTCCCATCTCATAACTTGCTTCTGAGCATGCACATTATTTTCACGTCGTTAAAGCCCACACACGACCATTTTTTACGACATTAAAAATGACGTGAACATTTAGAGCATGTTCTACATTTTTAATGCGAAAAATCCTCTGGAGCCCACACATGATCAGTTTTAATGACATAAAAAAAATGTTTTACATTGCGAAAAACGGTCGTGTGTATGCGGCATTCGTCCCACAGAGGGAACACGGATTTCCCTCAAAGGTCATAAGTAGATTGTCATCTGGAAGAAGCATCTGGTCACTGGCGTTTGCACCCATCTGCTGCCTGTAAAAAAAAGAAGGGGAGATCTGTACCTTAAATGGAGTTGTATGCCAGACCAACCTCTAGCGCGGACTGTAAAAATGTCAAGGATATTGGCTAGAACAGGGAACGCAGGAGAGAATGCTTTCGCTGAGCAAACAAACTTTCATATTCTCTCTTATGTATTGTTCATGGATGATCTTCTGGTCACCAGGGTCTGAACAACCTCAAATGAGAATCCCTGCACCTCTATTGTAACCTATTCCATAGCCAGGCTATTAAAAGTGGTCTCATTGGATTGGGTGCTGTTAATGATCTTGCCATTAAAGATTTCATTCAACCAGAGACAAAGATCAGATAGAAAATTCCATGGCACTGTGAACCTATATTGTATGAACGAGTCTTTGCATTGGTATCCTGTTTGCAAATATTAGAAGCTGCGTGTTCAGTGAAGTCTTCCTGAGAACTACTGCCGGGATGCCCCATAGGGCCAATATTGGTATGAGGAAAAAATATTCTACCTAACCCAGGGCTCGACAAACCCCGGGCGCGAGGTCACATTTGCAACTAGAATTAGCGACCTGGCACCTGGGGTGTCACAGCTGGGGTATCCTGTCTTTGTGCGCTTCACTCCCCCCCCCTCTGTGCTTGCGATCTCGCCGGCCGGTAATTGAGTCTGCGGCTTTGCACCCTTCTGCAGTCCTACGGTATGCTTCCTTCTGGATTCTAGTGCCCTTTTGTGGTGGCTGTTGGTATGACAAGACAACCAGCAATGCTAATGGGGCGGCTTACCCTGCCTGTTTTCACAGCCTTTTTTTTTCGTAATGGCTTTTATTTTTATTTTTTTAAGTAAAAACTGTTTATTTTTCTTAAGGAAATGTTATTTATTTTTTATGTATATGTGTGTGTGTGTGTATATATATATATATATATATATATATATATATATATATATATATATATATATATATATAATATAGATATACATATATATACTGTTTGGTTCTAGGTGTCTTTCTGTGTAAATTTAAGATTGGTTAAATTTTATATTGAAAATAAAGCTTTTTCGGTTGTTTAAAAAAAAACTTTTAGGCTGCCTTCTAGATTCCAAGCAAATTTGTCAAGCCCTGACCTAACCGAACCAATAGGTAAGAAAACCAACCTTAACTGACTAACCACTCTGCCCCACGAAAAGTTTCTTTGCAAGATGTAACAAGAAAATAGTTTTCGTGTCCTCTTGTCAGGCAATGTAGGATACTACAGTCTTTTTGTCAACCTTACTCAGCCCCCTGGAAGATCCTGAAAGGCTTTGCAATGCTAGAAAACACTTCCTTCAATTCAAGATACTTGGGGAGTCTACGCTTCCAATGGCCTTGCACATCCCCTTGGCTGAGAGGCATGCTTTCGAAAAAAGCCCAGTGTCTGTATTCAAAATTCTTGTTGCATTTTTGTATAGGCACAAAGATTTTCTGATCCATAGACCGCACCCAGCTCATATGTTAAAGAAGGCAACTTGAAAACACCTTCATGTGCCACCTGGGCCAAGGTACCGCAACTGCCAAAAAGATCTTCAAAAAGGTTCCTGGGGCTGTGCCAATTCTGTAAAAGGCAGACACCTGAACTGGAAGTGACATCTGGCCACTGCAAAACTCGCACGCCTCTGGTGCTCGGCATTAATCGGTACATGGAATTATGAGTCAGTCGATTGATACCATTTGGTCCTCCTGCTGAACTGTTCTTGTGACTGTCTACATGGACTCCATCTTAGAGTTCTTGGTGTGTATGAACATATTTGACTCCTTCAAACTGAAACAGGCCAGAAGTACTAGAAAAACTGGGGAGAAAGCCCCTCAGGTGATTCTATGTTTCCGGCATCACTGGCATGATGGTCTTGTAGCAGTACAAAAATCTTGCAAATATGTTCTCTTCTGAGATCTGTTGAACATAAATTAAATGAATTCATTTGTCAACTTTGGAATTCTCCATTGTACTTCCACCTGTCTTCTGGACCCACTGGTCTTTAATGATTGTCGTCCAAACCCTCCAGAAGGAGGCTGCAAACATAAATTTCACTCAGGCCCCATGGACCCAGCTGCAAGAGACTGGTTGGACGAACCTTCAAAAAGACTTTCCAACCATCTTAGCAGCTTGCTCTGGACTTGATTTAATGTCAAAAGTAACTTTGAGACACCTCTCAGGCCGCGTACACACGACCAAATAAATCCGATCAAATCGGTCTGACAGACCGTTTTGATCGGATTTGTCTGCTGAGGTATATTGGTTTGATCGTGTACACATGATCAAACCAAAATCCCTGCCGGCAGACAGCGCGGTGACGTGGCGGTGCCGTCACGAGGAAGTAAAACACTTACACACATGCGTCAAATCCATTTGACGCATGCGCGGGCAGATATGTCTGCTGGTTAGCGTACTAACCAGCAGACATGTCAGACGGACGGGTTCCCAGCAGACAGATTTTAAAGCATGCTTTAAAATCTGTCTGCTGGGAAAAACCTGTCTGTCCGCCCGTACACACAATCGAATTTGTCTGCTGAAACGGTCCGTCGGACCGTTTCCAGCAGATAGATTCGATCGTGTGTACGCGGCCTCACTGTGATCTGTTAAATCTGCAGCCTGACCTATAAAGTTTGGCCTCCTACACCTTCTGAAATTCAGTAGGCTTGGGTGAAGGATGGCGGCTTCCCTCTACTAGTCTGTGGCCACCGTCCAGACAATGACCTCCCATTATGGGAAATGTAAAGGGCTTGTGTAGAAGTTCCGCCTACCCTCCAGTGGCATAACCATAATGCTCTCAGTGAATGAGTTTGCGATATACGCTCTATCACTGTGGGAAAAGACCAACCTCCATCAACAAACGCTTTATGCTCTATCGTTGTGGTAAAAGACCATCCTACATCAACAAGCGATTTACACTCTACCATTGTGGGTGTTGCTTGTGGTGTGGATATTTGCAGCATACTTTCTGCTATAGCCGCCTTAATAGGTCTTAGAATGTTGCACAACCACATCCTTGTGAGGCAACCTGTACAATTTCATTGCTCTGCCACTGCAGACTGCAAGCAGGCCCAAAATGTACACAGAGCTTGGCAAGGCAACTTCCATCATGCTGGCATAAACCCATGTGCAAATTTCCTGGATCCTGTCCCTTAACAGGGCAAGTGGAAACCACTCCTTTATAGTTTAAAAATGTCACTGCCAGCCCCTCCTGAAATTGGGACTGATGTAATGTACACACGACTAGTTTTCCCGTCTGGAAAACTGCCATGACCGCGTTTTGGCAGGGAAAACTGTCTGTATGTATTTTCCTTGCCAGTTTTCCCAACAGGAAAACCGCTGGGAATCCTGGCAGGAAAAATGAGAACATGTTTTCTTTTTTCCTGCCGCAAATCCCGGCGGACTTTTTCCTGGCGGTTTCCCTATGGGAAACACTGCGGTAGAGCGTACACAAGGCTGTGATTTCCAGCCAAAGCTCTCACCGCAGTTTTCCCGACGGGAAAACCTTTGGTGTGTACAGGGGGAAAGTTTATCGAGCAGGTTCTCGGTTTTCCCACTGGGATTCCTGGCTGACTTTTTACCGCCGGGAATCCTAGTCGTGTGTACAGGGCTAAACATGCAGGAGTGAAATCGTGTGAGTTCAGCTGAACGTGCAAGGCCGTCGGGATGAATGGCTGGTCGCCTTTCCCGACGGGCTGGTCGCCGAATCTGACGGCCGGGCGAGAACCTCGACGGGTGAAACGATGTGTTCCGCCCGTCGAGGTTCTCTGCCGTGTGTACGGGGCCTGAACCTGGGCTCAGTCCTGCACCCACTCAACCACTAGATGTTACAAGTCTTCCAAGCTGAATGACAACTAGCATCATTCAACCTACTTCCTTTCCAAAAGACTATATCTTGGTAAAAATTTCAAAATCAGCATTGAGCTTTACCTGCTAGCTGGATATACTGTAAGGTATTAGGTAGCATTCATATGCATTGTTGTTTCTGTTTAACCACATAAGGACCGCCGCATGTACATTTACGTCGGCAGAATGGCACGTCCAGCACATTGGCGTACCTGTACGTCCCTGCCTAGACGTGGGTCGGGGGTCTGATCAGGACCCCCCCCCCCTGGTACATGCGGTGGGTTCCGTAGGCTGTGCGAGCGATCCGAGATGAGGGGGCGGCTGTTCGTTTCCGGATCGCTCCCAGCCAATGCACGTCCTCCCCCGCCCTCTTCCCGTGTATACACAGGAAAGGGGAAGTGATGTAATCTCTCCTCTCGGCAGTATTTTCATCGCTGCTGAGGAGAGAAGACATCACAAGTGAGTCTGCACAACACTACACTGACACCAGGACATGTAGACACATTAACCCCTTCCAATCACCCCACCCCCCACCCCCCTGTCACAGTGTCACTGAATGCAGTGATCATATATTTACTGATCACTGCATTTAGTGTCAGTGTGACAGGCAGTTAGTGTTAGGTCCAGGGTAGCCCCCGTATCCCCCCAATAAAGTTTTAACTCCTTGATCACCGCCCTAGTTAACCCTTTCACCCCCTATTGCCAGTGTCACTAAGCGATCATTTTTCTGATCGCTGTATTAGTGTCACTGTTGCCGCAAGGTAGCTAGTTTTTTTTTATATTGCAATTTTTTTTTGTTACTAAAGACATGTGGCTGAATACATTTTGGCCTAAATGTTTCACTAAAATTTTGTTTATTCGCTTTTTCTTATAACAAAAAGTAAAAAATATTGTTTTTTTTTTTCAAAAATATTTTTAAAGTGTTTAATATGTAGTCCTGAACATATTAAATTTAGAAATTTGCACCATTACTATACATTCCATTTAACATAAGGACTTGGTCATGTTTCTTTATATAATTTAGAGAATGAACATTGAAGTCCCCGTTTAAAGTATGAGGCTAATTTTGTGAGCTCATCTAATATCCTTCACGGTAAAGACTGAACCATAGATCATCTGTGCTAAATGAACTGATTATATTCCGCAGTTCATCTGGAATCGCACGTACCTAGCATAACTAAAGACTCAGACTACTGGGTCTGAATGTGCTGATTATTTAACTACTTGCCGACCGCCCGCCGTCATATTACGAGAGCACGAGCACGTAGCTCTACGTCCTCTCTTTTGCGGGTACTAGGGGGCGCGTGCGCGCCGCCGGTGGCCGGCGGGTACGATCGCCGCCGGGCACACGCGATCGCTCGTTACAGAGCGGTGAACGGGAGCTTTGTGTGTAAACACAAAGCTCTCCTTCCTGTCAGCAGGGGAAACGCTGATTTTCTGTTCATACAATGTATGAACAGAAGATCAGTGATTTCCCCTAGTGAGTCCACCCCCCCCCATACAGTTAGAACACAAACGGGAACACACTTAACCCCTTCCCTGCCCCCTAGTGTTAACCCCTTCACTGCCAATTGCATTTTTATAGTTATACAATGCATTTTTATAGCATTGATCGCTATAAAAATGCCAATGGTCCCAAAAATGTGTCAAAAGTGTCCGATGTGTCCGCCATAATATCGCAGTACCGAAAAAAAACGCTGATCGCCGCCATTACTAGTAAAAAAAAAATATTAATAAAAATGCCATAAAACGACCCCCTTTTTTTGTAAACGCTATAACTTTTGCGCAAATCAATCAATAAACGCTAATTGCGATTTTTTTTTTTTTAATGAAAAATATGTAGAAGAATACGTATCGGCCTAAACTGAGGAAAAAAATGTTTTTTATATCTTTTTCGTGGGATATTTATTATAGCAAAATGTAAAAAATATTGCATTTTTTTCAAAATAGTCGCTCTATTTTTGTTTATAGCGCAAAAAATAAAAACCGCAGATATGATCAAATACCACCAAAAGAAAGCTCCATTTGTGGGAAAAAAAGGACGCCAATTTTGTTTGGGAGCCACGTCGCACGACCACGCAATTGTCTGTTAAAGCGACGCAGTGCCGAATCACAAAAAGTGCTCTGGTCTTTGGACAGCAATATGGTCCGGGGCTAAAGTGGTTAATACAGACCAGCACCAAAGGCCCATAAAACTCTATTCATCTTGTTTAGGAATCTTTCAAGCAAAGTGCCTAGCTTTATAAGACTGTGCATAACTGCGTTTTTGGGAGGCCAGGGAAAATCTGCATTGTATTCCCCATACCTTGAAATACTACAATGCAAATGGAGCAGAGACCCAGAGAGTTTTGTTATGGAGCAGGAAAAGAGTATTATTTCGTTTTTTGATTTGGTAATAGGAGTTTTGTTTTGAGAAATCTACTTTAGCACAAAGCCGATCTTAGAAATGGCTTTGTAGTCTTTATGTACAGTAAAACCTTGGTTTAAGAGCGTTTTGCAAAACATTTATAAAAAATTTGATTTACAAGTGATGTCTTGATATTCAAGTAGCGTCATGTCAATACCGAGTATAAATGAGAAGAGAGGCACATCTGAGTGTAGAAATATGGTTACATTTGATGGAGGTACAACATTTAGAAACTCACATGGTTGATGATTAAAACAGGCACATCTAAGCATGTAGGCATCCGGGGTAAAGCTGTCTACATAGATCATCCTCCTCATTGCCATTGATGTCATCCCTTCCACTCTGTGCTCCACAAGCAGTTCAAGCCTCGTTTTCAGATCGCTCTGCTTACTGCAGGATAGTCTTTCCAGTCACGATTGCAGACTGACAGCGATGAGAGACGGCACTGCGGAGGATAGTGTGGATGTGGACTGCTTTACCCCGGCAGCCATTTGTGGATGGACATGTTATGGTTTCACAACCTATCACATTGCTATATACTTTTTCTATGGTCTATAAACGGAAGGATTTATGAATAAATGGTTGGGGAACAAATCATTTGAGTTTCCATTATTTCTTATGGGGAAATTTGTTTGATATACAAGTGCTTTGGATTACAAGCTTGCTTCTGGAATGAATTATGCTTGCAATCCAAGGTTTTACTGTATATATTTAGGCAGGTTGTCTGCCTTATTTATAGAGCCTATTGTATTTGACTTGTTACATTAGACTTTGGTCTTGGTGGATAGTTTGTGCTAATATGTGTATACATTATCTTCATTATCCAGCAAATAGCTGGGCAACTCGCAGCAAAGGAAATAACTATTGCCACAGTGTTGCTGTAACCTGTTTCTCCAGTAGCATCTCTTTGAATAAAACTAAAGTTGTTATTCTTACGTGGTTGGACTATATAGATTACTCCTTGGTTAAAATCAGTGTTTCCCTGATTGCCTGAAATGCAGAACTGTGAAATGATTCCAGGTTTAAATTTCATGGCAAGACCTGCAAGGGAGTCACATATTTCCAACCACTCAATAAATGTGGTTTTTGCATACCAAAAAATATGTTGTCAACTTTACCAAAAAATAATTATTTTCGCACTTCTTGCTCTCATAAAAGTACAGAGTTGTGCGTTTCTACGTCCATGTTTGTTCAGGTTTGGAATGTTCATTAGCCAATCAAATGTCTCCATGTTTTAAAGACATTCCTATATATAAAAAATAAATATTAGACTTGCAAACCTCCTGCTATGACAAACTATTCTTCAAAGCTAGAATATATTCCTTACCTTGTGTAAACAGTGTAATAGGAAAATGAAACGTCAACAGTACAAGGGCTTTCCTTTTAAAACTTGGCAAATCTCATTTGGGTTTTGGCTGGAGTTTGAACCATTTCTTTTTTAAATGTGCCTTATTAAATAGTAAATGAAGACACAAAAGTCACCATTACATCTAGAGTTTAAAACATATAGTAAATTTGGTGTGAAAAAGTTGGCAGTAAATTCGGTAGTCTAGTGCGATTGAAAAAGAGGTGCAGCCTTTTTTCCATCAATGGCTTGCTAGCCTCGAAACATGTCGCATGTGTGTGATGTCATTGCCGGGCGCCGTGCTGTGATGCTCCCCTAGCCTCACTCTGAATACACGGCCGTGTTTATGAATGAATGAATGAATGAAAACTTATATAGCGCGGCACATACGAACTTAATCGCCTCTTGGCGCTTGTTATTCCGGTCTCCTTTGGTATCAAAAGAGATGAGTCTTGATCTTTCTCCTGAAAGCTAGGTGGTTCTCCTCCAACCGAATGCTGGTTGGTAAAGCGTTCCATAGTCTGGGACCTTGGACCGCAAATCTTCTATCTCCTTTGGCCCTGTAGTTGGCTTTCGGTATCTGGAGCAGATTTTGATTGGTGGAACGCAGAACGCGATTGGGATTGTGAGCTTTTATTTTTTCGCATAGATAATGGGGGGCATTCCCATGGACACATCTATGCGTTAGACAGAGTGCTTTAAAAGTGATTCTGTCTTTTACTGGTAACCAGTGAAGGGATCTCAGTGAAGGCGAGATTGATTCCCAAGGTTTTTTTCCCAGTCACAAGTCTAGCGGCCGTGTTTTGAACGACTTGAAGACGAGCGATTTGGTACTTGGGGAGTCCAAGGTAAAGGGCATTGGCATAGTCCAGTCTGGAGTTTACAATTGTTCCCACCACGACCGCTATGTCTTCTTTGGGGATGAAGGGAGTAAGTCTGCGTAGTAGGCGCAGCAGATGGTGAGATCCGCTGACTACTGACCCTATTTGTGCGTCCATTGTCATGTAGGAGTCGAAGATGACCCCAAGACTTTTGACTTTGGCGCTAGGGGAGATGATTTTGCCCAGAATGGGCGGGGGGGTCCATGTTGTAGCAGGTTGATTCTTACGCTTGGCGTGAAACAGGAGAAGTTCTGTTTTCGCTCCGTTGAGTTTGAGATAACTCTTTGTCATCCAGTCCTCTATCAAAGAGAGGCATGTCTCTAGATTGAGGTGATGATCCTTTTTATTGCAAATGCGGAAATATAGTTGCGTGTCGTCTGCATATGAGTGATAGAGCAGTTTTTGGCTGCTGATGATATCAAAAAGAGGACGGAGATAGATGTTGAATAACACCGGCGACAGGGGGGATCCTTGGGGGACTCCGCACGATACTGTGCGTTTCTCAGAAGTGAAAGGTCCTAACTTCACTATTTGAGATCGGTTTTCCAAAAAAGAGGAGAACCAAGATAAATCGCCTTCTGCGACTTTGGCTACTTCCGCTAGCCTTGTCAGTAGAAGCTTATGGTCAGCTGTGTCGAAGGCTGCGCTTAGGTCCAACAGAACCAGGAGACAAGATTCTCCTTCATCTGCGGCCTCGAGAACGTCGTCCCATATCTTGAGCAATGCTGTTTCCGTCCCATGTCCGGGCCGGAATCCTGATTGAAATGGATCCAGTATGTTGTGGGTATCTAGATGCTGTTGCAGCTGTTGCACCACTGCTTTCTCCATGACCTTGGAGAGAGCGTTTAAGCCTGTTATGGGACGGCGGTGGTGTGGATCCTTAGGGTCCAGGGTGGGTTTCTTCAATATGGGTCGAATGATGCCCTCCTTCAACTTAGAGGGCACTATGCCCTCCCTGAAAGATTGGTTAATAAGCTGCGTGATGGAAGGTGCCAGAATGTCAGCACACTCCTTCAGCAGTTTAGTAGGGATGATATCATTAGGCGCTGTGCTGTTACGCAAAGCACCGATGGTATTTTTTGTGGCATCAATAGAAATGGGTTCCAGTTTAAACTTACCTGGTTGTGGTGAATTACTGCAGGCGTTGTGTAGATATTTACGGGGGGGACTACGGGGGGAATTGTTTTGCTGAATGCTTTGCCGGATCCCCTCAATTTTATTAATGAAGTAATCCGATAATTCACTGCAAAATTCTTGAGTGTCTGAATTGGGGGCTTCAAGACATCCTGGTTTCATGGTCTGAGTGACCAACTTGAAAAGTTCGCGGGGGCGGTTGAGGGCGCTGTTGATAGCCTCAGAAAAATATTTTTTCTTGGCTTTGTAGATTTCTTTGTGGTATTTTTTGGTACTTGCTTTGTAGATGGAAAGGTTTTCATCTGAGGAGCGTCTTTTCCAGGCTGCTTCCGCCCTTCTGCGCTCTTGCTTCAGTAACGCCAGCTGGCTGTTGAACCAGCTGGAGTTATTTTTCCGGATGTGGGTTTTGCGTTTCGGCGCTATTAAGTCAGCTGACTGTAATAGGGCTGTATTTATGGCCTCCAGTGTTTCTTCAGCCGTTTGATGCGGCTGAATTGGTTTTATTTTTTCCCTTAACGTGGCTTTGAAGAGTTCCGAGTGGAGCTTCTTCTGACATCTAGTCCAGTGTGTTGTTACTGGATTTGATGTTTTTGTTAAGGGGGGAAAATCGGAAATAATGAATTTAATTGCATGGTGATCTGTCCATGGCAACGGTTCATTTTCCAAGATTTTTATTTCCAGATCTTGTCTGAAAATAAGATCAAGCGTGTGACCTGAGGCATGTGTGGGCCCACATACTAGTTGTTGTAGCCCTAATCCTTCCAGGTGGTCTATGCAGGCGTCGGCGATGGGGTCTTGCGGGGAGTTGGCCCAGAGGTTGAAATCTCCGAGCAGCAAAAGGTGTTTGCTGTTAAGGGTATAGGTGGAGATAAAGTCCGTCAAAGATGGGAGCAGCTGCGATTTTGGGCCGGGTGGTCTATAGCAGAGTAAAATCCGGACGGTCTCCTGGGAGTTTACTTGCAGTTGTAGAGTAAGGGTTTCCAATCTACAGAGACAGAGTGCACACTAAAGCCACAGCGCGGCTTGCCATAACCACTGACTCTTGTCACTCTCCACTACACCTTTTACCTGGAACCCATATTCTTATCAGATGGACTTTTCTGATAGACTAAGATATGCCCAAGCCTGGATCACTGAAGAAAACCACGCTGTGCTCAGCCATCCCACTCCATCCTGCACGGATCTGATGTGGTGCCAGCTTTACAGGACTTGCTGTGACTTGCAGTCCCACTTTCATCTCTTCAGCCCAGCAACCGGATTTGAATGCAACTTACCTGTTCTCCATGTGAGTGGATGTTGTTGTTTATTAAATTATTCTTATGATACATACTCAAGAGGCACCCCTTTTCTTTTTTTTCCTAGGATACTGGAACCGGCTTTTGGTTTTCTTGGTGGCTGTCCTGACGGATACCCTGCCATATAGTTCTATGTGTGCATATATATGTGTATATACACACCTTCTTACCTTTGCCTTTGGACTATTGGGTACCACTATTTGAGGAACCTGTGCTTTACGCCTTTTTTACTTGTTTAGTCTAGTGTGACAATTGCTATGTTGACAAGACTTGATATGTCATCATTGAGTAGTTGACATTACCCTCATATATATGCAAAATATCAATACTCATGATGTTGATGTTTTGTATTTCTTCTTTTTCAAAAGGTATATGTGGAATCTATTCTGCATTATCTACTTAAAAAGTAGAGCAGGTGTATTGAATTGTAGCAGAGCTCTTGCAGATTCTAATTTCCCCTAGATTGGTCTAGTTTATAGCATGTGTTGCTCTAAATTAAACGTGCTGACTTTTATAGGTTAAGTTCAGATTAAATGGCTTCTACCTATTTGCTGTGAAAATTTGGACTCACAAGCTCTGCAGCCTCATCAAATGTGTTGGCAAAAAACAGGGGCCCAGATTCAGAAAGCAATTACGCCTGTCTAACTGGTGTTAGACAGGAGTAATTTCAAATTTCGCGCGCCGTATCACTAGTTTGAATCCTCAAACCATGATACGGCGGCTTCGGGCTTCGATCCGAGAGCCATACGTCTTCGTAAGCCTTCGGATATACGCTGCGATATATTTGCGGCCGCTGGGAGGAGTTTGCGTCGTTTTCATGCGTCGGGATATGCAAATGTGTTTTTACGGCGATCCACGAAGATACATCGCTTTCGTCTATTTTTTTTTTACGTACTGTTAGACCAGCTTTTTGCTGGTCTAACGGTACGTAGCCCATGTTAAGTATGGCCGTCGTTCACGCGTCGATTTTTTTTTTTTTTTTTTTTTTTACGTAACTCATTCGGGACGAGGATTGTGCGTAAACGACGCTACTCAAACAACGAATGACGTAACGACGTGTTTTCGCGCAATGCACGGCGGGAAATTTGCGAACGGAGCATGCGCAGTTCGATCGCCGCGGGAACGCGCCTATTTTAAATGCTTCACACCCCCTACTCGTCTAGATGGATTGCGACGGGAGAAATACACTACGCCGCCTTCGTTTACTGGACAAAATCTACCTGGATTCCACGTAGAGCCAGGTAAAATACGGCAGCGTAGTGTATTTTTGATACTCTACGAGAATCTAATTCTCTGTGAATCTGGGCCAGGATTTCTTTCTTCTAGCGGCATAGATGGAGAAATTCAGGTATATTGGGTTAAGCAATGCCTACAGGAGATTGGACTTTGGCCAACAAAGCTGCAAGAACAGCCTAGTATAACCCCAACCACTCCCATCATATCTCAATTTCTTACTAGCACCCTTTGACAGTGGATGCCTTTCTTTCCTCAGAGATCTTTTCTCCTTAAATTTTCTTTTATTGTTTTCAAACATGCAAAGTGACATACAAATGAAGGGCCGTTCCTCTGGCCATAAAGTCGTTACATCATATAACAATAAGATTTAAGTAAAGAAATACCCACATAGTACAAAATCAAATCATTTAATCAAAGAAAGAGAAAATGTGTTTCCCAGAACACATCATGTCACTCCTCTCTTAACCTACAGTCCATCCTCCATATCTCTGATAACCTTTTACATCTGTGGGTGCCCTTCCTTCACTGCATCGAGCCAATAAACCCCCCCTCCTCCAGGGGATCCAAGTGTCCCCTACAGGGTGGGGCAGTTGGGCCACCCCCTGTAATGTCACTGTCTGCATTGTCATTCCAACCCATCCCCCCTTCCAAACAAAACAGCCCAAAAACATAAGCCCCCCCCCCCCCCAAAAAAAGGGAAATCACCCCTTCCTCGGTCCATCCTCCTCACCTCCGTAGAGCCGGATCCCTCCCTTATTACGCATCTATCAAGGCCTTCCTTTCTTCTGAGTATCTAAACACATTCCATTCGGCCCACGTGTAAAGGTATACCTTGCGTTTCTGTCTGCAGGTCCACACCAGGTCCTCTATTCTGTTCGTATCTTCTACTCTGTTAAGCCACATCTTTTACTGTTGGCGGTTGTGTCTGTTTCCACGTCCCTGGGATGCAGGCATGGGCCGCGTTTAAGAGGTGGCAAACCATGGATTTCCTATAGCACTTTACCGATAGCTCAGAGTCCTGTAATAAATAATAGGGCCAATCGTCTGGTAATTTTTCTTTGCTGAATTTCTGCACTATTCCCTGAACCTTTGTCCAGAAACTTAAAATCTTCGGGCAAGACCACAAAATGTGTAGTAAGGTTCCTTCTTTCTTACCGCACCTCCAGCATCTATCCGAGATGTCTGGGTAGCACTTCTTTAATACTACCGGAGTACGATACCACTGAGATAATATCTTATAATTCATCTCCTGTGTCTTCACACAGACTGACGATTCAAATATATTCCGGAGTATTTTTTGTTGTTTTGTTCTTCTGTAAAGGGTCTTCCCAACTGCACCTCCCACTTATTAAAAAAGGGGACTTGAGAATCCTCCATAGGTGCGTTTAATAATTCACTGATTCTTAAGAGGGTATGCCGAAGCACTCCACTCCCACTACAGTACCCCTCAAATCTTGTTAGTTTGCTCCCATATCTTGTTGGAGGTTTTAAAGTGTCCAAGAAATGCCGTAATTGTAATGCCCTCCAAATATCCAGTTGATAGGGGATCCCACCCATTACCATCTTCTGCATAGTATGCCATGAGCCTTCTTTCAAAAAATGGGATGCCTGTACCAGGCCCTGGTCTATTAATCCACTGAAGGGTCCCTTCACCAGCCCTGGTACAAACTGTGGGTTCCCCAGGATTGGATAAAGTGGCGAGTCCAAAGTGGACAGTGTCCCCTTCACAAATAGCCCGTAGGCCACTTTCAATATTGGGCCTATCAGTGGATGTTTCTTGATAGTTATCGGTAAGTCTCTGTAACACCATGCTACCAGATGGAGTATACTGCTGCACTGGGCTTTCTCCAAGCCCGGCCATAGTTTCTCACTGCCATGTCTCCTCCAATCTATCAGGCGGATCAAGGTAGCCGCCTGATAGTATCTGTAGATATCTGGAGCCGACACGCCTCCATCTCGCTTTGATAAAGATAATGTGTGACTCTTAATTCTTGCATTTTTGTTAGTCCAAATGAACTTATTAAAAAGAGTTTGCGTCTGGTTAAAAAAGGATTTTGGTATGGCAATAGGGAGTGTCTGGAAGAGATACAGAAATTTTGGTAATATATTCATTTTAATGATATTGACTCGTCCGAACCACAAATGGAACCCCTTCTTCCATCCAGGGGGACCTGTGTTTTCGTCAATAATAGTATGAAATTAAGTTTAAAAACCTGTGTCAGGTCCACCGGGATAGAGGTACCCAGGTATGTAATTGACACATCAGACCATTTAAATTCGTGCCTGGCTTTCAAAGACTGCAGATCCTCCTCCGGGATTGCCACTGCCATTGCTTCTGACTTATTATAGTTTATCTTAAAATTTGATACACCTCCATATAACTGCAGTTCATGTAGCAAATTAGGGAGGGATTCCATCGGGTTCGACAAGGAATACATCATATCGTCTGCATATGCCGAAATCTTATATTCTGCATCTCCAAAAGACACTCCTTTGTGATCTGTATTCAATCGAATCCTGCTTAGTAGAGGTTCCATGGATAACGCAAATAAAAGAGGGGATAGAGGGAATCCCTGTCTTGTCCCGTTTGACAACTTAAAGGGTGGCAACAATATTCCACTTACTCTAACCTGTGCCGCTGGGTAGGTATAATTACTTACGATCCATTGTAGCATCTTGTTGCCGAACCCCATGTGTCTCATCACCATAAACATAAATTGCCAGTTTATCCGGCATCTGTACCGAGGAAGACACACAGGGTTCGGGAAACAGCAGCCAAATGGATCAGGTTCAGGGTCTTAACTGTATGATCCCTGGCTTCACGCATCTGCACAAATCCCACCTGATCTTTTATGGATGAGCCCAGGTATATATTGCTGTATGCGTACTGCTAAGATCTTGGCAAAAAGCTTCAGATCTTCGTTGAGTAATGGGTCTATAAATCCTGCATTGAGAGGGGTCTTTACCTTCTTTAGGTATGACCGCTATTACCGCTTTTAGAGTTTCAGTTTGAAAAGAGCATGTATCACCTAGACCATTAAACATTCTGACCATAAAGGGACCTAGTACTGGGAAAAAAAGTCTATAGTAAAAAATGGTAAACCCATCTACTCCCGGTGATTTCCCTCCTTTCCCTTTTTCACTGCCTCCTGTAGTTCTTCTAAGGTTATAGGTTTTTCCATTTCTTGGCTCATTGCCAATTGCTTCCCACATTTATTGCCATATTCATAATTCTGCCTTCTGCCATTTTGTATCGCCCTTTTTTCTCTGTATAGGAGTAATTCAGTGATTTGTCTGCGTGCCGTCATAAGCTCTCTCTCTACCTCTGGGTTAGATCTCTGTTTGTGCCTTCTTTCTAAGTTTGTAATCTCTGTCATGAGGGTTGTTATTTTCCATTTTCTGCCCCTTTTAACCCTTGCCCCATGCTTCATCAGAACTCCCCTAATCACCGCCTTGTGGGCCTCCCATACTACCCCCAGGTTTCATTCTGGGGTATCATTGGTCTCAAAGTACCATTTTAACTCCCTCCGGACATCTTCCAGCACCACCTCATCCTGTAACAAACTCTTGTTCAATCTCCAACCACCCAATCCTAAAGCCTAGATTCTCCTACTTTATATTCCAAGAGAATTGGGGCATGGTCGGTCCAGGAAATTTCACCTATTCCGACTTCTATGACTGCGTGGAGCTGGTTGTGCGGTATAAAGTAATAATCAATCCGTGAGTATATCTTATGCGGGACGGAATAGAAGGAGTAATCTCGCTCCCCCGGGTGTATCATTCTCCATATGCCTATTAATGTCCCTTGTTGTAGCAGCTGCCAGATTTGTTTCCGGATGCCCCCCACAACTGATGAACCACCGGTCGACGTATCCAGAGTAGGGTCCAGAGGGACATTTAAATCCCCTCTCATGATCAACTGACCTACTTGAAAACCTGTTAGTCTGTCCAGGAAGTTCCTCAGGAACCGGTCCTGTTGTACATTGGGGGCATAAAAAGTAGCAAACCTAAATATCGCTCCTCCTATAGTCCCTTTTACCGCTAAGTACTGCCCCTCAGTATCTACCAGGGAATCTTTTAAGAACCACGGCGTATTAGATGATATAATTATTGATACTCCCCCCTTTTTTGCCAGAGGATTCGTCGCATGATATACTGTCGGAAAAAATCTATTTCTAAGAAAAGGGAGCCCCCCTTTTCTAAAATGTGTTTCCTGTATCAGGGCTATGTTTCTTCCTCTTTTTTTTAAGTCCTGCAATAAAATGCGTCTCTTTTCCGGGATATTTAGTCCCTTCACATTAATTGTGATCATTGATAGGGCCTCCATTTCTGGGCACACCTCCAATTCCCTAGGGAGGGACCCGAGCACCCGGGCCCTGCAAGAAAGGAGGAGAAAAGGAGAGAGAGGAAAGGATCAAGAAAAAAAAAAAACACCCAACCCTATGGACCCCTACTCTAAACTGGTACCCTAAGACAGAGAAGAGAGGCACTTGGTTGTCCTCCTCCTCTTCAAGGGTATCCCAAAGCAAAAGCTTTGATCAGTCAAAAACCCAACCCCCTGAGTGATAACCTAATCGGGGTTATTGACCCACGCATCCCCCGGTGAGGGATCCCCCGCCGCCTCCCCACGCTCCTTCTGTCCACATAAATATACCATACAGTCACTCTGGAATAGATTAATTACTCCTGGGTCATCCTAGCTTCTAGTCACAAGCCTTCTTCTGATAAATCATACCAAACAAACCTAATAACAGGTCTCCTGACAGGTGTCCCCCTCCTCATATCCGGTCTGAGACCTCTTGGGGACTCTTACTCCTTTCAGTTGGTTATCTTCTGGTACCCGACCATAGTGCCCCCCCACTCCCGCCCCCATCCTCCCCCCCTCCAACGCCACCCCCTAGGGGGTTGGATCCAACCCCCCTACCCGAGCAACCCCCTTAACCTCCTATGTCCTCTTAGTGCCCATGTGAATCCCATAGACCACTGCAGCTATCTGAAGTGGAAAGAGAAGAAATAAAAAAAACAAGACTGGGTTGCTGTGATAGTGAGATGTGTCCTCAGGAAGTCGATCCCACCCTATGTGACATTGTGGGCTAAGAGCCCTTGGGTGCATAGTATAGGTTCCCTCCCCTACCTCCCCCCAATTCCCCCGAGTGCTAGCAAATACCCGTGGGTTAATGGGTGGACCCAGACAAATCCCCCCTCCCCAAAATCTGCAAAACCAAACCCCAAATCCCTGTGAGTAAGCAGGCTAATGCCTGTAAAACTATAAGTGAATTCCCACGAGTCCCTCGCTTCCCCCCTACCCTGCCCTCCCACCCCATCCCCTGCGGCACTATCCCAGGTTCCAGTAGATCCCCCTGGGTTCACGCTTGCCTACCCAATTCCCTGCCCCCCTACTCGGGGGGTGCAGAGGAGAGCAGCACAGGCAACCAAAACAAATCTACATACAACATAATAAGGTCCCTAATATAATCCGAAATATTATAAAGTAAGAAGGTCCAGGACAGACTGCTCCCTCTAAACTACCCAGTAAACAATACAACCGGTCATCTGAATAATGTATAGGGAAAAAAATAAATAAAAAAGAAGACTAAAATATCCAACGATCCGATCGGGATCATCCTCCGATTATACCTTTAACCCAAAACAAAAAATCAAACTTTCTTAAAGTCTATGATTCTGGGGTTTAACTGCAACCAGTCGGTGCTGGAAATGGCTCAGTTTCCAAAAATGAAAAAAGATCAGGAAGGTCTGCTCTAGAGCGAAGCCAGAATGAGAGTGAGCCTTTCTTGATAAACACGGAAATGGGAAACCTCTATCTATATGTCCCACCCCAGGCCTTCACTCATTCTAATATTGGACGGAGTAGTGCTCTACGTTGAAGGGTGGCCCCGGATAGGTCTGGTAAAATCTTAAGCTGTGCCCCTTCAAATTCTATTGGACCAATCTGCCATGCTTTCCGTAAGATTGCCTCCCTATGTGAAAAATAATGTAGCCGGCAGATCACATCCCGAGGTTGACCACTATCTAGTTTTGGGCCCAAAGACCTGTGTATTCTGTCCATCTCGTAATTTGACAAGCTACTGTCTTTCATACCACTTTGCAGAATGTTTTTAACCATGGCTTGAAGATCTTCTTGTCCGTCAGATTCCGGGACCCCGCGTATGCGAATATTATTAAGACGACCCCTGTCCTGGAGATCTTCCAACTGTAACTGCAGGGAAACCGCGATATCCAGCTGGTTATGGTTCTCTTTCTCAATCACCTCAATACCTTGTTCCAGGGCTTTTAACCCAACCTCCCCCTCCCCCATACGGTCCTCCAAGCCCTGTATATCCGATCTAACAGACTCCAGATCCCTAGAGTGCGCTTCCTCAACCTTTGAGATTAAATCAATTATATCGGATCTTGTAGGGAGCGCTTGGATTAAGGTTTTCAAGATTTCCATCTCACTTTTGAAGTCTTCCCGTAAGGGGGGGGACGGGACAGAGGGCCCTGCCAAAATGTTCGACATACTCGGGCTCTGAGGGGTGGTCTGCAAACTCTCCACGTCTGCTCTCGCAGCCATACGAGGTTGGACTACTATCTCAGGAAAGTCACTGACAGCAGACCCCTCAGTCCCCAACTCCGTCCCCAGCTGTCCGCTCTTATTTTTAAGGAGGCGACCCCCCCCCCCTGAAAGGCAGAAAAATACAGCGAAATCTCTGGTTGTTCGGCGGGTCTGAGTGCAGTTGTCTGTGCTGTTTGTGTTCCCAAAGCAGCCTTACGTGAGGTACGGCTCTCTCTCAACAGTCGCATACCTCACATAGCTTACAGGTATACCTCACATGCCATACCTCGCGTGCTGAATGACTGAGTGGCTAAGTGAGCCTCTTTAAGTTAATCGGATAACACGCCTGGGTTGATTCAGCAGGAGATTCAACAGGGGACCCCACTGGCCCTAAGCCTCTGCCCTCTCCTGGCTGTCAACAGCTCCAGTCAATCGTGAAATATCACATTCGCTGATTTCCAGCCCCCGTCTGCCCGCATCTATATATCAGCTATTTAGTTTAAATTAGCCGTTAAATAGTTGCTGTTCACTGAATACTGTTTGCTGTTTTCTGCTTTGCTTCTCCCCCTGCCGCGTGTCCAGCGTATGTCCAGCGTCGTAGGAGTGTATCAGTGGGGTGTGTGCTCACCGATCGGGTCCGCAGCGACCCGGCGTCTCAGCGGGTGTCCGTCTCAGCGGCGTGTCAGCAGGTCAGCGGCATGTCAGCGGTGTGGTAACGCATCAGCAGTGAGTCTTTGGATCCGCGGCGTGTCAGCATGTGAGTAGCGTGTCTGCGGGGAGTACAGGGGATGCGCCCACAGGATGTCTCCGTTCGTCTCACCAGCTGACAGGGCAGGGCAGGTCAGATCGAGGCGGTCACAGGAATCAGCACAGCACTCGCATAAGTCTTGTCTGGAGCTAGTGGGGAAGCGACAGGAGCTCACCAAGCTACTCCCTCACCCGGCCATGCGCAAGCCACGCCCCCCTCAGATATTTTCATGCATTTTCTGGTGTGTGAATGGAACTTGTTGCCTTCTGGCCATATACTCTGCTTATGCACCACCTCAAATGAGGTTTGTAGAGGACCAATTATAAAAGGAGGATGGGGAGGTCCAGGCCGGGTAGAATTAAGGGCTGTGTAAGGAGAGCATGGGGTTATGAGGACATTGAAGTGAGTGTTTGGACCTAAGGCGGTCCCAGAGAGAGAGTGAGTGGCATATACCTGGGTTTTGTATAGCGTGGAGATCGGAGGGGTGAAGCAAGAGGAGGTTTGCGACAGAGAGGGTAACATTTGACGGTTTCCATGGCCACCCACAGGGGTATTTCAGTGGTGGAGGGGTACTTGGACAGTTGTGCAAGTTGAGCAGCATTGTAGTACGTTGTAAAGTGTGGAAGGCCTAGGCCTTCCCTGGTCTTCGGTAGGTATAGGGTAGAATGTGGAATTCAGCGTTTGTTGATGTGCCAAATAAAGGAAGATGTTCATTTCTGTAGTATGCGGGAGGTAGTATCTTGGAACCGGGCATTTTCACCCCCTTCCTGCCCGGGCCATTTTTCTGCGCTGTCGCACTATGAATTTGAATAATTTTTTATAATTTTTTCCCACAAATCAAGCTTTCTCTTGGTGGTATTTGAATTTGAAAATAACACAATATTTTTAACTCTTTGCTGTAATAAATATCCAATTTTTTTAAAACACATTTTTTGCCTCAGTTTTTAGGCAGATATATATAGGGCCAGATTCAGGTAGATGGGCGCTTCTTTACTGTGGAGTAACGTTTCTCATTTACGTTACTCCGGCGAAACTTTAGCAGCAAGTACTGTTATTCACATAGCACTTGCTCCTAAAGTTGCGGCGGCGTAGCGAAAATGAGCCGGCGGAATTCAAATTGGGCGGGTAGGGGGCGTGTATTATTATAACTAGGCGCGATCCCGCGGCGAACGTACTGCACATGCGTCGACTGTCAGTGCGCATGCTCCAAATTCTGTCAGTGAACGTCAATGATGTCAATCCCCATTCACGGACGTTTTACGCAAACGACTCACATTTTTTTTTTTTCGACGCAATGACGACGGCCATACTTAACATAGGATACTCCACTAGGGGGCTGCTTTATCTTTACGCCGCGTATCTCTTACGGAAACGTCGGAAAGTCACTGCGTCGCGCCCGAATACGATCGTGAATTTCCGATTCCCGCTGATTAACATATTCTCGCCGTTAATCAACGGGAACGCCCCGCGCGCCATTTTTAAAATTGAAGTTACGATACGACGGCGAAATACAATTACGCCGCTCGTATAGTAACTCCAACCCGGCGTTTCATGTTTTCTGACTAAAGAAAACAAACGCCGGCTCAAAGTGAAAGTTAGGCTGGAGTATCACTGATACTCCAGCCTAACTCTACCTGAATCTGACCCATAGTCTTTTTTTATATATTTTTGGTAAAAAAAAAACACAATAGGCGTACATTGATTGGTTTGCGCAAAAGTTATAGCATCTAAAAAACAGGATAGATTTATGGCATTTTAAGTAATGGCAGCGATCAAGGGGTTACATGTGTTACCTAGGGAGTGATTCTAACTGTAGGGGCGAAGACTCACAAGGGGAAGAGACCGATCAGTGTTCCTCTGTACTGGGAACACACCATCGGTCTCTTCTCACCTGACAGGACGTGGATCTGTGTGTTTACACACACAGATCCACGGTTCTGCTCTGTTACCGGGCATCGCGGCCACGCGCATTGTCTCCCGAGTGACGCGGTGGGCACATGCGCCCCCTAGATGGCTGGGAAGCCCAGAAATTTATAGGGCGTGTAGGGAAGCCGCCCTGAGGATCTAGGCTAGCCCTATCATAACAAGTACAGTCATATGTGTATGCTCATACTGTGTACTCTCAATGGAACAGGGAGAGAATATTTATTTTATTATTTGAGGATGCGCTTTTTCTTAGATGCTGCCAGCCTCAGGCTTTTGTTATTGTCTTATGACTTTTAAAGTCACCAGGGGGTTGTTCCTTTCTGTTTAGTTCAGTTGCATATAATCTTCTATACCATTCTTCATTTCTCAGTATTTTGGACTGTATATAGGGAAAACTTGTATGAACCATATATGTAGTGCTTATGAATAAACTGAATGACCAAGCCATTTTTTTGCTATACGGCACCGCGTTATCGCTATGGTTTTAATTTTTTGCGCTATAAACAAAAAAAGAGCAACGATTTTGAAAAAAAAAAAATGTTACTTTCTGCTATAAAACATATCCAATAAAAATATGTAACAAATCTAATTTCTTCATCAGTTTAGGCCAATCTGTATTCTGCTACACATTGTTGGTAAATTAGCATATATTGATTGGTCTGCACAAAAGTTATCACGTCTGCAAACTGGGATAGATTTAGGGACTTTTTTTTTTACTAGTAATGGTGGCGATCAGTGATTTTTAGCGGGACTGCTACATTGCGGCAGACAAATTGACACTTTTTGACACCAAGTGACACTTTTTGGTAACAAGTGACACCAATACAGTGATCAGTACTAATAAAATGCACCGTCACAGTATAAATTACACTGGCAGGGAAGGGGTTAACGGGCAATCAAAAGGTTAAATGTGTTCCCTGGGCATGTTTACTAAGGCCCCGTACACACGACAGAGCTTCTCGGCAGAATCTAGCGAGAAGCTCGCTGGGATCCATATTCTGCCGAGAAGCTCGATTAGCCCCACTGATTGTCTCCCACTGTGTCCAATCACGGTGAGAGAGGGTCGTTGGCGCTGTGTGCCCCAGACCAGGGATGCAGCCAAGACCCCCCCCCTCCCCCGCCGCAGTATGTGTGCGGTGGGCAGGCCAGAACTGGTTAAGCTTTGAAAAAAAGCTGGTTGTGTGCCATGCGCAGTTGCCCCACGTTTAGTAAATTGCCCTCATAGTGTGTTCACTGTTGTGCGCTAAAAGCCATGTGCGTTTGCTTATACTGTATATGTGTATAGGGGGCCAATAAAAAAGAATGGCATGGCACATAAGCTTTGATACATGCTCAAACAAGCTTCATAGCGTTTGTGGACACACACATAAATAAATACTTAGGTGTTTTAAACCTTAAAAGTTCCTACTGGTTTCTAGAATTAATTGACTGGTTCCTAAATTATGTGGATATTTAACCACCCCATTGCTGCCCAATGACCAGAGCACTTTTTGTGATTCGGCACTGCGTCGCTTTAACTGACAATTGCGACGTGGCTCCCAAACAAAATTGGCGTCCTTTTTTCCCCACAAATGGAGCTTTATTTTGGTGGTATGTGATCATCTCTGTGGTTTTTTTTTTTTTTTTTGCGCTATAAACAAAAATAGAGCGACAATTTTGAAGAAAAATCAATATTTTTTACTTTTTGCTATAATAAATATCCCCCCAAAATATATAAAAAACATTTTTTTTCCTCCGTTTAGGCCGATACGTATTCTTCTACATATTTAAAAAAAAAAAAAAATCATAAGCGTTGATTGGTTTGCGCAAAAGTTATAGCGTTTACAAAATAGGGGATAGTTTTATGGCATTTTTATTAATATTTTTTTTTTACTAGTAATGGCGGCGATCAGCATTTTTTTTCAGTACTGCAACATAATGGCGGGCACTTTGGACACTTTTGACACATTTTTGGGACCATTGGCATTTTTTTAGCGATCAATGCTATAAAAATGCATTGGATTACTATAAAAATGCCATTGGCAGTGAAGGGGTTAACACTAGGGGGCAATGAAGGGGTTAAGTGTGTTCCTTGGTGTGTTCTAACTGTAATGGGGGGGTGCACTCACTAGGGGAAATCACTGATCTTCTGTTCATACATTGTATGAACAGAAGATCAGCGTTTCCCCCGCTGACAGGACCGGAAGCTTTGTGTTTACACACAAAGCTCCCGGTCCCCGCTCTGTAACGAGCGCACGTGTCCGGAGGTGATCGTGCCCGCTGGGCACGGGAGTCGGGGACGAGCGAGGGTGCGCGCGCCGGCTGCGTGCACGTGCCCCCTAGTGGCCGCTTTAAAGCAGACGTATAGCTACGGGCTCTCACCCAGGAGAGCCGACCTGCCGCAGTAAAATGACGGTGGCAGGTCGGCAAGCAGTTAAAAACTAGTGAAAAATTCAATACAATACAGTTTTTGTGCATTCATCAGAAATTTGACATGCTTACTAATTGTTTACCCTTCAATTTCCATTTCCCTTGCCATACCTATCATAAATGCACAGTGTTTTATAAATATTACATATTCAACAAACACATATGGCATGGAGAAATTCCTGGTTGTCTGCCTGCACAAGTTTTCCAAATGTCCCCATGTGTTGGCTCCCAATGTTTTATGATTGATACCAGTCTCAGATTATGGTTTAGTGAAAATATTTATTAGCTGTAAAATGTTTTGTGCGGTTGCAGCTGGTGGGTTTTTCTTTTGTGGGGCGGCAAACAACCCCCCCCCCCCCCCCGGTGGCCGGCAGGGTGGCACTATAATTCCCTCACCACCCCCGCGTGGCCGGCACTTATCTGATATATGTGGCAGACTCTGGTGTCCTCCAGCAGGGTCCTTGTGGGCAGCGGGGGAAGAAGCAGGGGCTTCCTCCACCGTGTGTCTCCTCTCTCTTCCGCCTAAGTGCTAGGCATCCAATAGGCTCGCCTGGCTCTTTGGCCATTGGGGCAACGGGTCTCACAACCTGCCTCCTCATTGGCGGGGAGGAACTTTAGTGCGAAAATGTATTCGCTATCATCACACAACTGGGTGGGCTCAGAGCACATTGCTCTGCGCATCCTTTTTTAAGCCTATTAGAGCCTCTGGCTCTAATCAGATGCTTTAAAAAAAAACACCCACCCCATATTGCAATCCATAGTCTGGTGTCCTGTTATGTAGATCAGGGGGCCAGATGCAGGGGGTCCTCTATGGATGTGCCACCACTGGATTTGTGCTGTATTTTTGAGTAGTTTCACTAATTCAGTTTTGAATTTGTGGTTCAGAGAAGACTCTTGGAAGTTTCTGCAAAGCACTGTATGTTACTATGCGATTCACATACAGTTTTGTGCAGTGTGATTTTGTCCCATTCATTTTGAAAGGGCTGAAATCCTACTACACCAAAAGTAGTGCATGCACTACTTTTGAAAACGCACTTCAACTGGATTGCATGGTACATTTGGTATATTTGCATGGTACAATACTTGGTGCGTTCTAGTGTAAATGGACCCTTAAGTTCAATGTGCATGACATCCTCTGTATTTATTGTTTGCATCCTCCCTCTTTTTTTTTTTCACTCCTGGAAGACCATTATCGATTAATTTCTGTGAGCCCGGCATTAATGCTTTAGGTCTAAGCATCTTCAACATGCAGCTTTGGTGCAGCTGCTATACCTGTGCCCCCCAGCATCTTCCTGCTCAGTCACAGAAGCCTTTGTATTATGAAAACTCATTCACAAAATACAAAGGCTTCTTTGAATGGGAAGCAGAGGGGGAGCTGCTCTGTGTGCCCCTCTCTTACAACCCTCAGTGTCAAACATTCTAGGAAAATCTACTACTATATGGCTAGCCAAAAGGCCTTAATTTGTACATGAAGTGTTTATGGGGTACTGTATCACTTGCCTTAGTGAAATCCAGATAGACTATATCCACAGACCTTCCTCTATCCAAATTGCAACTTACCTCCTCGTAGAATGTTAATAGATTGGTCTGGCAAAAACAGTCCTTCACAAATCCATGTTGGGAACTAATGATACTATTTCATCAGCAAATTCCTGGCTATGGTTCCTTTATATTCTGTCCAATAGTTTACATACTAAAAAAAATAAAATAAAAAAAAAAAAATAGTTTACATACTATTGATGTTAGACTGACTGGCTTGTAGTTTCCAAGAATATAGTTTGGCTTTTTTGAATATTGGTATTACGTTTGCTTTTTGCATATCGGTAGGTTCCGTTCTGGTCTATATCTGTGCCTTAAAAAATATAAGATAAGGTCTGGCTTTAACATGGCTATGTTTTTTGATAACTCTCGGGTGTAAGGCATCTGGTCCTGGTAAAATAATTAACATGAAGTCATCTCTCTGGTCATGTGATGGGTGGCCTCACAGGCCAGTAGGAATGTGTAGGTTGTAAGGAGGCTTACCAGAATGATATTTTTTATAATGGGACATCCCAGTTTTTTGGAATCCCATCATACCCTAGAACAGGGCTCAAAATTTCAAGTCCCAAGCTACTAGCCAGGCCTCAAGGTGTACTCGCCACCAGTTGCCCCGCCCAACCCCTACCATGCCCCGCCCCTAATCCCACCCCTAGACATGCCCTCATAAATCTCATGAAATTACACTTAAATGTTTTATGAAGAATTAAGTTATAAAATATTAACAACAACTTTATCTGTGCCCAAAAATGCAGCCTGCCCATGTCTACCAGTGCAGCAAAATTTCCCCATTTTGCAGCCAGGAGTTCCCCCACAATTACAGCCAGGAGTTCCCCCACAATTACAGCCAGGAGTTCCCCCACAATTACAGCCAGGAGTTCCCCCCACATAGCAGCCAGGAGTTCCCCCCCACATAGCAGCCAGGAGTTCCCCCCCACATAGCAGCCAGGAGTTCCCCCCCACATAGCAGCCAGGAGTTCCCCCCCACATAGCAGCCAGGAGTTCCCCCCCACATAGCAGCCAGGAGTTCCCCCCCACATAGCAGCCAGGAGTTCCCCCCCACATAGCAGCCAGGAGTTCCCCCCCACATAGCAGCCAGGAGTTCCCCCCCACATAGCAGCCAGGAGTTCCCCCCCACATAGCAGCCAGGAGTTCCCCCCCACATAGCAGCCAGGAGTTCCCCCCCACATAGCAGCCAGGAGTTCCCCCCCACATAGCAGCCAGGAGTCCCCCCCCCCACATAGCAGCCAGGAGTTCCCCCCCCCCACATAGCAGCCAGGAGTTCCCCCCCACATAGCAGCCAGGAGTTCCCCCCCCCCACATAGCAGCCAGGAGTTCCCCCCCCCCA
Source organism: Rana kukunoris (assembly GCA_029574335.1). Classification (NCBI taxonomy): domain Eukaryota; kingdom Metazoa; phylum Chordata; class Amphibia; order Anura; family Ranidae; genus Rana; species Rana kukunoris. The sequence goes on from CM056052.1 coordinate 361,732,725, forward strand.
CATAGCAGCCAGGAGTTCCCCCCCCCCATAGCAGCCAGGAGTTAGCAGCCAGGAGTTCCCCCCCACATAGCAGCCAGGAGTTCCCCCCCCACATAGCAGCCAGGAGTTCCCCCCCCCCACATAGCAGCCAGGAGTTCCCCCCCCCCATAGCCAGGAGTTCCCCCCCCCACATAGCAGCCAGGAGTTCCCCCCCCCCACATAGCAGCCAGGAGTTCCCCCCCCCCACATAGCAGCCAGGAGTTCCCCCCCCCCACATAGCAGCCAGGAGTTCCCCCCCCCCCACATAGCAGCCAGGAGTTCCCCCCCCCCACATAGCAGCCAGGAGTTCCCCCCCCCCACATAGCAGCCAGGAGTTCCCCCCCCCACATAGCAGCCAGGAGTTCCCCCCCCCCACATAGCAGCCAGGAGTTCCCCCCCCCCACATAGCAGCCAGGAGTTCCCCCCCCCCACATAGCAGCCAGGAGTTCCCCCCCCCCACATAGCAGCCAGGAGTTCCCCCCCCCCCACATAGCAGCCAGGAGTTCCCCCCCCCCCCCACATAGCAGCCAGGAGTTCCCCCCCATAGCAGCCAGGAGTTCCCCCCCCATAGCAGCCAGGAGTTCCCCCCCCCCCCCCACATAGCAGCCAGGAGTTAGCAGCCAGGAGTCCCCCCCCACATAGCAGCCAGGAGTTCCCCCCCCCACATAGCAGCCAGGAGTCCCCCCCCCCCACATAGCAGCCCCCCCCCCCACATAGGCCAGTCCCCCCCCCCCACATAGCAGCCAGGAGTCCCCCCCCCACATAGCAGCCAGGAGTCCCCCCCCACATAGCAGCCAGGAGTCCCCCCCCCCCACATAGCAGCCCCCCCCACATAGGAGTTCCCCCCCACATAGCAGCCAGGAGTCCCCCCCCCCCCACATAGCAGCCAGGAGTCCCCCCCCCCCACATAGCAGCCAGGAGTCCCCCCCCCCCATAGCAGCCATAGCAGCCAGGAGTTCCCCCCCACATAGCAGCCAGGAGTCCCCCCCCATAGCCCAGGAGTTCCCCCCCATAGCAGCCAGGAGTTCCCCCCACATAGAGTCCCCCCCCATAGCAGCCAGGAGTCACATAGCAGCCAGGAGTCCCCCCCCCCCCCCACATAGCAGCCGGGAGTCGTCCCCCCCCTCACATAGCAGCCAGGAGTCCCCCCCCCCCCACATAGCAGCCGGGAGTCCCCCCCCCCCACATAGCAGCCGGGAGTCCCCCCCCCCCACATAGCAGCACATAGCAGCCGGGAGTCCCCCCCCCCACATAGCAGCCGGGAGTCCCCCCCCCCACATAGCAGCCGGGAGTCCCCCCCCCCACATAGCAGCCGGGAGTCCCCCCCCCCACATAGCAGCCGGGAGTCCCCCCCCCCACATAGCAGCCGGGAGTCCCCCCCCCCACATAGCAGCCGGGAGTCCCCCCCCCCACATAGCAGCCGGGAGTCCCCCCCCCCCACATAGCAGCCGGGAGTCCCCCCCCCCACATAGCAGCCGGGAGTCCCCCCCCCCACATAGCAGCCGGGAGTCCCCCCCCCCCCCACATAGCAGCCGGGAGTCCCCCCCCCCACATAGCAGCCGGGAGTCCCCCCCCCCACATAGCAGCCGGGAGTCCCCCCCCCCCATAGCAGCCGGGAGTCCCCCCCCCCATAGCAGCCGGGAGTCCCCCCCCCCCCCATAGCAGCCGGGAGTCCCCCCCCCCACATAGCAGCCGGGAGTCCCCCCCCCCACATAGCAGCCGGGAGTCCCCCCCCCCACATAGCAGCCGGGAGTCCCCCCCCCCACATAGCAGCCGGGAGTCCCCCCCCCCCACATAGCAGCCGGGAGTCCCCCCCCCCACATAGCAGCCGGGAGTCCCCCCCCCCCATAGCAGCCGGGACCCCCCCCCCCATAGCAGCCGGGAGTCCCCCCCCCCCCACATAGCAGCCGGGAGTCCCCCCCCCCCCACATAGCAGCCGGGAGTCCCCCCCCCCCCCACATAGCAGCCGGGAGTCCCCCCCCCCCCACATAGCAGCCGGGAGTCCCCCCCCCCCCCACATAGCAGCCGGGAGTCCCCCCCCCCCCCACATAGCAGCCGGGAGTCCCCCCCCCCCACATAGCAGCCGGGAGTCCCCCCCCCCCACATAGCAGCCGGGAGTCCCCCCCCCACATAGCAGCCGGGAGTCCCCCCCCCACAGCAGCCAGCAGTCCCCCCCCCACAGCAGCCAGCAGTTCCCCCCCACATAGCAGCCAGGAGTCCCCCCCCCACATAGCAGCCAGGAGTCCCCCCCCCACATAGCAGCCAGGAGTCCCCCCCCACATAGCAGCCAGGAGTCCCCCCCCACATAGCAGCCAGGAGTCCCCCCCCCCACATAGCAGCCAGGAGTCCCCCCCCCCCACATAGCAGCCAGGAGTCCCCCCCCACATAGCAGCCAGGAGTCCCCCCCCCCGCATAGCAGCCAGGAGTCCCCCCCCCCGCATAGCAGCCAGGAGTCCCCCCCCCCGCATAGCAGCCAGGAGTCCCCCCCCCCACATAGCAGCCAGGAGTTCCCCCCCCCACATAGCTGTGATGTCCTGTGTGTTGTGAGAGACACAAGACTGGTCTGGAGCAATGGATGTTTATTCTGTACAGGCTGTACACTGCAACATGCATCTCAGGACAGTACATCTCCCTGCTTCCTACATGAGCACTCTCCAAGATGGCTGCCATGCCCCTTGACCCTTGTCATCACTGCTGGGTGGAGCCAGCCTTAAAGTGGCAGTACATGTGGAACCCTTCAGGTATAACACCTTCCATCCATCCCTCAAAAAAAAAACCACAATAAACAATAACAGGTACAAAACATTAACTGATAACTGTCCAATAACAGTCCTCCAAACACAGGAGAATTACAGGACTTCAAGCTTCCAGGGACAGTTGCGGGGTTAATATGTCATCAAATCACTTCCGTCGGCTCCGTCGAAAGTCTCGTAACCGTTTTTGCAACTGAAACCGGTCAGGAAGGCGACAGTGTCGTTGAGGCCGGGCATCCAGCGATTCGGGACCGGAGGAAACAGGGCTGGCTGGAATGGGTACTGGGGGGCCAAGAAGGGATCCCCCAACTCAGAGGGTAAACAGACCTCCGGACCAGAGCTGGAGGGCTCTGCTGGAGCTGAGTTCAAAAGTTCAGAGTCCCCACAATCATCAGTCTCTGTGCATCCTGATCCGCTGGGAGCAGATCCTTGACACTGGTGGTTCAGCCGGCATGAGGGATTCGGGCAGTTGAGAACGAGGACGCAGTTGATCCGCATGACGTCTGCAAATGGAACCATCTTCCAGGCGGACCTTGTACATCTTGGGTCCCAAAGTCTCTGCAATGACAGCAGGAAGCCAACGGGTGTTGGAAGACCCATCGGGCCCATACCTTTTTGTTGGGCTGTGAATCCGGGAAGCTCATTGTGGTTGACCATCTTGTCTTTGGACTGCAGTACATGTTCCTGGACTGTTTGAGGGCGGAGCAGATCCAAAACAGTCCATGGCTGCCGACCCAGAAGAAGTTCTGCTGGAGTTTTACCAGTGGTTGCATGTGGTGTGTTTCTGTAAGCAGAAAGGAAGGAGTCCAGCTGCTGGGGTGACAGAGACTGTTGTTTACTTGCAGCCACTGTAGCTTTGAAAAAGCGCTTGAAAGTCTGCACAAACCTCTCTGCCTGACCATTTGTAGCTGGGTGGTAAGGTGCGGTAAACTTGTGCATGATGTTGTGGGCAGTCAGGAAACGCTGAAACTCCTGACTGGTGAATTGTGCACCGTTGTTCGTGACGATCTCTCTGGGGTATCCAAACGTAGCAGCGAGATGTAACAGTATAGAAACCGTTGTCTTAGTCGTTGGCTGACTAACAGGAATGACTTCAGGCCACTTTGAATGGGCGTCCACTATGATCAAGAAGGTGTGTCCTCTGATCCGGCCTGCAAGGTCAAAGTGTAGGCGAAACCAAGGAACCGTGGGCCAAGTCCAGGACTGGACGCACCCTCGAGGAGGGTCTCTTGCCGTTTGTGCACATCCAGCACAAGCATTCACATATGTTGCGATATCTGAGTCTAGGTTTGGCCACCACACATAGCCTCTGGGCTTTTGTTTCATACGTGTGCCCCCGGGATGACCGGTATGTAGCAAGTCCAGAATGTGTCTCCGGAGGGTCTGTGGAATGATCACTCTGTCTCCCCATAAAACACAGTTGCCAGCCACAGTTAATTCCATACACCTGCGGAAATAAGGTTCATACTGCTGTGTGACGGTTGCAGGCCAACCGGACCGTACCCAGGAGAGTATTGTTTTCAGAAAGGTATCCTTGGTTGTATGGGCTGCTATCTCTCCAGAAGACAAGGACAGGTTGGTGTAACGACAACTCTTGACCGGTGGAGAAGAGTCCATGGACCTCCCTGTCAGTCTGGACATTGCGTCCGCATTAGCATTGGCATCATGACCACGATACTGAATTTTGTAGCTGTATGCCCCCAAGAATAGGGCATAGAGTTGGAGGCAGTAGTCTGGGAGATGCCTTTGTCAGGGCTAAAGATCTAAAGGAGTGGTTTATGGTCCATCAGTATGGTGAATTCCCTACCATAAAGGTAAAGGTGACACTTCTTAATTGCCCATATCAGCGCAAGAGCCTCTTTGACAAAAGCAGAAAGCAATTACTCGCACATTGACAAAGACCTGGAGGCAAATGCCACTGTTTTTTCTGACCCATCTGGTAAGATGTTGGATAGTACCCCCCCCCCCCAAACCATAGGGTGAGGCATCACAAGCCAAGGTGAGAGGCTTCTGGAGGTCATAGTGCACGAGCATGCGTGACGCCAACAGCTTCCGCTTAGAAACTTCAAAAGCACGTTGGCATGCAGCTGACCAGTCCCATCTGGAGTGTTTCTCCAAAAGCTTGTTCAATGGAAACAAAATGTGTGCCAGATCTAGCAGGAATTTGTGATAATAGTTCAGCAACCAAGGTATGATCGCAGCTGCTGGACGTTGGTTGGGGCTGGAGCTTTGACTAAAGCATCAACTTTGGCTTCCGTGGTGTGAATACCCTCTGCATCCACAAGGTGGCCACAAAACTCCAATTTAGGCACCATGAATTGGCATTTCGCTAAGTTCACTTTCAGACCCTGTTCTTGGAGTCTCGCCAACACAAGCTCCACATTCTGCTTGTGTTCCTCGTCAGTCCGTCCCGTGATGAGCATGTCACCTAGCAGGCACTGCGTGAAAGGGATGTCCGCCAAAATCTCGTCCATTTTTCGTTGCCAAATGGCTGGGGCAGAGGCTACCCCAAACACCATCCGATTGTATTCATACAGTCCCTTGTGGGTGTTGATGGTCAAAAACTTGCGGGAAGAAGGATGGATCTCAAACTGTAAATATGCTTGTTTGAGATCAAGCTTGGTGAACTTTTGACCCTCTGCAAGAGAGGCAAAAATGTCATCTACTCTGGGTAGGGGATACTGGTCTATTTCCAGTTGAGAGTTCAGTGCCATGCGGAAATCGCCACAAATGCGCAAGTCCCCATTCGCTTTCTTTACCGGTACAACTGGTGATGCCCACTCACTGTGCTCTACCTTTGAGATGACACCTTGTTCCTCCAGCCGACTTAGTTCTGCTTCCACACCTGCTCGGAGTGCGAAAGGTACTGTCTGACCTTTGAAGAACTTAGGCTGAGCGTTGGGTTTCAGCTTGAGTCTCACACAGTCATGCTTTATTTTTCCCAACTGGTCATCAAAAATCTTTGGGAACCGTTGCTTCAGGGACACCACCCATCCCTCATTATCTCCTAATGGAATTGTAACGGTGTTACAGGGACTCATGCCGATGTCTGGCATACCAAAGTGAGCAATCCAGTCTCTCCCAAAGAGAGGGGGTCCCCCATTTTCCAGGATATATAATGGCAGTCTCTTTGTCTGACCCTTGTACAATACCTTTTACTTTTGCGTAACCCAGTGGTTGGAGTATCTGCTTTGAGTTTGTCTGCAGTTTGATTGGTGTTGGGCGGACAGTTCTTCGGGTCTGAAGTTGTCTCCATTGTTTCTGGGTGATAACTGAAACTGCTGCTCCTGTGTCTACATCCATCTTGAGTTTCTTTCCCTCAATGGTTACATCTACAGTCATTGCGGAGGGTGCTGAATGCATATGATGTATGTCTAATCTGTGGAGCACTTCCTCATTCTCTGACTCAGATGATGATGTATATCTTCCCACCATATATGTCTTTGTCTTGGGGTTCAGAGGTTGTTTATCTCGCAACTTCTTGCTACGGCAAACTCGTTTCAGATGGCCGGTCCTACCGCAATTATGACAGGTCTGATCCTTAAACCGGCAGACTTTGTGGTCATGGTCTGTATTCCAACAACGGTAGCAAGCTGACTCCCGGCTTGATGGGGGTCTGTATTTCCATTTTGCGGCAGTTGGCTTGACTGCTGTTCTGAAAACTTCCTGCTTCACCTCTTCCCTTCTGCTTTGGGGGTTCAATTGCTCTGCATCTTTCACAGCCATTTCCATCACTGAAGCTATCTCAAATGCCTTTGTAAGGGTAAGGTCTTTCTCTGTTAACAGTCTCTTTTGTGTCGACTCACAATTCAGTCCCATAACAAACTTATCTCTCAGTGCAGTAGGTAGGTAGTCCCCAAAAGAACAGGTAGAGGCTAGTCTGCGAAGGGTGAGCACATAAGCTTTAATCTCTTCACCTGTCTGCTGTTGCCTCTGATAGAAGTGAAATCTTTCTGCTATTTCTAGTGGTTTGGGCTGGAAGTGATCATCTAGCAGTGTCGGCAGCTCTGCCAATGTCTTAGCTGAAGGTTTTACAGGGGAAAGCAGATCTCTAAGAGTGTCATAGGTTTTGGCCCCGACCACTGTAAGAAAAACTGCCACTTGCCTGTTGTCTGTGATGTCATTTGCACTGAAATACTGTTCCAGCCTCTCAACCCAGGAACTCCAGGATGTCTGTTCTCCATCAAACTCACTTAATGTCCCGATTAATGACATTTTCCTGCTGGGATCTGTGACTGCTTTTATCCAGGTGACAATCCACAATGCCTTTGTCTCTCTCTCACTCTCAGACTGATAGACACTTTGTAAATCCCATCCTCGTCGCCACTGTGATGTCCTGTGTGTTGTGAGAGAAACACGACTCTGGTCTTTAGCAATGGATGTTTATTCTGTACAGGCTGTACACTGCAACATGCATCTCAGGACACTACATCTCCCTGCTTCCTACATGAGCACTCTCCAAGATGGCTGCCATGCCCCTTGACCCTTGTCATCACTGCTGGGTGGAGCCAGCCTTAAAGTGGCAGTACATGTGGAACCCTTCAGGTATAACACCCCACATAGCAGCCAGGAGTCCCCCCACATAGCAGCCAGGAGTCCCCCCACATAGCAGCCAGAAGTCCCCCCACACTGCAGCCTACCTGTGCTGAGTAGGAGCGGAGCCGGAGCCAAGCCACCATCGCCGCCGTGACCGCCTGTTTGTTTATAGCGTGGGCCGGGAAACATTACAGCTTTCCAATCAATAGCTGCCGCCACTGTAAGCGTCATATACAACCCCTCCCCCTTGTTCGGGAAACTTTGATAGACAGATCACCCATCCAATCCTGGGATGGGTGATCTGTCTATGAAAAAAGTGCCCGGAAAAGGGGAGGTGCTATATATAATGCTTACGGCGGCGGCAGCTATTGATTGGAAAGCTGTAATGTTTCCCGGCGCGCGCTATTAACAAACAGGCGGCGCGACTCCTCTCCTTGCTCGCCCCCCCACTCCCAGGCAGCCCACACTAGCCAGACCTCAACATTTGTGGAACAAGGATTAAAAAATGTTCTGCATGATTGACCACCCTGGAGGTCTGGAATACTTGAGAGTTTACTGCTGTAGATATGAAATCTTCTGGAACCCACGCACCATTGGTAATTTTGTGTCCATAGACACATGCAGTCTGCTTTCACTATTTTGCTTTTAAGCTTCATTTACAGCAGGGGTGCCGAACCTTTTGAAGAGTGAGGGCCACTTAAGTGACTCGTTAACCGGTTGCGGGCCACAATGAGTGAAGCGGGTGGATGGCATGTTTGTGTCTGCGCTGCATATGCAGAGTGGACACTGACACAGCCCACTATACTTTTTAGCAGATCGTATTGAAGGTAGGACACAAGTTTGTTTGTCTTTCACTACTTGGATGGTGAATGGAGGGTCCAGTTGGTCGGACTAACCATGTGAAAGGGGCCTAAGGCTGTGCTGTGTACCTTTTTTGGCTTTACTGCACCTTGCAATAGACTTACCGTATTTATCGGCGTATATCGCGCACTTTTTTGCCCTGAAAATCAGGGCAAAATCGTGGGTGCGCGATATACGCCGATACCCGCTTTCCCGCGCCGAGTTTTGAATACTGCGCCGACATATACCGAGCGCAGTACACTCGGGTATATTCGGCCAGTCTCGGCTTTTTCCGCGGTCACGTCCTGGACGTATAGGACGTGAGCGCGACAGTTGCCGAGCCTGCCCGAGTGTACTTTGCTCGGTATATGCTGGCGCAGTATTCAAAACACGGTGCGGGAAAGGAGCAGGGAGGACACGAGGACGCCGAAGAGGACGCCGGACCCGCCGAAGAGGACACCGGACCCGCCAAAGAGGACACCGGACCCGCCAAAGAGGACACCGGACCCGCCGCAGGAGGACACCGGACCTGCCGCAGGAGGACAACCGAAGCCTCAGAAGGACACCGGACACGCCGAAGAGGACACCCGAAGCCGTAGAAGGACGCCGGACCCGACGAGGCCGCCGATGGACGCCGCGCAAGACACCAAAACTGTAAGTACAAAAATAACTTTTTTTCCACAGGGTTGGGGGGTCACTTTAGGGGTGCGTGGTATACGCGGGAGCGCGTTATACCGCGATAAATATGGTATATTATTATATTCTGCAGGTTTGGTGAACTTTCAGAAAGCTCACCAGACTCGCAGGTAATAACAAAAGTCTATGGCTCAGTGCAGTTAACCTGCAGGTAAACTAATCTGCACCTGCGGATGAGTTTTAAAGCAGCCCATTAACCACTACAGAACACATATGCCCATATGTACAATGATTTTAGTAATAAACTCACCTATTTTAATAGTATTCTATTTCATCCCAGAGCAGGAGGTCACGGGCCACATTAGAGTGCTCCACAGGCCACTGGTTGGGCACCCCTGATTTACAGGGTGGATGCTGTACATTGTTCTACAAATAACCGACACATACGGTATTTGTAGAAAATAAGCCCACAACCATTACATTATATACTTCAAGCAAATAAATACCTCAGGGCAAGTGTAGAATGGCTTGTACAGGAAATTAAGAATGAATATAAAGTGTGTACTGGAAAATAGGAATCCCTGATTACATCATGTATTTTTCAACAGCTAAACCAAATTGGTATCAGATTGTATGTGTTACAAGAAAGACCTGTAGAGTTTAGCCCATTTCTCAGCAAATGAGCAAGTTGTTTACCATACAGATGTGTGATATTTTTTCTGTAATGAATAGCGCATATTCTGCAAGTACCAGCTGGGTAGGAAAGTGTGCATACCAGCTTGACTTAGAAAGTAGGAAAAAGCTTACATCCAGTTGCACCAATTATCTCATCATTTCCGGATTCGAAATATTGATTCTGTGCTCACTGATAATTATTTTAATTATTATTTCCATAATGTTGATCATAGGGTGCTTTTATCCATTTGGTTATTACTCAGAAATGTTCATGAATTATGGCAAATTTTCTTATTACTCAACCCAGTAATGCTGACATCAACCACCTGTAACTGGGCCACTATCCTGCAGATGCTGTCACTATGTAAGGCAAACAGAGAATCGTATTTAAAGTTCTGTATATTTGTTTGTGTTGGGGTTGTGGTCATGACTACTCATGGGGTTGTAAGCAAGAAAAAATATATATCTTTGGAAATTTTCCTGATTTTTTTTTTTTTTTTTTTTTTTTTGAATGGCTCCTAGAATTTGATCTGATTTTTATGAAAGTCATAATAGTAAATGGTGACGTCTTATTTAGGAAACATACTGTATATGCATAGGGACATATTTATAAGGCAATGCACCTGACATTCACCAATTTTTTTTACTGAAGGAGACTCTTCCAGATGCTTTTGTTTTAAATGGCAGTGATTGACTCACCACAGAGAATGCAACAGTACGTTTTCATTTTGTGTGAATACTTTTTCAAGGCACTATAGTTTTTTACCAAAATAATTACGTTTCTATAATCTGTGTACTTTAGTTGACTAGATATAATGAATGCAGGGTCCTCCTGGGTTTAGTAACACTTTAAGAAAGAATCAGAAATGACCTTTAGAACTAAGACGTGTATTATTAGTTTCACTTTGGACATTTTCATTATTATTTTTTAAAACATTTGTATATAATTTATTTTTTGTCAGCGAGTACTGTATGTATGCACAGGAAGCCTGAAAATGATTACTTGTAGAAAGTAGTATGTGGCTCAACAATAATATATTTACAGCGAGGTAAAAAAGTATTTAATCCCCTACTGATTTTGTACGTTTGTCCACCGACAAAGAAATGATCAGTGATCAGTCTATAATTTTAAATGGTAGGTTTATTTTAACAGTGAGAGACAGAAAAACAACAAAAATATCCAGAAAAATGCATTTCAAATGAGTGAAATAAGTATTTAATCCCCTATCAATCAGCAAGATTTCTGTCTCCAGGTGTCTTCTATACAGGTAACGCGCAGAGAAAAGGAGCACTCTTTTAAAGGGAGAGCTCTTAGGGCCCTTTCACACGGAGCGGTCCGTTTTTCGGTCCTCTCCGTGTGTCCATCGGCTCAGCGGGGGGTCTCCGCTGAGCTGTCGGGCAGACAGGGCGGTCACCGCACACTGTGCAGGGACCGCCCTGTCTCTCCTCCGCTACCCCCTATGGGGAATCGGATGGAAACGGACCGTCTGTCCGTTTGCATCCGCTCGGCCGGACGGAAGAAAAATAGGACATTCTTCCGTCCGAAAAAACGGATGCGGATTTGGCGGACGTTAGCGGATCCGCTCCTATAGGGAAGCATTGAGGTCCGCTAACGGACGTCCAAAAAACGGACGAATGGAACGGACGTGTGAAAGAGCCCTAAATCTCCGCTTGTTGCCTGTATAAAAGACACCTGTCGACAGAAGCAAATCAATCAATCAGATTCCAATCTCTCCACAAGACCATCGCCAAGGAGCTTGGTGAGAGGGTGACAACAGTTGATGTAATTATTCGCAAAATGACTGTCAATCTCCCTCGGTCTAAGGCTCCATGCAAGATCTCACCTTGTGGAGTTTCAATAATCATGGGAACGGTGAGGAATCGGCCCAGAACTACACAGAAGAACCTTGTTGATGATCTCAAGACATCTGGGACCATAGTCGCAAGAAAACAAATCGGTAACACACTACATCGTGAAGAACTGAAATCCTGCAGTGCCTGCAAGGTCTCCCTGCTCAAGATAACACACGTACAGGCCCATCTGAAGTTTGCTAATGAATAGCTGAATGATTCAGAGGAGAACTGGGTGAAAGTGTTTTGAACACCATCCCCACCGACAAATATGGAGGGGGTGTTTTTCTGCTAAGGGGACAGGACAACTTTACTGCATCAAATGTTCCATTAAATATCTTGGGTGAGAACGCCTTCCCTCAGCCAGGGCATTGAAAATGGTTCGTGGATGGGTATTCCATCATGACAATGATCCAAAACACACGACCAAGGCAACAAAGGAGTGGCTCAAGAAGCACATTGAGGTCCTGGAGTGGCTTAGCCAGTCTCCAGACCTTAATCCCATAGAAAATATTCAGAGGGAGCTGAAGGTTCGAGTTACCAAACGTCGTCCTCACAAACCTTAATTAATTGGAGAGGATTGGCAAACAGGAGTGGGAAAAAATCTCTCCTAAGATATGTGCAAAAATAGAGGAGTTGCCCCTGGGATTTTATGAGCAGAGGATGAAAACCAGCTAAAGAAGTAAGATATATAAAATTTATACAAAAGTTATTGAGTACAAAAAACATGTAAATAAATATACACAAAAAAATTATTATTCTAAAAACAAAAGTTGATAGTCGTACTATAGGATGGTATATTACAGCTAGGTTCTGAAACTGATCAAAAAATACTTTTTTGCCTCACTAAATAATGGTACTCAATATTCTGCGTGCTACATTGTTGGCCTCAGTGCCTTATTCAGATATCTGCCATATTGTTCTAGAATGTAACTGTTGTGCAAAGTCTTTGAGAAACATAGAATGTAAAAAATTTCCAAGGACAGGCAATTATCGCCCACAAACCTTTCAATTTTTACACATAGTATAAGCAGAAAACTGTATGCCAGCCACCACAGGGGGGTTGAAAGTGCAGGCATTAGGCATTGGGATAATGTTCTCTATATGTATTAGTGAGCCTGAGAGTCCTATGGACTAATACAGTCTCCAGTAAACAGATCTGTCTCAAACATCAAAATGCACTGCTTTGCACTCGCTCAAAGGGTCACTAAAGTCCGTTTACGGACTTGTAATGGGCCCCTATGAGAGCGGATCTGTTTGCGGATGATGCATCCGCTAACGTCCGCCTAAGATCCGCGTCCGTCTGGATCCATTTTGCGGACGGAAGAAAACCCTATTTTTCTTCCGTCCGGTGGAACGGATCGGATGCAAACGGACAGACGGTCCGTTTTCATCCGATTCCCCATAGGGGATAGCGGATGAGACAGGGCGGTCCCTGCACAGTGCACGTGTGTGTCCGCCGACGGACACACACGGAGCGGACCGAAAAACGGACCGCTCCGTGTGAAAGGGGCCTTAGTTTCACTTTTAAACTGGTTTCATGTTTCTGTGAAGTAAAGAGACGCACAGAACAAAAACAAACAAATACAGGGCAATGTTTGTTTTTAAAATGAATCTGATTGATTCTGAGGAGTTTTAGACACATAGGGCCAGATTCAGGTAGGAGAGCGAATCTTTATTTTGGAGTAACGTTTCTCATTTATGTTACTCCGCCGAAACTTTAGGAGCAAGTACTGTTATTCACATAGCACTTGCTCCTAATGTTGCGGAGGCGTAGCGTAAATGAGCCGGCGGAATTCAAATTGGGCGGGTAGGGAGCGTGTATTATTTAAACTAGGCGTGATCCCGTGGCGAACGTACTGCGCATGCGTCGACTGTCAGTGCGCATGCTCCAAATTCTGTCAGTGAACGTCAATGACGTCAATCCCCGTTCACGGACTGTTTACGCAAACGACGCGAACATTTTTAAATTCGACGTGATGATGACCGCCATACTTAACATAGGATACTCCACCTAGGGGGCATGTTTTTTTCTTTACGCCGCGTATCGCTTACGGAAACGTCAGAAAGTCACTGCGTCGGGCCTGAGTACGATGGTGAATTGCCGATTCTCGCTGATTAACATATTCTCGGCGTTAATCAGCGGGAACGCCCCGAGTGCCATTTTTAAAATTGCAGTTCCGATACGACGGCGAGATACAATTACGCCGCTCGTATAGGAACTCCAACCTGGCGTTTCTTGTTTTCTGCTTACAGAAAACAAACGCCAGCTCAAAGTGAGAGTTATGCTTGCGTATCACTGATACTCCAGCCTAACTCTACCTGAATCTGGTCCATAGTAATCACACCTCTTTGATCATGGACCACAGTGAAAAGCTACAGTAGCATGAGTTTTTTTCATAAGGAGCCAGACAAGCAGGAAGTGTGGAGATCAGAGAAGTATTACAGCAAAAACAAACAATGAGGACATGAAACCAGGACTGCAGTAAGGTAAAGGAAGCTATTTAGCTACAGGCATCATTCAGATATTGGCATCTTCAGCTGGCAATTCTGTGCACGATGAGAACAATCAAAGCGGCGTTTCCGCCGCTTAATCATCCTTAAAGGCAGCGGGAGGGGACGTCGTCCCCCCCCTTCCCGCCGCCATCCGGTGCTTCTCCGGGCTCTGGCTGGTCTCTATGACCGTCGGAGGTCCGGGTGCGACATTATGACGTCACACCCGGTACCCGGAAGTAAACAAAGCCGCAAACGCGGCTGTCGGCATGTGATCGGTGATTTTTTTTACACCGATTTTCATGCTTGTAAGCCTGGAGGAGAGATGTGGGGTCTTATTGACCCCACATCTCTCCATAAAGAGGCCATGTCACACAGATTCCTATTACAAGGGATTTGTACATTCCTTGTAATAGGAATAAAAGTGATCAAAAAAAATGTAAAAAAGGTGTAAAAATAAAAAAAAAATGAAGTAAAATGTAAATTTTTAATTTTTTTTTCAAAACGCCCCTGTCCCTGTTATCTTGCGCAAAAAAGCGAACATGCATGCAAGTCCCACCCACATATGTAAACGCTGTTCAAACCCCACATGTGAGGTATTGTTGCGTGCGTTAGAGCGTGTGCAACAATTCTAGCACTAGACCTCCTCTGTAACTCGAAAATAGTAACCTGCAAAAAATGTTAAAGCGTCGCCTATGGAGATTTTTAAGTACCAAAGTTTGGCGCCATTCCATGAGTGTGCGCAATTTTAAAGCGTGACATGCTAGGTATCTATTTACTCGGGGTAACATTATCTTTCACATTATACAAAAAAAAGGGCGAACTTTACTGTTTTGTTATTTTTTAATTCATGAAACCGTTTTTTTCCCCCCAAATACTGTGCAAGAAACAAAGTTGCAATGACCGCCATTTTATTCCCTAGGGTGTCTGCTAAAAATTTTTTTTATGTTTGGGGGTTCGGATTAATTTTCTAGCAAAAAAAAATTGATTTTTACATAAAGGAAAGAAGTGCCAAAATAGGCCTGGCGGACAAGTGGTTAATCCACTTAGGCTAAGTTGTTTTACCTGGCTATTCAGCATTGGTCATCACGGCTTTACCAGACTGAAAGTGACTTGTGGCCCTTGTAATGACCAGACACGCAATTAATACTAGAGCAACATGTGTTTAAAATGGTGAGCATGTAGAAAAAATATTTTTTGCAAACATGATAGTGGTCATCATCTTCTTGCGTCAATATATAATTGCAACAAATGAATTCTATTATACCTTACTACTTAGTAGAATGGACTGGCCAAACTTTTAAAATAAAACGTTTTCCTTGGCAGCTGGCACTGCAAGGATGCCTATTGTGTGTTTCACTATAATCTCAGTTCCATATTTGATACTATGGGCCCAACGCCTTGTGTTTGAGGCCAATCTGCTGCTGGATCTCAGTGCCAGTCAACAGAAATACCCTAAAGTTGGCCATAGATACGTTTTAACATTTGATTTTGGAATAAATAGACTACCGAACAAAAACTACATACACTATTAAAAATTCATTCATTTCATCCGGCTCCTTCAAAATATCCCATTACTGTGGTCGAAAATAAATGTCAGCTTGACCCACTAATGATTAGAAAAAGGAGCAAACTTTCTTAGAACATTCTTTTCCTAAGACCTTTCTTAAAAATTCTACCCATATATGGTGGACAAGCAGCTTACTATTGTTTGCACAGCCTAGTCACACATTTGAAGAAGGCAAGCACTTAAAGGGGTTGTAAAGGTACAATTTTTTCCCTCTAAATAGCTTCCTTTACCTTAGTGCAGTCCTTCACTTACCTCATCCTTCGATTTTGCTTTTAAATGTGCTTATTTCTTCAGAGAAATCCTCACTTCCTGTTCTTCTGTCTGTAACTCCACACAGTAATGCAAGGTTTTCTCCCTGGTGTGGAGTGTCGTGTTCGCCCCCTCCCTTGGACTACAGGAGAGTCAGGACGTCCACCAACACACCGCTCCTTTCTCTATCTGCAACTTAGACCGCGTCCTAACTCTCCAATCACAGTGGCTACACATGAATTTCATTTTTTTCTGGTCCCTGCTGAAGCAGCTCAATTTCGATACATGCATGGCCAGCTTTAGTGACATGGATTACTGAAACCATGTCCTGTTGTCCGATGACACCAAGATGAACATATTTGGTTCAGATGGTGTCAAGCGTGTGTGGCGGCAACCAGAGGAGGAGTACAAAGACAAGGTGTGTCTTGCCTATAGTCAAGCATAGTGGTGGGAGTGTCATGGTCTGGGGCTGCATGAGTTCTGCCGGCACTGGGGAGCTACAGGTCATTGAGGGAACCATGAATGCCAACATGTACTGTGACATAATGAAGCAGAGCATGCTCCCCTCTCTTTGGAGACTGGGACGCAGGGCAGTATTCCAACATAAAGACCCCACACACACCTCCAAGACAGCCACTGCCTTGTTAAAGAATCTGAGGCTAAGGCTCCATGCACACTGAAGCTGATAAAAGCTATAAAAAAACGCCAGTAGCTTTGCAGGCAGCCTTTCAACGTTTTTTTGCGTTTTTGCAATAGCTTTAATCAGCGTTTTTCAGTGTAGCTTTTTTTTTTTTTTCTTTTTTATGGATAAAAGATGTTTTTGAGCGTTTTTCTCCGCAAATTTCGGGCATTCAGAAACATGTCAATAAACTCCAAAGCTCATTAACACTAAAAAAAGCCCAGGTGTCCATGGGCACATAGGCTAACATAGAGTTCCGTTTATGGGCTTTAAAAAAAAAAATTCAGTTTATCAGCTTCAGTGTGCATGGAGCCTAAAGGTGATGGACTGGCCAAGCATGTCTCCAGACTTAAACCCTATTGCACATCTGTGGGGCAATCTCAAACGGAAGGTGGAGGAATGCAAGGTCTCCAACATCCACCAGCTCCATGATGTTGTCATGGAGGAGTGGAAGAGGACTCAATTGGCAACCTGTAAAGCTCGGGTTAACTCCATGCCTAAAAGGGTTAAGGCAGTGCTGGAAAATAATGGTGGTCACAAAAAATATTGACACTTTGGGCCCAATTTGGAAATTTTCACGTAGGGGTGTACTCACTTTTGTTGCCAGCGGTTGAGACTTTAAAGGGGTTGTTTTTTCACCTTAATGCATATACTTTGTAGCAAAATGTCATTTGTTTAGTGATGTCACATGAAAAGATATAATAAAATATTTTGAAAAATGTGAGGGGTGTAGTCACTTTTGTCAGATACTCTATATTTTTATATTATGCAATCTCCTTTCTGCCACTAGAGAGAACTTCAGGTTTCATTTCATATGTTTTACTGTATCTCCCTACCCTCTGCCTTAAAAAAGCCTGCTGGTTGAACGAGTAAAGAACTGTCAGCTCCGGTTTCGGGGAGCCGCTGTACTAACCATGAGAGTTTAGTTCAGCAATCTCCCCTGCTGAGCTGTTGTATTCTGACAGGGGGGCAACCTCACGCCAGAGCACTCCAATCAGCACACTCTGCCATGGGCTGAGAGCGCTGATCGGGAGTCGGTGAGATGCTGGTTTTCCAGCATGCTCGTCCGACAGAAAGCGCCAAACGCTTGGCTTCTGTCAGACAGATCGACATACACACTGGCCGAATGTCAGCTTTTTTTTTAACTTACTATTGTCTCCCGACATTCGACCAGTGTGTTTGGCTTAAATGTCTCCTTTGAATGTTTTATTGATGGATGTAGCTGAAAGACCAAAAAGCCTATATATTTTTTTATTTTACATGCATATGATTGAGTATTTTTTGCAAAGAGAACTTTACCACAATAACTAATGTAAGTTAAAATTCACTTACATAGTTAGTCAGGTTGAAAAAAGACACAAGTCCATCCAGTTCAACCATAAAAAAAAGATAAACAAACAAAATAAAACACAGTACATCCCATACACCAAACTCCATACCCACAGTTGATCCAGAGGAAGGCAAAAAACCCCAGCAGAGCATGATCCAATTTGCTACCGGAGGGGAAAAAATTCCTTCCTGATCCCCCGAGAGGCAATCGGATTTACCCCGGATCAACTTTACCTACAAAACTTAGTACTCAGTTATATTATGTGCATTTAGGAAAGAATCCAGGCCCTTCTTAAAGCAATCTACTGAGCTGGCCAGAACCACCTCTGGAGGGAGTCTGTTCCACATTTTCACAGCTCTTACTGTGAAGAAACCTTTCCGTATTTGGAGGTGAAATCGCTTTTCCTCCAGAGGTAAAGAGTGCCCCCTTGTCCTCAGCGTTGACCTTAAAGTGAATAACTCAACAACAAGTTCACTATATGGACCTCTTATATATTTGTACATGTTGATCATATCCCCCCTTATTCTCCTCTTCTCAAGAGTGAATAAATTCAGTTCTTCTAATCTTTCCTCATAGCTGAGCTCCTCCATGCCTCTTATCAGTTTAGTTGCCCTTCTCTGCACTTTCTCCAGTTATCCGATATCCTTTTTGAGAACTGGTGCCCAAAACTGGACTGCATATTCCAGATGAGGTCTTACTAATGATTTGTACAGGGGCAAAATGATATCTCTATCTCTGGAGTCCATACCTCTCTTAATACAAGAAAGGACTTTGCTCGCTTTGGAAACCGCAGCTTGGCATTGCATGCCATTATTGAGCTTATGATCAACTAAAACCCCCAGATCCTTCTCCACTACAGATCCCCCCAGTTGAACTCCCCCTAGCATGTATGATGCATGCATATTCTTAGCCCCCAAGTGCATAACTTTACATTTATCAACATTAAACCTCATCTGCCACATAGTCGCCCAATTAGACAGAGCATTGAGGTCGGCTTGTAAATTGGAGACATCCTGTAAGGACGTTATTCCACTGCATAGCTTGGTGTCATCTGCAAAGACAGAAATGTTACTTTTGATCTCAGACCCAATATCATTTATAAATATATTGAAAAGTAAGGGACCCAACACTGAACCTTGGGGTACACCGCTGATAACCTTGGACCATTAAGAGTAAGAATCATTAACCACAACTCTCTGAATTCTGTCTTTCAGCCAGTTTTCTATCCATTTACAAACTGATATATCCAATCCTGTAGACTTTACCTTACACATGAGCCGTGTGTGGGGAACTGTATCGAATGCTTTTGCAAAATCCAAGTATACCACGTCCACTGCCACGCCTCTGTCCAGGGTTTTACTTACCTCTTCATAAAAGGAAATCAGGTTTGTCTGACAACTTCTGTCTTTCATGAGTCAGTTTGTAAAGTGTACAGGCTTTACCCCCTTACTAAATCACGTGTATGAAAAAAGACGGCTACTATTGTACTACTAGCTACTATTTCAACTACCCATAATGCTCTCTCATTTGTTTATATGAAGTGCTTATTTTCAAAAACAAAAATATATATAGAAAATATACACATAAAAATATGTAAATCAGTTTAAAATTGTATAAAATAAAATTTGACCCAAAACAATTACTTTCCTTTTAAGAAGAACTGTAACATTTAAAAGCTTAAAGTCGAACCCCAGAATGAAGAAAAACCCACTGGCACACTCTTCTTTTCTCTTCGGGCTGTGGGTGGTCCCTCAACACTATCACATATAGTGCAGAGCTATCAGTCCTGCATTGTACACAAGAAGATACGCATAGGATCACAGCCAGGAGCACCTTAGAGAGGAGGTTTGGGTCGACCGGTCGCATTTAGGGATGGAACCTGCAGGCGCAGTGGGGAGGCCCCTCTGCAAATGTTTTTTTTTTTTTGTGTGAGCCCGGGATTGGGCTGGTATAGCTAGTAGGCTCTATTAACTGCTTCCCGACCGCCCGCCGTCATATTACTGCGGGACGATGGCTCTGTCTCGCGGGAGCACGTAGCTCTACGTCCTCTCTTTTTCGGCCACTAGAGGGCGCGCGCGATTGCTCGTTACAGAGCGGGGAACGGGAGGTATGTGTGTAAACGCATACCTCTCGTTCCTGTCAGCGGGGGAAACGCTGATTTTCTGTTCATACAATGTATGAACAGAAGATCAGTGATTTCCCCTAGTAAGGCTACCCCCCCCATACAGTTAGAACACAAATAGGAACACACTTAACCCCTTCCCTGCCCCCTAGTGTTAACCCCTTCACTGCCAATGGCATTTTTATAGTAATCCAATGCATTTTTATAACATTGATCGTTATAAAAATGCCAACGGTCCCAAAAATGTGTCAAATGTGTCCGCCATAATATCGCAGTACCGAAAAAAACGCTGATCGCCGCCATTACTAGTAAAAAAAAAAATATTAATAAAAATGCCATAAAACTCCCCCCTTTTTTGTAAACGCTATAAATTTTGCGCTAACCAATCAATAAACGCTAATTGCGATTTTTTTTTTTTTTTTTTTTTTAGGAAAAATATGTAGAAGAATACGTATCGGCCTAAACTGAGGAAAAAAAATGTTTTTTATTTCTTTTTTGGGGATATTTATTATAGCATTTTTTTCAAAATAGTCGCTCTATTTTTGTTTATAGCGCAAAAAATAAAAACCGCAGAGATAATCAAATACCACCAAAAGAAAGCTCTATTTGTAGGAAAAAAGGATGCCAAATTTGTTTGGGAGCCACGTGGCACGACCGCACAATTGTCAGTAAAAGCGACGCAGTGCCGAATCACAAAAAGTGCTCTGGTCTTTGCAATATGGTCCGGGGCTAAAGTGGTTAAAGAAAAAAACAATGATTTCCTATTAACCTGACTGGTTGGGGTGGATAAAATGAACACAACATAATTATAAGAAAATAACCTCTCCATAGTCTTAGAGGCAATAGATTATTATGAATTAAGTAAATTAACTTTCATAAACGTATAGTATCAAATTCCTTACTAAACACATATCTAGCAGAAGCTGCAAAATGCAGAACGGTGATATAGTGTTATAGCGCTGAAGATAAACATACAGCTATCTATTTATTTTATATATATATATATTTTTTACATTTCTTATTACAAGAGTATGTCTTCATGTGCATAGCTGTATGTTTCAGCTACTGGAACTAAATATTGCTGCATGTGCACCTTTATTACTATATGGCAGATTTATGAGCTCATAGCAAGGGGCTTGTATTAAGCAGTTTTGAAGTACACATTAAATCACAGACCTGCTCATGTCTTCTAATACCACATCCTAGTCTTTCAATCAATCCTATGGCCAGTGCTGGTGATAAATAAATGGGTCGCATCTAAAACAAATGACTTCTGACAAAGAAGTAATATTAAATGGATTTTCACTCCTAGTCAAAATATGTTCATAAGTAATAGCATTACTAAGTGGAATAGTATTAAGCTTGGCTGTAGCAAAGATGCAGCAACTCACTAAAGTCTTAGCACCACGTAATGGGTAATTTTATAGCTTACAATATTTTTAGTACAGCCAACCATACATTATTTCTGTGAATTTTCCCAGTAACTAGTCCCCAAAGAGATCTAAAACACCTCCAGTGGTGCAGTATGAAGTCAAATACTGGTGTCTGAGGCCGCCTACACACGAGGAGACATGTCCGATGAAAACGGTCCGCTGACCGTTTTCATCAGACATGTCTCCGGGGATCTTTTGGTCTGATGGTGTGTACACACGATCAAACTAAAATCCCTGCGGACAGACAGCGTGGTGACGTTGACGCCGCGACGTCCGCAAACCAGGAAGTAAAATGCTTCCACGCATGCGTCAAATCCATTCGACGCATGCGGGGGATTTCGGTCCGCTGGTTGGGCGTACTAACCAGCGGACATGTCCGACGGACAGGTTTCCAGCGGACAAGTTTTAAAGCATGTTTTAAAACTTTTGTCCGCTGGAAACCTGTCCGCTAGGCCGTACACACGATTGGATATGTCCGCTGAAACTGGTCTGTGGACCAGTTTCAGCGGACATGTTCGATCGTGTGTACGCGGCCTAAGCGTTAAAAAATCTGAATGTAAACAGTCACCACAGTGCTTCCTCTTTTCCATTGTCCGTAAAATTTTATTGTAGCATGTTGATATGGAAACGTTATATTTAAAACTTTCGTATATACAGTCTTACCTATTCCAAATTAACTCAACCAACCAAAGTCTAGAAAATTAGTTTAACAAAGGGCTGATGCTGAAACCATTTGAGGAGATTGTTTTCAAGTGTTTAAAAAAGGAATAGCTGCACCTACAAGCATACTTTTACACTGTTACAATACGTTTAGTACTGAGCCAAGAAGGAATAGGAATTCTGTAAACTGTGTATTTAATATGATGTATAATTAACTACATCCTATAGGTGAAAGGTGGATGCATCTTCGGTCCCCCACCAGCTCTAAGGCTGGGTTCACACCTATGTGAATTGAGTGTGGCTTAAACCACATTTAATACGCAGAACATTTCTAAATACATTGTTTTCAATGAGGCTGGTTCACATATGTGCGATGCATATGCACTGCGCATTGCAGAAAAAACGCGTGCCGATTTTATGCCTTGCGGTGCGGCTCAGGTGCGAATTCAGGCCCATTATCTTCTATGGGTACGCAGCTGATTCGCAGATGTGTTCATTTCTCTTCAGGAATTTCTCTCATTCAGCTCAATACACTTCTCCCCCACTCTCCTCTCACCCGGAACTTCTCCCAGGTCTCCAAATTCGCAGCAAAAACTGAGCTAATCTGCTGAACACTTCCCTTAGCTATCTGCAGAGATAAAATAGCTGAAATACGCACTGCACAAATGTGAACCCAGCCTAAAACTGAGAACCGGTTGATCAAACATTGCTGATCGCTCAGTTCTTGGTCTTCAGTCTGCAGAATTATGGTGACTGTCAGTCACTGGCTCTCTGCTGTAACCCTCCAGCGCTCACTGGAGTGCTGGGCTGTGCTGGGGAGAGAACAGCTGGCTCAGGTTCTCAGCAGATTGCTGAGAGTCTGAGCAAACTGTCAGTCCAGGCATCTGGGTGGATTCCGACTGTAATGTTGGGATCTTTCCTAAGCCTGGACCGGCTGGCAGGGTGTTGCCACAAAACAGGTCATAGGAGTGCAGAACGAACTGAACTCCTGTGATCCCCAGGAAAAGTACAGCCAAATAGCTTTTGGCTATTATTTTCCTTTTGCAATACAGAAGTTTAAACACTGATTTGCTCTTAGAATTCCCTGTGTTCATCATCCTCATCATCATGTTTGTTAAAGCAGGGGTGCCATCCCATCCAGCATACTGGCGTCAGCTACAGTATGCTGTTTTTGTTTTGTTTTTTCCGCTCTACTTACTGTTTGTTCTTGGGGAAAGCAAATGTCTATTAACTTCACTGCATATCAGCAACACAAACCAAAAATGCTATTAATTTTTTATATTCAAAGCAAGCCATCCATGTCTCCATGCTTTATTTTGCTGAGAAATCACTTTGAAAAATACCCTCTATCATTTCTGGCCATAGCCACCTTGACAAAGGGCAGATGATTCATGTAGCATTCACTTCCTGTTCACAGCAACATGTTACGCTGGTGTGCTTTGCATTAATCAGAATGGCAATGAATCCCAATATGCTGACATAGTTACATAGTAGGTGAGGTTAAAAAAAGACACAAGTCCATCAAGTCCAGGGTGGGTGCTATAAATAGATTAGCAGAGAGCTGGTCAATTCACAGCACAGCTCTGCAAGCCTATGCCTATGTGGAGAGGGGGTTTGGGTCTTTCCTCCAATCAGCTGTTTCCCAGTGTAATTCAAGTCTACACTGCTACTGCTGAATGAGGAAGTAAAAATCCTAACACAATGTGTACTTTTTAAACCGTTTATAAAGCTGAAGACAGCAAATATACATGCAAAACTTATGCAGGGAGACTTGTTTCATTTCTGTGTATCATCTGAGGATTTTCACTTCACTGGGTATATGTGAGGGTTTACATCCACTTTAAAGTGTTTCTAAACCGACGATAGTAAAATCAGTGTGTATATGCAGGAAAGCATGCCTGTTATACTCACTGTGGAACCTAAGGGGGGTAATCCTCTGCATTGTGTAAAAAGGCTGTTTGAGCCGGTCTTCTCTGTTCATCCCCTTTTTCCACAGTCCCCAATACATCTTCTAAAAGAACAGAGGCTAGGGGACAAAAGCTGCACATGCTCAGTTTGGTGTATATTGCGAGAGAGTTTTTTTCTTTTCTTGGGAGAGTGCATGTGATCAACACTGTCCAGACAAAGAGGGTCAGGGGTCCTACATTTTCATAGGACAGCCAGAGCAGAATGAAAACTTCTCCTATAAGGTCTAACCAGACACTGATAGTAGTCACAACTTCAAGACTGCGCTAACTGCTGATGAAAAAAGGTATTTAGCATTTTATATTTACTGAAACTATTGTATTTCCATCTTCTGTGTACTGTGTGAGATCGGATATAGTAAATGCAGGGTCCTGGGCTTGGTAACACTTTAATTGCATATTGATTTTTCTTTTTTTTTAAAGAACTTAAATGTATCAATATTTGATACAGTAATTAAATTTGCTATTAAGCAATGATATTTACCTATTTAGGCTAAACACAGTTACCAGAGAGAACGTTCAGAAGTCTTTAAAGGACTCTTTGGCACTTAATTAATTGCAGAGAGATTGTTTAGACTCGTGCACATGGATGGTGAGAGTCTGGAAATATGCTAGGGGTAAAAATTCCAGGTAATTTTGCTTGGCAGTGTATGGTGTATGCTTGGCAGTGTTATAGTTTGTTCCAACCCTGGTAACTGTCAGGCCGCATACACACGATCAAATTTGTCCGCTGAAACTGGTCCGACGGACCGTTTCAGCAGACAAATCCGATCGTGTGTATGGGCTAGCGGACATGTCTGACCGGCGGACAAATTTTAAAGCATGCTTTAAAATTTGTCCGCCGGAGACATGTCCGTCGGATAGTACACTAACCAGCGGACATATCTGCCCGCACATGCTTCAAATGGATTTGACGCATGCATGGAAGTTTTTTACTTCCTGGTGCGGTGACGTGGCGGCGTCAACGTCACCGCCATGTCACCGCGCTGTCTGCCGGCGGGGATTTTGATCCGATGGTGTGTACACGCCGTCGGATGAAAATCCTGAGGAGACATGTCCGCTGGAAACGGTCCGTCGGACAGTTTCAGCGGACATGTCCCTCCGTGTGTAAGCGGCCTCACTGTTTCTGGATAGCTTGGTTCAAATGCAAGTGTGGAGAAAAATATAAATAAAGGCCTGTAAAATAAAAAAAGGAATGCATATATTGAATAGTATTGTTTTTAACGGTCCTAACCACATAGAGTTGTCAGAATGCATGCAGTGAATTTATATTTTTTCTGAACCTCAAATATCTTTGAAATTCCCAGATAGTGATTGTAACGGAATGATCTGTGACGCCCAGAGACTTTTGAGGGGTGGGGGGTACTCCTGTGCCAGCGTCACTGATGACTCTTGGGTCTAAGGTCACCCTGTGCCCCTTTTGGGCATAGGGTGGCTGATAAATGATAATTCATGTTTTGCAGGAGATCTGGACATATTACAAGCTGTAAAGGTCAATGTTTCATTCAATGTGAGGACACATCCTTTTAAAGGTGTTAATTGCGTCAGCTCCTAAGACCTTTCATTGTCCATTGTGTGAGGCTGTTGAGATGCTAACTAAGACTACTACTGTGGATTGAAACTGAGAGTTAGCCTGGCTCCTAGACCTCTCATTATGTATGCTAATACTGTTTTATGTGTGGAATGTGTCTTGTCAGCTGTAGTAATTAACTCCTGTAATTCGGGGCTCGAACGTCTGACATAGGAATGTGTATTCTGCAGGTGAATAGCTGTTGTCAGAGACGGGACATCTGGGGGATAATTACCTCCTCTGAATGTCATTATCTACAAGAATGTGATTGAAGCCCCACTGTGTGATGAGGGGGGTGAAGAGTTTCATTGTTCCTTTGATAACTGTAACATGGCTGTACTGTATATAAAGCTGAGAGCTACCCATTAAAAGTGTTCATACATTTTACCCAGAGAGAACGGAGCTTGTCTCGTCTTAATTCTGGGGAATGGATCGTGTCTACATGGGTTGTCGGACTGTCGGCTAAGCTGTCGTGGTTGGGGCGATGGAATGGATATCGTAAACGGTGGTGACCGTTACAGTGATTGCCTTTATACCACATTTTGTTTGATTACATTTGTTTTAAAAAAAATTATGCTTTTAAATTATCCGGTAGAAACTTGTGGTTTCTTTGTATAGCGATTCCCCCTGAAATTATTACTGTAGTTGGTTTTTGGTGCTAAGTGCCACTGTATAATATACTGTGTTGTATGTTAATTTCTGTTTAAACATCTGCTTACATATATGTATCTGCCATGTATACACTAACAGACAGGCAATGTAGGCTTCGTTTACAATAAGCACATGTCTTTCGGGCTTTAGAAGTGACACAACTTCACAGAAGAGTTTAACCAGTGAGGAAATAAGAAGTACATATGATGGCAAAAGGTGTATATGGAAAATATCAGCTGTCGAACCAACAGTGTTTGGCTTTATTTTTTATTTTAACAAATCTCTCATTGGGGGATTGCCATAGCATTGGTATTTTTTATTTTATTTAGGATTTCACAAAACTGGAAAAGGCATGAAGGTGAACCTGTGTTTTTTTCCAGCAGACAGCTTAAAAATGTGCACTTCTGCTGACTTTGCAAAAGACTCCAAAAAAGTTTGGTAACAGCTGTTAAAGATTTTTATGCCAAAGAATCTGACCAGGCCATGAATACTTTTGTGACAGGTTTTCTTTGACTATTGTTTGCATTATTTATTGTATATTCAATTTAGGTTGTGGTAAACAGTTTTAATGGGGAGAAACACAACGTTCTCCTATATTACCAGCAGTGTATGTGTTAATAGTGGCTTGGTTGCCATCTCTATGCCAACCATCTACGTTTTTAGGCATATGGCTTGTACTTGTCATGGTTTAATGGAATATTACTGCTAGGGACACTTTTCATATGCTAGTCAGGCTACTACTGTGTTTTTGTATGGAAAATGGAGCAAAACTAGGCACACAGGGAAAGAACATTCAAACAACATTATGTAGATCAAGGGCACTCGGGAGGGGGGAGTAGCCAAGACTGTTTTTGGGGGACCCAAAAAGAAGAGGATCCAGGTTGGTACACATAAAAGGTACACATAACATGTTTGTTACTTAAAAAAAAATAATACATTTAGAATCCCTTTAAAAGATAAGTTCACCTATTAAGGCTGCATTCACATCTATGCGGCAAGTAACGCCGCATACGCGGCTTTACTTGCCGCGCTTCGATTCATTTTTTTTTTACAAATCTCCCCATTGATGTCTATGGCCGAACGCCAATGTCGCTTGAAAAAAAGGTCCGGGACTTTTTTTCAGGCGTTCGGCGTTTCAGAGATGTGAACCATCTCTATAGACCTCAATGGGATTTTTCCCCTCCAGCGGCACGAGCGTCGCGCAACAGGCGTTTTGTCGCCTAGATGTGAATGGAGCCTAACAAATAATATCTAAATGCAATTTTTTTTGCAGGTAAAAATGTGCATTTAATATTTTTTGTTATAGAAGCTTGGTGCTATGCAGGTCACCGGTAGACCTTCAGTGTAATCTGTTGATGGTTGTAGTCCATTCATTCACAGAACACTGAATTTTTTTTAAATTGTGGCAGCGAGTGGCCAAAATGAGGGATTGGGGGAGGTACGGGGGCCAGTACATTTGTAACATGTTACAAAAAGGTGAATTTGTCCTTTAACCCCTCTCTGTCATTTTACAGGCCTTTGATGTCAGTGGTATTGCAAGTGTGATGTTATTTTTCATAGATTTTTTTAATAAACAATTTTTCCGTATTTAAAATGAATATGTGCCAAAATCGATTACACTAAAGTATTTACATATTCTGAACAGGTAGTAAAAGCACTTTAAAACGAGCCCTTATTCATGTCTCTATTATAGCACAGGCATTGAAATCTATACTCTTTCCCTATTATTTTCTATTTCACTGCAATATTGTCAGCTTCACACCCTCCCAAACATCCAGCAAGTGTTTCTAATTAGATACCAATTGAAACTTGTTTTGAGTCTTCACAGTGGAACCTTGGTTTATAAGTAACGTGGTTAACAAGCATTTTGAATAACAAGCAGCTTAGAATTCAAGCTAATGGGGCGTGCAGTACCGCATTTGGCCTGAGATGCGGGGGCACCAGAGCTGAGCAGAGACGATCGGAGCCGTTCTGAACCATTCATAAATACTTGGAAAACTCAGTTCCCGAGCCTTTCCAAGGTTTTCCAAGTTCAGCTGAGCTGTCCCCGGGCCTTTCTGAGTATTTCCGAGGCTCTCCGGCGCCCCTCACCTCTGGCCACCTGCGGTATTGCATGTCATAGAAGTGAATGCGGAACAAATTATTTTTGTTTCTATTGACTTTTATGGGGAAACTCGCTTTGAAATGCGAGTGCTTTGGATTACGAGCATTCTTCTGGAATGGATTATGCTCGTAATCCAAGGTTGCACTGTATTGTGATCTTTGAGGATATTTGAGAAAGGATACCTTCACATCAGGGATGGCTTGTTTTAATGCTTTTTTTACTGCTTGATAAGGGAATGCATATAATGTAAGAGGGTCATGATGAACTAGTAGTGGCAGCAGGAAACCATACACGAGACAGGGACATCCAGGAATTGTCCATGTAGGTTCGTCCTGCACCTTTATTTAGCGGGGTGATAAACAAACAAAAAAGCCCTGTGGACATCTGACTAATTAGTAAGGTCTGTCTAATAAATAAAACATGGCCTATTGAGGGGGGCTTTATCTCACCTATAGCTCTACAAAGCCACTAGGCTTTAGGACTCAGACAAGAACGTATTCAAATATGAGAAAACAACAAAGTTTGTTTCATCCAAAGCAAACACAAACCCTGGGGCCACTTATTTGTGTAGGTGAGAAACCAAGGTGACAAGTATACATTGGCCACAATCCTGACAGCCAGTGCCTCACAATAGTTTAGTTTAAAATTCATAGTCTGGACAGAGGCGCACTTTAAGAATTAGTGTACTATCGCAACTATTAAAAAATTGTATCTATCCTTGCAGCTTGTGCTAAAGAAAATCAATACACGAGTGCATATTTGGACAAAGACTAAATTATAAACCCTGCAGTCTCAGGCTCCACTAGAGGGTTCTGTACTAGACTGAATGAGCTGCTTCCCAGTGGTGGCTTGCTGAAGAAAGATGACAAGGTGGCAGTGCAGTAGGTTCAGAGAGTTTTTCTCTGTGTCATAAAGTGCACTTACCCTTTTAAACCAATATTTTAAGTATATGTAGACGATCAATTTGTAAAACAACCCATTCAGTTTCAAAGAGAAATGAAAGGCAAAACATGTGTATACACATCTAAAAAATAATAATAAATACCCCTTCCCCTCCCCTTTTGTGATCACATACTCTGTTCTTAGCTGCATGAAAGCTAAGAGAGGAGAAACCGCAGCACATGAACTTCACAGTGAATTGCTGTGTAGAAGGGGGGGGGGGGGGTTTCAGGACAAGTCTGATCATTGGAGAGAACAGCTAGAAACTGACCATGGTGTGCTCTCATGCCTAGTGTGGTCAGTTTTTAGGAGGAAAACAGAGGGACTGGCAGGACAACTGGAGAGTACAAAATCTGGTGCAGCTGTGCATGGTCACCAATCAGCTTCTAAATGCAGCTTGTTCAATTAAGCTTTGACAAAAAATAAAAAAAATAAAAAATTTAAGCTGACTGGCAAATTTCCAACCCCTAGGTATTTCACACAAAGGAAACAATACAAACAAACAGAGCAGGAAACTTGTATATACAAGTACATGGTACAGCAGGCACACAGGAATATGAAATATTGGTTTTAATTATCCATTAAAGCAGGGGACGTCAACCCCCGCGCCCCAGCCTGCTACCGGGCTGTGGCCTTTCTGCAGCCGGGCCGTGGGTGCGGGCAGGTGGCATGGGAGCGGCCGGCATGAGAAAGCCCGGCGGCCGGCATATGAGCGCCAGGTGGAAGAGATAAGCAAAAGGGAGGGCAAATAGAGATGACATCATCTTATTCCACCCCCACATCTTGTGGCAGGCAGCATGGCAGGTAACGTGGCAAATGACATTCCGTATCTTGTGGCAGGCAACGTGGTAGGTGACGTGGCAAGTGACATTCCGCATCTGGTGACAGGCAACGTGACAAGTGATATTCCCCAACTGGTGACTGGCAACCCTGTGCCGTCTTCTTTCCCCTCAATTGGTCAGGATGGAGAGCGGAGGTAGGAGCTGCTATACCCGCCTCCTACCTTTTCCGAATGAACAGAGTCAGTAATCACTGACTCTGTCCATTCACATAACTGAGCATCGTAACTTGTGTTTACGATGCTTCAGTTTATGAATTTTATGAATGGAGTTTATAAGGGTTGTCTCGATACCACTTTTTTAAGACCGAGTACAAGTACCGATACTTTTTTTTAAGTACTCGCCGATACCGAATACGATACTTTTTTTAATGTCATGTGACAGCTTCTGGACTAAACTGTCGATTGTTTAAAAAGTTATTAGCTTCCATGGCAGCACACTGGTTAGAATATAATCAATGGACTGAAACAATCACCTGTTCACTGTTGCACTAAAAAAACTGACTTCTAGACTGGTGCACCAAGAGAGACAGAAAACCATGGATTGACTTCTTCCCAAAAAAAGGCTCTGCCATTGGAACACCAGATCTCAAACCATCCACCACAATTACCATTGCCAAAACCCACTTCGAAAGAACCATTTTTACCTCCAACTCCTAATTCAATTATCCTAATGGTGGGATTTCCACTCCTACCTCACAGCCTGACTGATCCCTAATTATGTAAGCTAATCAAGAAAGGTCAATTCCATCTAATTAAATTCAGCCATCAGAACAGAGATAAATATAAAATGTTACATCCCCAGCGACATTTTGGGTGTAAAGCAACTAGACAGTATAATATGGTTTAGAGCAATCGGTCTGTTTCTAAGCCCTACGATGGGAAGTGTAGGTTCAGAACAGCACAAGGAAGTTCACCTTCAGGTAACATCAAATGCATGCTACGTCCGGGAAAGTGAGATCACTGTCAATAAAACTCCTGCCAACGGCATTGCCCGATACGATACCTGGGAGAAAGAGGCAGCGCCAGCGTGTAATGCCTGTGTACCTGTATTATCCTCAGACGGCAGCCATCCTGTGTTCAAATGCCGCGCCTCCTCCTCCTCCGCCTCGTCCATGATAGGGAAGCTCAGTTTCCCAGCAGTGAGTTAGTGTTCCGCCTATCACGAACATCCTCTCATCCTCGTCCAGGGGATGAGGATGAGAGGATGTCCGTGATAGGCAGAACACTGGCTCACTTGCTGGGAGTGTTCCCCTATCACAGACGAGGAGGAGGAGGCACGGCTTTTGAACACTGGATGGTTGCCGCCTGAGCATTATACACGGACACAGGCATTACACGCTAGCGCTGCCTCTCTCTCCCAGGTATCGGATCAGGCATCGGGAGGATTTGCGCGAGTACAAGTGCTCGCGCAAATCCTCTGTATCGGTCCTGATACCGATACTAGTATCGTTATCGGGACAACCCTAGAGTTTATGAATGGAGAGCAGCTTCTCTCCATTCATTTCAGCTGAGGCTGCATAGAAAGGAACTGGGTAATCTGTTTCCCTAGTCCCTTTCTCTGTCTTAAAGGGGAGATGTCAGAGCTCTGTTAGGACCCCTGATATCTCACCAAAGCCCCCCCAACAGGGCTGATTAAAAAAAATATATATAATAATAATAAAAAAAAATGTAAATAATACTAATAATAAAAAAAACACACTGACAATCCACTACCCCCCCTCTAAAAATAAATAAATAAATCACTGTAAAAAAAAAAAAAAAAAAAACGCCACTGTCACATGACATTAAAAAAAAGTATCGGTATTCGGTATCGGCGAGTAGTTGAAAAAAAGTATTGGTACTTGTACTCGGTCTCAAAAAAGTGGTATCGGGACAACCCTAGTGGCAAGTGTCATTCGGCATCTGGTGACAGGCAGCTTGGCAGGTGACATGGCAAGTGACATTCCACATCTGGTGGCAGGCAACATGGCAGGTGACGTGGTAAGTGCCATTCCGCATCTGGGGGCAGGCAGCTTGGCAGGTGACACACTCTGGGCTCCCACTAATTCTGCATTATGGTGAGTTTAACTATTTCATTTATTACTACAATGTAATAATAGAAATAATGCGCTGACAAATTGCCCGCGAAAAATCGATTACCCCCGCATGTACATGGTACAACAGACACACATCAGGATCAGGGTATTATTTATGACTAAAGTCATAAATCTTTAGTCTATTCACTATTTTAAAATTCTGCATACATCATCCTCATTCGTTGGCTAAAAGAGTGTGTTTATATGGGTCTCTCTGTGACAGGCAAATATTTTTCAGAGCTGGAGAGCACAATGATATAAGAGCAGGAAGGGTAAGCTTTGCATGGTCATTGAACTTGGCTTGTTCGCTGAGATAAATCCAGCCTCTTAGAGTTTAAGTTTTACCCAATACCCAAGAGAACTGTCAGAAATTAGAAATGTGTATAAAGTTTATTGCATTAATTAACATGCTTAACCATGGGCGTCCGCTGAATTTTTTTCAGGGGGGGGGGGGGGGGGCATCATTTTAAAGTCATCAATGTTCGGTCCCTTTTTTTTTTTGACCCGTGACCAGTGCAGGACATTAACACATGAGTTACTATGACCAGTGCAAGACATTTACCCACCCCCCCCCCCCCCCCCCTGCCGCATATTACAAAAATCAGTCATCAGCTCTCATCACAGTTAATAATCTTCAGACTGCATGCATCATTCCGTATGGCATCATGCAGTCGGAAGATTTTTTTAATATACAGCATTGCGGCGGGGGGGTAAATGTCCTGCACTGGTCATAGTAACTCGTATTAATGTCCTGCACTGAGGGGGTAAATGTCCTGCACTGGTCATAGTAACTTGTATTAATGTCCTGCACTGACATTATTACATGAGTTACTATGACCACTGACCAGTGCACCCTCCTGGCATTTTAAGGATATATTTACAAAGAAAAATGTAAAGGTTTTTGTTGCCAATCCCCTTAAAGCGCTAGTTGTTTGACTCTCTCTGGTGGCTTTCCAGCCAAGAAACTAGTATTTTCAGAAGGGAAGTCAGTAAAAGCAGGCATACTTTGTATGTATTAATGTATGCGCTGACATTTTTTTAATGGCTCCCCAGTGCACTAAAGGGAAACACTAGCTGTATGGTAACACACTTTGATTTTTACTATATGAACTTGTGATTGTTATTATTCGATTAGTGAGCCATTTTAAAAACGTGTGTGCACACTTGTAAAATGGCTTACTAATCAAATAATAACAATCACAAGTTCATATAGTAAAAATCAAAGTGTGTTACCATGCAGCAGGTGTGTCCCTTTAGTGCACTGGGGAGCCATTAAAAAAATGTCAGCGCATACATTAATACGTACAAAGTGTGCCAATGTGTGCATTACTGTACATGACTGTACTGTCTGCAAAGCCAGCCTGCTTTTACTTCCCTTCTGAAAATAAGCAATTAGCGCTTTATGGGGCAACAAAAACCTTTACAGACTGACTGTGTCTGTAATGTTTGACTTGCCTCAACAGCGTGCGGGCTCCTCTGGGTACAGCTCTCTCTACGCTCCTCCTCCCATCAGTATTACTGTGCGGCGTGCGTGTAATGTTGATCTCCTCCCGGCGTGAGTGACGTCACGCCGCCAGGACGAGCACCAGGCTGGGTTAGGGGGAGTGACTGAGCGAGGTTCGATCTGTCATTGGCTGGCCGGAAAACAAGGGGCGGGGAGCGGAGGAAAAAATAAACAAATGCAACAACACACATGCCGGCTGCCGCGGACATGAGAGAGACGGACAGCCACAGACGGTGTCACGGTGACAATCGGCGGGCGGCGGCGCAGGTTCGAGAGGCCGCGGCGGCCACAGCTATCTAAATGTGTGTCACATCTTAGTCACTACTGATTCTAGGGGGGGCGAACGCCCTCCCTTGCCCTATGGAGCGGACGCCCATGTGCTTAACTGAGGTTTTAGGCTGTAGTGTGAGTCTGCCACAGCAGCTTATTTTTTCTGGTTGTCAGACTACTGAAACATATTGCTTACTTGCTTCATTATGAAATAATTCAGACCAATGAGGTAGAGTAAGAAGTCATTTAATGAAGACTTGACTTATATACAAATATTGTGGCTGTGCTCTGACTTTTAATTGCTATGCTCTGTTTCTAGGGAAATTCATGTTATAATACAGTATTCAACTGAAACAATTAAAATAAATATTATATGTAAAAGACGAACATTGTTGCAGACTGCAGTGGTGCCGTAAGCTAGGTCAGTAGGAAGATGGGTAAAAACGTATATCTTAGGAGCTATAAATGTAAAAATTAACCACTCAAGGACCAGCCGCCGCAGTTATACTGCAGCAGGTAGGCTCCCCTGGGCAAATCGCCATACCTGTACGTCGGCCGCTTTAAGACCACCGCAAGGTGATGGAGCCGATGTGCGTGCCCGGCACTTGCGATCGCTCCTAAAAGAGAGATTGGAGATCTGTCAATGTAAACAGAGATCTCCATTCTGTCAGCAGAGAGGAGACAGATCTGTAGTATGAACAGTGATTGGTCTCCTTGTTACATTTAGAAACACTCCCTAGGACACACATTTAACCCCTTCATCGTCCCCTAGTGTTAACCCCTTCCCTGCCAATCGCATTTATACAGAAATCAGTGGCTATTTTTAGCTCTGATCGATGTATGAATGTCAGTAGTCCCAAAAAAGTGTCAAATGTTTTGGATCTGTCTGCCGCAATGTTGCAGTCCCACTAAAAATCGCAGATCACCGCCATTACTTTTGCGCAGACCAATCAATATATGCTTAATGCAATTTTATTTTATTTTTTTACCAGAAATATGTAGAATAACACATATCGGCCTAAACTGAGGAAATACATTGTTTATTTTTTATTTTTAGGGGGAATATTTATTATTGCAAGAAGTAAATAATGTTGTTTTTTTTTTTTTTCAAAATTGTCACTCTTTTTTTGTTTATAGCGCAAAAAATAAAAACTGCTGAGGTGCTTAAATATCACCAAAAGAAAGCTCTATTTTAGGGAAGAGAAGGACATCAATTTTGTTTGGGTTCACAACCACGCAATTGGGGGGAAATCCTTTCCTTGGCTTAAGTGGTTAAAGGGCAAAACCACCACTAGAAATTTACCAACCCTTGCTTGCTTGTCAAAACCCTGAAAGGAGTTTTAGAGGCAGAAGGTTTTTGATCTTAAAAGAGGTTGTAAAGGTTTGTTTTTTATTTTCTAAATAGGTTCCTTTAAGCTAGTGCATTGTTGGTTCACTTACCTTTTCCATCCATTTAAATGTTTGTTTGTTTTCTTTGTCTGAACTTCTCACTTCCTGTTCCTCCTCAGTAAGCTGTTCTGGCTGACTAACCACTGTTTGTATGATGAGGGCAAGCTGAAATGTGGAACAGAATTATTATTTTTTATTATTTTTTTTTTTACTAGTAATGGCGGCGATCTGCAATTTTTATTGGGACTGCGATATTGCGGCGGACATATCAGACACTTTGACACAAATTTGGGACCATTCACATGTTATACAGCGATCAGTGCTATAAAAATGCACTAATTACTGTATAAATGTGACTGGCAGGGAAGGGGTTTACACTAGGGGGTGAGGAAGGGGTTAAATGTGTATCCTGGGTGTGTTCTAACTGTGTGGGGGGAGGGGGGTGACTGGGGGACGTAACCGATGCTGTGTCCCTATGTACAAGGGACACAGATCGGTCTCCTCTTCTCTGACAGCACGTGTAGCTCTGTGTTTACACACAGAGCTCCACGTCCCTGCTGTCACCTGCTGGGACTGCCGATCGCATGTACCCGACGGACATCGCGGCCGCCAGGTACACGCATCGGCTCTCCAGTGATCCAGTTCACATCTATTTTTTTGTCCGATTTAGTTTCCAAAAAGCGGATGTTGACAGAAGTGGATGTAAATGGATGATCATCTGTTTACATCTGTTTTTTTCAGAGAGATGCATTGATGTCTGTTTTTTTCATCCATCAAAGGATGGATGAAAAACAGAAAAACCGTCTGCATGTATGAAAAGGGCCCAAGGTTTATAAGATTTGCCTTTGGAAATGTTGTACTTGGCAGCACCCTGGTTTTCAAGATAGTTCAGCTGCAGAATCACATTTTTTTAAATCCATGCATTCTCTGGACACAATGTGCTCCTCTGGTTACATGTCATCTCTGTGTCAGCCCTGGATTCTGATAATATTGTACCTCTCTGGTTATCTGACATCTCACATAGCAATGTTTCTTAACGACTCTAAGGAAACTCAACTCAGGCTGGGTTCACACTACGATTTTCCCATCCGTCAGCTGCATACGATTTATATGAAAAAACGTATGCGGCTGAAACGGATTGAACCGTACGTAAACGTATGCGTTTATAAAACGTATACGGTTTCAAAAAGTGCGTACGGTTCCATCCGGTTTTGATTAAAAAAACGCATACGTTTTTGGAATTAGTGTCATTTAATAAAAAAAGATTTTCTTGTTTTGAAAATGCGCATGCGCAGACGAAAAACGCATACGGTTTATACGTATGGAACCGCACATATGTGCGTTTTCCATTGACTTTAATGTTAAAAAAAAACGTATGCGTTTGCCATACGGTTTCAAAAACTGACTCAAAACCGTGGTCGAACACGGTTTTGTGTACTGTTAAAAAACGTTTTGCCAGCAAATCGTACGCACCCGGATGCATCTGAGTGCATACGATTTGCAATGCATTGTCTATGTATGCGTTTTCCCGTACGGGCCCGTACGTTTTCAAAACTGAAATCGTATGCGGCTGACGGATGGGAAAATCGTAGTGTGAACCCAGCCTTAGGCAGTAGAGAAATAAGCAGGAGATGGTCACTGCTTAGAGTTCAATTTTCACACAAGTGATTTTATTAAACAAGGATCTGCTTTTTATTTTGTTTTAGCAGTTTAACTTAAAATTTGGACTGTGCCCAGAGCATTTAGCACTTCTTTTGGGGCAAAGGAGGATGACAGATGACATGCTAAAAAAAATTATATTAAAAAATAGCCAAAAGAGCCACGTGACTAAAGCTAAGCTTGCATATGACCATATGTCCCCTCATTGACGTGCTGTTCTATAGTGTTAAAAGATTGTCGTGTGTAAAATATGAGTGCACCTAAAATGTATTGATTTAAAAAAAAAAAAGTAAAAGAAAAAGTAAGTGTGGTGTGGTTCCATTGTATAAGAAATGTATATCTTCTATCATTGATCAGAAAATCGTCTTTTTTTTTTTTTTTTTTTTAATTTTCCAACACGCCGGATTCCTCAAATATGATTGCCGAACGAAAATTTGCCTGTTGCTGCAGCCCACTAACGGTTACGAAATTTGTGTGAAAATTCTTTGATACGATTTTCAAAAGAAAATTCTTTTGAAATTCGAACCGTGTATGGCCGCCTTTAGCTGTACCGTATATAGGTCAGACAGTGCTGTCATATTATGATGAACCAAACTACAAACGCTGCAGCCGATACCAGCTCATTAGGGCTAAAGGGATGGATTTTTCACTATTTTAGTCAAAGTATTTAGTCGTTTAACCACTTGACCACTGGGCATCCTATGCATTAAGGTGAAAAAACATCCGACGATACCGGCCCCCCGAACCCCCGTTTTACTTACCTCACCCCTCGAAAGTCCCGCGTGCGTCCTCTTCATTTTCCAGCCTGGCCGTTGATTGGCTAGGATGGACGGATTGATAGCAGCGCAGCCATTGGCTGGCGCTGCTGTCAATCACATCCGATGATGCGGCGTGCCGGTGAGCGGGGCCAAAGGGTACAGTCGGCGGCTATGCCCGCCGCTGTATCACCGGAGCACGCCCGCAAAAGCTTTACACCATGCGAGCTCGCTCGCATGAAGGTGGAAAGCTCTTGCGAGGAGGAGCCGAGATGCGCCAAGGGACCCCAGAAGACAGGGTTCAGGGACACTCTGTGTGGAAAACTAGCTGCACAGTGGAGGTAAGTATAACATGTTTGTTATTTTAGAAAACATTTTTTTTTTACCTTAGTGTTCCTTTAAGCTAATGCAGCTCCCTCTTAGAGGGGTTTGCTTAGAGTAGCTGTGAGTAAATTGGGACCGTGACATGCACAGATATGGACATACCTCATAGAACCCATAGGAAACCATGTTAAATGAACTGTGGTGTGTTGCTGAAAAACTGAAAACGTACAACAATAAAATGCAAAGGTAAGTATTGGGCATTGCAATCAGCTTAGGGGGTTGCAGCAGTTAGGACAATGAGCTGCTGGGAATAGATGGCATGTTAGAATACTGTTCACAATGTAACTCGCAGCTAACATATGACTTTTCTTTATTCCCATCAGCTGATCAGAGTGGAGGGAAGGGAATGCAAAAGCTTAGGACAACACAGGCTTTCCTAGTGACTGGTTCAGTCTAATAAATGAGAACTTGGTATTGTTTTCCTATTTGTCACTGGAGGTAGAATGAATTAGGAAGTGATATTTTTGGAGTGCTCTAGTATTCTGGAATAGGTGTTCAAAGTATCATTCTATGGATTTACCTGCACATATCTGACCCCTTTAAAAAGAATCAGGACTGAATTCAGTAGATCACTAGCGAAGCAAATGATAATAAATTTGCTCACCACTAATGAGGCCCTAAAAGGATTTGCTTAGAGTATATCTACAATATGGGGCCAGATTCTCATATATATTCGGCGGCGTAGCGTAAGCCATTTACACTACGCCGCCGCTGCGTACTAGAGCAAGTGCTTTATTCTCAAAGCACTTGCTCCGTAGTTTTCGCCGGAGTCTCGTAAATCGCCAAGCGTAAACCCGCGCAATTCAAATGGGGCGGCTTGTATTTAAATTAAGCGCGCCCCCGCGTCGAACGAACTGCGCATGCGCCGGCCGGGGAAAAAGCCCAGTGCGCATGCTCCAAAGGACGTCACATTTTCTCAATGTAAACAACGTAATCGCAGCGTACGCCAGCCCCATTGAGAATCGACGTACGCAAACGACGTAAACGACGCACAACACGACGCGGTCCCGAGGCCATACTTAACATGGCATCCGACGGGACACGACGGCATCCGACGGGACCTCGTAAGGTTACTCCACATAGAAGCTGGGGTAACCTTACGTGAACAAAAACGACGTACGCGACGACGGGGCGGCGTAAAAGCGATCGAGAATCGGCGTACTACTTCATTTGCATATGCAAATGAAAAAACAACGTAAAGGCCACCTAGTGGCCGGAGTTGTCATTACACCGACGATCCGAAAGTGTAATGCTTTTACACTTGTCGGATGTAGAAGCGTATCTATGCAAAAGTGATGCTCGGCATCACGCACATAGATACGAGACAAAAAAAAAGGCGATACGACGGGGTATCTGAGATACTCCGTCGTAACGCCTCTGAGAATCTGGCCCATGGTGTGTTCACAACCACATTCCACATTAAATACATTACCTTCAGACTAGGGCTGCGCGATTCTGGTCAAAATGAGAATCGCGATTCTTTTGCTTAGACTAAAGATAACTATTCTCTCGCGATTCTCAAAAACTGAATCCCAGAACACCCCCCCCCCCCCATATAAATAAACCTGTGATTTAATTTCAAAATATGAATATATAAAAAACAAACCAGTGATAGGTCTATAATGTTAAAGACCATATAACTCCTATGAAAAAAGCAGAATCAAACTTTGATTCTGCTTTTTCATAGGAGTTATATGGTCTTTAACATTATAGAAATATCACTGGTATCTTTTTTATACATCAGAAGCAGTACCTCCAGCAACCATTGGGTGGTGCATGGATACAAACAGTTGTACAGAACTGTGAGAAAGATCAATACATCAGAAGCAGTACCGCCGGCAACCACTGGGTGGCACATGGATAAATGCTACAGTTGTACAGAACTGTGAGAAAAGTCCAGGCATCCATCCAGTGGCGCAGGCTGATGAGGTTGGTGCGGATATCGGCACCATTTGCGTTCTACGCTGGTTACGTGGAACCAGCTGTAAAACAGAAGAATCGCGGGTCATCCCGCGGGGAGATCGTGGGCGGGGAGAATCGAAATCGCGATTCTCTCTGCGATTAATCGTGCAGCTCTACTTCAGACCCTAGCCAAGTTTGTTCTTGAGAAACAGGTACACAGACGGCGTGACATGTCACAGTGTCTTGTTTTGGCAGTGACAGTGAAAAGTATATTTAGGCATTCTATTGTGGGAAATTATTGTATTGCTGGTTTGTGAGCGGGTCCCACCTCCCCTCTAATCCTTATATTTTGTTTTTTAGGATGCAGGTAGTAACAAATGAACAGACTCTTAACACAAGATTTAACACTTCTGTTTTTTGGTAGACAGTTTGTTCTGTGTCATGCCTCAATCCGACTCAAATAAGCTGTTACATTTATAATAAAGATTAATAAATGTTGTGACATGGGTTACAGATTATTATGTTCAGTTGTTGCACTTCTTTTAAAGCCTCATTAACACAGGTGTACTTTAGCATACACATGCGCAAGGACTGTGTTTGCCTGCAGCGGAGGCACATGTATTCATGCATCTGGGTGTAGGCAGTCCCATTGATGTCATTTGGAACAAAGCGGCTACATGGACAAATTCAGATCTGTGCCGGTGCATACGAGCGTGTGTCCCCAAACTCACACTGTCAGTGTTGGTATCACCCACATGGATGTCAGATTGGGGGGACCGGCTGTGTCTGCAGTCACTGTGTCTCTGTTGACATGAATTGGACGACTGTCTCCATGTGGATGCATGAACACCTGTGCATCCAATGCAGGCAAACACAGCCTGAAGCTGGTGTTGACACGGTGATGGCCACATGGGATGTGACCTCATTGTACACCATTATAGACCACCAGGGGGCTATGAGGGCAGTCAAGTGGGCATTAAGTATTCCAATATGGAAAGGTAGCAACATAAATTTATTTTGACTAGTTTGAAATTTTGTTTAAAACAATTATTTTTGGTACGTTGACACCTTTTATTTTCAAATTAAGGGTTTCCCAATGGGCGCCAAATTTGCGCCTAGTGTGGCTAATTTGTTCATTTCCAAGTGGGAGGAAGAGGGTATTCTGTACAGCATGGACCCAAGGGTGGTGTTGTACAGACGTTTCATTGATGATCTATTACTAATATGGAGGGGGAATAGTGAAGATGTGGAATCATTGCTGCGTTCCATGAACGACAATTACCAGAACATATGTCTGACATGGGATGTTAGTAAGGATAATGTACACTTTTTGGATCTAGAGATCTTGAATACACCTCAAGGAATAAAAGCCAAAACATATTTTAAGGAAACAGACCTTGACTCATATTTCCACCACCAGCTGTCACCATAGACCCTGGATTATTAACATACCTAAAGGACAGTATATGTGGATTAAAAAGAATTGCACCAATAATGCAGATTATGAAATACAAACAGAGAGATTAAGTGGAATGATTAGGGATAAAGGCTATAGGGTTGAAAATACGTAAAATAGGGGATTTAGATAGGAAAAATTGGATAAAAGGTAAAGAAAACAGTATTGAATTAAACAATGACATTGGTACCTGCATAGTTCTCGACTAGAACTTACAGAATAGGGAGGTGGAGAAAATTTTTAAGAGATATTGGGAGATCCTGAAACAGGATGTATACCTTAAAGAAAGTCGGATAAACCAAGAATCGTTTATAAACAAGCTCCGAATTTAAGAGATAGGCTGGTGCACAATATAATTGAGCCTCCACCAGCTAGGTCTCTTATGTTTTGGTATATAAAAGGGTTTCACAGATATGGCAGGTGTTAAAGTTGCGTAAGGGTCCCAAGGAATGTTAGAAAATCAAAAATCAAGTGCCCATGCAACCCATGCAACCTACTATATGTAGGTAGAACCAAAAGGGCAGTAAAAGTAAGGATGGAAGAATATGTGAGGAATATACCTAAAGAACATGACAAACATTATCTATCAATACATTTCAGTAACAAGCACCAAAAAAGCTCTGATGGAATGCAATTTTGGGGTATAGAGGCCCCCAAACATCATTGGAGGGGCTCTAACTTTATAAGAGAGATCAGCAAGAGTGAATCTTGGTGGATACACCAATTAGGTTCCCTTTTGCTAGGAGGATTAAATAAGGAGTTTGATTTAAAATGTTTTCTTAGTGATTGTGTATATATAGAGAGAGAGAGATAGAGATAAATATTTGTATATATCTATCTCTCTCTCTCTATCTCTATGTATGTGTGTGTGTGTGTATGTGTGTGTATATATATATATATATATATATATATATATATATATATATATATATATATATATATATATATTCTTCTGGCCTAGAACGCAAATCTGTATTAATGGGTGGGTCCATATATGTGATTTAAAGGGGGTTTAAATGCATAAAAAAGATAAGTTAAAAAAAATATCGAAATATAAGTTTGTTTTTTGTCGTCTTCAGATCTATTATAACCGACAGAAATCATTCACATACATATTTTTATGTGTGTGTGCGAATAGGTACATGAGCACACATATGCATATGTAATTGCATTTAATATATAAATGTACCTTTTGAGGCAATATATTTTTTTTTGATGAATTGGGTTTTATAAATTCATAATATTTTACAACATTTTTTAGGGTATCAAATTTAAATAATTTTTTTTAATGTTATATAAAATTGTTGTATACCTCAATATGTACCGTAATCGGTTAACAATTAGGCATTTTTAATTATGATTGCTTATTAATTCAATCATATTTTTTTCCAAATAACATGTTTATCCTTTTAAAGCAGTTTACAGTAAAACACAGACATTAAAAGGTCAAGGCAGACATGTATCAGGGAGTGTGAACACTTTTCCCACACAAAGTGGGTATAGGAGGGGTTGGAGCCAGTGGCCAATGGAGTATAGCTATAAGGCCTCGTACACACGAGGGGATATGTCCGCTGAAAACGCTCGTGTGTATGGGCTAGCGGACAGATTTGTCCACCCGACAGATTTCAAAGCAAGCTTTGAAATCTATCCGGTGGAATCTGTCCGCCCGACATGTCTGCTGGTTAGTACACTTACCAGCAGACATGTCGTCCCCCACCGCCGCCGCGCCGCCGCCGAATGGATTCGGCACATGCGCGGAAGTGTTTAACTTCCTGGTGCGGTGACGTGGCGGCGTCAACGTCACCGCCGCGTCACCGCGCCGTCCAGAGGCGGGGAATTTGATCCGATGGTGTGTACACGCCATCGGATCAAACTCCCGATCGGACATATCCGATGGAAATGGTCCGCGGACCGTTTTCATCGGATATGTCCGATGGTGTGTACGAGTCAGTAAACATAGCACAATGTACCGTATTTTTACATTTTAGTGTCTCAAACGACACCGCAACAGTAGTCTGTGTGAAAGAAGGGGGAACGAGAACTGAAGAGAGAGA
This sequence comes from Rana kukunoris, assembly GCA_029574335.1. Taxonomy (NCBI): domain Eukaryota; kingdom Metazoa; phylum Chordata; class Amphibia; order Anura; family Ranidae; genus Rana; species Rana kukunoris. Next base: position 361,776,087 of record CM056052.1, read on the forward strand.
GAAGAAAGAAAGAAGGAAAATACAGAACTGGGATAGGCTTTAGAATCTGCCCCCGGCGTGTCCTCCTGTCGCTGGTCAGACCATGCCCCCATCACGCTCTCACTAAACTTAAACGTCCCCCTCTCTAGGAAGGAACTCTCTAGTGGTAAACCACAGGGGGAGATCTGTAGCCTCAGATTCGACCAACTCGGAGGGGGCAGGTTCAGGGCAGCCCGGGAAACTAAAACAAAAATGAAGCAAGGGCCTTCGGGGGAAAAGTCACGTCATTTAGGCGCTTATGCTTTCATGAACAGAAAGTAGTGCTTGGCGTTGCCCAGTCGGGCAATTTAAGTTTTTATATAGGCTGTGCAGCCAGTCACCAGGGGGGAGTGTCCCCCAGTTAGAAACCTGCCAGTCTTGTGCTTGGGTGATTGTCAGGAGGACTCCGGTCCTCTGGAACGCATGGTCGGCGGGATCTTCTGCCAGACCTATGGTGGTGGAGGAGGGGTGGCTACCAGGTCCCAGTCGGGCAGTTGAGGGACCGGGATTTCCAAGGCGTCGCAAAAGGAGTCCAGATCTTCGGCGGTCCTGCGCTATCCAGACCTCCCCTGATGTTTGGCGATCAGGCTAAAGGGGAATTCCCATCTATAGGGAATGTCCTTGTCTTGCAATGTGCGAAGAAGTGGCTGCAGGAGCCTTCGTTTTCTGGAGTGTGATCCACGAGAGGTCCGGGTAGATCTGCACTGGGGAGTTGTCAAATACTAAGTTGCAGATAGCGCGCGCCTTGTGCATAACGTCTTCCTTCAATGATTGTAGTCGGCAGATGACGCATCGCGGCTTATAAGCGGGGCCTTTTGGGCTCTGTCCATTTCGATATGTTTGTCTCTGGGTTGCCCCAGGAGATCGTTAAACATCACCTGCTGTGTTTTTTGCAAATCTTTGACATTCTCTGCTTCTGGGAGGCCACGCACTCGATTGATGAGTTCCAGGGTTTGGCCCTGGACGTTGTGGAGGGAGCTGTGGGGTGGGTATTGGGGAGGCCTCCCCAGGGAGAGGAGGCCGAGTCTGTACCACCTGGGTGTAGGAAGGAAGGGGTTGGGCGGTTTCCGCATGTGCCCCGGAGTAGCTGAGCTCCCTGGAGTGTGAGACCCTCTGGGCCTGTGGTAAAGCCGGGGCCCACTCGCCGGAGGGATGAAGCCCGCCGCTCATGCCAGCCCCCGAAATCGCAGGGGGTGCATGGGGCTCGGCGGTTCCAAGAAGTCATTCAGCGTGTCCGGGGGGAGGGGGACATAGAGCCAGTGTCCTGTGTGTCTGGATCCTTTGCAGTGCTCAGCAGCTTGGGGAAAACCTCTGTGTACTGTGATGGAGGCTGTGTTGCGGCCTTCTCGCCGCGTGGACCGGGCAGGACGTGGAGGGGGTGTTGGTGGCCACTCACCGCATTCTGGGACTCATCGGGGCCCGATGTCTCTGGCAGGGATGTCGGCGGATCCTGTGGCGGGTGAGGGTCCTGCAGGATTGGCGGTGTGTGGGCTTGACAGCGGGAGGCCTCCACGTCCGGCGCCATCTTGCTATGTCCGCCCGGCACAGAATGAACATACATGCATTTTTACAGAATGAATAGCCTTTTTTTTTTTTCAATACTTTTTTTTTTACGACAAATTGGTCTGTGTAATGTATTGAATTATTCACACTTTAGCAGCTCACAGTAACAACTAAGGCGCTTCTGTAACCTAAATCGTTTACAGAATGAAAACATGTTTATGATTTTGGCAAATGTGTGAAGACGTTCAATAAAAATGTACCTATTCAGCCTTCATAGTGTTATCAGATTACAAATGAAACCGTCACCAAAAATGTTGTTACAAATGCAGGTTATAGCCTGTTTCCTGATTGCTAAATTGGTATTCTAAATTATGTGTTGACTTCCGTGAGAATTGTCTTTTACTACTGCCTAATCCCAAAGCAACATTTTCACCTTTAAAATTACAGCTGTGCCATGTGGTCATCTCGTCTGTTTACAAACTCTCTGCAGTGCCACTGTGGGTAAAGTTCCATTGGGTGAGGTGTGCTGATAACAATGCTGGCTTGCGGTTTTCCAGATGTTTATATTTGGAGAAACCACAGTGACACGCTGCGATTTAAAGTACTGACTAGCAAAACACTGGACGAAAATGGGATTGTGTTCCAAATGCATACTCTGTTTTGGCTGCAGATGTATGTAGTCCGTTGTTGATCATGAAGGTTTCATGCTGATTCTTGTTTAAAGGAGTAGGATGGGATTTTTGTTTTAATCTTGCATTTTTCTTCAAAGTAATGTATGACTTAATCTATGAAGCACGTGAATAGCTTATTTTAGGTTGGTATACATTTTTATTTGTATTTATGTATTCTTCTTGGAATATGTGAACCATAACATGGTTTCATACACAGCAGATAAGATTTATGATTTAGGGCTCTTGCACACAGGCACCAAAACACCTCATTTTTAAGCATTCAGATTTTATATTTTTTATTTTTTTTACAGGTATGAATGCAGCCGAGTGTTTTCAATGTACCTGTACACACAGGCACGTAAATATTATTATTATTTAGTAGGGGTGCAACGGATCAAAAAACTCACGTTTCGGATCGTTCCTCGGGTTATTTTTCAGATCGGCAAAAAAAAACTCTCCCCCACTGTAATATCCACATCCCCCCACTGTAATATCCACATCTCCCCCCCCCACTGTAATATCCACATCTCCACCCCCCCTGGTAGTAACAGGCAGACACCCCCCCTGGTAGTAACAGGCAGACGCCCCCCCTGGTAGTAACAGGCAGACGCCCCCCCTGGTAGTAACAGGCAGACGCCCCCCCCTGGTAGTAACAGGCAGACGCCCCCCCTGGTAGTAACAGGCAGACGCCCCCCCTGGTAGTAACAGGCAGACGCCCCCCCTGGTAGTAACAGGCAGAGACCCCCCCCTGGTAGTAACAGGCAGACGCCCCCCCTGGTAGTAACAGGCAGACGCCCCCCCTGGTAGTAACAGGCAGACGCCCCCCCTGGTAGTAACGGGCAGACGCCCCCCCTGGTAGTAACGGGCAGACGCCCCCCCTGGTAGTAACGGGCAGACGCCCCCCCTGGTAGTAACGGGCAGACGCCCCCCCTGGTAGTAACAGGCAGACGCCCCCCCCTGGTAGTAACAGGCAGACGCCCCCCCTGGTAGTAACAGGCAGACGCCCCCCCTGGTAGTAACAGGCAGACGCCCCCCCTGGTAGTAACAGGCAGACGCCCCCCCCTGGTAGTAACAGGCAGACGCCCTCCCCCCCTGGTAGTAACAGGCAGACGCCCTCCCCCCCTGGTAGTAACAGGCAGACGCCCTCCCCCCCTGGTAGTAACAGGCAGACGCCCTCCCCCCCTTGGTAGTAACAGGCAGACGCCCTCCCCCCCTGGTAGTAACAGGCAGACGCCCTCCCCCCTGGTAGTAACAGGCAGACGCCCTCCCCCCCTGGTAGTAACAGGCAGACGCCCTCCCCCCCCTGGTAGTAACAGGCAGACGCCCTCCCCCCCTGGTAGTAACAGGCAGACACCCTCCCCCCCCTGGTAGTAACAGGCAGACGCCCCCCCCCCCTGGTAGTAACAGGCAGACACCCTCCCCCCCTGGTAGTAACAGGCAGACACCCTCCCCCCCCTGGTAGTAACAGGCAGACACCCTCCCCCCCTGGTAGTAACAGGCAGACACCCTCCCCCCCTGGTAGTAACAGGCAGACACCCTCCCCCCCTTGGTAGTAATGGTAGTAACAGGCAGACACCCCCCCCCTGTAGTAACAGGCAGACACCCCCCCCCTGGTAGTAACAGGCAGACACCCCCCCCCTGGTAGTAACAGGCAGACACCCCCCCCCCTGGTAGTAACAGGCAGACACCCCCCCCCCTGGTAGTAACAGGCAGACACCCCCCCCCCCCTGGTAGTAACAGGCAGACACCCCCCCCCCCCTGGTAGTAACAGGCAGACACCCCCCCCCCCCTGGTAGTAACAGGCAGACACCCCCCCCCCTGGTAGTAACAGGCAGACACCCCCCCCCCTGGTAGTAACAGGCAGACACCCCCCCCCTGGTAGTAATGGTAGTAACAGGCAGACACCCCCCCCCCCTGGTAGTAATGGTAGTAACAGGCAGACACCCCCCCCCTGGTAGTAACAGGCAGACACCCCCCCCCTGGTAGTAATGGTAGTAACAGGCAGACACCCCCCCCTGGTAGTAACAGGCAGACAACCCCCCCCCCCTGGTAGTAACAGGCAGACACCCCCCCCCCCCTGGTAGTAACAGGCAGACACCCCCCCCCCTGGTAGTAACAGGCAGACACCCCCCCCCCTGGTAGTAACAGGCAGACACCCCCCCCCTGGTAGTAACAGGCAGACACCCCCCCCCTGGTAGTAATGGTAGTAACAGGCAGACACCCCCCCCCTGGTAGTAACAGGCAGACACCCCCCCCCCCCCTGGTAGTAACAGGCAGACACCCCCCCCCGGTAGTAACAGGCAGACACCCCCCCCCTGGTAGTAACAGGCAGACACCCCCCCCCTGGTAGTAACAGGCAGACACCCCCCCACCCCCCCCCCCCCTGGTAGTAACAGGCAGACACCCCCCCCCCCTGGTAGTAACAGGCAGACACCCCCCCCCTGGTAGTAACAGGCAGACACCCCCCCCCCCTGGTAGTAACAGGCAGACACCCCCCCCCTGGTGGTAACAGGCAGACACCCCCCCCCCTGGTGGTAACAGGCAGACACCCCCCCCTGGTGGTAACAGGCAGACACCCCCCCCCCTGGTGGTAACAGGCAGACACCCCCCCCTGGTGGTAACAGGCAGACACCCCCCCTGGTAGTAACAGGCAGACACCCCCCCCCCTGGTAGTAACAGGCAGACACCCCCCCCCCCTGGTAGTAACAGGCAGACACACCCCCCCCCCTGGTAGTAACAGGCAGACACCCCCCCCCCCTGGTGGTAGTAACAGGCAGACACCCCCCCCCTGGTGGTAGTAACAGGCAGACACCCCCCCCCCCTGTGGTAGTAACAGGCAGACACACCCCCCCCCCTGGTGGTAGTAACAGGCAGACACCCCCCCCTGGTGGTAGTAACAGGCAGACACCCCCCCCTGGTGGTAGTAACAGGCAGACACCCCCCCCCTGGTGGTAGTAACAGGCAGACACCCCCCCCTGGTGGTAGTAACAGGCAGACACCCCCCCCTGGTGGTAGTAACAGGCAGACACACCCCCCCCCTGGTGGTAGTAACAGGCAGACCCCCCCCCTGGTGGTAGTAACAGGCAGACACCCCCCCCCCTGGTGGTAGTAACAGGCAGACACCCCCCCCCCTGGTGGTAGTAACAGGCAGACACCCCCCCCCCCCCTGGTGGTAGTAACAGGCAGACACCCCCCCCCTGGTGGTAGTAACAGGCAGACACCCCCCCCTGGTGGTAGTAACAGGCAGACACCCCCCCCCTGGTGGTAGTAACAGGCAGACACCCCCCCCCTGGTGGTAGTAACAGGCAGACACCCCCCCCCCTGGTGGTAGTAACAGGCAGACACCCCCCCCCCTGGTGGTAGTAACAGGCAGACACCCCCCCCTGGTGGTAGTAACAGGCAGACACCCCCCCCTGGTGGTAGTAACAGGCAGACACCCCCCCCCCCCCTGGTGGTAGTAACAGGCAGACACCCCCCCCTGGTAGTAACAGGCAGACACCCCCCCCCCCTGGTAGTAACAGGCAGACACACCCCCCCCCCCCTGGTAGTAACAGGCAGACACCCCCCCCCCCCCCCTGGTAGTAAACAGGCAGACCCCCCCCCCCCCTCCTGGTAGTAACAGCAGACACCACACCCCCCCCCCTGGTAAACAGGCAGACACCCCCCCCCCTGGTAGTAACAGGCAGACACCCCCCCCCCCTGGTAGTAACAGGCAGACACCCCCCCCCTGGTAGTAACAGGCAGACACCCCCCCCCTGGTAGTAACAGGCAGACAAGCCCCCCCCCCCAGGTAGTACTCCCAGTGGTGTGTCCCACGAGTGCTGGCTCCTCCTCCTCTGTGGGTGTAAACAGAAAGCCGCCGGGTGTACCAAGATGGCAGCGGCTCCGGAGTTTACACACACAGCTCCCAGTTCTCGCTCTGTAACGAGCGATTGCGGGTGCCCGGCGGCGATCGTGCCTGCCGGGCACGCGCGTCGGCATCAGGGGCGCATGCCCCTATTGGCTGAACAACGAGATGACGTATAGCTACGTGATCTTGCCCAGCAGAGCCGACCTGCCGCTGTAAAGTTATACGGCGGCTGGTCGGCAAGTAGTTAAAAAAAAATACAAACATATGTATTCATTGTCAGTATTTTACATGTGTACATAAATCATACTTCCCTATTTTATTTGGCATTGAGGGAGCTAAAATAATTTTTACACGTGTCATCCATACATGTGTGTAAACTTACTCACTATATGGAGCATACTCATGTTTTTTTTTTTTTTTTGGCCAGGAAATTTCTGCCAGGAAGATTAGGCGTTTATACATCAGTATCATGTGCAAGAACCCTTATATATTATAAACTTAAAATAGTCTTGAGTTGGTGCGGTCATTGCATCAATTACACAATTGCTTATCCCATCACTCAGTTTTGATGGCCATTATGCTGTCTTATTCACTGTTTGGGCAGTCATCTAATGAAATGCTTCTAAGGCGGCGTACACACGGCCGAGGTTTTCGGCAAAAACCAGCGAGAACCTCGCTGGGAGCCACATTCTGCCGAGAACCTCGGTCGTGTGTACGGATTCGGCGAGCATCCCGTCGGGAAACCCGTCGAGCCAAAATAGAGAGCAGGTTCTCTATTTGCTCGACGGCCCGTCGGGATGAATGGCTGGTTGCCTTTCCTGACGGGCGGGTCGCCGAATCTGACGGCCGGCAGAGAACCTTGATGGGCGGAACGATGTGTTCTGCCCGTCGAGGTTCTCTGCCGTGTGTACGCGGCCTAAGGCCCCTTACACACGGCCGAGGTTCTCGCCAGAAACCAGCGAGAACCTCGCTGGGAGCTGCATTCCAGCGAGAACCTCGGCCGTGTGTACGCTCTCTGCGAGCCCCGCCCGTCGGGAAACCCGTCGAGCAAATAGAGAACAGGTTCTCTATTTGCTCGACGGCCCGTCGGGATGAATGGCTGGTTGCCATTCCCGACGGGCGGGTCGCAGATTCTGACGGCCGGCAGAGAACCTCGACGAGCGGAACGATGTGTTCTGCCTGTCTAGGTTCTCTGCCGTGTGTACGGGGCCTTAGTACAGCCTCACTTTAGGAAAAAATTGGTAAGAACAAAATACTTTCTCATACAGGTACATGGTACATCAGGCATATCAGGAATATGAAGTGTTGTGGTAGCAAATGCTTTAACCTCACCCTCAGGCCTTGTACACACGAGTGAATAAATCCGCTGAACATGGTCCGACGGACCATTTCAGCCGAAAAATCCGCTCGTGTGTAGGGGCAAACGGACCGTTCTGGCCGGATTCCTCCGGCAGAAAATTTCCAAAGCATGCTTTGGAATTTTTCCTTCGGAGAGCTGTCCGTCAGATATGTCCGCTGGTTAGTACGGCAAACCAGCGGACATATCTGCCCGCACATGCGTCGTATCCTGTGAATGGATCCGACGCATGCGCGCGGAAGTGTTTACTTCCTGGTGCGGTGACGTGGCGGTCACGTGGCGGCGTCAACGTCACCGCCGCGTCACCGCGCTGTCCGCCGGCGGGGAATTTGATCCGATGGTGTGTACAGCCATCGGATCAAAGCAATCCGGCGGACAGATCCGATGGGAACGGTCCGTCGCACCGTTCCCATCGGATCTATTCCCTCGTGTGTACAAGGCCTAACAGTTAACCTTAAAGGGTCACTAAAGGAATTTTTTTTTAGCTAAATAGCTTCCTTTACCTTACTGCAGTGCTGTTTTCATGTCCTCATTGTTCGTTTTTTGCTTTGATGTTGCTGCAATTCTGCTCTGATCTCCACACTTCCTGGTTGTCTGTTTCCTTATAACCACAGTGCTGGGAGCTAGCTTTCTCACTGTGGTCACTAATCAAGGAGGTGTGATTACTGTGTGTAAACTGAAACTGGGTTGGTGCTGAGGGGTTTTAGACAAACCATCACTGCCCTCTATTGGCTCTCTGGCTATGTTCATCAGAGAGACAGGAAATAACGATAAGGAATCGGTTAACTTTTATGTCTCCATACCTTGTAAACCGTAATTTCAGCCCCAATTTTTTTTACCTTTAGTGACCCTTTAAGCAGCCCATTGATGGCTCTGTCCCCCCCCCCCCCCGATCAACCAGCAAGTGGATGGGGAGCTAGATGGGGGGAATCTTAGCTGCTGAGCTATTGTATTCTGACAGCAGGGAGACTTTCCCACCATCTGAATTCACTGATTAGCTGATCGAGTAGAAAATATCCAAAAGGGTGGTTTGTACAAATGTTGATTGGTAGATTGACTTTTGTACAACTACCGTTCCAACTTCCAATGTATGATTTATAATTTGGCTAGTTCCAACATTCTCGAATAGGAGTGGAGATATTACTTTTATTTTTGAGCAGGTAATGGGCTTAAAGTAAAAGCAATCAGAGTGCCATTATAGCAGCCCGATCACTATTGCAGGCACCGGGGAGCTCGGTACCGATGCAGTTTTGTCACTTCTGGTTTTGGATTGCCTATTTACAAGCTGTTTGGCTTGAGCATAAACAAACTGATCTCGGTTTGATCGAATGCTTTGAGGGCAAGGGAGAGATCTGGGGTCTCTTAGACCTCAGATCTCTCCATAAAGAGAACATGTCACAGACCATGCTATAACAAGACAGGAACAACATCTCTTGTAATAACATGGGCTGTTATTCTCAATAGTAGTTCAACCAAAAAAATAAATTAAGATACACTGTCAAATGTTATTCTTTTAAATAAAGTAATAAAAAAAGATTGACTAATTTATAATCATCACCAAGGTATTAAAAAAAAATATTGAGGGCCAAGTAGGTGATCAAAAATATAAAAATGTAGAGAGCATCCAATTCCTTGTATATGTATAATCAATAAAAACATATCACTTAAATGAATATAATGCCGTCTAGGGCTGCAACTAACGATTATTTTCATAATCGATTAGTTGGCCGATTGTTGTTTCGATTAATCGGTTAATTACCTTAAAAAAAGTGTGATGTATAATTTAGTTATTATGTTAATAAGTAAAAAAAAAAAGGCAATTTATTCTTAAATATCTCTATGCAATGGTAAATATACTGTATATACTATTAGGAGGGTGAATCTGGTAAATATCATCAGATATCATTATTAGAAATAATGGAAAACTTCTTGATGAAAGGAGTTTTCAGACAGTGTATGTGGTTTTCATTCAGAAATTACATTTATTTTAAAACTGAATGTTAAAGGCAAGTGAAAATGTCAAACAACATTCTTTCGTTCAGCGAATGTACAAAGATTTTTTCATTTTAATATTCTTGTCTGAAAATTGATCTGCATGGCCAGCATAAGGCTCAGTACACACCTATGTAGTTTGCTTTAGATCTTTTTCTGCTGTGTGTTTTGCTGTTGCGTTTTGATTTTTGCGCATTTGATTTTGCTGTGATGTGCGCGTTTGCTTTTTTTTGTTGTTAAGCAGATTAAAAAAGACATATTGCTGCAAAAACGCAATACATGCTTTTCTGCAGCTTCTCCATTGAAGTATATTGAACCAAAAAAAAGCACTGTTTTGCGTTGAAAAAATTCCTTGACCCTTTGCAAATACGCAGCAGCTGAAAAAAGCATAGTGAAAGTGTCCCATAGAAAACCGTGAAAACCGTGAAAGTGTCCCATAGAAAAGTGTCCCATAGAAAACCATGTAAATAAACTGTACGCATAGGTGTGAACCAGGCCTAAGACGTTTAGTAACATAATGGGGTTAACAAAAACTAAAATTAGCCTTCTACAGTACAAAAAGAGGAAATAATCGCTACTGTAAGGGGTTCATTTTTTTTTTTTTTTACTGTGGAACAGTGAAAGCAATAATTACAAGAGCGATTATTTGTTCTTTTTGTACCATAAAGGGCTAATTTTAGTTTTTTTAACCCCATTATGTTACTGGCCGATTAATCGTTTATGAAAATAGTAATCAATTAATTTCAAAATTGATTAGTTATTTAGGCCCTTATTCAGTCTCTGAGTTTAGGCCATAAGGCCCTAATGAATCCATACTGAAAATCCAAAGGGCCTCTGTTTTAGACATAGGGCCAGATTCAGGTAGAGTTAGGCTGGAGTATCAGTGATACTCCAGCCTAACTGTCACTTTGAGCCGGCGTTTTTGTTTTCTGTAACCAGAAAACAAGAAACGCCGGGTTGGAGTTCCTATACGAGCGGCGTAATTGCATTACGCTGTCGTATCGGAACTTCAATTTTAAAAATGGCGCGCGGGGCGTTCCCGCTGATTAACGCGGAGAATATGTTAATCAGCGGGAATCGGAAATTCACGATCGTATTCGGGCGCGACGCAGTGACTTTCCGACGTTTTCGTAAGAGATACGCGGCGTAAAGATAAAGCAGCCCCCTAGTGGAGTATCCTATGTTAAGTATGGCCGTCGTCATCGCGTCGAAAAAAAAAAAATTGCGTAAAACGTCTATGAATGGGGATTGACGTCATTGACGTTCCCTGAAAGAATTTGGATCATGCGCACTGACAGTCGACGCATGCGCAGTACGTTCGCCGCGGGATCGCGCATAGTTAACATAATACACACCCCCTACCCGCCCAATTTGAATTCCGCCGGCTCATTATCGCTACGCCGCCGCAACTTTAGGAGCAAGTGCTTTGTGAATACAGTACTTGCTCCTAAAGTTACGGCGGAGTAACGTAAATGAGAAACGTTACTCCAGATTAAAGATTCGCCAATCTACCTGAATCTGGCCCGTTGTCTTAAAAGCCTAAAGCCTCGTACACACGATCGGACTTCCATCTGACTTTTCCATGGGTTTTGCTCTGAATGGGCGTTGGCCATGAACTTGGTATACATACACGCGGCAGGACTTTTCAGCCAACAAACACGAACGTAGTGACATAATAGACGTACTACGTGTTTTTTCTGCTTTTTACTGCCACCCTTTTGGGCAACTTTTGCTATTGTTGTCTGATCTTTAGCATTGGTTTTGAGCATACGTGCTTGTACTTTGGACTTTAGTCTGATTGACTTGTGTACACACGATCGGATTAGCCGACGTAGGACATTTTGGAAAGGGAGAGAAGTTGTGGGACTTTATATAAAGCAGCACTACTAAGTTGAATGGATCAATCAATGTAAACATTGTTTAAGAAGTATAAAAGGCATACATACACTATAAAATAGTGTGAAATAATAATATAACATATTAAAACGTAATAATGGGTCTCAATAGATATCACCTAAGCAATAATGATTACACATAATTATCTCAACATGATATACATAATAATGGACCTAGGTTGTTTAGACCAATTTTGTAATAGTAACATAATGGCATAAAAACAATGATATATTGATTAAACGCCATAACGCTGAGCGTGAGTTGTTGCTCAGGCGATGGTGCTGCCTCTTCAACACGCTGTATGACGTCGGTGGTCGCCTTTGGCACATGGCTGTGATCTACCTCACTCATGCACTGCGCCAACACATTGGTTCACCTCATCTTCACTATATTGTCACACCATCTTGGATTATCCCTCCTCCATACCCCTCCAGATATCCCTGGGAATCTACAATAACAACGTTACTTAGTACTTAATATATAGCCCACAGCTGAAAACTGGAGCTTCTATTCACATTCTCACTCTTTGGCTGCTTTGTGCTGCCGCCGTGCCTCAGGTTGTTACTGCCTCAGTTTCCTGGGATGACGCCTTCTAGTACCCCCCCATCATCGATATTATAAACAGTGTTACCTATATACTACAATTGGATACTCCCAAAACCCTGCATTTGCTCCTGATGAGTGGTAATGCAACCACGAAACGCATAGAGATTTCCTATGATGCAACGTCACAGTATTCATGTTTTATCACTTATATCTGATTATAGTTTATTTTAATGAATCAATCTATCATTGTTTTTATGCCATTATGTTACTATTACAAAATCGGTCTACACACCAGGTCCGTTATTATGTATATCATGTTGAGATAATTATGTGTAATCATTAATTGTTTAGGTGATATCTATTGAAACCAATTATTACATTTTAATATGTTATTATTTCATAATATTTTATAGTGTATGTATGCCTTTTGTACTTATTAACCAATGTTTACATTGATTGATCCATTCAACTTAACAGTGCTACTTTAAATAACTAATTAGAGCTGCTTCATATAAAGTTCCACCAACTTCTCTCCTTTTCCAAAATACATGGGATGGTGGAAAATCATAGTTATTGCCTCATATAAAGTCCCACTTTTTTAGCTTGTTCTCGATGTAGGAAATTCGTTGCCAGAAAACATTTGTCCGCTAAAACAGGTCCGTCGGACAATTGTTGTCAAAAACTCAGATCGTGTGTATGGGCCTTAACTCTACCCAAAAATAAATGTTTGCTCATCCCTCCACCCCACTTTAACTCCTCCTTCCTAAAGTAATGTTTTGCTTCTAGGAATGTTACTTTCTTTACATCTTGCAACTCTTAAGCCTCATACACATACAGATTTTCTGTAGACAAAGGGTAGGACTTTTGTCCAAAGGGCATTGGCCTTGAACTTGTATTGCATACAAACTACAAATAATTGTCGGCCAACAAACATGAAATTGGCATGTTTTTTCAGCTCTTTAGTGCCCACCCTTTAGGCAACTTCTGCTAATGTTGTGTTATGGTTAGCATTGCTTCTAAGCATGCGTGTTAGTACTTTGGATTTGTTTCCGAAGCACTTGTGTACACACGATCGGATAATTGTTTATCAAAAGGGTGATAATACATTTTGATAAAAATCGTATTCTCTTCACTGAATCACTCCAAAGACATGCTGGTAGGTTAATTGGATCCTGTCTAAATTGTCCCTAGTATGTGTATGTATGAATATGAGTTGGGGACCTTAGAGTGTAAGCTCCTTGGGGGTAGGACTGATGTGAATGTACAATGTATAAGTAAAGTGCTGCGTAAATTGACGGCACTATATAAGTACCTGAAATAAATAAATAAATACATGAACTCGTTAGTGTGGTTTGGATTGTTATAATTTTGATTGTTTTCATTCAAATTGGCAACAAATTGTTCCATCTGTATCCAAGTCCCCTTTTAGATAAATTACATAATCATTGAACATTTCCACAGGACGATGCATGCACCAAGCTCACCATTGACTCCCAATGGGAAATACAAAGGTTTGCATAGTTTGGTGAAAATCTCCTCCCCACGGTGCTGTACCAGTGGCCTGTTAATAAAACATGTTATTCTCACTAAAACAATTTGTGGATTAGAACAGATTTTTTTTTTTTTAATTAACAGTATTTGTAGCTTCTGACTTTTAGAAAAAGGGCATTCACCTGTTCAGGGATCCAGCGCCATCCTCACTTGGTTTGGTTCTTTGTCGTTATTCTGGTCTCCGATGCTGGCTGTGACTCCTTGCAGCTTCATAACTGGCTTGCCACTTCTAATGCGCGAGTCATGCTGCGCATTGTTAGAGGACCCGGAGCTTTCTGTCACCTGTGACATGTCCCAAAATGCTGCAGAAAGAGTGGAAGGGGTACCTGAACTGAAAAGTGGGAGCTCGTACTTATCCCTATACCATACCTAGGTAGCTGCTCCCTCAAAAAAATTATAATGTTCCAAATGTTGAAGGGGTGGAGGAGGACATAACGTAGAACTTCCCCCTTATGGCCCATACACACGATCTGAATATCGGCCGATGGACCGTACGACTTTTTTCGCTTAACAATCACAAGTAAAATAAAATAGGTTATTAAACTCACGAAAATTCTCGTACGACAGAAAAAAAAGATCGGAAGTGATGTCACGTGTTGTAATGTATTTGTATTGTATTGTCGGACGACGGCTGTACTGAATAAACGAAAATCGTACGATCTGACATCGTACGATGAAAATTTTTCGCGCATGTCCGATCGAAAAATATCGGATGAATGGTCGTGAATGGTCGTGATCGACTCTCGAAAGTAGTGTACACACGATCAGAAAATCGTACGATCCATCGTCCGATATTCAGATCGTGTGTGTAACGGAATGGCCTGTGACAGACTGAGATATTCCTATGTCTAGGGTCACCTTATGTCCACTAGGGCCATAGGGTGACAAAGAATCATAATTCATATATTACAGAATACATTAATAAGGGACATTAAAAATAATTCATGTTTGCAGGATGTCTTAAAATATCAAAAGCTGTTAGCTATGCAATCTGGGCACACATGCTTTTGAAAGGTGTTAATTCAGGTCTACAAGACCAGAGTGAGTCATACCTTTGTATAATATGCTATTGAAATATCTTAAGGTGTTGGCTATTCACTGTAAAGACATTCCGTTGAAGGTGTGGATTGCACCCACTCTCACAAGACTCTGCCATTGTGTGATAAAGCTGTCTAGACGGTGTATGAACGGATGAAGCTCTCTTCCCTCATGGACTTACTGGAGAGCCGGGGCAGACCGGCCAGCAACCGTAAGAAAAGGGACATTATCGCAGAACTGGTCGAAATGGATAGAGCTAAAAGGCCCGCCGTAACGGACAGGACACCCAAGGAAGAAAGTTTTGATCGGGCTGTTAACCTAAGACTGGCACATTATGGTCCTAACCCTCAGGGACTGAGTTATTGCGGCTCTGAATGCTACCTTGCTACAGCGAAGAAGTGCTGCAGCAGCTGAAGTCACAGCAGCACCAGCTAAAGGGAGAGAAGAGGTGCAGATACCAGTCTCCATGGAAGAGGAATTCCAAAGAAGGTTACAAGAGATGCGGATACAGCATAGAGGACCAGTATCAGAGGAGGTCCTGTTGGGATGGTCGGATGTTATTCGGTGCCAACTCTGGAAAGAAGCGCTAGCTCTGGAGCAGCAACACCAAGGAAAGGTCCTGCCCTCCATCTATGCAAGGTACTGGCCGCAGTATGACGTACGAATGCTGTTGTTGGGGGAACAACCGAAGCAGGAGTGGATAGCTGAGTTAAGCAGGCTGATCTGGGCAGAGATGCAGCTGGATGAAAGCTACAGAGCCCTCCAGTGGTATGTAGCCCAAGAGTGCCCGTGGCCAGCAGATGACAGCCCCACAGAAGGCCATGACTATGATGGCCTGGGATTATTGTATTGGAGGATGTCCAGTGATCCAGACTTCGGGGATGATCGGGAGTGGCGTTTGGAGGACATAATGGAGCACAGAGAGGAGAAATTGAATATCTCGGGAGGCCACTGGTCACAGGAAGATTTAGAATTTCTGGCCATTCAAGAATGGGAGCTGGAGGTCGCCTACAGACGGCTGCTAGACTCGGCTCAGCAGCAGGGTGGGGCTCCCATTGCCTGGGACTATGAGGAAAGGTCAGATAACTGTGAAATCATGGCTGATGAATCGGCAGTGGAAAATATGGAGATTTTCATCCCTAAAGCCGAAGCGGATGGTGTGGAGTTCCAGAGAGCCGGGGCGGTTGGCCCCTCTCTCCAACAACAAGCTGAGGTGGTAAAGCTTTTACCCCCAGCTGAATCACTGGCAACAGAACAGAGGGTCACGGACCTCTGCTCTCCACTAACGGAAGAGGGGGACCCTGTGGTGGTGGATGGGACTGTGGTCTCCACTCACAGCAACCCAGCAGAAGAGCTGGCAACAGAGCAGAGTGTCATAGGCCTCTGCTCCTCATTAACATAAGAGGGGGACCATGTGGTAGTGGATGGGACTGTGGTCTCCACTCACAGCAACCCAGCAGAAGAGCTGGCAACAGAGCAGAGTGTCATAGGCCTCTGCTCCTCATTAACAGAAGAGGGGGACCATGTGGTAGTGGATGGGACTGTGGTCTCCACTCACAGCAACCCAGCAGAAGAGCTGGCAACAGAGCAGAGTGTCATAGGCCTCTGCTCCTCACTAACAGAAGAGGGGGTTCCTGGGGTAGTGGATGGGACTTCAGTCTCCAATGGTACAGGACTGGGACAGGAGGATGTCGGCTTTGCTTTGCAAGCACTGGGGGGTTTTCACCAAGCACCAGTGGATGGGACTTCAGTCTCCACTGGTACACCCCAGGAAGGGGGGGCAGTTGGCCCAGACCCCCAACAGCATGATGGACTGAGCCCAGCCACCCTGCCTTCTCCCCAGCGGCAGGCGTGTTATCTGAGAGAGGCAGAGGTTGGCGGGGTGAGTAATGCTCAGTTTGGAGCCATTTATTTGGGGTACAGTATGGAGACCAGCATTGGAGGACTGGACCTACTGACGGACTTCGGAGTCAACCCGTTTGGGGTTACCACCTGTGTCCGTCCCCCACCAAAAGGGGAGAGATGTAACGGAATGGCCCGTGACAGACTGAGATATTCCTATATCTAGGGTCACCTTATGTCCACTAGGGCCATAGGGTGACAAAGAATCATAATTCATATATTACAGAAGACATTAATAAGGGACATTAATAATAATTCATGTTTGCAGGATGTCTTCAAATATCAAAAGCTGTTAGCTATGCAATCTGGGCACACATGCTTTTGAAAGGTGTTAATTCAGGTCTACAAGACCAGACTGAGTCATACCTTTGTATAATATGCTATTGAAATATCTTAAGGTGTTGGCTATTCACTGTAAAGACATTCCGTTGAAGGTGTGGATTGCACCCACTCTCACAAGACTCTGCCATTGTGTGATAAAGCTGTCTAGAGAACTTATTCAACTAGATGTCTGTGTTACTATTCAAGGTTAATTGAACCCTATTGATGATACGGTGCCGTCATGTCTAGCTACCAATTAAAGAATTATCCTCAGTGAGTGAATAGGGGGGTGGAGATTGCATTGTCCTGTGATAAAATGCATTATGCTTGAGACTGTATAAGAAGTTGAGAAAATACCAATAAATTGTCATATCTTTGGAAGCAAGTACGGAGCTCTGTCTCGTCTTATTCTGGGAATTTATATGGATCGTGGATGCAATATTGTCGGAGTGTGTCAGATAAGCTTTTCGTGGTTGGATGGAAAGTCGTAAGCGGTGGTGACCGTTACAGTGTGTATGGGCCATTAGGGTCAAGTTCCACTTTAATTGCTTCCAAAATTAAGTAAAACATTTCTTGTTGGAGTGTATAGTCCAGGCATCCTCAAACTACGGCCCTCCAGCTGTTGCGGAACTACAAATCCCATGAGGCATTGTGAAACTCTGACATTCACAGACATGACTGAGCATGATCGGAAATGTAGTTCCTGAACAACTGGAGGGCCATAGTTTGAGGACCCCTGGTATAGTCCATCTCTAAGAAGGGGTTTACAGCTTCATTCCCTCTTTAGTGGTCTATATTAGTGTATAGTGAGGTATCATTTAGAGCAGTGTTTCTCAACCTTTTTCCAGTCGGGGCGCCCTTGAAAAGTATTTTCAGTCTTGAGGCACCCCAGTCCAAGACTTGGTTCACATCGCTGTGTGTTGCGGAACACGCGCAAAATCACGCTCGTTCTTGACACACAAACAAATGCTCTGCTCTTTAGGGGTGCCATTAATTCTTAATGGTGCCCCATCCATTGGCAAACATGGGTTGCTTTTGTTGTGGCACAATTTAAAAAAAAGGGTCTGGGACTTCTTTCCCCGCATTACTGCGGGTAGGGAAATGAATGGGCTGCCCTACACGCAGCATGCATCCACACAGAACCAAGAGCTTGTTCACATGTCAGGCTGGAGGGGCAGTAAAACCACATGGTTGAGCTGTTTTTACCACCCCCAACTTTTGCCCCTTTAGCTGCAGAGGCAACAGCTGGGGGTGTAAACATGCTGCGGCTGCAGCTGGATGTATACCCAGGGTGCATGGGGCTGCACTGCAACTACCCCGCAACTGTGTGCATTGCATTTACGGGCTTAAAACAGGTGGTGAGGAGGCAAGCTATGCCTCTTTACTGGCTGACAAATGCCCCTAAACAGCGATATGAACACAAATTGCTTTTCAGAGGAGTAGCAGTCCTTGCTGCTATCTCGAACAAGCCCTACAAAAGTAGTTCTGATGGTACAGGAATAGGGGGGTCAGGATTATTAGTAACATACATACAGACAGATGCGCACACACACAAACAGGCACACGTACAAACACACACATACACTGAAAGAAAAACTCTGAGCTGCACAAAACCAATCAGATCCAGAGTGCTGTAGCCATGAATGGAGGATGTGGGGTGTCAGTGACTGTGACAGCTAGTTATTCATATCAGAGCCCCCCCCTCACCACCTTACCCTTGGCCTCGCAGTCAGCGCAATACTTGTTGTCCTCCTCCCTCAGCATACGAGACAGGATGGCCTGGTGCTGCTCATTCAGCTTCAGGGCCTTCTCCCTCTCTGAGCGGGTGGCCATGTCGGTCACGGTGGCTCTACTCTTTCTTCTTCCCCCTCAGGGAAAAGCACGCCAGGCCGTGTTCAGGACGGTACCCGCAGCTCTCACGTCACAGAAGCAGTGTGTGCGTCCGACCCTCCCATAGCAACCGATGACGTATTCGGTTGGAAGACGCGGTCGGGAGGCCCGCACAGCCAGAACAGCTTCCCGACTGCCGGAAAGTGAGTTTTACACAGCGGACCGGCACCGCTGTAAAGACAAATGATAACGAAGTGCCCAGCAGTAGTTTTACATCAGATAGCAGCCAAAGCTGCCAATATTTGGGGTCATTTTGCCGCGGAACACCTGGGGACTCTTCACGGCACACCAGTGTGCCGCGGCACACTGGTTGAGAAACGTTGATTTAGAGTACATAGAATTTATGCTGTGGACCAATTTACCAAATAATTATTAGTGGTGCACCAAAATGAAAATTACAGAGCCAAAACTGAAACCAAAAATTCAGGATGCACTTGGCCGAAAACCAAAACTGCAACAGACAGTTAAAAAACAAAAACAAAAAAACATTTTACGTGGCTGGCGTTTTTGCGTTGAAGTCAATGGGCTGCGATTTTGTATTAAAGTCAAAGGAAGTTTTTTGTATTGAAGTCAGTGGGATGCAATTCTGCAATTCTCACTATAGGCTACAGCGTGGGCTTCCAGTGCCGGGAGTATGCAGTTTAGTTTCTCCTCCTCTTCCAAAATTACTAAGTTGACCACACTGTTCTAACCAAAACTGATTAAAAATAGTATAATACTTGACCATACGTTTAAATAATATTTTAACAGTTCTAGAAAATCTGATTATATAAACCAGAAGTTGGTACTGTATAATAAAAAAAATATATTTGAATGTTATCACTAGTTTTTATAAGTATTGCCAAATAGATTTATTGGTTCTTCAAGTAATAGCAAACATGTTTGGCATAAAAAGTGTTTTTAGATGTAATTAAAAGGAACAGGAAATTACATTTTGGAAAGTACAGCAAATGATTAAATGCTAGGCGTTTGTTCAACTATTTTATTTCCGGAGAAATTAACATATACAA